>OZ005662.1:40551286-41751286 GCA_963930645.1 Salticus scenicus
AGCATGTAGAAGTTAAGAGCGTATAACAACTCCCCACGAAGACAGACAAAGCCGCCAGATTATTCTACGGGAAAATTTTGTTTCCACATTCAGGAAATTCACAACCGTTAAATTTTTACTAGTTTTTTTTTTAAAAATCAAAAATGATTAATATTTTACAGTTAAAGCAAAAAATTCATTTAATTTTTAATGTTTTTAAAATAAAAGAAGGAAATGCTAAAAATTTAAACAGTTTAGGAAAATTAGTAATTTATGGTTGCAAATTTTCTGATTGTGGAAACAGGATAAAAAAAAAAAAAAAAAAAAAAAATACATTAGGTAATGCATACTTGTGGAATTAAATTTCCTGCCCAGAATAACATAGGGTTAGACTGTCTGCGAAGTTAAGTATTGTACCAGATAACAAAATTTCTTTTTAGTACTAAATGAAAGAATCTAAAAACCGAACTAAATACTAATATTCATAATCAGTGGTATTTTGCAATTACTACTAATAATTAATATATGTATTTCTTAGAACGATTCAGAATTTTTAAGAATGAAAATTTGAGTCCCTCCCATGACTTTTTAATTGCTTCGCCTCTGTATTGTTCGCTCTTAGATTAATTTAATTTGAACAAGTTTCTTACACAATAATTTTAATCTGTTTTCACTAACTTATATACAAACTAATTACAATTTTTTGAACGTTTTTGGACTAAAAGAAGATAATTAAGTACTTTAAGTAAAAAATTTCTGGCAACAAATTTAAAAAATAGTCATACTCCGATACTTTCAGACTTATTTAAGATTGAGTAATCTTTATCCAAGATGTTTTCATATAAACTTAGAATATAAAATCCCAAATAACCAGGTCGGGTGCCAATGCTCAACCATCTGAGTTACTCTGAAGACAAATCTATCCATCCAGCAACATTGGAGAAAAAAAAAAGGGGGGGGGGGCGTATTTTATCAATTCATCCATAAGTCATTAATCTCAGAACATAGGAATATTCTCAACCTTCAAGCGAGTCAGTGTTGGGCATAATTGATTAAAAAGCAGTTCAATTACAATTAAATTACAATTATAATTATTTTACTGTCAATCGATTAACATGTAATCGATATAAATTTAATTATTAGAAATAAATTGAATAAGTAATTTAATTTATTTATAATCTACTTGTTAATTGATTGACAGTAAAATAATTATAATTGCAATTTAATTGTAATTCAATTACTTTTTAATCAATTATGCCCAACGCTGAAGCGAGTGAATAACTGCCAGGTAACTCAGCTGGTACAGAAAAAACGTTCCAAAAATCTTCTGTGCGTCGCTATACACGAACCACAGACATATACACATAAACTATACACCTGATTCCATGTAACCCATCAATATTTGTACCAAATGTAACTTCATTTGGATATTGTATAATATTATCGAAATTCTTTTGCATAGTCCTGTAATAATTAACTGCACATTTTTTTTCTACAGAAAATACTTTTAAGCATCTTAATGTAAAATTGGTTTCATTATGTTTAATTCAATGTAATTACGTTAAAATACGTCTAAATTCTGTTTATAGGCCTTAATGATAAATAATTTGGTATGTCCCTGTACACAAATCCTAAACGGTACCAAAATATATACAAGTATTTCTGTAGAGCGCCTGAACATGTGTACCGAATTTCAAAGCAGTCGGGTGATTTTTTGCGGCTGCTATCGTCGTACATATAAATTATGTTCATAAGTCGTAAAGATAACAATCTTTAGTGTGTCTCTGTACACGAACAACAATCGGAATACACACCCAAAACTCACGCTAATTCTGTGTGGTTCATATAAAATGTGTACCAATTTAAGTTAATAGGGTTATTTTTGCGGCCACTATTGCTATACATACACAATCCAAAAACTGAACATCGGTCTCCACTGACGCTTCAGTAAATGTTAAAAAAGATTACAAAAAAAAAAAAAAAAAAAACTAACTCTAGAACACTAGTGTACGTTAATTTTACGTGCGGTCTTCCTTTGTTGGTATACTTTTTTTTATAGTTTTCAAATATATTTTTAAATACAAAAAATTATTCAGTTAATGAAAAGTTAGTAATATTGGGTAAAACAAATAATTAAACATTTACAAACAATACTAATGTAATATAAGCAAATAAAATTAAAATTTTACATGATTACGTAAATTTTACGTATCTCTAATCATATGAACACGCTAGTGTTCTAGGGTTAACGTGTACGTGTGGGAAACAAAGCATACTTGCTAAGATTTATAATAAATTCAGGCATTTTTAAAACAACTTAGTATGAAGCGAAAAGGTTTTATAAAACATAGGTGTTCTAGCAATGAAGAAAGATCACTTATACATGTAAATTTATCAATTTGCGGTTAAACTTAAAAAGAACACCAAAAGAGACTAGCAATTAAAAGGTAAAATTTGCGAAATTCACGGATATTATCGCTAATTTGTGTGGATTATTTCTAATTTAAATACATACCTGCTTATCAGAGCTGTCTTCTGTGCTTTTGATGGTGGCTTTTTCTACAGACGCAGACTTCACGCACTGTTTTCTTCGACCTAAAAGTAAGATTATATCCTTAAAAATATGTACTTAAAAATTGAGAAAAATAAGCTTAAAATCATATAATGCACATTTCAAATTATCTTCAATTACAAGAATTTCTAATTACTTTCATAACTCTGAAAATGTGAAAAATAAAACCCGCATAATTGAATTTGTAATCGCTGAAACTTTTTAAAACAACAAGAAACTAAACAATTGCAATTCACTATCATCTTTTAAGTTCACTGACAAAGAAAAATGCAAGTTTCTAAGCAGTATAGGAGGCTTCTAAAAATTAAAATTGTTTCAGAATACTTCATGAAAACTATTTTAAAAACGTTACCAAATATAATATTTGGTTTAGACATTAAATTAGGCTCGTAATACAGAAAATCCACACATTTGAGAGGAAGAGGGGGCCCATCTTCGTGTTTACAAATAATTGTAGAAACACTGTCAGATTGAAAGAAATTTTTATATGGACATTACAACAAATTATTACGACCCTGTATACAGGCCCCGATTACCCAATAGGCACGAGAAGCATGTGCTCCCCCTGGAAAATTTTGAAAAGGCCCCAAATTAAGCAAAAAATGGGCCCCGAACTGTAAGCTTGTGGTCTAAAAGCATTGTCTGATTATAAAACGTCACAGTCCTACCTGACTGCACAACTACCATTTCTAGATTATATAGGATATATGCTAATAAAGCTTTTACACATTCATTTATAATGGAATAACTTCATATATTGTGGTGAATATAGGCTTTCACCAGTTTATATCTTGGTACAAAAATCAAGTGAATTTGCTTGTCTATGTTTTAAGCGAATTTACTTGTCCTCAATTCCAGGTAACTACAAAATTTAATGAAAAATTTGTAAATTTTTCAAGATGTTTGTATGAGTCTTTAGACCAAGAAGTCAGTGGGGGCCCCCAAATGGATTTGTGCTTTCCCTCAATTGTAAGGTTAATCGGGCCCTGCCTGTATATATAGACATGCAAGCATGCACTGCTTCCCTCTCCTTCAAGAAAGTTCTTTTTAAAAATTTTCAACTTTTTTCATGGCTTAAAGTAGCAAATAAAATTACTTTCATATTGAAATCACATTTTGTAAAGTTCCATAGTTTAAAAATGTAAAACAATATCTAAAGAAAAGTTAAACTAAGTTTACATTAGAAAAAAAAAAAAAAAAAAAAAAAAACGAAAACATATTCTTACATTTAAAATGAAAGAACAAATCAAAATAACAGTTCAACAAAATAAAGGAAGGCTATAAATAATTTATTTTATTCACAAAAGTAAACAAAATAGAACTTACCAATAGCCATGTTTATAAAAAAAAATGTTTAAAAGAAACTTACGAAAATTATATTACAGTATAAATTAACTATATACACATAAATTAAGAGAGTAAAATAGAAGCTTTGTATACTACAAGAATATCTGAAACAAACTAAACATCATCCGTCATGGTAATTGCGTTTCTTTATTTGCTTGCACAAAGATACCCGCAAAGTCATTCGGCCTTATCCCTGTCAACCCTCGCGCCATATCACGTCATATGACGTCACGCGGTTTCGTTTCGGTTGTTCTTGCTTGGAATGCAGGTAATTTAATTTTTCAGTTAACAGATAAAAACCCATTTTAAAAATAGATAAGGATATCTGTAGTCACACACCTCCAAATCTCGCGTTTTAGTCGAAAGATGTTTCTATAAAAAAACTTGTTTACATGTTAAGCATAAAATTATAGAAAGATAAAACTTATGAACTGACAATGCAAGTTTATGTAGTCCATTAATAATAAAATTAAAACATTGGAAGTTTATTATTTTTTTCTTTTAGGGGTATATACAAATGAAACACTTCCGGTTGCAGAGCCATTTTCAAGCGTTCCAAAAGTAAGACTACAGTCGGCAGCAAAAGTATCCGAGCACTAGCGAAAATTCCTATGTAAAAAAAAAACACACACTTAACACTGTTTTGTTAAATAAATCCTTGTCGAATCATGTGCTTAGACTGACTAAGAACAGGATTCGATAAGGATTTATGTAACAAAACTGCATCTAGTGTACTTTTTTTACATAGGAGTTTTTGCTAGTGCTCGGATACTTTTGCTGCCGACAGTAAGTCTCGCTATTACGGGACTAAGCATTGATCGATTAACTGAACCGATTAATCGATTAATCCGCACAGCCCTAATATAAAGAAATAAATTTATTTAATTATCTAACATCCTAATTACAAGTTAGTGTAAAATTAACGTAATTAAATTAAAGAATGAGTAATGAAGGGTACACTGTTAAAAATTTCTGTAAATTTAATGTAAATATTTATCCAGAGTCTCTGTAAATTTACAGCAATTCTTAGTTAAAAGTAAATAATCGAGATTCTCAATCTTTATTCTGTATTTTTACCTAATTTTATTTAATTATTTAAATAAAATGAAAAATGGACTTTCTACTTTAGAAAAAGCATTCCAAGTTCGAAATATATTCTCACCAATAATTAAATTAATATTAGTTATTAAAATGAATGTATAAAATAAGTTTTTTAACATCCCCGTTTATTTTTCTCTGTAATTTTACGTAACACTTAAGATAATAGATTACACAGAGTTTTCTGTTGAAATTTTTAACAGTGTGCCGACTGTATTTGCAAAAAAATTGCAAAATTTACGTCATCGAAGTTGCAAGCATTCAGTTTGTATATAACCCTTAGGCGACTTTTCAATGCATGAACCTCTGTGGATACAAAGATTTGTATCAGTGACGGATCTAGAACTTAACTTTCGGGTTGGTTGGGTTTACGTCGTACTAGTGCTGCGCAATGGGCGACGGTCTGGGACTCACCCCTAGAGGTGGTCTGAAGACATGCCATCACAATTTTGATCCTCCATGGATGGGATGGCTCTCTCGCTTCGGTGACCCCCAAAAGGTATAATTTTGATGGGAAAGAACATGGAGGACATTGCGGCCACGACAGATTTTACGTGCAGCCACCCACCATTAGTGTACACAATGGTCTTTGGTCGGCTCAAGTATCTAGCCCGCATTCTTTTCATATTCTTGTTCCTTTTCGCCCTCTGTCGTGTGAAAGCTCCGCTTTGGCGACCTCTGTAACCTTTTTTTTTTTTTTTTTTTTTTCCCTTCTGTTTATGCAATAAACAACGGAGGAGGTTTAACCTTTAGACACGAGCTCTTTTGAATCACCACAGTGCCATCGGAGCCCCTCTCTAAAAGTTAAAATCGCTCAAAACCGCTGCATAATGGTGAGCGGACACCTTCCGTCTTAGAGTCTTAGAATTACGAGCCCGGTCCTCTACCGACTGCGCTAACGCGGCCCCCTTAACTTTTGGATGGTGCTAAGATTTTTCAACATGTTATTCCAGATCAATAAAAAATTTACAATCTTAATATTATTGAGCATTCCGTCGATACATTAGACTGCATTATGAAACTGTTGCAATAATTTATAAATTATCATACACGGAGGAATTTTGAAAGGATTTATCTCAAACCTTTAGAAGACATGCGTGTGTTCTTTTAATACATTAATGGGAACTGCAATCAAGCACATAAAATGTAATTAATGTTTCTGTGGGAACGCATGATAATCATTTTAAAAAAGCAACCTCATTTAATACATACGTTCAATGACTACTCACAAAATTTGCACATAGTTATAATTTTATGTTCATACTCACGTAACACATATATCACCGCAAAAATACCAAAAATGAACTCGGGGCCATCAAAACGTGAAGAGCTATTTAAAAATCTCAAAGTCAAATTCTTATGATTACAATACTTTCCTTACACATGTACGTTCGGAAATTAAAAACGTGGAGCGACTCCACTTGACTTTACCGAACACATGAAGTAATTAACGGTTGTATAAATAAAAATAAGAAGTCCTTCAATAAACAAAAGTGAAAATTATAACAGGGTGTTTGAGCGTTTTTTTCCATGTAATATATTGTTTAATTTTACGCTATTGCACTTCTAATTATTTGAAATCATACATCAAAAGGATAAACTTTTCGCGGTGTCCCTGTAAAAATCGTTAAGTGCTAGATTCACCAAAATCTGTACAGTTCATGAGACCTATAACATGTGTATAGATTTTCAGCTCAATCAAATAAGGCGTTTAGACGCTATCACACTTTAAAATGTGAGCCCATAGGTCGTAATGACAAATATTTTTATTTTGGTGTGTGTGTGTGTGGGGGGGGGGGGGGGCTAATTGCTAGTTTCACCAAAATCAGTAGGGTTCGTACTACAGTGCCCTATAACATACGTACTAACTAACAATTCATTCGAACAAAGCGTTTAGACGCTATCGTGTTCATTCATACATATGTTACCACAAAAGTAGCAAAAATGAGCTCGTGGGATCTCAAAACGTGTAGAAACACCAAAATCTCAAAGCCTGATTTTTGACTTGATTACAGTACTTCCTTTACGTATGTATGTTCAGAAAGTAAAAATGCAGAAATGTAGAATTGTAGTTCTTGAACATAAACATCCGTATCTTAACAGTCAGTCATATTCAATATATTTTTATTTAAAATATGGACCTTGTAAGTTTTTTCATACCCATAAAATTGAAAAAAAGTTAACGAACTCAGAAATCTAAAATTTATATAACCCAATTTTTCAGGTTATTTTACACAGTCAAAAGACATAAAAAAGAATTAAAAAAAAAAAAAAAAACTTAAAAAGTTTATTTCTACTTCAAAAAGGTATCGTCACATAGTGATACAGTGGAATCATTTACTTCCCCCCCCCCCCCCAAAAAAAAAAAAAAATCATAAAACTAATTCTAATTTCAAAAAAAAGGGGACAAAATTAGGAAAGGGAGGGGGGAATAGAAGGAAAAAAACTAACTGTATCCAATTTCTGAAAACATTATCAAAAGTATACATAAATTTAAGAAAAAAAAAAAAATTCTAAATATTTAAAAACAGATAAGTAAAAATTACAATATTTATTGCAAAATACAACAAAAAGAATAAAAATTTAACTAAATTCGAGAAAACTCAACTCGTTCAAAAAGATACGCTATAAATATTTTGTTGATTACTGTCTTAAAAAGATTAAAAAGCATATACAATTATATAACTATTCGAAACTTAAATATATAAACATTTTCTAAAAAAAAAAAAAAAAAAAAAAAATTCTTTTTTTAATTTCCAAAGAAAAAATACCCCCTATGTCTATCACGACTTCACATTATTATCGCTGTTAATATATTCTAAACATATTTGGTCACTTTGTGGATTCGTTAGTAAGCAAAGCTCAAAGTTTAGATATTTTTAGAGAATGAAATTGTCATTAAGATAATACTTTTCATTTACTCTTCATATTTATGAGAAATAGTGTTTTAAATATTGTTTTAGGTTGATTTCTTTAGAAATCGACCTATTGCAATCACTTCGCGTGTGTCTCTCCATCCACACACACACACACATAATGAAAATTTTGTCATCACGATAACTCAAGAAATAATACTCCAAATCGAACCAAATTTGGACAGTGAATTGATCTTATAAATATCTTGGATGAGATTGTTAACCAAGTTGCTCCGACTTTCTGTTTTCAAGTGGCGGCCACTTGAATCTTTCTAATCCACATTGTAAAAAGCGTATTTAAAGCAATATTTGCTTGAATTTTTATGTAAATCTAGACTACATAAGGGTCTCAATGCACTTTATTAATGAAATTTATCTGCCATTTTTAATAAAGTGGCGGATATCTTAAGTAGGGCCACTTGAAATCAGGCTGCCAATTGAAAATTTAAAATCACGATAACTTCCGAAATAATACTCCAAATCGAACCAAACTTGGACAGCGTCTTAACTTGTGTTATGGATATCTTGGATGAGTTTCTTAACCAAGCTGCTCCACCATTTTGTTTTCAAGTGGAGACCACTTGAAAATTTCAAATTCAAATTGTAAAAAGCATATTCCGCATTTGTTTGAATTTTCATGTATACATAGATTATATAAGTGTCTCAATGAAGTTTATTAATGAACTATGGATTTTCTCGCCAAAAGGCGCCAAAAAAGTCGCCAAATGTGGCGCTAAATCCATTACCTGCCATATTAGAGCTTTTTAATGCGTTTTTAAAGGGAAATAAGGCTATTTTAACGTTTAAACAAACTAGAAATGCAGAAAATTAACATTTAATCAACTTACTAAGCCTCTTTGAAAGAATTTCTACAAAAAAAAATTGAATTTTTTCAAATTTGAAACAATATCTTAGATTAATTAGTTCACTGAGCAACTTTCTCTGCCATTTTGATCCAAGTGGCAGCCACTTAATTTTTCAACACGATGACTTTTGGGATTCTGAATTAATTCCAACTATATTTGTACAGTAGTCTCATCTCACAAATGCATTTGATATATTTGTCAACTTGGCCCACCATCTTGTTTCCAAGCGCCGGCCACTCGGAAATTTTAAATTCACAAAGAAAGGTATTTATGAACCGATTTGCTTACAACTCCATATGTAGATAGCCTACATCAATATTTCTACTAATTCGTTAATAATTTGTAGCCGCCATTTTGAAACAAAATGACGGCTACTTGATAAGGAAAAAGAAATCAACCTACCCTTCCGAATAAGCCGGAAGGACTTTTTTCTCTCTGTCTACTGTGTATAGAAAGTATCAAGGGCCAATAAATTGTATAAAATATTGCTTAAAATATACGGCCAACATAGGCCTAATATCCAGCCGTATTTTTTAAACAGTAAAAATAAATCAGACACTAAAGATACGGGCCTCCGAAATATACGTATGTCCAGGGGTCCATCACATCAAATTCGGGGCCTGATCCTATTGTAGCACTTTCAAAACCTCCGAAGGTCATGAAAACACTTTCGTAAGATTCCAATTCTATATTTTTCTCTAATCCACCGCCCCAACAGCATATCACAACTGACACTATCCAATTAAAAAAAAAAATCCTGACAAATATTTTGCATAAGAAAGACCCCATAAATAAGGGCGTCCGCGGCACAGTGATGCCAGATTGGGGATTTTCTCCCCATTTTGGGGAGTTTTGAGGCTTCTGGGGACAATTTTGGGGACCAAATGTTTGTGGGGACTTTTTTGGGAAATTCTACAATTTTTGGGGACAAATCTGGGGAGTTCAACTTTCTGTCAATGTAATGATTCATCCCTACGACTAGAGACTTTCAATAGCTTTATTGTTATTTTTTTTTTTTTTTTTTTTTCAAAAATTGCCTTCATTTGGGGAAAAATCAGCTTTCTATGGCTTAAAACTGGTTGATACCCCCCCCCTTTTTAGTAGAAATCAAGCTGGGGATTTTTTCGAAAAGAAACCCTGATTTAGAGACCTGTTTGGGCAAATAATTTTCGACCATCTGGCATCACTGCCGCGGCAGCAGTTTGAAGATTGTGACTTCGCTATTCCAGCCAGCCGACGATCATCGTGTACACTAACGGTGGCTGGTGAATATAAAATCCATTGTGTGGTCGCAATATCCGCCGTGTTCCCATCCCAAATTGCGCCGTCAATTGCCCATTGCGCAGCACTAGTGCGACATAAAACCCAACGAACCAATCCCAAATTATACCCTGGAGGGTCACCGAAACTGGAGAGCCAGCTCCCTCCGTAGAGAATGAAAACGGTGACGGCCTGTCTCCGGACCACCCCTAGGGTTACAGCCTAGATCGTCGCCAGTTGTGCATAGTGTAGAACTAGACCGACGTTAAACTCACTCAAGCCTCAACCCTATAATTTATAATTTGAGTCCTCAATGGAGACTTATGCATTCAGAAATGAATTCCTATTCTGTTCCGCCTTCTAAATATGGGAATGCGTGGGAAGCGTCCTCACCGCTGAAGTTTAAAGTTGTGAGGGCATGTCTCCTTAGGAGATAGTCCCAGACCGTCGCCAACTGCCCATGACGTGCGAAGTAAAAAACCCACTCAACCACTCAAAAATACTTGCGCAAAAATAATAAATTATATATCAAGTCGTTTTCCGAGAAAAGATTGATTAAATTACAATAAAAATTTTAAGTTTTGCAAATTTTAAAATAAACTTTATCGGACACGATTTATTAAAACATTTTCTTTACAACCAATTTTACCTGACATTACACTTCAAAGTTTATCATATTGCAATATTGTATGTAGTATTTGCAACAAATGCAAATAAATATATTTCAAAATAAAACTGAAAAATCAGGATATAAATACTTACATATGCGATTCGAAGAATTCTATAAATAGCTTTTAATCCAAAATGCCATCAATTAAAAATAAAAGCTTTACATCTAAAACATTATCTCGTTATTTAAAAAAGTAATTAATATTCAGCGAAAGTAACAAATCGTCAAAAATATCCGAAACCTACTGCTGGACAAATATCTTACATGAGGAAGACATCTCGCATGCCGCGAGTAAAATATTTATGTCTGCCCATGCATATTATGAACATAATTGAAGATTTACGACAAACACCATCATAACAGATTAGAATCTACAATAAATAGAAAGGCCTTGAATTATAACTACGCATACAACTGTTCTGAACACATCGCTGATCAGTGAAACCAGTTTCGATCTACCATTGGATTTTTCTTTTTTTCCCTTCTAAATATGAATTGCGTATTTGAGCGGAATTCAATTGATATTAATATTTTTCTATACTCCGAAAGACTATCTAGATGATAACGAATTTATAAAATAGTGGACTTTAATTTGAACTCCAAAGAGCATCAAGAATATTCCAAATATTTTAAAATAGACAAGTTTTGATGATAATAAACAATAAAACTAACATTTTCCAAACAAGTAACACATACAAAAAAAAAAAAAAAAAAAATGAATGAAATTTTTCCTGTATATTAATACTATTATAATATTGTTACGAATTTGTAAATATTAGTAGTTATTTTTAAGCAAATTTACTCAAAGAGGCTTATAGTCAGGTTATATTTAAAAAAAAAATAAATAAATAAATAAAAAGTTAACTTTCTGCATTTCTAGCTTGTTTTCGCTTTAAAATAGCTTATTTTGCTTTAAAAACCCATTAGAAGCTTCACCAGGGCAAGTAATGATCTTGGTGACATTTTTGGCGATAAAATCCTTTTGGTATTTCAGTTATCTAAGCTCTAAATCGATTATTCTGAGAGATACTAGAAAATTCTCGAAATGTACGAGGCTATATAAAGGGATTGCATCCTGGCCGTAGTAGTCATTTAAAGCCAAGTTGCTTGATGCATAAAGACCATAAATCTTCATTAAGGCAAGGCAGGTAATGGCTTTGGCGCCAAATTTGGTAACTTTTCGCTCCCTGGTGATTGTTTTGGTGACCCTGGTGAGAAAATTCTTATGATATAATAAATATCTAAGCTCTAACTCAAATAGAACCGAAGTTATTGGAACATTCTCAATTTTCTACGCGGATATATATAAGGAATCTCACTGAGCCAAGTCGGCCAGTTTCTCGCCAACCGCTTTTCGATAAAATGCTCCTGACTACTCTCTTGTTTGCAGCCCATCGCTGTGTGTTAAAGCTGTAATACAGTTTATACTCATTATTATACTCATTATTATTATATACTCATTATATTATTATAATTCCGTAAATAAACTGTAAAGCCTCTGCAAGATTCGCCTTTCATTCAGTGAACCCCGAATACGCAAAAATATAATCCTGTATAATTTAAGACTTCAAAAACTCCTCCCAGAAAACTTTTTACGAAGTTGGAAATAAAAATTAAGTGGTATGTAAAGATATACTAACGCCCCTGAAAAGGTTTAAAATACAAACATGATTTCAGAAATAAGATTTAATTTTTAAGACGTGTATAACATTTAAAAATTCTTCACATCATATACTAAAGAACAACAAAAAAAAAAAAAAAAAAAAACCCGCACTGCAGAAAAATTGACTTGAACCTTTCGTCATTGTAATAACTTAAAAACTAATGATTGAAACAAATAAAACTATTATGTTTGTATAATACGGAAATCATAACATGATACTTATGTACATTTTTGATTTAATAATTCGCTTTATTGCACTATGAAATATTTAATAAAAATCAACATAAAATTTTCTTTTTAAACGTAATATAATAAACATATCTTTATTTCATACAATACAAACATAACAGAATACAAACACGTTATATTTTAATGTATGAAATAAAACCATTTATTTGTTAGATCTAAACAATTACTTAATAAAAATATGTATTCTGCATTGGATAATTCTACCTTTGCATGGAATTGCCGCTTTAAATGTGCAATGGCATAGTATTTTACAGTTTTTTTAACATGAAATTCAGAAATTTTATTTTGTCAAATATCAAATTTTTCTAGTTCTTACAAAGTTGTCGGCTACAAATTTCGAATCCCCACCCTCTTTTATAGACTAAAAATTTTCGAGAGCGGATTGAGATTAGGACTATTTTCAGGTCTAGTAAAGAAGAAATTCTACGATATTTTTTGTGGGATTTATCTTTAAGTAAAAAAAGTTCTAATAATAAAGATGCTCGTGGGAATGGACAGGTAATTTTAAGAACTTTAATCAAATAAACGTCCACAGGCGCCATGCAACAAGGTGCATTATCTTGAAATGCTGATTGTGGAAAAGTCTGAAATACCTCCAAAATAGTCGGTCAGGCATAAAATTTTTAAAGGTCGAGTTTTATTTCGGGTTAATTGATCCCTTGAACATGAAAATTTGCCCGACTCATTAAAATATTATCCACTTTCGTATCATAATGTACGGAGAATGCGTCACTGATTTAAAAGTGCGATTTTAATTAAGTCTGTCACATTTTCGTCATCAGACCCGCTTGTTTTTGTCAGCTCGAAATCAGTTAAACTTGCCTCAGAGATTTACTTCATCCGAATAATTAACTGATCATTTTTTAATTTTTTTTTAACCTTCTCAAGTCTTGCTTACTAATTATTTTCATTCAGAATTTTATTTATTTATTTTTTTTTATTTTTATTTATTTTATTTTTTTTTAAAGATATTCTGTCACTTAAACTTGCTTTGTTTAATCGTTGTTGCACTGTATCTAAAAGAAATTGTTACTAAACACTTTTTCTGAATCCCTTCTATGTTCTAAATGTAATACAAACTGACTTTTTAACGCGGTCATCTCGATTGAATGCGCAACGTGGCTGCATGGACAAATTTCCAGTTTCAACAGCCAAAAAGTTTTATATCTTGCTAAAAACTAGCACACCAATATTTCGTTAACATTTAATCATTTTGACATCCCGCGTATTAAAATATTTTTTGATTTTCACTCTAAAATTAATATTTTTTGTGGTATCGTTATTGCTTTATTTTTGCCATTTTTGAAATACTTTCTAAAATTACAAATTTTCCGATTAATTGCATCTTGTTTTTAATACTTGGCTCAATCCTAAATTGTACGTGACATACAACGTAATAAACTCTGTTCGAAAATTTACTTTTAAAACAAAATTGGCCATTTGCAGAAAGAGAAATGAAAAACGTCCAAGTGCCGCTTTTTTTTTTTTTTTTGGGGGGGGGGGGGGGGTTCCCTTAGTGTTCATTTATGCTTAAAAAGATAACACCGCATCCTTTATTGAAATATTCGTATAGCAATACAGCAAAGAGAAACTCATTTTTATAAAGTTTGAAAAAAAAAAAAAAAAAAAAAAAAAAAGGTTTTTGTTCATTATACCACAACAAAAGAGTAAAAGGTCCGGAAATAAGGCCTAAATACGCAAAAAGCTCAAAAAGCAAGAGCTTCCTCTGAAATTTAAAAAGGGGCTTTAAAAATAAAAGCAACGCCTTAAAATCCTAGTATCAGTTTTTCATACTGTTATTTAAAAGAAAACAAAAATTGGGGAGTATTTGCCTGAAGCAAAGAGAATACACTAATTTGGGACGTTTACTCCACAGCTAACGACTGGGAATTCCAATGCCGGTAAACAAAAATTTGCACATTGATCGTGGAATGAAGTTTAATAGGAACTTTGAAATTAATAACATGAAAAACCATTAAATCTTAATTGTTTCGATTTCAAAATCATTTAGCTCAGTTCTTCATCTGGTTCTCACCCCCGCCCCCCTCCCCCTTTTTTTTTTTTTTTTTTTTTTTTTTTTTTTAACTTTCCGAACACTATAGTGAGGAAAGTATTGTAATTATGTCAAAAATCCGAATTTGAAATTTTGATGTTTCTATACGTTTCGAGGTCACTTGAGTCCGTTTTCATTATTTTTACGATGATGTATGTATGTATGTGTGTGTGTGTGTGTGTGTGTATGTATGTATGTGTGAGTGAGCACGCTAGCGTCTAAACGCTTTGTTCGAATAAGCTGAAAGTTGGTACGTATATTTTAAGTCACCATAGTACGAACCCTATTGATTTTGGATAATCTAGCATCTTATACTTTTTTTACAGGGACACCAGGAAAAATTCTTTATCATTATGGCCTATGGGGTCAAATTCTAATTTGGCCTTATTAATCTAAGCAAAAAATCCGTACACATGTTATAAGTCACAGTTGCACCAACTGTATAGATTTTCGTGAATTTAGCACTTAGTTTTTTTTATAGGGACACAAAGAAAAATTCTTTATCATTATGTCCTATGGGAGAAAATCTTTAAAAGTGCAATAGCATCTAAACGCCTTATTCAAAGGAGCTGAAAATTTATATGAATATTATATACCACTGTTGCACAAACTATAAGCATTTTGGTGAATCTAGCATTTATAGGTTTTTACAGGGACACAACGAAAAATTCTTTATCATTATGATCTATGGGCTCAAAGTTCAGTAGCGTTAAATAAAACATCCTGTAATGTATGGATAAAAATACTCAAACACTATTATGGTTCTCTCTCTTTTGTTTGTTTAACAACTCCTCTTTCTTTACTTTATCTACAAAACTGTAAATTACTCAATGTTCGGAAAGTCACGTGGAGTCGCTCCAGAATTTTTTTTTTAAATAAGCACGAGTGCAATGTGAGCAAGAAAGTTTTACCGCGGTGTTATGCTTTTTACAATACTTATTTTTCCCCCAACTTATAAAATCAACATAGGCAAACTAATCTTTTCCAATATTGTCCAACTCTATTCCAAAAAAGCAGCATATTTCCAGAAACGCAGGACAAATGCACTGAAGCGGATTTGATGTTATAAAGTATCACATAGCGAGATTAAGCTTACGTCACCGTTTCTCACGTTTGCTCTCATTATAATCAATAACACGAGACCCAAATCAAACTCCAAATCAGTTTCTCTCGGAATATTACCTATTGCTCTGTCACATGTTTAAAAAGAGCAATAACTATTTTTAAGCGTAAAACAGATTTCATTGTAAATTTTTTCTGAAGACTTATGGGGTTAATATTCTGAAGTAAGGTGTTAATATATGACACATTAATTTGTGCTGCATAAAAAAATTACATAATCTTTTACGCGTGCCTTGTTCAAAGTTCGGTTTTATGTGAACTTTGTAGATTAACTTTTATCTTTTTAAAGCGCAGTTTGTTGAATATTTAAATAAATATTATATTACAAAAACAATAAAATTCTTTTCAACTATTCCTAATAAATAAATAACAGAAATAAAACTTATCTAATCAGCAAACTAAAATGCTTCTATTGAACTTTGGACAAAACATTCGTTTGAATTCAAACTTTGACTATCTCACGCCATAGCAATCTGATAGTACCAATGGTCATTGAAATCAAATGTCTGGGCGCTTCCGGATAAAATAAGCTGCAACAAAATTAAGGGGAAATTTAAAATACTCCTGCACAAAAAAGCGTAACAGCACGTGTAAATAAAATATCCGAGCCAAGGTCGTGTGATCTATCAAGACAAGATAAAAAACGGAGGAAGAAATATGGGGTTAACGAATTCAAGATTGATATGAGAACAAATATGTAAGTGAAGGTCAATAGTGAATACAGACAATTCTTGATTGGTAATAATAAGTAAAACACCTATTAAAAATGATAAAAATGACGTCAATAGATAGTTGAAAGTGCATATTCATTTGTGACAATTTAACGCAATTCGGAGAAAGGTATATTTGAATATAATTAGTTCGCGCTTGTACTTTAACCTTTCAGCTATCTGGAGAGTGGATTATGTACCTTGATCAATACAAGACCTTTTTGAAGTGATGAAAGATCAGTGTATGACCATTGGAGCCATTTTCAACAACTGTTGAAGTACCGATTCTCTCTAATCAAATCAATATATTCATGAACTTTAGTTTCAAAAATAAATCACTCAAAAATGTAATCAGATATTTAAACTGTAAAGAATTCGGATGTTTTATCTAAATGAAATTCTAGATAATTGTGAGCTTTAGGCAATATGGAAAACTTCGAATCTCAGGGAAGTATAGAAAAGCCTAATTTAACTTTAAGAATGAATAAAAATGTTCAGGATATATTATTTCATAACTGACATTTATGAAGTAGATTAGGAACTGCAGACGCAGTGTCTTTACAGTTTTACAGTCTAAACAAAAACTTTGATCTTTTATTTAGTCCTAAAATTGCAGAGCCTTAAAAAAGCAGAAAAGTCAAGAAATCTGTGCGCACATCAGGGCAATTTATTCGCGATTCCAAAGATTAGTTGGTTGGTTGTTAGGATTAAGACCGATTGACTGCTCTAGGGTCCTAGAGCTGAGGGGGAGTGCCCTCCATGGGGGACGAAGCTTTCTAAGGGATCCTAGCCTGTATTTATGCAAGTTTCGGAAAAAACTAAGGAAAACGCCGAACGGCTAGGCTGACAAGCGTGACCTGGGATCTAACCCGGCACCTCACATACACCAGCTTTGAGCGCAGGACTGTTCGCCCAAAGATTAGTAATTGATAGAATTAATACTATGTTTTAAAAACTGCTTTAAGTTTACTTCCCGAGAACTATCTCGGTATCTTAAACTCCCCTTCTGCATTTTATTATAAATAAAAGGAATCTATATTGTGCAACACTTCTTTTAGGTTTAATTCAAACTATAAAGTAGGTTATAAAATTGATAGAAAAATTTATTTGCATAAAAATAACTTTAATAAAAAGATGTTTTAGATTAATGGATTAATTTTAGATTATGTCAAAATGATTTGAAATCTATGGTTGAGAAAATTTAAAAGTTCAGTTAAAAAGCATTTTTATGCGCTTTTAATGAACTGAATAAAATATTTTGAAACAGGTTAATTTATAAATTAATCAATAAAATACCAAAATGGTTAGGATATTATTAAAGCATTATAATGTAAAGTTATGGTTGTGTGGCTTAAGACTGATTGACTACACTTTGGTCCTAGGACTATAAGATGGAATGCCATCCGTGAGGGTCTTTCTAAGGGGTTCTAGCCCGTTATAATAATGTGAAATCGAAAGATGGTTGGTTGGGTTTTTTACGTCGCACTAGGGCTGCGCAGATGGGCAATTGGCGACGGTCTGGGACACACTCCTAGAGGTGGTCCGGAGACATGCCATCACAATTTTGATCCTCCATGGAAGGGATGGCTCCCCCGCTTCGGTGACCCCCAGAGGTACAATATTTGAGTAAAATCGAAGGAAAGTAAGCAATTAGCGGGGAATGTAACTGATACCTTAAAAATGATAATAAATACTTGCCATCATGGCAGTTAAACGAAATAAAGTGACGATTTAAAAAAGTAAACATGTCTCCTAATTTTTCTTCCGCGACATTCAAAAGCAAGAATGCTATCAAAAGACTATTTGGGGGTGGGGTGGGGGGCGTATTTAGACAAATTCAAATCGAATGCCGATTTGCGGTGAAATAATCACATATTTCAAGATTCAGATTATAGGGAGGGGGGAAAAAAGTGCATATTAACGATTAGTAGAAAAATTTACTTTAGTTATTGGCCGAAATTAAACTCTTTAAAATAAATAATCTGAAAAGGAAAGTTCCTACAGGCTGCGAAAATATCGCATTTTTCGGTAAATAAAATCGGGCGCGTGAAAGGCATACTTCGGAAATCGCACTAAAAAACAAGAGAATTTTGTTGATTTGCGAGGAAATAATCTAATATATTGAAAATCAACTTTTGTAAAAAGAAGCTGCAGATTTTGCGGATAGGTTGGTTTGTATTTAATCGACCACGAAGTTTTTTTCGTATTTCTGCAAAATCTTCAACATCGCGTTTTCTTCGCGAAACTGAGAAAAGATCCAATCAATTTCCAATCAATTTTTTGATGGATTGGAAAAAATAACATTTTAAAAATAACATTTCTTCGAAATATCTGCAGTTTTAAAACGGGTCCTTCACGAAACTTACCGATCTCAAAACGGACTTCTCACATTTAAAAACAAAAACCAAACTATTAAGAAATTTCTTTGAAAAATTCGGATGAGCCAAATTTTGGTATAATTAGCCAAAAAGTTTATTTAAACTTAATAGGGTAAGTGCACCAGTGATTGACACTTTTAGAGCAATCTCTGATGTTTTTAACCCGATCAGGTTATCGCTTTTTTCGGCACCTTGTCAGTTTATCATGGGTCTTCTATTCATAACTTTTGAACAAATTGAGATATTTGAAAAATTCAGATTGCATAATAAAATTTAAAAATGGTATTTGTACGGAAAAAATCATGGACACGATGGATAGGTATTTCTTCTATATATGGATTCTTAGGTTTGAGACAAAAGAAAAATGGCTCGGGTCTCCAACGACCCACGATAACTTGATCGGGTTAATGCTTTAGCCATCAGAAAATATTTTTAGAAATCTTAAGTTAGTACATGTAGGGTATGAAAAACATTCAGAACCACATGTATGTTAAAATATATACATTTTATAACTTTTTTTTTTTTTTAATGAATTTTTATTTGACACCCACTCAGCGTTCCAGTAATTGACACTGACAGTTTTTCATTTTATCAGTCATTGGCACCCTATGTTCCAGTGTTTGACACTGCTAGTTATTCATTTTACCAGTTTCATTAGCACCCTATGCTCCAGTGTTTGACATAAAATGTTAAAAATTCTTATATGTAAAATATGATTTTATTATTTATATTAATTATTTCGGGATGATGTCAATTACTGGAGCATGCCAATCACTAGAACAACTAACCTAGCTTTTTTTTCGGGGGGGGGGGGGGAAGGACAATCAACCGGACACTAGCGAGTAATTTTAAAATTAAATTAAAATTCGGGTCTAGCAACTAAAAGTCCAGAATTCCTTTAGAATGACTTAAATAATAGTATACTGTGGCCCTCTCAAAATAAGCTTTCCTTTATAGTTTCCTATAAAAATTCACGCAGTAACAAACTTATCGAAATTGTATATCATAAGTGCAGCGTATTCATTTTAGAAAACTCGCTAAATATGCTAAGCGAAAATCATGTGCACTACATTTCACGGGTTTTGTTGAAAATTAAAATCTATAACTTTGGAAGTATCACAATACATATAGTTCAACAAATCGTAAAAAAGTATTTGCGAGTTCTTGTTAAAAACAGTCATTGAAAATTTACACACGCTATTTGGGAGAGGGGGGGGGGATGTCGAAGCCCTATATAAACATACATATGCATACTTCCTGGCTGACTATTGATTTTTATTTCACAAATATTACTAAAAATAATCCTCATTGTGCTATAAATGAAATGTTATGATAAATAAAGTTTAATTCATATGCTATATATAACCAAGTTATGATAAAACGTCATTTAAAGAGCAATATGTATCAAAAGTTAATGGATACAAACACTTTCAGGTCTGAGTTATTTCAGCAGTATGTCTCCTGCTGGACTAAGGGTTTAATACTTTTTTTTTTTTTTTTTTTTGGAGGGGGGGGGGGGGGAATACTTTGAAGATATCGTAACTTTATTAGAAATTTTAAACTAACTTTATTCCTAATTTAGAAATTTAAATTTACTACGAATTAATATTTAATGAAAAATTATTAGAAGAGAAAAAAGAATCTGCATAAAGAAACATTGTTGAACGTAAAATTTTAAATAAAATTTAAATAAATCTTACCCTAATGGTTTACAACATGTAAAAATAGTTTATTGGTAAATAGCAGTAGTGATATAACTACTAATAGCATCTTGGCGACTGAACGCTCTAAACAAAAATCATTTTGATTCTAGATGTTTTCATGAAATTTACATCTGTTACGTGCTGCTTTTTTTTTTTTTTTTTTTTTTTTTTTTTTAATGGGAGGTGGGATAATAACTGAAGAGACGGCAATATAATTGGAAATTTTGTAGTTCCAAGAGTTGAAAGTTGAACTCCAAAGTCGCTTCAAAGAAAATGGGAACACGAGTAACACTAGTTCTAAGACATCAAAGTGCTAACTTTTGTGAAGATGCAAGTAAATAACTTTATTAAATTTTCTCTCTATTATAGTTCCGAAATTAGAGTAGATATAAAATTTGTCCGATTTTCTAAAAACAGACAAAATGTGTTCAGAACTTCAAAATCCAAGTCCACTGAAGACCGGAAAAGAAAAAAACATTACAAATCCAATACTTTTTTGCCTCGAATATAAGAAAAATAAGCTTCATTAAATGGTTGGTTTTCCCCCTTTTTTCCCCCTCTCAACATTATTAGTGACCATTCGAGAAGATTTCGCAATACAGGAAAAATCTTATTAAACTTATTCTTCATTTGCAGCATAAATCGGTCTCATTGTCTTGACTGGAAACAAACGAGTTTTTAATGAAAGGCGGAAAAAATCAGCTATATTCTTGTTTTCTGTGCATTATCAAAAAGATTATACAGCCACAATGAAATTTTCTTTTTTACATAAAGGGCATTGTTAAGTAAATTACGGAAGTTTTTTTTTTTTTTTTTTTTGGGGGGGGGGGGGGGAGGGGGGAGGATGAAACAAGGGATTAAGCAATCTATACCAATTTCGGTACAAATAAAAAAACGTGAGTTTACGGTTACATTTACACGTTTTGAGATACCCTGAATTAGAAAAACGTGTTTCAAACGGTTGGCCTGTGTGTGTCTTATCGGCGTATCTCAAGAACAAATTACAGCAGAAGTCTGAACTCTATTCTTAATCTGTATCATTTAGGGATTCTACTGTAAATTTTCCGTTGATCAAGCGATTAACTCGAGTACATGGATATTTCAGAGAATCCAAATACATTACCGTCTATGGACGAAATTACAGAAAAGTACGATTTAACATTTATAGCTGCACTTAACCAAATGAAATGAACATATATTTTTATATGCATAAAAGCATGTATCGTGCAGAATATGGTATGCAACTATTTCACAATACGTTTATAGGGCTACAAAAAAAAGCAAACCACTAGAATATGGGGTAAGTGCACCAGTGATTGACACTTTTAGAGCAATCTCTGATGTTTTTAATGTTCTAGTCATGAGAAAATATTTTTAGAAATCTTAAGTTAGTACATATATGAAAGACACTCAGAACCACATATGTTAAAATATATAATTTTTTTTTTTTATTTTTTTTTATGAATTTTTATTTGACACCCACTCAATGTTCCAGTAATTGACACTGCCAGTTTTTCCTTTTATCAGTAATTGGCCCCCTATGTTCCCGTGTTTGACACTGCTAGTTATTCATTTTACCAGTTATTAATACCCTATGCTCCAGTGTTTGACATAAAATGTTAAAATTCTTAAATGTAAAATATACGGTTTTATTCTTCTTATTTATTAATTATTTCGGGATAGATGTCAATTACTGGAGCATGCCAATCACTGGAGCACCTACCCTAGTATGATTATTTTGGAAGTGCTGAAAATTTATTTCCGGCTGTGCCATGTGCTAATATAGGACTATACTCAAACTCAAGTACACAATGTGGTGTGTACATTATTAGACAACACATAGGGCTACTAATAAAGAAAACTTTATCTATTCAGTATAAATTGGTGGAAGTGCTGTACTACATCTTACCTATGTCCAGGAAAATTGCTCAGAAATTAAATTCCTTATAAACATACGATAAAGTATTTTAAGTTAAATATTCAGAATTTGCTTTTTCTGTAAATCCTGTCTGTTGAGGTTCCTGAATGAATACTAAAATAAAGTTTTTAACGGTTGCTTTTTTGCGTATGTGTTATTAGTAATTTAAAAGCAAAATTGTTACCAATTCAAATATTGCATACATTATCCTATCCCCCCTGTTTGAAGGGAAAGACAGATTCGGGCGAAACTTAAAAATCAGTAACAGATTATTTTAAGATTAGCTCGTAAAATTTTCTTTGGGAGAAAAAAAAAAATGATAATTCCCCCTATTATTACAAACATTCAAGTTTATCATAAACATTTTTTCTTTCTTTTTATTTAAGTTGGCATTAAAGTCGTGCATAGACTACAAGAAAAAACTACTAAATGAGATAGTTCCGCTTCTAATAAAAAAAAACATGGATTCCCCCCCCCCCTTCTTTAGAGAAATAAAAAAGAAAAGAGTCTGAAACCGGTAAAAAGGTGACTTTCACTCAAAATTATATCTATTGCACGGATGAACCTTAGTTTATGAGGCTATTGTAGGAATGTTTGAAATGCTCGGGTCACGGCCATTCACTTACGTCTGATGAATGAAAAGCTAAAGATGAGGTAAAAAAAAAAAACTAAGTTTCACTGTTTGAGGTTTTTTTTTTTTTTTTGGGGGGGGGGGGGGGGATGGAGGGAGAAAGAATTGTAGATTATGCATAGATTAAGAAATTTTTCTTTTTTTGTTAGCTGTACGGTCATATTTTGCACAAATTTAAGTATATTACAATTAGACTACTACGGGTATAAATGCTTGAACAGAGATTCGAACTTGGCACCTGAAAATCATAAGGATCTTTCTGCCACCAGATGAGTTGATCAGAACCACAAAAATACAGTGGATGTAAAATCGGGATAAAGTGGTTCATTTTGAATTTTTATATTGGCAAAATTTTTTAACTATTATCTATAAGGGGGGGGGGGGACAAGTTTCCCCGCAAATAGATTAAAATTGAATATCCCGTGTCTGTTAGCCGTAGAATGAGATTGGGGGGGAGGGGGACCTTCCCTGAACATGGTTCTAAACCCCCCCCCCCCAAAAAAAAAAAAAAATCCTTACCTTAACTACCGCCCTTTAGAATGTAAAATATAGAGGAAAAAGGCTAAAAATCCAATGAAAAAAAAAAAAGCATGGGATGAAAAAGGAAAAACTCAATGACAAGTGTGTGTGTGCGCGTGTGTGTGAGGAAAAAAAAAAAATTGTCTAACACCGGAATGTATAAAAAGGATCAGAATATTTGGGGGGGGAATTGGGGGAGGGGAGCATGTGGAACTCTTTGAATTATTGTAATAAATTAAAGTTTGAATCTTACTGGGTAAAACTTATGTAAAATATGATGCAAAATTTTCATTTCCATAAAACACTTGTGGTACGAAATATGTGCGAAAATATTACTGCTATAATGAGGGGATATTTTTCTCCCCCGCTGCCCTCATTACTTTCAGACTCGCCATTATGCATAACTCCAGTACTTCCTTTCCCTCCCTCCCTCCCCCCCCCCCTCGCCTTAATGAAGACAAAATTTCATGTTGTTAAACTAAATTGGAATTATTTTCATTGTTATTAGCTGACAAATTTTATATTGAACGGTATTATTGTCATTCCGGTGCGATTTTCCTTTTACCGAATAAAGAAAATTCCCGCAGAAAAAGTTCTAATAATTCCGCAATAATTTAACAAAAAGCACAAAAGTTTACCTTTTTCAAAAAAAAAAAAAAAAAAATTACAAGTCCATTTCTGTATATATATTTCTCGGATATTAATATTTTAAGTAAAATTTTAACATGCCAAATATTATCTTTTAAATATAAAATACAAGGATTGTTAGAATAGAAGTTGTGTTTATCATTTTTAAATTTTAATTCATAACAACACAAACGTAAATATTAGGTTGCTACCTGGAATAACAAAGTACAAGCATTATCTCTATTGAAAGATAAGTTTATCTCACCTGAAACAACCATGATTGACTTGTTACAAATACCTTCGGCGCCTAAATATTGTTTTGCACAGTCACCTGCTAACTTCTTTAGCTTTTGCTCGCGTATTATATAAAAAAGAGCGGTTCGTTTTACAAGAGATTTTTAACTGTTTTGGAAAATGACGTCACAATATCAGTTTGCGTGGACTGTCCCTCTCTTGATCTTTGGTCTGTTACGGAAAAGAAAATATTGCAAATCAATTCGAGTTACTCAACTTGACATTGCAAACTTTTGCTGTTATTTTTCTACTTTTTCCAGATTAAGTGCTAAAAATAGATATATTAGATTTTGCAATCTCTTAATGGAGATAAAAGGATGATACAGATTAAAGAATATAATAATAATATCTATCTCCTTTAACCCCAAGAAAAAGAAAAAGGAAAAGGAAATGATATTTGCTTGCAACAATGGAAATATGTTTGAATGCTTTGTTAGAGTTATTCATATATTCAGGGATATTTGAGAACTAATAAAAATGGGGTTGAATATTTGTTTTTGTTTCATTGTTTAATTGTCTGTCAAATATTTATTAATTAGATGAATTTTTTAATATTACGTAATTAATTTAAATGAACAAAATTAAAAGGATAGATAAATTCATTTCATAGACATTTTTATATTTTTATATTGTGAACGTTTTTTAAGACAATATGTAATGATTTCAGTGGTTGGTATATACTATTAATTAATTATTAAACAATTAAGAAATTACTAAATAAGGGCATATATCTGTACTGATAAGTATAAAGGATTTAAGTCCAAAAATGTCGAATTTGAGTTAATTACATAGTCAGACTCAGAAAAAAATTCTCTATCGATTGGTATAAAGGATTTAAATCCATGTCATTTAGACTTTGAGAAAATCGATTGGTAAAAAAAGGTTCAAGTCAGAAATTTACCATTCATGTATGGTATAAAATATTTAATTCAGTTTTTTCCTGTTTTTAAATGAAGGTTGACAATCACTGAATGGTATAAAGGGTATAAATCAACATAATCCCTTTTCCCTAATCGATTCTTCTTATTTGTTTTTAGTTAGTTTAACTCTGTTTTTCGTCTCCTGAAAAATCAAGAATATGGACTTAAATCCTTTATACTTATCAGTACAGATATAATATAACAGAGTATGCAGAATTTTGCAAATAGAATTTATTTACTCATTTCAAATTATGTTTTCATAAAACTATTTATGCAAATATTCTAATTAATTTCTTATATGGAATAAAAAAAATTTATTCTGATAAATACATAAAAGTAAATAAATTTATTAAGGTATATTATTTAATATCTTTTTTTTTTTTACCTTTAATATGGTGTTTTTCTTAAGTGCCTGGTTTTATAATAGGGTTTTTAAAAAGCATCCATTCGTGGAGGATTTCATAAGCTAAACAGTTATTAAAAGAAAAAAAAAATGAGGTCACTACTTTTTTTACTTTCTCTTACCCAGAAAGTAGAGAGAGTACTGTTTTTGAATAAAATTTTCCAAAGTGGGTTTTTTTTATATTTACACGTTTTGAGGTCCCCTGAATCCGAAAATCATGTCTTTAGCGGTTAGTCTGTGTGTGTGTCTGACTGTTATGAGCATATCTCACGAACAAATAGTAGCAGAAAGTCCAAACTTGATATTCTAAATGTGTATGATATAAGGATGCTACACTAAGCTTTTCGATGAGATAAAGCAAATGGTTCGTATACAGGGACGCCCAAAAGAATTTGAATACATTACGTCTTCTATAGGGGAGGGGGGAGAATTGCAGGTAAGTAGAGTTAAACATTTATAGACTGCACTAAACCAAATGATATGAATATATATTTCTTATATGCGTGTAAACATGTCTCATGTAGAATATGGTAGGTAAATCATTCACTGTTCATATACAGGGCTACACAAAATAACTAGATTATAGTGCGACAATAGCTGAAAATTTATGGAAGTGTATTTCAGGTTGTGCCGTGTATTATTACTATAGGATTATATTTAGGTACAACATGTGGTCTGTACACAATCTTCAAAAGATATACATTGCTGCAAATATTTAAACGATAACATTCGTTTTTATTGTTAGTGGAAATGCTTTACTATAATACTTTACCATGAAACTTGGTAAATAATGTATGTTTTTAAGCTAAATATTCATCGCTTGTTTTTTTTTTTTTTTTTTTTTTTTTTTTTTGTATATTTATACGTTTTGAGGCTTCCTGATTATCGAAGTAAGGTTGTTTAACGTTTGATCTTTGTCTGTGTCTCTTAGAGTAACTTAAAAACAAATAACTTCAGGAGATCCAAAAGTTGTATTTTCGAATTAATATAAGTTTGTTGCTGGAAAAGTTTGATCAAGACTGATAAGTTTCAAGGAATGTTGCGTGTGAAAGTTGTCTGAATAGTTTTAAATCGACTCTTAATTTTAATAACAGATTTAAATTCTATATAAATGTAATGAAATGGGGGAGGGGGGTTGAGGGGGGCGGTAATCCCTCTCACACAGAACTAATTATCATATAAAACCTTTCGAAGCCTAATTTGAATTGTTTTAACATAGGTTTACATAACAGTACTCATTATCTTATATCTTAATCTCCAGCCTGTTTTTATAGTATTAAATTTCAGGGTAAGAGAAAGTCGTGTGAGTGACACACCAGATTATTTTTCCATGTCTCCATTTAAGAGGGCTATATTTACTTATCTTGATTTTACATTTTGACTAATTTATCAATGGTCTTATAGAAGGCGCCGTCACTCAGTTCATTTTGAATCCAGTTCAGCCTTAAAAAAGGAACTCTTATTCAACTGTAATTGCGAATTCAAACTAATTTAATTTACGAAATTAATAATTTTGTATGACTGTGAAATTTTAAAGCAAAATTTAATTAAATTCAATTTCAATTGGTTTAGATATTAAATTAATTATTAGTTAAATTTTATTTTCAATCTTTAAATATAGAATTTAATTAAGATTTTACATCTAACTGCAAGTTTAACTGTATTTGGCCTCGTGGATACACTGAAAATTTGACGGTTGAAATTGTTAAAATCAATTTTTCACTCATGGATTTATTATTTCTTTTCTTTCTTTCTTTTTTTGTTAAATACAGAAATAAGTTAAAAATAAAAATAAAGTTCTTAAGGGGTCTTGGCCCCACAGAAGGTTTCATAAAAACGCCTATATTGCCATTTAATATTTATAAATCAAACTATAATAGGTTTGTTCGATCTATATAAATAAAGCAAGGAGTTTGCTAAAATATATATTTAGGCAACAATTCTTATGGTTTTTGATATAAATATTTTTTTACAGATTTGAAACCTCTAAGTTTTGTTTTCTCAGCTTGCATTTTTTCATGAATTCATGATCTTTAAAATGCTAAAACTTTTGGAGATATTTAAGAAAAGACTTAATATATATGTATATAATTTTTGGGGGTTTAATAGAAAGCCTACTTAAAGGAATTAGGGATAGATTTTTGCAATATCTGTAAAGGAAAAAAAAATTAAAAAAAAAAAAAAAATTAAAATAAAAATATAACAAAAATCATGCTTTTTATGCAAATTTTTGCATAGGCATACGCTTTTCAATACCCCCTCCCCCTAAAAACTAATTAATAAAATATTATTTTGCGCAATCACCTACTGTTTCAGTATCAGTATATATATATATATTATACTGTTAAACACAATGTGATCAATCGGTGAATTTCATTGTGGCCTCGTGGTTTCATTGTTGTTCATCTGCTTTGAAATTTTGCATTTTTAAATCCATATGGTTCCTGTTCTGGTTGTGGCAGGCTGGGGGAGTGTTGCCGGCGCAAAACTAGTGTAACCCCACAGGCAAGTCACAAGTCTTGCCGCCTGCCTCCTTCTTCCTATCTTGTGTTTCTTGGGTTGTTTTTTTCATTAATTTTGATAAGTTTATGGTTTTAAGTTGAGATTTGTTGTTTTACTTTATTGATTCGTTTGTTTTGCAGGCTGTTAATTAATAGATCTGGTTTCTTTACATTAGTGTATTTCATCCACTGATGATTTTATTTTATCTTATTGGTCATTGGTGTTTCAGTGATCTTGTATCTGTTGCTTGGCTTCTACTATACTTAATAGATCATCTTTATTATATATATATATATATATATATATATATATATATATATATATATATATATTTATATTTATATATATATACATAATATAAATGATAGATATCGTAATAAAAGTTAATCTTAAAATTTAGCAATTAATAGATACAAAACAATACCAACACGCAAAAATATAGAACTGATTTTAACGTAGAGGAAAGACTAACACGACATTGTTGCAATTTAGATTAAGAACCAATAACAAGAGACAAAGATAACTTAAATTACTTACGCCGACATGGATGATAATTAAAAAAAGGACAATTAAACTCAATGACAGAGAAAACAAATAAATAACCACAGAAATAATTGGATGAAAATGCTTAAAAATAGAAGTAAAATACTCTGCAGGGGGCATGTACTTCATAAAGCTGGGAAAACTGCAACGATTTCGTAAAACGATATAGCTAATCATAGCAATTTATATCGCTTCAGCTCCGATCGAAGCAGCAAAACCATCTAGAATGAGAAATTAAATGAAATATTAAATTATATATATGTGTTTGAAAAGGCTTTCAATATATATATATATATTGGGGGATTACTGTAAGTTACATTCTTATTTTTTCTGGTTGATACTATGAATTTTGAACTCTTTTATCATTAAATTTAATTATGTGCATCTGGCTACTTGAGGCTTCCCTTGTTAAGTTTGAACAATCCGTCTATTTGCATAACCAAAATAAGATCTTATATTATTAAATAAATAAATAAATAAATAAAAAAAATCTTTTAAATTATAATTTTAATTATTGATGACTGCCTTATAATGCTTATCCTTATATGTGTGCTCTTTGGCATTATTGCTTGTAATTGAGTCTTCTTAAAACTTAACATTTAATACTTTGACTTCAAGATTACTTAATTATGGGTTAATCATATAAGTTCAATTCTTCTTATTACTTAATCGGTGCTAAAAATTATTCTTATTACTTGATCGGTGCTAAAAATTATCTTAATCTTGCAGTCAATACTTCTAAATTATTTTAATCTTTCAGTCAATACATCTTAATTACACTCCTTATTGCATTGGCTTTTTCTCCTGAAATAATTTAACTGACTTATTGTTTTTATAGCTAACCGAAAGATGGCGCTTGCACTCTGTCTTATGCATTCATTCTTCAGTCCTTAACTTAAACGGTTTAATTATTAATGTTTTTGGTACGATTTAATTTAACTCTACTAGTTTTAATTTTAATTAACTTTAAAATCTATTTTAACATTATCATTTAATATTTACTCTGTGTGTTTTATCTTTAATGAAAATGCTCTGTAGTATATTCGATTAATCCATATCTGTCGAGCTTTTATTTTAACTTCAATTTAGGTTTTGGCATCATCCTTTTCTCCAGTTTGTGTTAACTGTTATGCATGTGGCTACTATGCTTCTTTCATGTTATCACTTTGGGTTTCCATTAAGATTTTAATTAATCTTTATTTAATCTTTGTTTTAATTTAATATTTCACATATTTCTCATTCTTTATGGTTCTTGCTGCTTCGATCGGGGCGTGAAATGATATAAATTGCTATGATTAGCAATATCGTTTTACGAAATCGTTGCAGCTTTCAAAGCTTTATGAAGTATGCGCCCCTTGATAAGTATGCTTCTAATTTTAAGCATTTATATCCAATTAATTCTGTGGTTAATTATTTGTTTTCTCTCTCATAAGTTTAATGGTCCTTTTTTATTATCATTCAGGTCGGCGTAAGTATTTTAAGTTACTATCGTAACTCATTGGTTCTTAATCTATATCGCAACTTTTTGTGTCATTCTTTCCTCTATGTTAAATTCAGTTCTATATTTTAGTGTGCTGTTATTGTTTTAGTTCTATTAATTGCTAAATTTTAAGATTAAATTTTATTACGTTATCTATTATATATATATATATATATATATATATATATATATATATAGAGAGAGAGAGAGAGATGAAGTCTTTTCCTAAATATCTGAAGAAGTGTTTTAGTATTTTGAAGATCATGAATTCATGAAAAAATACGAAATGAGATAATAGAATTTAAAGATTTAAAATCTGTAAAAAATATGTATATTAAAAAAGATAAGAATTGTTACTTGAATATATATCTTAATATTGACGAATTATTAAATGGAAAAATCCAAATATTAGAGAAAAAAACAAAAATGAAAAAGGATTTTTTTTTTTTTTTTTTTTTTTTTTTCAGTTAAACTTTTTAATTTAAGAAAACAGGGCATGCAATACAATGCTTCAAAAATTCAAATTTCTACGTTATAAATTTTATAAATAAAAACCGGTTAGAATTTAAGAAAACAGGACAGGAAATCCTTAAAAAATTATAATTTCTACAATGTGATTTTTATAAATAAACACTGGTTAGAATTTAAGAAAACAGGATAGGAATGACTTAAAAAGTTACAATTTCTGCGATATAAACTTTATAAATAAATACGCTTATTTAGAACAACGTCTTTAATGTCAAAGGGAATAATGAATTAGCACACAACTGTTTCGATGGCATTTAGCGTACCGTCCACAGTGAACGTTGTATTTTTTTTTTTTTTTTTTTTTTTCTTGTTACAGGCAGACATTTTCTAATATTAGCCAAATCATCATGTTCAGAACATCTGAAAACTTAAAAATCTATCGAAAACCGGAAGTCTAAATTTTTCACGCATCCAATACCTTCTTATATATTTACTATATACTATAGACACACAGAGAGAGAGGGAGAGAAGAAAGTGGAAATAGGTAATAAGAGAATCATGTAATTGCCAATCTAGACAAAACTGAAACCAACTTTTATTTGAATCCTTTCAATGCATAATGCAGTCGTAGAGTTATGAAAATTCCCATCAGAAATATTTTGTTAAAAAAATTAAATAATTTCTGTTTCCGATGTTAAATTTGGCGCGATATCCTTCGCCAAGCACTAATAACAGGAGATATGCCCGACCGCATGGGACGATTTACGACCAAGTTTATTTTCTCATCGGTGCAGGTCTTTGAAGAAAGAGTTAACACAGTATAAAATACCGTTTACATGATTTTCGATTATACGTTATTTTACGTTTATACGTTGATTTAAAATAGTCACAATTCGTTCCTTTTCGTTTTAATAATTAATTTATTTTAATGCAAAAATGTTTCATTTTATACGACGCAAATTTAGTTATACGTCAATTTTTACTTTTCTAAAAATTGCAAATTTTCTATTCCAATCCTTATTTTTTTACCATGTTTTTATCAACTTCTATTCTTGTTTGTCCGGTACAAATCTTGCAATCTATTTTTAACTAACTTACCTACTAGCTAGGCATTTGAAACTTTCAGAATAGCTCAGAGCCCGATGACAACACAATACTTCGAAGTCCGATTTTTGAATTTTCGATTAGTTTTATTTTAATTACTTAAAATATGAAAATAATAATTTCCTAATACCTTTAAAAATAGCCATTAAAATATTAGCTATAATTTAATTGTTGCCCCCCCTCCGCCCCCCCCCCAAAAAAAAAAAAAAATAAATAAATAAATAAAATAAAATAAAAATTACGAGTTCATTTTCTTTCGACATAAAAATAAATACATTTAATTAAACGTGAACGTTAAAAAATTGTAAAAAGTTAAATGATGCATCTCACAAAAATGGAAGTCATTATCCCTTTAAAAATTTTATACACATTGATAAAGTGCTAATGTAGTATGATGCAACAGAAAATTTAAAAACATGGTTTATAAAAAGTTTTTTATCTTATAATTATTTTATTTCATTTTGTTTCGTTATTAATTTTTATTAAGTTAATTAGTAACATCAATTTCATAATTTATTTTCTGGTGAAAATGATAAATTTGTGTATTACGATCATAAAAAAAAAAAAAAAAAAAATCTGTAATTTTCCTATTCAAATGTACGCAGTGCAAACGATTTATTAAAATTACTCTTTATCAAAATTATTTTCCATTGTGACTGCAGACGATTTTTATCTCAGAAAATGTATAAACCTAAATATCGAATTCCTTTTAATTTTGTGCCGACAAACAACATCTTAGAAAACACATTTTTTCTCCATCACTGGAAGAGGGAAAGGTACTACCCCCAGAGGGAAGCGATGCTCATTCGTTTTAAATATCGTGTAAACCAATGTTTAGTAATTTGAACAGGCAAAGAAGAAATAAATATGTCATATTTAGATAAGTAATACTCTCTCTAAATATGACAAATTTATCTAATATGATGTTTGCCATATTTTACTAAATATGACAAACATCAATATTCATTACGTTCTCTGTACGGTAATACAGCCCTTAACCCTTTTAACGTTCACTACTTAATTTATTTTAAAAATTACTAAACTAATTTTTAAAATGGCTTTTAGATACATAGCTGATCATAAATATTTAAAAAATAAAAATTAGCATTGTTCCTTTTCGAGAAATTTTCGGTTTGAAACATCTGTAAGTAAACCTTATTAAATTCAAATAATATTTAATTTAATAAATAAATCACTTTATAAGTAAGCATTATAACAAAAACTCGTAAAAGTTGCATAGATCCCAACATTTCAATTTATTCCGGAGTATTTTAACCCTTTGCGGCGCAAGGTAATTCAGATCATTTAAATTATACTGCCACCGGAATTTACGAACATAATTAAAATAGAAGAAATTTTAAATTTTCACGTTAAAAAAAGGGCCTTTTCTGCTATGTTATAAATGTAAATTTTTGCTAAAAAGTTTCCGGGATGAGTTTTTGCACTTGAGAATTAAAATTAGGTGTTCCATCAGCGGGAACACTGCGACTGAAAGGGTTAAGGATTATGTTTTAGGAAATTAAAAAACAAAACCGTTATGGAAATTGGAATCAAGCAAAAATAATACCAACTCCCCCCAGCCTTATTAAATTTGAAATTCAGGAAAAATTGCAAATTATAAAGTATGATAAACGCGCTGTTATCCATTCTTGAGACTTGGCAAGAATGTGGCAACCTGTTCTGCATCTATTAAAAGATCAAGATGCTAATGTTTCTCCTAGAATCGGACCTGATGAAATCCATGAGCGATTATGCTCAGATGAAACGTCGTCATAATTTTTGTATTTTAACTTCTTAAATTAAGTTTTTAAATTATGTATTTTAACGTGTAACATACTGTGTTATATTTTAGAAGTAAATTTGAAAATACAGTTACCGCCGCTTATTAAAATCACATTCGTTCTGAGCCAAAGTGATTTTATTAAGCGGCTGATTTTTATATCCGGCGAACGTTTTTGCCCATAAGGAAAAGGGATTACTTCCCTGAATTTCGAAAGAAACTTCAAAAGGTAACGAATAATGGAATTAGTAAACAATATTAATTAATTTTTGGTAGATAATTAACTAATTATTTCTTCGATATAAATAAATGCATTCTAAGTTCCCGTGCGCTTTCGTTAGAGGAAAATCATCATTACTTTACCAAAAGTTCACGCTTTTCTTATAAATTAAAAATCTTTCCGTTTAAACCTCATGAATGATAGTAATTTCAAAATAAGAACTAGAAATTGCCTTCTAATAATTAGAAAAAAAAAAAATAATAATTTTAAATCAAATTTCTATTTTATTACTGCGCTTTGAAGAATACGTTCCTTGAAATTGTTACGGAGATAAGAGATGGGGCGTGTTTAATTTGTAACTGTGCTGCAAGTGTAAAATCTTCAATAATGAGCCATAACGAAGGGTTTGTTGTGCTTTAATTTCTTTTTCTATTTAAAAACAAACAAAATAATAATAATAATAATAATAATAATAATAATAATAATAATTTTTTTTTCTTTTTTCTTTTTTTTTTTTTTTTTTTTTTTGTATGCATAAATGATATTTTTGGCTGCTGAGGCGATATTTTTGAGTTTATTAACCGGCGATGCTGATTTTATTAAGCGGCGGCTTTAAAAGTTGGTTTGTATGGATTTGATTCCGGTCATGGCGATTTGATCAGATTAAGCGGCTGATTTTATTAACCAGTGATTTTATTAAGCGGCGGTTACTGTAGTCAGTAAAAATCGAGCGCTAGCGGGAGCAGAACCACTAGTGTATATAGAAGAAAGTAAAAATTGAGACGCTAGACAAAAATGTTATTTAATTTAAAACATGTCGACTTTGAAACATTTTTCTAACACTTCTTCTATCTAACTTATTTTTAAAAAATAGCATCTATCCTGTTGAAAGAAAGCATAAATGAAACATGAAATTAAGTTAATCACATTTGCATAAAACTAAACGATCGTGATTTGAAGGAAACAGCAAGTTGCAAGAAGGAAATAAGTGAGCAATAAAAATCAAATACTCAAATGTCTTAGCGATCTTGAGGAGAATAACTAACAGTTTGAGCCTGACAGTTATCTTTCTTTTCAATAGTAATTGTTTCCTGCAAGCAATTTAACTTTCACTTGGATTCAAATAAGCAGAATAATTTTTTGAAAAACAAAGTTAATATTTAATAATAGTAAACGTTGTTGTTCGTTAATATTCCTTAAGCATAGCTGCCAATATTTTAATTTATTCTGGAGTAATTTAAGCCCCGCCTCTAATTCGTACCATTTATTTTTTAAAAGTAATTTTTTCTTATTTTATCGAAGTTATGTGTTGAAGAAAAATTTTCTATAAATAAAGTGGTGCGAAATAAAGGCGGGGCTAAAAGTACTCCGGAATAATTTAAAATATTGGCAGCTATGCTTAAGTGTTTTACGGTGTTTTTAACAGATTTTTCTGGTTCTTTACTACTATCCTGTTGTTACCAACAGCCAGCCAAACTTTTTTTTTTTTTTTTTTTTTTGCTAGCAGAGTGGTGGAATTAAAAAAAGATAAAATTTTTGGGACATTTTACCCTCAATAGCCGATGTAAAATTAGTTGTAATAGAGAAAAAAAAAAAAAAAAAACCTTCTTTCAAGCACGAGCTATATTTATCTACACTGGTGTTTAAAATTTAAGCAACAATCTGTTTTCTCGTTTTCTTCTTTTGTGCATAATTTTTAAACAAATAAACATATGAACATAAAATTTGGACGCCATGTTCATTATCATACCATTAACCGAATTTTATATAACTTTAACATAAGTAATAATTTTTAAGCTAATAAATATTCATTTTTTCTCAAAAATAAGCTTTGGAAAAAAGGAAAAACTTCAACAATTTTAGAAAAGAAAACTGAATGAAAAATGGTCATAAGGATGCATTACAGATAGGTGAAGATGCACGTGGATCCAAGTGTTAGATTAAACCCGGACCTGGACCTTTTTACCTATATTCACTTAATTCTGTTTCTTCTTTTTTTCGCATGTGAATAACTTTTTAAAAAATATGCATACAAATATGTAAATTGGATAAGATGCTCATTATAAAACTATTAATCGACATTTTTATTATTTTGGTGATGCTCATAGTTTACAAATTATTAATTATATATATGTATACATTCTTTTTTTAGTCTATTATAAAAGTAAAAGAAAAGTTAATACAGAAAAAAAAAAAATTGAGATTTAGAGTAACATTTCAAGGCACGTGCGTCTTTATCTATCTGTAAGGCATCCTTAACACCACTTTTTAACAAGTTTTCTTAACAAAAAAAATTGTTGAAATTTAAAAATTATGCGCAAAAGAAGAAAACGAAAAAACAGGTTGTTGCTTAAATTTTGAACACCAGTGTACTAACTCTAAAAATACGACTTTATGGTTAGGTTTTTCCCTGATTAATACGTGTACCAATTTTCGTAGCGATCGGTACAACAGAGTATTTTCTGTATAGCACATTAAAACCCGACATATTATATTGTTTTCTCTTTCTTTAAATTAAGAACCTTTTATTTTCTGGATTTTACTTAAGGGAAGAAATTTTTATTCTGTTTGACATAAACTATTTTTCCTTTTGAAATCTTGTAACTGTAATATTTCAATCTATATAATTTGAGAATTAATTTACATTTCTGATAGCCGTAGTTATTTTTCATTTTGTAGATTTTAATCTCTCTCCCTATATATATATATATATACATACTATTTATTTATAGGATCACTAAGGCGTCAGTTGAAAAATGATCATTTCATTTTATTTATTTCTCATTTCAAATAATTCATTTACTAGCAAGCCCGTGCGATTTTTTTTTTTTTTTTTTTACTTTATTTATCTCTTCGTTACCTTTAAAATTTAAAATTATTATTATTATTTTATAGACGTTATTTTTTCATATGCATGAGCAAATTTAATATTTATTTATTTATTTTTTATCTTTTTCACGTGAAAGCATATTTTATTTTATGCTTGGGGGGGGGGGGGGGGGGAGGCAACAATTAAAAATTTAAATGTCTATTTTCACATTTTAATTAATTAAAAAAAATCTAATCAAAAATTCGTTACAAATAAGGTACCAAATGAAAGGGACAATTTTTCTGAATCCGTCGGATTAAACAGCTTATCGATCGGACAATTAAGTCTTTTTAAATTAACTAAAGTATGAAAATTAGGTGGCAACTTGCGTTCACACACAGGCAGAGTCCAAGGAAATCTCTTATCCTTTTTAAGCGTGACAGAGCAGTCAGTCAGTGATGAGCGTAACTATATATGCTGATTTTTCCTATATTATCACATGATTTTTATTTTGGGCCTTTTGTACCGTAAACTCTTGGCAAATGCATAGAGTACAAAAGTAATGTTCACCTTTTGTACAAAGCTTGATTACCGCTAAGGCAAATGGGGCAGCAGTCCCGGGCCCCCACTTCAAAGGGGCTTCAGATCATATCTAGAAAAAAATGTTAATTTTAAAGGTATTATTTTAAAAAATTATGCTTTACTCAACAAGGCAATGGAAAGTTATGAGGTGAGCTATATGAAAAATAATTTTCACCATGTGAAAGGCATAGTTTGTGATCCTATGATTGATCTTATGATCCAATGATTTGTGATCCATAGTTTTTGATCCTACCAACTTTACAGTCAGTGATAGTACGTCTCAGAAGTGCACCGCTTTAGTTTCATATAACATAAACTTTGTTAATATCCAAGATTGATATTAACAAAGGTTTTTTTTTTTTTTTTCTTTCCTTAACGGCCCTCTTCACTTACCGTCGCCGGAAGCTCGAGCCAACGTTGTTCTATGGGGAAATTTTCTTTACAAAAAACTTATTAACTAATACATATTTTTAAATTCTGTTTTCACATTCAGAAACTTCCCAACTGTTAAACTGACGGACCTTTTTTAAAAATGTATTTTTTTTATTTTTAATATTTTATTTTGAAATTGCAAAATGAAAAATGAAAAAAATTCACATATTGAAAATACGTATTTTGCAGCTTCAAAATAAAATATTAAAAATTAAAAAAAATAATTTTTTAAAAAAGGTCCGTCAGTTTAACAGTTGGGAATTTTCAGAATGTGAAAATAGAATTGAAAAATATGTATTAGTTAATAAGTTATTTGTAAAGAAAAATTTCCCATAGAATAACATTAGTTTCGGTTTCCGGCGGCGGTGAGTGAAGAGGGCCCTTAAGGCTAAAATTTTATGCGAAAGATTCAAAATACTATAATTCAAAAGATAAAATATTTATATTATAGAAATAAATAAATTAACCATTTTATCTTTAACGTATAAAATAAGGACAACTGATTGCTTTCACTAACATGGATGTGTAAAATATTAATTCAATTAGAGGATGTAACAAGACTTCATATCAGGAAATACAGATTAGATTTTACAAAGTACTAGGTTTATTACTTCTACATTATTACAAAAAGGAAATCAAAACTTACAAAAAAACTGGAAAATCTCATCTCTTATTATAATTAATCTAAATAACTTTTAGATGAAATAAAATTAATATTAGAATATTAATTATTATTTAAAATGGCAATTTTTATTTATAAATATGCATAATGTGACTCGAAAAGATATACTAATAAAAAACTGTTGGTGTTTTTTTTTATAGTTCTTTTGACAACGAGCCTTCTATTTTGCTGAGTTTGGGACCTAATGTTTTGCATAATACAGGTCATTATTTGTTTATATTTACCTTTTGCAGATACAAATCAAGTTATTATTAATGCATGAAATGAATGTATAGTAATTTTAAATAATTTTAAGAATTAGCTTTAAGTCTGTTTTAACATTAGAAATTTTTGTCCATAAAAAATAAGTCCCTATTATAAAATAGTACGCATATACTATATAAATACACAAACGATGTATAGTAATACTGTTTTTTCTATATCCGCCGAATATTTCTACACACAAGAAAAATGTATTACTTTATTTATTTGGAAAGAAATTTCAAAACGGGAGGAATAATGGAATTAATAAACAATAATAATTAATATTTGAAAGACAATCGATTAATTGTTCTTTCAATATTATAAATTAAACACATCCCAAGTTCCTTATACACTTTTCTTTGAGGAAAATCATCATTAGTTTGCCGAAAGTTCACGCTATTCTTTAAATTTAAAATCCTTAAGTTTTAATTTCTTGCTTCTTAGATATTTCAAAATAATTATTAAAAATTGTCTCGATAATTAAATAATTATAAGATAAAGAAAACTTTTTATATACTATGTTTTAAATTTTCCGAGGAATCATAGAGCTCTTATCAATGTGCATAAAATTTTTAAAATGATAATGACGTCCAATTTTTGTGAGATGCATCATTTAACTTTTTATAATGTTTTAACGTTCACGCTTAATTAAATGTGTTTATTTTTATGTCGAAAGAAAATGAACTCGTAAATTTTTTTTGGCAACAATTAAATTATAGCTAATATTTTAATGGTTATTTTAACGCTATTAGGATGTTATTATTTTCATATTTTAACTAATTGTAAGAAAACTATTCGAAAATTCGAAAATCGGACTTCGAAGTATTGTATTGTCACCGGGTTCTGAGCTACTGTGAAAGTTTCAAATGTCTAGCTAGTAGGGAAGTTAGTTAAAATTTGATTGCAAGATTTGTACCGGACAAAAAAAAAAAAAAAAAAAAAAACATAGAAACAAACAAACAAACAAGGATAGAAGTTAATAAAAACATGGTAAAATTAAATATATATATATATATATATATAAATAATAGATATCGTAATAAGATTAAATCATAAAATTCAGCTATTAATAGAACTAAGACAATAACAGCACACTACAATATAGAACTGAATTTAACATAGAGGAAAGAATTACACAAAAAGTTGCAATGTAGATTAAGAACCAATGAGTTAGGATAGTAACTTAAAATACTTACGCCGACCGGAATGATAATAAAAATGACCATTAAGCTTATGAGAGTGAAAACGAATAATAAATAATAAATCACAGAAATATTTGGATGTAAATGCTTAAACATAGAAACATACTTATCAAGTGCTTCATAAAGCTTAAAGAGCCGCAACGATTTCGTACAGCGATATTGCTAATCATAGCAATTAATATCGTTTCACACCCCGATCGATGCAGCAAAACCATAAAGAATTAGAAATAATTGAAATATTAAATTAAAACAAAGATTAAAAAAAGATTAAATGTAATCTTGATGGAAACCAAAGTGAACACAGGAATGAAGCAAAGCAACCACATGTATAACAATTAACTCTAACAGGAGAAAAGGATGATGCCAAAACTTAAATTGAAGTAAAATAAAATCTCGACAGATATCGATTAATCGAAGATACTTCAGAGCATTTTCATTAAAGATAAATTACACAAAGTTAATATTAAATGATAATGTTAAAATAGATTTTATATTTAATTAATTTTAAAACTAGAAGAGTTGAATTAAATCGTACCATATACATTAATAATACATCATTTAAGTTAAAGACTGAAGAATAAAAGCATAAGACATTAGAGTGCAAGCGCCATCTATCGGTGAGCTATAAAAAAATTAAGTCAGTAAAATTATTTCAGGAGAAGAATCCAATGCAATAAGGGAAATTAAGATGTAGTGACTGAAAGATTAAGGTAATTAGAAGTATTGACTGCAAGATTAAGATAATTTTTAGCGCCAATTAAGTAATTAGAAGAATTGAACTTTTGTGATTAACCCAAAACTAAATAATCTTGAAATCATAGTATTAAATGTTAAGTTTTAATCAGACACAATTACAAGCAATAATGCCAAAGAGTACACATATAAGGATAAGCATTATAGGGCAGTCATTAATAATTAAAATTATAATTTAAAAGATTTTTTTTTCCCAATAATATAAGATCTTATTTTTGTTATGCATATAGATTAATTGTTCAAACTTAACAAGGGAAGCCTCAAGTAGCCAGATGTACAAAATTAAATTTAAGGATAATAGATTTCAAAATACATAGTATCAACCAGAAATATAAGCATGTAACTATGAGTAATCCCCCCCCCCACTTTTTTTTTAATTTTATTCAGCATCAAACCCTCCCAACCAACCAGCCAAACAACATCACCCTACCTCCTTAATCAAACATCTGCCCACCCATCCACCAGTTTTTTTTTTTTTTTTTTTTTTTTTTTTTTTTTTTAAATTAAACCTTAGTAGTTTTTTTTTTTTTTTTTTTTTTTTTTTTTTTTGTGTGTGTGTGTGTTAGACAAAGACCCTTTATGATAAACAAGTGAATAAATAAATTTTTTAGGATAACCCATTTTTGTAGCAACATTAATTATGTGAGAGATATTTTTGTTTTTAAACCTAACAGAACAAAGATTATGTATACGAAAGAGGTGATTGAGTAGGATATTTCTGTAAACAGAGATATGAAGACAAGAAGTAAAGTGAGTAAATAAATTTACTTTGAAACTGAAATCTTGTCTTTTGTCATACAGATCAGTATAAATTTGACTACCATCAAGTTTGATTTTTAAATCCAAGAAATTTATACAGTTATTGTTGAGAAGATTATGAGTTAAGGTAAGGTGAGAAGGATATTCAAATTTAAATAAATTAGGGGAAAAATTATTGACATAAAAAATTATAATGTCATCAATGTATCAGTAAAAATAGACATTTTTAATACATAATCCCTGTTCATAATGGTAAAGGTATAAGTCAGCTAACATACTCGAGCTGCATCCTCCTTGTGGAATACCGACCTTTTGAATATAGATCTTATTACAGTGTAGAATGTAATTGTTATGAATAATAAAATTTAAAAGTGTCTTAAATGATGCTGCCGAAAAGCATTTTGGTAAAGAGATTTGACTTTTAAATTTTTCAAAAAGGTTAAAGATGATATGATGAAGATCCGTTAGATTAATATTATTAAACAGGTCAGCAAAATCATAAGTCATGATATCAGTCACCACATTATTCATAGTTAAGACATTGGCTTTAAGTTGATAACTATTTTTAAGGCAAAAGAAATTTTTTGATCTACTGATTAAGTCATAGATTTGTTTGAGAATATCAAGGAGAATTTTGTTAGCGTTATTGTTGTAAGTATTACACCCTACAGTGACAGTTCTAAATTTAATAGGATTTTTGTGAAATTTAGGGATAAGTACAATATAAGGATATTTAAAATTATTATATGGTAGCTTTAGCAATTTATAAAAGCAGTGAATTTTGCGGTTATTGATTTTAAGATCATGATTTGTAGGATGAAAGTTAGTACTATTAGATATAGATGAACTGAGTAAAGAAAGATAATAATGTTTACATATTATAGCATAATTATTAGGAGATTTATCTACATAAGTAATAACAAAGTTTTGTTGCAATTCTTTGATAGATTTAAAGAGATTTGATTTATTGTAATGTGTGAGATTTGATTTTTGTTGAATTAATTCATCTTTAAGTTTTGAAATCACTAAAAATTTCCATTGTTTGAAATATTCAATAGGTTTATTATAAGAGATGGAGAGTTTATAAATAAACAAATCAATATCATATGAAAACTGTTGTATAATCTGTGAAATATTAGTTTTTGAAGGGAGTCGATATTTAGTACCATATTCCATAAATTTCTTTAAATTAGAGTCATTAATAATATTAAGATCACCAGTGATAATATGTGCATGATCTCTGTCAACATATTTTACATAAGAGGGATGAGCACAACTACAAGTCACATGAGAAGATAAATTAGACTTAGAGACTGAATTATAGTTAAAAAGCAGACGACCAAGCGTAATAGGATATTTAAAGGTACGAGAAATATGAATGTCTTTAATTGGAAACATGCATGTTTTATCATTAAGAATGGATGATATATTAATGCTATTAAATATTTGATTAGAATAATTTAGAATAAGTTGTGAATTAGATTGGATTTTGTGAGGTTTTTTAGAGATATTTAAATTGAAGAGTTTTATTCTGTATAATATTAAATCATAAAAAATATCAGAAAAATGTTGATTATAGGATAGGTTTTTAAATACACTTAAGTAAATGGACAAATACTTTTTTTTGATAGCAAATATAAACTTTCTAATATAAATCCAATCATAATGGTTAAGATAATTTGACTGTAAGGCTAGAATATTCTTAATAATGAGATTTTTTGATATTAAACCATTAGCAGATTTATTTGATTGTTTACCTCTTTTTGAACGAGAAGTTTTCTGGTTGACACTATGATTAAGAACAGAGTATACAGGGGAGTAATCATGAAGGGGATTAATGTTAGTATAAACCTTAACAACCCTATTGAAATATTCATGATTCAAACCATATGGATAAATTGTATTAAAGTATTTCATGTAGTGAGATTCATAGAAAAGGCGCTCACTTTTATTTTTTTGAATCCGAAGAATTTCAATAGTACATGAGCAGAAATTGTGTAAATTAAAATGTCTTAGCTCAATAGTTGATTTACTGTTAAGGACAGGTGATGATAACTTTTTAGAGTCTGGGCGATGTTGATTAATTTTAATATGTAAAGGGGTGGAAGTTTCACCTATATACTGCATTTTACACATACCACAGCTTAATTTGTATATTACATTATAAACCTGACAGAAAGGAATCAATTTTAAATCATTATAAATTTGGGACTGTAAAGCATTAGGGCAAGTTTTGCAACGAGAAGAATCACACTTTCTAAATTTAAGATTGGAAGGAGGAGAGTATAAGTAGCTTGATATCGATCCAGGAATATCCCTATCAATATTCCTGTACCGGGCACAATACTGAGGATAACCAAAGCATTTCTTGCGAGGCACTGCTAATTTACTGAGAACATTCATAATAAAGGAGTGGTTTTATAGATAATAAGTAAATCAATTGTAATTTGCAAGTATACATTAAAACTATCATTTAGAATATCAATAAATAAAAATTTTAATTTGCAAGAATACATTATAAATATCATTTAGAATATCAATAAATAAATTTTTTTTTCTTGAATAAGTAGCGAGATATCAAAATTGAAAATTTTAATTTAAAATTAAAATTAATAAATAATTTTTTTTTTTTTTTTTTTAATAATTAGAGATATAATAAAATTGAAAATTAAAATTAATATATATATATTTTTTTTTTTTAAATAATAAATAGTTATATAATAAAATAGAAAATTAAAGTTTCTTGAATATTAATCTTTAATCATGGTCATCAACCTATACATATCCACCAACATATTGAAAATCACAAATTGAATATTAACCTTTCTAGATTAAAATAAGCATACATTAATAAAAATTAACCATTCATTTAATCTGGGATAATTACATAATTAAATATACACAATATTTACAAAATGTTCCAATCCAAAGTATAATTCAACCCGAAGCATTATGATTATAAACCCCACATTCAAATTCAAAGGACTAAAATTGAATAAGTTGACGATTGAAAAACTATAATGGACAAAGTGAATAATAAATGCTCATGATATCAAAATTCATCCACATGTAACTTTAGAAAATTATGCTTAAACACTTTTAATTTTAATAATAAAAGTCAAAACTTATTTAAACACATACAAACTACTAAAGGAATATCCCAATTTGAACTTAATTAAAACAGTTCCACATAAAAGAGCCATTAAATGCATAGATCCACAAACAGCAAAATCAAGGTATGATTAACAATTGAAATGATACAACTCAGATAAAGCGCCATTGCAGCTATAATCAAAGTGCATGTAAACTTTTTAAATTACTGATGGTAAGCCAGATTGGCAAACATATGTATATATATAATAATATATACATTAAAACATAAACAAGATTTTATATATATATATAATAAAGATGATCTATTAAGCATAGTAGAAGCCAAGCAACAGATACAAGATCACTGAAGCACCAATGACCAATAAGATTTTTAAAAAATTTATCAGTGGATGAAATACACTAATGTAAAGAAACCAGATCTATTAATTAACAGCCTGCAAAACAAAACGAAACAATAAAGTAACGCAACAAATCTTAACTTAAAACCATAAACTTATCAAAATTAATGAAAAAATAACCTAAGAAACACAAGATAGGAAGGAAGGAGGCTGGCGGCAAGACTTGTGGCTTGCCTGTGGGGTTAAACTAGTTTCATGCCGGCAACACTCACCCAGCCTGCCACGACCAGAACAGGAACCATATGGATTTAAAAAAGCAAAATTTTAAAGCAGATGAACAAATATAAAACCACGAAGCAACAATGAAATTCACCGATTGATTGAATTGTGTTTAATAGTATAATTAGAATTTTAAATATAGTTGACAACTCATATATATATATATATATATATATATATCACTTGCGAATCAAACCAAATTTGTAACTCATTACCGTGCTTTAAAGAATATGTTCTTTGAAATTGTTACTGATGGGGGGGGGGGGGTTGTTTAGTTTGTAATTATGCTGCAAGTGTAAAAATTTTCTACAAAGAGAGATAATGAATAGGGATTGCTGTACTTTCTTTTCTTTTTTATAAAAAAAAAAAGTGTAAATAAAGAATTTGTTTAGTGTGCACAAATGAAATTTTTGCTGTTGTGTTGAAGAGATATTTTTGAATTTATTAACCGGCGATGCTGATTTTATTAAACGATGGTTTTAAAATAGTTTCAATTGGTTTGATTCCGATCCTGACAATTCGATCATATTAAGCGGCTGATTTTATTAACCAGTGAATTTATTAAGCGGCAGTTACTGTGTAACATAAAAGAAATACATAGTAATGCATATATTTTACATATCTATACTGTTTATAAAATCACATATGAAATCTAAATTTAATATTACACTGGTCTGGGGAATTCAATATTCATATCATACATATAAATGAAATGTAACTTAAAACCATGAACCAATAAAGAGATGTAACTTCATGTTTAAAATTTACCAAAAATAATTTGAAATATATATTTACCCTTTTCTTACGATTATATAAAAATAATAATAAAAGTGCTTGTGTTATATGTTTTCTCTTAACTTGTAGAAATTTTATCTATTATATCCAGTGATATCTTTAACCTTCAGGTATTATTTTCATTGTAAGGGGAAAAAAAATCCATTGATATAAAATAGATATATATGATAATATATGTATTATATAATAATATTATAGGTAAAATCTAAATCTATATGAAATTTGTTTACTAGAATTAGACCAGTTAATAAAATTAGTCAGCATTAATTAATATGTTTTTGCATTTTTCACATTTTATAGCTTCAAAATGAAGTATTAGAAATTTAAAAAATAAATTTTCGGAAAACAAAAACAAATTTAACAATTGTGAATTTTCTTAATTTGTAAACGGAATAATAATAATAAAAATAAAACGTGTGTGTGTATGGATATATATATACATATGATAAAATTTCAATATAAGATGGAGTAAAACTTGATTTATTAAATACGAGTATATAGAACTAGAACAGAGTTTTTATAAACCAATGCGCAAATGCAGCAAAAGGAAATATAAAACTATAATAAATAATCAAAATAAATAACTAAAGCCAGATGAAAAATTAATCCCAACACACATGGGAGCCTTCATCAGGGGAGCTCCTCCATGTAGGGAAAGGAATAGGAGAAGTTTCTGACGAAACGCTGGTAATTTAACCAAAAAACACGTTTCTAGCCCCCAACTTCTCACAGATGGAAGCAAGACCATACAGCAAATGAATTTTAATTAATACAAAGCATAAAAAGCAATTAAATTCAGAAATCAAGCACAAAATATAATACATCAATATAAAATACAAGAATATAAATAATACAAGAATATATAAATACATACCAGGACAAACTCGAATAGTCATTAGAATATGGACAATTAAAAACCATCCCCCATTATAAACATAGAACCCGCTTCAGCTACTAGCTGAATCGATTAATCGGTTCAGTTAATCGATCAATGCTTAGTCCCGATCAATAACTTTAATCGAGTTAATCGGTCCGAGTAATTCGATTAAAAATTTTAAAACTAAGAATTAATGTAAAAATTTAAAATGTTGTTTTGCAAACAAAATACTGCCCTAGCAGTGGCCAAGTGGCTCTACGTTCAAAGCTGGTAGATGGAAAATGCCGGGTTCGATCCCTGGCCACGCTCGTTGACCTAGCCGTTCAGAGTTTTCCGTGGTTACCCTAGTGAAGTCAATTGGCTTTGATCCCAGACACACACACACACACACACCTACAAAATATTTTTTCACATATTCTTATTTTTATATATAGATATATTTCACATAAGATCAAGCTTAGATCCTGAAAATGTCAATGTGCTAGTGTGTTTAAGGGATTGGTTAAAATAGTATTTATTTATTTATTTTTATGATCTGGTTGTGTAAATTTGAAATAAACATGTCGGTAAGTTTCATTCTGATCATTCATTATATATGGGTGAGTATAATTTAAATATTTAATATTTATAAAGGTACTTTTTAATTATGTTGTTATTATTATTATTATATATCAGTAATTAAGAGGCATAGGCAACGGCACTAAATATGCCTAATTAAATATCTTCACAATTAAATCTGTTTAACAGGAAATGTATTTCATAAAATAAAAATATTATTTATAAATGCTCAGTCACGAACGAATATTTGTAGTTGATTTTCTAACCGGCTAATTCACCGATAACCTTCAACTACTAGTTCAACCCCAGGTGCAAAAACTCTAGGCTTGCGAATCAAAACCTGGGTTGAATATTTGTTATTCTAATGTTGTATTATCTCCGTACTTGCTTAACCCGTTAGCGATTAGCGTCTTCATTTGAGAACAGCTAGTAAAATGGCACGTATATTTTTTGTGGTTTCTTGGAATGATTTCTGCTTTTTAGTGACCGTTTATAGCGTCACTCTAAATGATCGCTGAAAGTTTTATATGCCTACTATTCATTATTATTTCATAATTTGGATAGTCATTTTATGATTTTTCATTCGTCGCACATATCTTTGCTTTTTGCGCAGGTAAATTAACTTAAATCAAGTTGAATAATAATATATATTATAATACTTTACTATCTTTGTTAACATATAATAGGAAATTAATTTGTTATCTCAAAGTTTTTCTGTCTCGAAGTTTTCTCGCTAGAACACTAAACGTCGATAAATAAGGATAGGCTTTAAATTAAAAACTATCAGAAGAATTGTTTAAGTTAATATATTTTACTGTCAGTTGCCTATATTAATTTAGAAGTGAAATAATCAGCTAATAATGTTTTGCAAAATTAATTCGGTCGTTAACAGGTTAAAATAGTTTTTCATTCTATTAGAAAAAATTAAGAGGTTTTCTTTTTCCTTATTTGTTTCCATGTTTATTATTATTATTTATTGTTTAAGGAACTAGTAAATTTAACATCTATATCATTTTTATGCTCTATTTTGTACTATCTGAAAAGGGGAAAAAATAAAATGAAAAAATAAAAATAAAATAAACATAGTTTTATTCATCGTTCAAATAAAATTATAAAAAGAAAAATGAAAATTCGATTAATCGATTAATGAACTACGATTAACCCAGTTAAAACTATTAATCGATGCCCACCCCTACTTTATATATACATAGTTAATGAATAATTTTATGAACAAATTTCCCCACAGGATTTTGACAGTCGGTGAGGATCAGTAAGAGGCATTGCCATTGTGTCCTCTTCATATATAAGGGGATTACACTGAGAAAAAATTCTGTAACTAACATCTAGAATCTAAATTGTGGCTCTAGAAAAAATAGTTCCATGTCATCCTTATAAATTCTAGTCTCCTTTGAAAGCGAGTTGTAGAAACCTCTAGAGCATTTGCCTATATTATCGAGGGCAAAGTTATTTAAAAATCTCTGCAAATAAATGTGAATACAAAAGGCGGGTTTCAGCAGCTATAATCTTGGTTTATTACCCAATTCTAGAAAATCAAGCGAGAATTTCTCGGAATACAAAAGATTCAGAATATTGTTTCACCATCTAGAAATGTGAAGACTTCCTCCATTCAGTTTATTGACGTGCCTTATGCGCATAGCTCGGAAATCTATATTTCTAGTTTAGGTATTTAGAAAATGAGCACTTATTCATTGTAGATGAAGGCGGTATATATTTTTTTTCTCAGCGTATTAACCTCTTATTACATATTAGGAGAAATTATTTTCCTTTGTTGCCAGAAAACAGATAACGATAAAAATTTTAAATATAACCATAACAATTTTCTTTAACAGGTTAAACAAAGACTACATATTATATTGAAAAATGTATATGTATTGTATATTTTATGTTAACTATAAGAATGACAATGAAAAATTAACAGATGAATAATTTGCCACAACAGACAACAAAAGACAATCTGGTAACCAGTTAACTTATTTAAATTATTTTAAATAATTTGAAGAGTATTTTTTAATTTATATTTGAAGAAAAAAGAAGAATACTCCCTTTAAAATAATTCCAACGATAATACAGAACATATAGAAAAACAGAAAGAAGGAGCTTTTTAATATTTGAACTGGCAAATAACAAAATGAGCCAAAAACAAAAAATTGAGAAGAGCTGAATTTATGGAACAAGACACAAATAATTGAATAATAAATAAAACAAAATAAAATAAAATATATTGCTCAAAATGCTATGGTAATTCGTCAAGGAGTCACCATCCCCACACTGAGCTAAAAAATGCAAGGATATATTTTGTGTGAGTATGTGTGCTGTGTGTGAATCTTCTCTTAAAAGTTATCAATAAGTATTTTAAATTAATTATTTATTTATTCTTAAGTTATCATTAAAAATAAATAAAAATAAAAGTAAAAATAAATACTAGCCATTATTCCATATTTTTATCCTTTTCTTAAACATTAGAAACTATATTTACCCTAATCAGTCATATTTTCAATTTTATGTATTATTATCATTATTATTATTATTCCTATTAAAGAAAGAAATGTCAAGATAAGGCCAGCATTAAAAATAATAATAATAATAATAATAATAATAATAATAATAAAGCACTCCTTTGCTTTTAACAGATAATTGCTTTTAACACAGATAATTGAATAATAAACAAAATAAAATAAAATAAATTGCTCAAAATGTTGAGGTAATTTGTCAAGAAGTCCCCCCCCCCCCCCTTTTCACTCAGCTAAAAAATGTACGGAGTGTGAGTATCTGCGTTGTGTGTGAATTTTCTCTTAAAAGTTATCAATAAGTATTTTAAATTAAATATTTATATATTCATAAGTTTTCATTAAAAATAAATAAAAATAAAAGTAAAAATAAATACTAGCCATTATTCCATATTTTTGTTCTTTTCACAAAACATTAGAAACACACATTAAAACACATTAAAATACATTAACACACATTTTAAACATTAGAAACTTTATCTACTCTAATCAGTCATATTTTCAATTTTTATGTATTATTATTATTATTATTATTCCTATTAAATAAAGAAATTTCAAGATAATACCAGCACTAAAAATAAATAAATAAATAAATAATAAAAATAATAATAAGCACTCCTTTGCTTCGTATTGATAAAAATCACGTCTTCGAGTAAACCCATATTATGAAATTATATAATTTCTCAAATATTTATAAATAGAATTTTTAAATCAGACATTTACTTACTCTTAAATTTCCATCAAAAAAGACAGTGAAAACCTCCTCTATTATTCCATGGCATTATTCCTTTCTCAAATAGTATTGAAACTTTATCTGTTATACATTCCAAGATATTTTCAATTTTCATGTATTATTATCATTATTTATTCTTATTAAACAAACAAATGTCAAGGTGAGTCCGGCAGCATCCAAAAAAAACAATCCACTGCTTCGTTATTGATAAACCATTAAACGTACAAAAACCGTGCCTCCGAAGCTCTGGTCGGCGATTGGTTGGGAAAAAATCTTGACCAACGTGAGCGAACAACTTTTTTTTTGCGACGTCACACATTTTCAGGGAAACAACGCGTGATGTTGTGCCGGCAGCCAAACAGGTATGTCATTATACCGGCTTAGCGAAACTGCGAGAACGAAGGTCACCCCTTTTACTTTGTTCTTTCTATTTTTTTTATTTTTCATCTTCTATTTATAAGAGAAATTAGATAGCGTCTTTTCATATTTTGAATTCCAATGCCCCATTTATATCCGTGATACAGTAGAACTTGGATAATTCGAAGTTGAAGGGACCAGAGAAAAATTCGAAATATCCAAAAATTCGAATTACATATACTATTTCGTCAAAAAGAAGAGATAAATTTAAAAATTGAAACTCTACGATCAAATATTTAACACATAAACTTTATATCTAAGAAAACTGCTACATCCCCTCCCCCCATTAAATCAATTATTTTTTACGAGCTTAATTATTCAACACTTTTTTTTTAAATAGTCAGATATTTTTTTATTCTTCTTTAAGTACAATCTTTGTGTCATAGCATATGACTTGATACAAAAATAGAATCTTCTTCATTAGACATGATTTTCAATTTTAAAAAAAAGCTCGAAGTTCGTGTATATGCACCATATCTTCTGGCGCACTACCTAGGGGCTTCTCTTGTATTTCCTTATCCTTCTTTTGAAAGACTGTTAAAATATATTAGCTGAGAAAAATCTCGGGAACAAATTTTACAGTAATATTTTAAAGGTAACCGTATGAAAAATTCGAATTATCCAAAATAGAATTCGAATTATCCACGATTTTTTAACATTATTTTAATACAAAATTCAAGGGACCGAGTAAAAAGTTCGAATTATCCAGAATTTCGAATTAAACAAGTTCGAATTATTCAAGTTTCACTGTATTTTTATTTTCTACACAAAGGTTTTGGGTTAAAGTTAAAATAAGAGAAATTCTAAATTAATTCTAAATAGGGCTCGATTATCCTTACAATTGAGGGGAAGCACAAATCCATTTGGGGGCCCCCACTGACTTCTTGGTCTAAAGACTCATACAAACATCTTGAAAAATTTATAAATTTTTCATTAAATTTTGTAGTTACCTGGAATTGAGGACAAGTAAATTCGCTTATAACATAGACAAGCAAATTCACTTGATTTTCGTACCAAGATATAAACTGGTGAAAGCCTATATTCACCACAATATATGAAATTATTCCATTATAAATGAATGTGTAAAAGCTTTATTAGCATATATCCTATATAATCTAGAAATTATAGTTGTGCAGTCAGGTAGGACTGTGGCCTTTTATAATCAGACAATGCTTTTAGACCCCAAGCCATGGGTGAAAGTTTTCAAGTCTATTGACTGAATTCAGTCTTTTTTTATGCGTTATAATACAGATAGGCTAATTTTATTCAATTAATCTTTGTTAGGAGCAAATAAAGGTCCCAATTTTTTTTTTTTTTTTTTTGAATCAGCCCCTATTAATGTTAATTCAATTAAATTAATAAATAATTTTGCTAAATGTTCATACTTATACTTATTAATGTAACCTTTGGAAATGTATGTTTTGAATATCTACATACATTATGTATGAGTTTATTATATTTTACCCAATATTACAATATATATATATATATATATATATATATACTTCAGTCCAGTGAAAATTTTTTACTTTCACCCATGCCCCAAGCTTACAATTCGGGGCCCATTTTGTATGCTTAATTTGGGGCCTTTTCAAAATTTTACAGGGGAAGCACATGCTTCTCGTGCCTATTGGGTAATCAGGGCCTGATTCTAAATATTCAAAATGTATACAGTAAAACCCCGTTTATACGTCTTTCAAGGGGCTGACGTAAAAGGACGCATAAGTGAAAAGACGTATAATCGAAATTTTTATAATAACTTGTTACTACAAATTTAATGAGACTTAAGTAAAATTTATATGAAAATACTAATTAATAAACTTACTTAAGTTAGTAAATGTATATCATACTTTTTTTTAAGACAATAATTAATAATAATAATAATAAAAGATTTATTATAAAAAGTGAGAAAGTCATACTATTAATGCATGACTGGGAACTAATTGCATATATCATACATTGAGCATTATATTACATTTCTTAAGAACTGTATAAACATATTTTGAATTACAATGCCCCATTTATATCCGTAATATTATTTATTTTCTACACAAAATTTTCGGTTAAAATAAGAGAAATTCTAAATAATATTAAAAATATATACAGTAAAGCACCGTTTATACGTCTTTCAAGGGGTTGACGTAAAAGGACGCATAAGTGAAAAGACGTATAATCGAAATTTTTATAATAACTTGTTACTACAAATTTAATGAGACTTAAGTAAAATTTATATGAAAATACTAATTAATAAACTTACTTAAGTTAGTCAATGTATATTATACTTTTTTTAAGACAATAATTAATAATAATAATAATAAAAAGATTTATTATAAAAAGTGAGAAAGTCATACTATTAATGCATGACTGGGAACTAATTGCATATATCATATATTGAACATTATATTACATTTCTTAAGAACTATATGAACACATTTTGAATAATAATTACTATATATATTGCGTATCTTTAATAATAAGCATACGATTTATGTCCATACAGATACTTATTTAATAACATTAAAAATCTTTAATATTCGTCTGATTGGCTGGCTGCTTGTCTAATAAGTATTAAAAATTCTGCTGTTGATTCAATTCATTCTTTGATCAGTATTTTCCGATTTTTCCTGTGTTCCTCCATTTAAGATGCTTTCTAGGAAAAATCCGTCTTATTTAGAATGGAAAATAATGACAGGTCGAGAAATTTTGCGAATTTTAATAAAGTGGAAAAGACGTATAACCTATATTAGCGACGTATAAACGAAGAATTTTTTGCATTAAAATGAATAGGAATGAATCGGGACTTCACTAAAAGGACGTATAAATGTAAAAGACGTATAAATGTAAAAGACGTATAAATGGTGCTTTACTATACTACAGGTTTTAGAATTCGTTTTCTGTTTTTTGACGCTTTTAGACATTTTGAAATGAGAGGAATTCGAAGATTACAAAATCAATCTAATGTCCGTGTGTATGTTAGTTAACCCCTTACCTGCCGAGGAAAACTACAGGATTCGCTTTAAAGTGCCACCGTTTTCTTTCAACTTTGAAATAAGTGAATCTTTCGGAAACACTGTCATGATCAATTTCAGAGTTAATTTATTGCATTGTTAAGCAGTATCAGTAGTTTCACTGGTATCAGTACAATACAAAGGATTATATTTCGGAGAAACGTATATATCCGCTCGAGGCAGTTAAGAAGTTAATTTCTTAGTTTAATTTGTTAGGTCTGCATCTGCGCAGACATTATTTTCTTAAGAATAAATGATGATAAAAAAAAAGTCTGACTAGTTATTTAAAATTTATTTTATGATATTGGAATTCTTTCACTTTTTGAATTCCACTGCCTATTTATATCCGTATAAATTATTTTAATTCCTTATACGAAGTATTGTGAAGTCGACTTGCGAAATGGATTTTGAATCTCACATAGCTCGAAAATGAATGACCATAGAGTACAGAAAATTTATATTTTGGACTTTCAGGATGTCTAGTTGTACACTGCCAGTGGACAATATCCGTTTGCTTGAGTTCGAGGCTAAATCATAACCCAACATGTGACTTTTGATTCTCCTTTCCCTATGAATTTCCCTCTAGGATACAAATATTTCCCTATAGAATGCAAACTTTTCCCCATAAAACACTAATGTAAACATTATAATTCTGTATTTTTCCCTGTAGTAGTCACGTGTCAAGGGTTTAATACGTAACGCGGATAAAGTCCATTTTGGTCTTGATACGAACTCCTACTTTAAGACATCTATCATTGTACACGATTTTTCGTGACATCTATATGTATGTATGTATGTGTGCCTATCTCGTATAACTCAAAAATGGTTAGGTGTAGAGCGTTGTAAATTCATATGTAGGTTCGCTATAACATCTAGTTGCGCATCTCCTTTTTTGGTCTTTCTGTATCTTTCCGTTTTAGAAATACCCCGAAAATTATATCCATAATAGCCAAAAATACAAAATTTTTGCCTATTATATGACCTACGATCATACAGTCAACAGAAGCTAATGACAGCGCCCATATTGATAGTTACAAGTTCTTGATATTCTTATTTGTAGAAAGACAGGTTCTAGTCGACGAGTGCACTTTATGTAATGAATATTCTGGAAACAATCGAATAAAACTATTATTCCTATCCCAAAAGTTAATATTCAACGAATATTTTCGAAAAACTCCAATAAAACTACCTCCATTCTATAAATCTAGTGAACAGTCTTAAATATACCACAGAACAGGAATTTTATTAATTCAAAAACAACGATCAAATATTTAAAATACAGTCTCTTACAGATGTGCGCTCATCTCGTATTCTAAAAAATATTTTAACACATACAGTCTTGCTAGTGATTTAGATAGAATTTTCGAGGTAGTTCTGCATAGGCCTTAATGATAATACACTGAGAAAAAATTCTGTAACTGAAATCTAGAATCTAAATTGTGGCTCTAGAAAAAATAGTTCCATGTCATCCTTATAAATTCTAGCCCCTTGGAAAGCGAGTTCTTAGAAGCCTCTATTAGAATTCTACAGCGTTTGCCTATATTCTCGAGGGCAAAGTTTAAAAATCTCTGCAAATAAATGAGACTACATGAGGCGGGTTTCTGCAACTAATCTTGGTTTATTACCAAATTCTAGAAAATCAAGCGAAAATTTCTCGCAATACAAATGATTCAAAATATTTAGAGTTTTCAGAATATTGTTTCACCATCTAGAAATGTGTACACTAGAAATTCTCGATCATTTCGTCTATTCAGTTTATTGTCGTGCCTTATGCGCATAGCTCGGAAATCTATATTTCTAGTTAAGGGATTTAGAAAATGGCCACTTATTTATTCTATAGAAAGGCGGTATATTTTTTTTCTCAGTGTAGATAATTTGGTATGATCCAGTACACGAATCGCAAGCAATATAGACACCAAAAATTATACTGCTATTTCTGTATGGCGCGTGAACATTTGTACCAATTTGCAAGTCAATCAGGTAATTTTTGCGTCTGCTATCGCGACACAAATAAATTCTATCCATAGGCCAGCTGTAATGATAAGCAAAACATGGTGTACGCCTGTACACGAACCACGAACGGAATACGTACCCAAAAGTATACAGCTGATTCCATGGGTCTCATGAACATGTGTACCAATTTCCATGTCAATCGAGTGATTTCTGCGGCTGATATCGCAGTACGAACAGACAGATCCGCAGACATACAGAACTCAAACCTTTCTGAGTCTCCACGTGGAGGCCTCCACTAACATTTCGGCAATGAATTAAATTAAAAACAAGAGGTTTTTTTTTTTTTTTTAAGGGTTCAAATAACTTTTGCCAGACTCGTTTTCTTTAATTGGTAAATTTTTTTCGCATTTATTTTTTAATTAATTATTTGTGTATTTATAACTAACTTCTCTCTAACTTTTTTTTTTTTTTTTAGGACTGAGGGCCTATTAGTCTCAATCTGGGATTTTTGCGTTGTCGTTTTCGATAGTTGGACATTTGTCGAAATCATTTTTCGATAGTTGGACATTTATCGAAATCTAAAATTTATCGAAAATATAATTGAATAACTTGAAAGCGATGTTATAATTGGGAAGAAAAAAAAACCTAATAGTCGTCCGTCCTAAACTAAATTCTGCTTTTGCCAGAATCTCATCAAAATCTTTTTTTTTTTTTTTTTTTTGGAAAGAAAAAGAAAAGAAAATTAATAATAATCAGTATCGTTACAAGAGATATCGAAAACGCTTCTTTTTTAATAATTGTGAATTAGGAAATAAACAGTGCGCGTGCAATAATATGAAATAAAAAAATAAATAAAAATATGAATTTAATGATTTGATTTTTATATAAAACACGATCGCGTGCTATCTTAAAAAGTGGATGTAAAATTTAAAGTTTAATTTTCTTGGCAACAATTATAAATTAAAATAAATAATTTAGTGAAAGTTTAGAAGTTAGAATTTCTAATTTTATGTTTTTTTTTTCGTGATAGTAATATATCTATGAAGATAGAAAATATTTCAGTTATTCGTACTTAGCTCCTTATAAATCAGCGAAAAAAAAAAGGGGGGTAGGGGGCGCCTAACTAATTTCGCGACAGATCATCGTATTTTTTTTTTTTTTTTTTTTTAAGTAATACTGTTAGTTTTAAATGTCAAAATTCTTTTTTTAACTCCCAGTAAAACTGTCATTTAAAATTATGTTTAAATTGGAATTAGAGACCAATTCTGAAACACGTTATTTCAAATTTTTTCGAATGCCGTAACAATTAAAAGTATTTGATTAAATTCGTACTGAAATATTTTCAAATGATCTACTATAAAATACTTTTTTGATGACAAATTTAAACTATTTTTGTTATATTTCTACAGAAATGTCATCCTGATCTTTGTTAGAGACAATGAAGAATCGAACAATAAAATACCACTTTAAATTATTTTTAGTTCTTTATTTTGGAATTTCCTCATTTCTTAATGATAAATTACACAGAAATTTCTTTTGTGCTGTAAAAAAGAGACTTTAATTCGAAAAAAAAAAAAAAAAATCTCTTGTCCTTTTTTTTTTCTTCATTTCTAATGATTCAAGCAATTTTGATGACAATACCAAATGAAATTATAGATTAAAAAAAATATATAAAAAAAAAATATGCTAAAGCATAATAGTTGTAAAAATACAAGCTTCATTAAATATTGTTATTCGAAAATAATAATAATAATAATAACAATGTTAATAATCTGGTGTGCCACGCACACGGCATTTCAACACTATAAAGAGACCTATGTTGATAAAAATAATAAAATATTTTAAAAAAGAAAAAAACTAGTATGTTGTGGCCACCACAAGACTTTCATCTATATTTTCCTATACAAATTCACTCAGTAACAAAAAAAAAAGAAACGATTTTTTTCTAAGTTTTTTGTTAAAAATAAAAAAATCCATAGCTTTGTTTTAAATTATCACAGATTTACAGTTCAACCCTTTTAAAGGCATTGACTAGACTTTCCGAAAGATACCCATTTTGAAACTTTACCCCCTGCGGGGGGGGGGGTGTTACTTCCCCCCCAGGGCGGAACCGATGCCCCCACATGCACAAAAAGTTTTTCCTAGTTAACTACTACTATTATCAATAATTCATATTAATTTTACAATCACGAGTTTAAAATAACTCTCATTATGTGCATTTATACGAAATTTTGTCCTATACTGCCATGTTAAAAATTTAGAAAGATACGATCACAGCGCCATCTGTTGAGCGATTGATCCCCAAATGTAATCAGCACCAGTTTATGTCAGGGACCAGCTAAATAACAAGTTTGGTTAAATCCCGTTAAAAAAAAAAAAAATTGTTGTTGTTAAAAGTAAAAAATATCCATAACTTTGTTTTAAATTATCACAGATTTATAGTTCAACCATTCGTTTTAAACGTATTGACGAGACCTTTCGAAAGATACCCATCTTGAAACTTTACCTCAGGGAGGAACCGATGCCCCCACATGCACAAAATTTTTTTCCTAGTTAACTACTACTATTATCAATAATTCATATTAATTTTACAATCACGAATTTAAAATAACTCTAATTATGCACATTTATACGAAATTTTGTCCTATACTGCCATATTAAAAGTTTACAAAAAATGCGATCATAGCGCCACCTGTTGAGCGATTGATACCCGAATCTAATCAGCACCAGTTTATGTCAGGGTGCAACTAAATACCAAGTTTCGTTAAATTTCATTCATTGGTTTGTGAGCTACAAAAATCGTGATACACACAGACAGACAGACATTTTCCAAAAACTATCAACTCGTGTTCAGGACATCCCAAAACGTGTAAATCCATCAAAAAACGGAGGTCAAAAATTTTCGGGAATCCAATACTTTCTCTGTATTACATATAGAAGAAAGTAAAATAATAATAATGATAATAATTAAAGACTTTTTCTATTATCTTGATTCGCATTAAAAAGTATGAAAAGTTTAAAATGAAGTGTTGACACCTAAAGTTCATACTTTAGTTAATTTTAAAAAATCTAATGGTCGTGTCGAAAAACTGTTTGCCCAGCTGGATTCAGAAAATCGCCCTTTTCATTGGGTACCAAATTTCAAACGAGCCGCGTAATTTTTAAAATAACTGAAATGAATTAAAATGAAATGTTGCCACCTAAATTTTATACTTTAGTTGATTTAAAAAAATCTAATGGTCGTGTCGAAAAACTGTTTCCACCCATGTATTCAGAAAAATCGCCCCTTTTAATTGGTACCAAATTTGTAACGATAGGACCGATATTTCTAATTTATTTTCCCCTATTTTCGTTTTTAACCCTGGATTCGGCAGAAGGTTTATGACAGAGACTGTAAGGTAAAGAAAAGTCTTTAAAAAAATATTCAAATTAGGTACAGAAAAAGCTTTATTTGACAAAGAATTCTGTGTGAGGGGATTGCCACTCTCTCAAGCTCTTCGTTTGAATATTGTACCTACATTTATATATAATTTAAAGTTTTTTTTTTTTTTTTTTTGTAAGTTCGTTTCAAATTATCTAGACAACTTTTACCCACATTATTCCTTGAAACTTACCAATCTCGATCAAACTTAAAATATGGCAAATATAACAAAAACTCAGTTTCGAAAATTTGACCCCAAAACAATATTTTCGCAACCATATATCTGTACTGATAAGTATAAAGGATTTAAGTCCAAAAATGTCGATTTAAGTACATAGTCAGACTCAGAAAAAAATTCTCGATCGATTGGTATAAAGGATTTAAATCCATGTCATTTAGTCTTTGAGAAAATCCATTGGTAGAAAAAGATTCAAATCAGAAGTTTAGCATTCATCTTTGGTATAAATATTTAATTCAATTTTTTCCCTTTATTAAATGAAGATTGACAATCACTGAATGGTATAAAGCGTATAAACCAACATAATCCCTTTTTCCTAATCGATTCTTCTGATCAGTTTTTAGTTATTTTAATTTTATTTTTCGTCTCCTGAAAAATCAAGAATGTGGACTTAAACCATTGATGAAGAGCAAACATTCAAACCGTGTTTTCTCCATCGGATACAATTTTTCAGACAACGCCAAAACTAATAAATTTAAAAATAACTAAACTTAAAACCTAATTATCCTTTGTTTAGATGTATTATTAGATACTAAGAAAATATGTAGACATGCCTACAGGAAGATATGTAGGCATACTATTTTTATATTAAGTTTAAAGAAAAACCACTAACTCATTTTTCTTTGGGAGAAAACGCGGTTTGAATGTTCGCTTATCCATAAGTATACGGGTAAGCGAAATTAAAAATTGTATTATTGAATTTAAAAAAAGAAAAAGAAAACCCTCGTATGATGTAGCCATCACAAAACTTTCTTCGATGTTTTCCTATACAAATTCACGCAGTATAGTTATTTATTAAAAATTATTTTTTATCAAATATTTTTCCCATGGTAAGTACAGATAATTTTTATAAATGTCTAAGTAAAGTCAATTTTGTGCCCTGGAAACAATATCCTAAAAATGTATTTTTTTTTTTTTTTTTTAATGAAAAATATTTATAATTTTTTTTTCAAACTGGCACTTTTATTTATTCATTTTTATGCTTGACTCTTTCAATCTCCAGCTTTCGGTACTTTCACTAGTATGTCAGAGTCCTTTTACCTCCATACTTGATACTTACTTCCATATCTCAGCACTAAACGCTCCAATTTTCAATACCTTTTATCCCCATGCTTAACACTTCATTACTTTCTTCTATATGTAATGTAGAGAAAGTATTGGATTCGCGAAAATATTCGACCTCCGTTTTTTGACGGATCTACACGTTTTGGGATGTCCTGAACACGAATTGATAGTTTTTAAAAAATGTCTGTCTGTGTGTCTGTGTGTCTGTCTGTCTGTCTGTCTGTGGTTTAGTGTTTTCACCGTATCTCACGAACCAATGAATGAAATTCAACCAAACTTGGTATATAGTTGGACCCTGGCGGGGCATTGTGCTGATTAGATTTGGGGATCAATAGCCCATCAGGTGGCGCTGTGATCGCATTTTATGTAAATTTTTAACATGGCAGTATAGGACAAATTTTCGTATTTTTCACCGTATCTCACGAACTAATGAATGAAATTCAACCAAACTTGGTATATAGTTGGAACCTGACGGGGCATGGTGCTGATTAGATTTGGGGATCAATCGTCCAGCAGGTGGCGCTGTGATCGCAAAATTTCGTATGTCACACCGTATCTCACGAACTGATGAATGAAATTGAACCAAACTTGGTGTATAGTTGGACCCTGACATGGAAAGGGTCTGATTAGATTTTGGGATCAATCGCCCGGCAGATGGCGCTGTGATCGCATTTTATGTAAACTTTTAACGTTTTAACATGGCAGCATAGGACAAAATTTCGTATAAATGTACATAATGAGCGTTATTTTAAACTTGTGATTGTAAAATTAATATGAATTATTGATAATAGTAGTAGTTAACTACGAAAAAAATTTTGTGCATGTGGGGGCACCGGTTCCCTCCCTGGGGGGGAAGTACCCCCCCGGGGGGGGTAAATTTTCAAGATGGGTATCTTTCGAAAGATCTCGTCAATACCTTTAAAACGAATGGTTGAACTATAAATCTGTGACAATTTGTAACAAAGTTATCGATTTTTTTACTTTTAACAAAAAAAAAAACAAAAAAAATCGTTTTTTTTTTTTTTTTTTTTTTTTTTTTTTTTAAACGAAACTTAACCAAACTTGGTATTTAGTTGGTCCCCGACATAAACTGGTCCTGATTACATTTAGGGATCAATAGCTCAACAGGTGGCGCTGTGATCGCATTTTTTCTAAATTTTTAACATGGCAATATAGGACAAAATTTCGTATAAATGTACATAATGAGCGTTAATTTAAACTTGTGATTGTAAAATTAATATCAATTATTGATAATAGTAGTAGTTAACTACGAAAAAAATTTTGTGCATGTGGGGGCACCGGTTCCCCCCCTGGGGGGGAAGTACCCCCCCGGGGGGGTAAATTTTCAAGATGGGTATCTTTCGAAAGATCTCATCAATAGCTTTAAAACGAATGGTTGAACTATAAATCTGTGATAATTTAAAACAAAGTTATCGTTTTTTTTTTTACTTTTAACAAAAAAAAAAAAAAAATCTTTTTTTTTTTTTTTTTTTTTTTTTTAATATTGTTACTGGTTGAATATGTATTACTTTTAACAAAAAAAATTAGAAAAAAAATCGTAATTTTTTTTTTTTTTTTTTTTTTAATATTGTTACTGATTGAATATGTATATAGGAAAATATAGAAGAAAGTCTTGTGGTGGCCACAACATACTAGTTTTTATTTTTATTTTATTTTATTATTATTATTATTGTTATTATTATTATTATTATTATTATTATTATTATTATTTACCGCAATATTTAACATTCCATTTTTACTTTCTCTTACCCATAAGGTAGAGAAAGTATTGTTTTTGGGTCAAATTTTCGAAAGCGAGATTTTGTTATATTTAGGAATTGTTATATTTTGTTATATTATTATTATTATTATTGTTCTGAGGTCCCCTGAATACGATAATCATGTTTTTAGCAAATGGTCTGTGTGTATGTCTGTGTGTCTGTGTGTGTGTCTGTCTGTTATCAGCATATCTCAAAAACAATTTATGGCAGAAAGTTCAAACTTGGTATTCTAAATGTGTATCATATAAGGATGCTACACTAATCTTTTCGTTAGGATCAAGCAAATGGTTCGTGTACAGGGACACTCAAAAGTATTCAAATACATTACGTCTATGGGGGAAATTGCAGGTAAGTAGAGTTTAACATCTATAGACTGCACTAAACCAAATGAAACGAATATATATTTTTTGTTTTGTGTATGTAAGAGCCTCGCCTCCCCCCTGGGGGGGAAGTCCCCCCTCGAGGGGAGTAAATTTTCATGATGGATATCATTCAAAAGAGCTCACCAACACCTTTAAAACGAATGGTTGAACTAAAATCTGTGATAATTTAAAAGAAAGTTATAGATTTTTTTTACTTTTAACAAAAAAAAAAGACTTTGAAAAAAAAATCGTATTTTTTTTTTTTTTTTAATATTGAGAGTAAAATGGACTTTTTTTGGATATTTAGTGTTACACTACTTCTCTAATATGGAAATCGTCTGCATTATCGTAAAAGATAATTTTTTTAAATAATAATTTTAATAAATTATTTTTTAATAACAGAGTTATTTTTTAATAACCGAATTAAATTCTATATAAATGTAGGTGCATTAATGAAACGGGGGGTTGAGGGGGGCGGTAGCCCCCCTCACACAGAACTAATTATCATATAAAACTCTTCCGAAGCCTAATTTGAATTGTTTAACACAGGTTTACATAACAGTGCTCGTTATCTTACCTCTTAATCTGCAACCTGTATTTATAGTATTAAATTTCAGGGTAAGAGAAAGTCGTTCGGATGAATGTACAGCCTATAGCATGTATATGCTTTATTATATAAACAGCATGTATGCATATTTAGAATAACAGCTTATATATATATACATATATACAATTCGAAACATAAGCAGGTAACATATGTACAATTCACAACACATATACAAAAAACAGTTTATACATTATGTAAAATTAATATTTTTTTTTATATATATGTTAATTGAGAACTTTTAAATCACGTTTTTTTTTTTTTTTTTTTTTTTGAGGGGAGGGTCGAAGACGTCTTTTTTTTTTTTTTTTTTATCAAATTCCTTTTACTATAAATGAAACATGCTTTTCTAGAATTAAAAACAAGGAAAACTCTGTGGCTTAATAAGGATAATTAATATATTTTGAATGCTGGAATTTGCACTATAATTATTTTATTTTAAAGAAACACTGTTTTTTCTTTTTAAACGATGATATTACTTTCCTTAAACATTATTTCAGATAATAACTGTTATTACAGGAGACTGAAGGACGTTCGTCAAAGCAGGCGAAAATTTATCATGCATTTTTCCCTAAAAGAAAAATGTTGTGGAAAATCGTGTGGCAATTAAATGTCATTCAAGAAATTTGAATTCCAGTTGCTTAAAAAAATAAAATAAATAAATAGAAGAAGAAGAAGAAGAAATCATGTGGTATTTTAACTCTATTGTGTTTTGCGTATTTTTATCTACTTATTTTTATTTTACATCATGAATACACGTGATGTGATGCTTGTTTTCAATGGACTCTTCCCACCTGACGTCAGAGGTCACATGATAGAGGAAAAACAAATAGCAGACGAAGTCTTGTTTATCTATAGCGATTGCTGAAATAACATATTTATTATTCTTATTTTTGATCAATCGTATTTAATCTGTGTTATTTTTTATACATCATCATTTTTAATCCATTTTATATCATTATTCATCATCTTTTGTTTGCTGTATACATTTACAATCATCATTTAGTTTATACCTGTTATTGATGTTGATGAAGACCATGTTTAAATACTCTGATTTTTGGTACTTAAATCAGTGACAGTGCAATATCGTAGTGCGTAAATCCATTTAGACCAGTCACTAAGTTAATTAACTTGTTGTAACACCTTTATGCAATTAAATTAAATGAAAACATTTTCAAATTTCAATTTATAATCCGTAAACATTCCACAAGAAGCTATAATTTATTGCTAGATCAGTTAATGTTACAGTTACACTACAATATACAAAAATCGATTCTTATAGGTAAAAATAAATAAACACATAAAATGTTTTTTAAAAATTATTAAATATACAAATACAATTATTCTACTGTTTACAAATGCGCAATATTACTTTTATTTTATTTTATATTAAATATTAAAATTTTTGTTCTTAAGAACAATATTTAATTGAATTCGATTATTCGTTTTCCTCTACCACGTGACTGAGCAGACGACGGTGGGAAGAGCCCATTAGTTATCTTTTAATATTGGTGAAATGTAAATATGTTAAGCGTTTTTAATTTTTTCCATCATTGTTGCATAGCGTTTTGTAATGCATAATTTTGCAGCCGTTTGGCTTTTTTTTTTTTTTTTTTTTTGAAAATAATGATATATCTGCAGATTTGAAATATATAGCTTAAGAATTCGAAAAAATATTCTTATTTTGACTCATAGCTAATATGCTGTGGCCTTCACAAAACCATTTTCTATATAATTCTATATAAAGCGCCACCTACCGGTTAACATGCACAAATATTTAATCAACATAGCTTCTCACAATGAAGATTTTATATATGCATTTCAGTGCAATTTTAACTAATAGAGGCTGACATATTGCTACTTGGAAAATCGCAATAAAATGTGTGATTGCATTGTTGGTGCATTTATGCAGGGCCTGATTATCCAAAAGGCTCAGGAAGCACAAGCTTCCCCTCTAAAATTTAAGAGGGGGCCCCATAAGGATTAAAAACATGATCTTGAATTTTTTGTTTCCTATTTTCACACTGAGATTGAATTTTTTCTGAGAAGGGTTACCTAAAACAAGACAAAACACTCACTATTCCGGGAAAAATCTATTATTTAACCTCAAAAATCTGAATGTTCTTAATTAAGAAGTTGTATGATTTTAATGTTCTGTGTGAAAAACATCCAGATGTATGAAAAAAATTAAACACACACTTTTTTTGGTCTATAGCATTTTTATATTACAATATGTAACAAGAAAACAAGATTTTCCGAAGTGAAAGGGGGCCCCGAAATGATGCTGAGCTTCCCCTAGCTTCAAAGCTTAATCGGGCCCTGCATTTATGTATCATAGAACACGAGATATAGCAATCCTGTAAACGAAAATAATTGCAGAATATCAATGACACTTATTGGCCTATATACATTCAAATTGAATTAGCATAGTTTTTCATAATGGCCCACACACTTATTAAGTTTTCTCCATTTATATATGATGGGTTGTTCATTGTAAAAAGGAATTATCTCCTTGTAAATGGATTTTGAAACAACGAGCTTTTTGTAAATTTATGTGTACGAAAAATTACATGTATTGAGCCATTGTTACCTATTTTTTATTGTTCAATTATTGTTTTGTTAATTTTTATTGTTAAGTTACAAGAATTATTATAATTGCTTAATTTTTATAATGAAAGATATGACTAAATGTGATAATATCTATATATATGTGAATTCTTTATTTTACTCCATGTTCACTGCTATTTTGAACTGACTAACTGTGCTTTTAACTGATATCTGCTTGTTAAATTTTTACATGTGTCTCGTTTATTATAATTTTGTGTTGCATCTTTTTCAATAATATATTTTTAAGTTATTTTGAATTATTATTTGTAGTGGTGAGTTTATTTTGATCTACGATTTTAAATGGTTTTGAATTATCATTTTTAGTGAATTGTTTTGTTTTTATCTTCGTGTTTTCTGGTTTTAATATGGGTGTTTCGGGCCAGTGAACAAAGAAATTCTTAGCTTTTGCTTTCTTTGTGACAGAAAAACATCCATTTTTTAACATATTTGCATTCTACCAGGCCCTTGAAAACGTTAGAATGCAAATAATGCTTTTTTTTCATTCCAATTTCCAATAATTCATTTCGATTTTACTTTATTTCTTTTTTGGTTTGATTTGGGTAGTCTCCGCTTATGATCCGAATAATTGTTTTAATACTGAAATTAAATCATCTTTAAATTTCAAATTTTTGCACTGATATTATTGTATTACTATATAATTATATATAAGCAAAATAATCAAAGCCAGATGAAATTTAATCCCAAAACACATGAGGGCCTTCATCAGGGGAGCTCCCCCATGTAGGGAAAGGAATATGAGAAGTTTCTGGCGAAACGCTGGTAATTTAACCAAAAAAACACGTTTCTAGCCCCCAACTTCTCACAGATGGAAGTAAGACCATACAGCAAACGAATTTTAATTAGTACAAAGCATAAAAAGCAATTAAATTAAGAAATAAAGCACAAAATATAATACATCAATGCAAAATACAAGAATAATACAAGAATATATAAATACATACATGGACAAACTTGAATAGTCAGAATATGGAAAATTGAAAACCACTCCCATTATAAACACAGAACCCGTTTCAGCTAGTAGGGCCACTTACCAGCACTTAAACGCCGCCCAAAATGGAACAACAAACCTTAGGTGGGATTGTCATCAAGAATACTGAAATGTTTTTGATTAAAATAACAGGATAGTGGTTAACAGTTAGTATGTTTTTGAGATTTTTCATAGCCAGATTCAGGTCTAAATTGTTATTGCAAATCATTTTAATTCTGTTTTCGGTGAACATTATATTTTTTAAAACTATATGCCTAATACAGGAGAACGAATTTGTTAAATTACAAACTTTAAAGTTAAATTCTTGCCTTTTATCATAAATCCCAATAAACCAGCTATTTTCTATTTTTTTAATTTTTAAATACAGAAAAGAAGTTTGGTCTTTAGATGTGTGTATATATATATATATATATATATATACACACACACATTTTAAAAACCTGACGTTACACCATTTTTAAAATGAATGACACATATCATGGAGGCTGAAATACAGTTCTCCTACGAACGAAGAAGCAGCATATCAGTGACACCTGTAGTCCAATATACATTCAAACTGAATGAACTTACCTTGACATAATGGCCCACACACATATTAAGTTTTGTGCATTTATAACCTATAAAAGCTAAATTGTGAGCTTCCGGTAAAAGTGGAAAAATTGTAGTGTAGAAGTGCCTCCTGTTGAACGATATATGGTAAAACCTAACCAGCACCAATTTATGTCAAAGTCCAACCAAATATTAAGTGTTGTACAATTCCATCAGTTATGTTGTGAGATACTGCAACCACAAATTTTAGTAAGACACAGACAGAGATACAGAGACACAGGCAAACAGACATTTTTTAAAAATAATCAAATTATGTTCAGGACACCTCAAAACATATAAATTCATTAACACTGGATATTGAAAATTTTCACAGTAGAAAGTGGAAACACTAAAGTGTGTTTAATATGTAAGAACGATCTAATAAAGAAATAAAATCATTTCATAGCACCATTAAACGTATAAATTCATCAAAAACTGAACGTCGAAATTTTTCACAGAAGAAAGTAAAAATGACTGAGAATATGTTTTATGCAAGAACTGTATAATAAAGAAATAAATTTAACTATCTTCAGCAGCTGTCTGTTTTTTAAGGAAAAATGTCTGAACCTGTAATTATTTCTGATGTGGCTGGGGCATACTTTTCTCATAATAGTTATAGGAAGAAAAACCTTAGCACTTTCTTGTTGGCATAAATGAGATTTCCATTGCTTTTCCATCGGCTATGCCCTGATTAGTGACTTGCCCAACAGTTTATAAATGTGTCACAAGGAAAAGTTTCGGAAATCGTCGACAGATGTCTGGGAGTAATACAACTCTTACCAGAAATCGTTCTTAGCAAATTCCAAATATTAATTAAAATTAATTTGTGTGTGTGTGTGTGTTGGATAGTAAGGACTGCAATTTTTTTATTTTATTTTATTTTTTTTTTGGTGGGGGGGGGGGGATTTGTTTGTTTCTTCTTCTTTTTCTTTTCCTCCTGTCTTTCTTTTTCTTTTTTTTTTTTTCCCCCTTACTTTATTTTCTATTTAATAGAAGAAAATAATGGATTTATAAGAATTTTCAACTTTCAGTTTTTGGTAAATTTACACTTTTTTTTAAATTATTATTATTTCCACGCTTTAAATTTTCTAAGGGATCCAGTGAGGCAGAGCTGACTGATGTATTTCTATCTTATTTTCTTCCTCCTTTTTCTTTTTTTTTTTTTTTTTCCCGAAAAGGACGACAGGTATCAAATCAGTTCCGAAAATTTTTATTAGTTATATTTATTTTAGTTATTTATTTATTTGTTTATTTTTACGTTTTCATGTAATTAAGCTTTGTTAGTGTTTTGACCCTAATATGGCGTTTTATAGCTGAGGCCGTGAATAAAAAAAAATCTGGAGTGACTCCACTCGACTTTCCGAACATTGAGTAATTAACAGTTTTGTAGATAAAGTAAAGAAAGAGGAGTTGTTAAACGAACAAAAGAGAGAAAACCATAATAGAGTGTTTGAGTACTTTTCTCCATATATTACACGATGTTTTATTTAACGCTACTGAACTTTGAGCCCATAGATCATAATGATAAAGAATTTTCGTTGTGTCCCTGTAAAAAACCTATAAATGCTAGTTCACCAAAATGCTTATAGTTAGTGCAACAGCGATTTATAATATTCATATAAATTTTCAGCTCAATTGAATAAGGCGTTTAGATGCTATCGCACTTTTAAAAATTTGGTCCCATAGGCCATAATGATAAAGAATTTTTCTTTGTGTCCCTGCAAAAGAACTGTAAGTGCTAAATTCACCAAAATCTATACCGTTGGTGCAACTGTGACCTATAATATGTGTACAAATTTTTTGCTCAGATTAATAAGGCGTTTAGACGCTATCACACTTTTAAAAATTTGGCCCCATAGGCCATAATGATAAAGAATTTTTCTTTGTGCCCCTGTAAAAAAACTGCAAGTGCTAGATTCACCAAAATCTATACAGATTGAGTAACTGTGACCTATAATATGTGTATAAATTTTTTGATCAATTGAATAAGGCGTTTAGATGCTATCGCACTTTTAAGATTTTGGTCCCATAGGCCATAATGATAAAGAATTTTTCTTTGTGTCCCTGTAAAAAAACTATAAGTGCTAGACTCTCCAAAATTTATACAGACTTAGTATCTGTGACCTATAATATGTGTATAAATTGTTTGCTCAATTGAATAAGGCGTTTAGATGCTATCGCACTTTTAAGATTTTGGTCCCATAGGCCATAATGATAAAGAATTTTTCTTTGTGTCCCTGTAAAAAAACTACAAGTGCTAGATTCACCAAAATCTATAGGGTTCGTACTATGGTGACTTATAATATACGTACCAAATTTCAGCTTATTCGAATAAAGCGTTTAGACGCTAGCGTGTTCACCCACAGACATACACACATACACACATACACACACACATACATACATCATCGTAAAAATAGTGGAAACGGACTCAGGGGACCTCGAAACGTATAGAAACATCAAAATCTCCAATTCGGATTTTTGATATGATTACAATACTTTCCTCACTATAGTGTTCGGAAAGTAAAAAGAGAGAGAGAGAGAGAGAGAGAGCATTGCTTTCTAGAAACTTGGGCTTTTATTTATTAAGATTATTATTATTAATTCTTTAATTACATGCGAATTCAATTACATGAATAATCTCAGTTGATATATTTCCTCCCCAGTAACTGTTAAAACTCTGCTCTTGAAACTGATAGACAAAAAGTGCCGAGCTCAAACCCGACGTTCATCGGCATAGCCGTTTGTAGTCTTTCTGTTTTTGAGATAATATAGGGTTGGACCTCTTAAAATGACCTCCCATTGAGGATATTAAATCCAGTCCTAGGACCTTCGTGTAGTAATCGACAAGTCTCCTCTCATCCTCTTACAATTTGCCCGTCTCCAGTCACCAAAGCCCGTGTCTATGGGGAATTATAAAATTACTCATTAGCTAATGTATAATTTTAAATTCTATTTTCACATTCGGAAAATTCACAACGGTTAAATTGATACTCGTTTCTAAAAGAAAGAATTTTTAAAAAATTTTAATATTTCATTTTACAGCTAAAAAATGGAGAAAATGCACTTACAAGGAAACATTCAAAAGATGTCGTCTTCAAAAAGTATTGAAAAAAATATATATATGTGATACTACTCTTCATAAAACACCAGAAAGTGAAAAAATTATCGGCTGAAATGAATTACAGCGAGCACAAAAAATTATCAAAATTAAGCATTTCTGGCGATTTAGCACTGTTAGGCGATAAATTCTCTAGCACCGAGATTGTCGTGTACGAACAGAACCGTGTTTTGCTTCTCCGCCAAGTACTCAAAATCTAACAGTGTGAAATCGCCAAATATGCTTAATTTGGGTATTTTTTTGTGATCGCTGTAATTCATTTCAGCCGATAATTTTTTCACTTTCTGGTGTTTTAGAAAGAGTAGAATCACATTTTTTTTTTTTTTTCAATATCTTTTGAAGACGACATCTTTTGAATGTTTCCTTGTTAGTTAATTTTTTTAATTTTTAAATTAAAAAATGTAATAATAAATTTTTAAAAGATTATTTTGGGGGAGACGACAACTATTTTAACGGTTGTGAATTTTCAGAATGTGAAAGCGGAATATATATAAAAGCCCCAAGCCTGTTTTTGTTTTCTAAGTATTAGATATAAATTCTGCACAAAACAGAGTTTAATTTAGTACGACAGGACTTATTTAAATCTATTCTTCCATATAAAGGCATGCAGTAATCTTGTTTCATACCCTAACATTGGTTATAGTATTCATTTCTTAAAATATCTTTAGTACAGTTTTAGCATAGAATCCCCTTGGCGGATTTTAAATTTTTGTTGTTGTTTTGGTGTTGAATTAAAATGGCTATCACAATTACGTAAATAAACATCTTGGCGAGAAATGTCCGAGCTACTTCGGTGCCAAATTTCAAATTTCACCGAGGAGTTCTATACTGAAGCAGTTCTATTTCTTTAGTACAATTTTTATTATTATTATTATTATTATTAAAAAAAAAAAAAAAAAAAAAAAAGAAGAAGAAGTTTGCACGTTCATTTTTTTTTTCAACATTAAAAGGAACAGTACCCGCCGCCTATTAAAATCACATTCGTCCTGAGCCAAAGTGATTTAAATAAGCGGCTGATTTTTATCTCCGGCGAACGTTCCTGCACAGAAGTAAAAGGTATTACTTTCCTAAATTTGGAAAGGAGTTTCAAAAGGTACCGAATAATGGAATTAATAAGCAATATTAATTATTTTTTGAAAGATAATTGATTAATTGTTCTTTCAATAAACACATCCCGAGTTTCGAAGGGCTTTTCTTTGAGGAAAATCCTCATTACTTTACCGAAATTTCACGCTTTCCTTTTAAATTTAAAATCTTTACGCTTAAACTTCTTGCTTCTTAGAAATTTCAAAATAAAAATTAGAAATTGTTTTTTAATAATTGAAAAAAAAAAAAAAAAAAAAAAAAAATTGTGAGTCAAATCGAATTTGTAATTCATTACCTTGCATTGAAAAATACGTTCTTTGAAATTGTTACTGAAACAACTGATGGGGCGTGTTTAATTTATAACTAATACAGCAAGCAGACCTGCCAACCTAATCCGGCAAATTGTTAACGCCCATAGAAAACGCCCCTTTTTCTACACCACTAAATTTTTAGAGTATTTGTTTTCTTCATTCATCGTAAATATATTTGAAGAGAATTACTCTAAAAATTAAGTGGTGTAGAAAAAGGGGCGGTACTAACAATTTGCCGGATTTGGTTGGCAGCTCTGAGCAAGGGTAAAATTTTCCACAAAGAGAGATAACGGGGAATTGCTGTGTTTTCTTTTTTTTTTTTTTTTTTTTAATGAAAAAAAAAGTGTAAATAAAAATTTCGTTTATCGTGCATAAATGATATTATTGCTACTGAAGAGATATTTTTGAGTTTATTAACCAGCGATTCTGATTTTATTATGCGGTGGTTTTAAAATAGTTCGCAGTGATTTGATTCCGATCCTGGCAATTTGATCATATTAAGCGGCTGATTTTATTAACCAGCGAATTTATTAAGCGGTGGTTACTGTATATTTATTTGGTTATTTCTTTATTTTTGGCATCAATTTGTTTTTCTTTTTAATAATTTTAAAGTTACAATGTGGTTTTTTTTTTTTAAATATTTTTTGAACCAAATATCTGAATAGACTAAGAAATATGGCGTTAGCTAGATTTTGTTCTGGTTAATAAGTGTACCAATTTTTGTAGCGATCGGTTGAATGGTGTAGCTTTGCATACCTAATTAAAAATACAGACAGATACAATGACAAATTTTCAGCTTTATATATTTAGATAAAAATAAAAAATTGTGCACGTTCATCCAAAGTGATTTATTAAAATTGGTAACAACGAGTCATAGGTAAAATGCCCCATCTAATATGCTACCAGTCTTCGCTTCGATTCATTTACGTTATCCTAATTTATTGTGTAATTTTATTAGGGTCAGTTTCATATTTCTGTTTCCAAGCAGCATCCATTAATTCCCCAAATGCAAGTTTGTGTGGAGTACTACCCTATTCTGCAATGTTAAGAAAATCACAAATTTCGAATAACTTCTGAAGTTTTTAAAGACGAATGTCGTAGTCAGTGATGTTCATGCCAGTAGCAAAAATGATATTTTAAAATTTGTCCAATAAATTTACGATTAAAATAATCTTTATAATACACATCTATGCGAAATTTTTCCTTATTCTTCCATGTTAAGAAAATCATAATTTTCGGATAATGCACGAAATTTTCAAATTAGAATATTGAAAAGAAATGTAGGTTTTGCCAGTGGTATAAGTGATATTTTATGACGTGTACGACATCTTTGCAATATTTTGTTCGTGGATTATCGTGTATACAAACTAACAAACTAAAGCACTTCTGTGCTAATATACTTACAAACTGACACCCTACGGACAGATTCCATATCGGTTTTGTGATTTTCGGATTCCTCACATTCCAAAACGTGTAAAAACATAAAAAAAAAAGAAAGAAAAAGAAAAGAAAGAAAAACTGAAATAGAAAATTTTCATGAATACCTAAATTCGTGCGTTGTCGCTTTGTCTGCAGCACTCGTGCGAATTTTTATTTGCCTGACTAAGGGTCGTGTTTTTTTCGATCCGAAACAATTATTGCGAGTTTTTAACATTTTATGGTGTTTATTCAAAATTTTTTACTTATTACTTATAAACGCCAGTCCTATGGAACTTAAAAAGAAAACAAGAAAGACAGAAAGATAATAGTGAAAGAGGGAAAATAACACAGATAAAAAAGAATATTAGCTTCATCAAACAGGTTTTTTATTCATATTCACAGCCGGTTATGAACCAGAATATCCTCCTATTCGCCATTAAATTCTCTCGATAGTTATCAATACATTAAAATGGCTAATTACTATGCTTTTGTTTCAAAATATCTCATTTTCAATGGACTCTTCCCAGTTTCGTCTGCTCAATCATGTGATAAAGGAAAACGAATAATCGAATTCTGAGAATCGAATTCAATTAAATATTGTTCTTAAGAACAAAAATGTTAATATTTAATATAAAATAAAATAAAAGTAATATTGTGCATTTGTAAACAGTAGAATAGTTGTATTTGTAAATTTAATAATTTTTAAGAAATACCTTATGTGTTTATTTATTTTCAACTGTAAGAATCGATTTTTGTATGTTCAAGTGTAACTGTTACATTAACTGATCCAGCAATAAATAATAGCTTGTTCTGGTGGAATGTTTATGGGTTATAATTTGAAATTTTAAAATGTTTTCGATTAAATTTAATTGCATAAAGGTGTTACAACAAGTTAATTAATTTAGTTACTGGTCTAAATTGCTTTACACAGTACGATGTTGCACTGTCAATGATTTAAGTACCAAAAATCAGAGTATTTAACATGTTCTCCATGAACATCAATAACAAATATAAACTAAATGATGATTGCAAATGTATACAGCAAACAAAAGATGATGAATAATGATATAAAATGGATTAAAAATGATGATGTATAAAAAAATAACACAGATTAAATACGATTGATCAAAAATAAGAATAGAAAATATGTTATTTGAGCAATCGCTATAGATAAACAAGACTTCGTCTGCTATTTGTTTTTCCTGTATCATGTGACCTCTGACGTCAGGTGGGAAGAGCCCATTGCTGGTCATTTTTACATAAATAGACGACAGATTTTTTTTTTTTTTTTTTTAATTCTTTAATGCAGAAAAACAAGAACGTGAGCAGAAAATGTTAGTTGATGGTTAAACTATGTAAGAAAACGTAATTAAGTTTTTCTGCAAAATTGTTTAATTAATTGCAAATTAAAATAATTCCTTTTCATTACTATTTTAAGTATGGTTACACGGATATCGAAGGCTGTAAAAAAGTATATATTCTCCCTCCACACCCCCCCCCCCCTTTTTTTTTAAATGTAATAAATTTAAAAAAATTATTCAAATTTTTGTGCATATAAAAGAGCAGCCTTTAAACAATATTTTATGAAATTTTCATTAAAATTTTTTAGAAAATTCAGCTAAAGGTCCTAATTTTCGGAGACTCTTCAGAAAAGCGGAGGACACGATTTCTCAAAAAATTAATGGACCGATCTTATTGGTTTTTTGAGCACTTTATCAAAACAGGATTTATGTGCATGAACGAAGGATTTTTCTCTTTTTCGATTAAAACTAATTTTTGCAAGGTAAGATAATGTGTACCGAAAATTGTACTGTTTTCACATACAATTCTACTAAAAATTCAAAATTAATTTGTTTTAATACTTCATTCAAGACCAGTTAATTCTTATAATAACAGGAGACTTGGCGTTGGAATTTTAAATCTAATAATAATATTATATATTAATCTAATAATATTATATCTTATATCTTATATTATCTAATATCTTATATCTTATATTATCTAATATCTTATTAATCTAATAATAATATTATATATTAAACCAGTCTCTTCTAATATCAGTATTATTTTACCCTATTTTCCTAAAACCAGTCAAACCACAGCTAAAATTCTCAAACAATATGATTTTAAAATAATATTTTCGCCTTCCAATAAACTCACCTTTTCTCAGTTAAAAGGATCCCATTGATATGCATAATTCTTGGGTATTTCCTGTCAGTGTGGTTTATCATATATTGGCCAAACTAAACGCAGTCTTAAATTTCGTCTGAAAGAACATATGAATTACGTCCGCAAACAAGAAACCAATAAATCGGCTATTTCTAAACATTGCTGGGAGGAAAATCATAATTTTAAATTTAATTCAGCTAAAATAATTTGCAGACCTAAATTCATTCATGAACTCGATTTCTTTGAAGCTTTTCATATTTATAAAAATTTTAAAAACATTGTAAATTGTGATTTCGCTGTTCCCTATTTGTCTGATTGTTGGAAATTTTACATTCAGCTCACATTTTCTTAATTTTTCTACTGTTTACACAGCTACACATTCCTAAATTCCAATTGACCACACTCCTCACCTTTTCCGTAATCCTATTGGTTGAACTAAATTCGGTCCCTCTCCTATATATACGAGCACTTCTCCAGATTCAGAATTCTTTTTGCACTGAAAACGGTACGCTTAAGACTACCGAAACAGCTGTATGCATCTCAAATATTTTCCTTTGGTGTTTCTGACGTAGTAGTTTATTGGGGTTTTACTAGTTAATTCTGTTTTAAAGAAATGGGCAATATTTTTATAAGATCGATGCATTGGTTTTTGAAAAAAAAAAAAAAAAAAAAAAAAAAAAAAAAGAGAAAAAGAAAGGAAGAAAGAAACGTGTCTACCGCTATTCAGAAGTGTCTCCGAAAACTAGGATCCATCGGCTGAATTTTCCAAACTTTTGAATGAAAATTTTATAAAATATTGTTTAAATTTTGCTTTTTTATATATATATATACTCAAATTTTTAATAAAATATTTTATTATATATTACATAAAAAAAAAAAAAAAAAAAAAAAAAAAGAAAATGCCGTTTTCTAGCTTTCGAAAAAAGGAACTTAGGTTTAGTTGGGTCTCAATCAGGAAATATATGTATTTATATCGAAAGACTTTTCATCAATTTTTATGTATTCTCGGGTTCTATTAATCATATATGACAAAGAAGATATTGTTTTTGTATCAAGTTTTTATATCATCTTTTTCATATAATTGCAGGTTTTGAGTTGCCTTGAAATCGAAAATCAAGTTTTTAAAGGTTGGTCTGTGCGTGCGTGTCTACGCTTTTCATGCCTGTGTGTGTGTGTGACTACTCGCATATGAACCTGTTATCAGCTTGTCTCAAGTTCAAATATTAGCAAGAGCACAAACTCGATATTCTATGTCTGTAGCAGATTGGTATGCTAATTGAAATTTCTTATTAAGACTGAACAAATGATTCGTGTACAAGAATAGCCCAAAGTGTTCAAATAAATTATGTATGTGGACAAAATTTCCCGTTGGTACAGTTTACCATTTAACCCATTAAACGCCGCTATACGAATCCCACTGAAATTTTATGAATTTTCGTATATTTTGGGTTTCAATGTGCATTTCTAATCATATGTAATTTAAATAATAATTTAAAAAAAAAATATTAGAAGGATATGTTTCCAGAATGTGAGATTTGAGACCTAACTGGGGTAGAACAGATGTTGAAAAACTGCAAAACCCTTTTAAATTACATTTTCTTGATCCCTGTTTGTTATTATTTAAGAAAATAATTCTTTATTTCATATTCATTGTTTTAAACCTCTGTGATGTTGAAAAACATCACATATCCCTTTTTAAAATAAAATAATAATAATAATATAAATTACATTTTATTTATTTATTTATAATACAAGCAAACATTATATTTCTTATCCTAAAAGAATTTAATACAATTTTGTTTATTTCGCTTATGCTATTTTATTTTTATTTCTATTTCATTAATCTGTAATTTCATATAATTTATTGTTCTTTTTCCTGCTCTAAATCTCATCAAGTAATAATTAAATAAAATATCAAAGAAAGAGAAACCCATTCATTTTATGCTTTAAAACCGCAGACGATTTTTTTTTTTTTTTTTTATTGTAGCTTCCTGTCTCCAATCAAACGTTTATAGATTCCGTTGAATCATCATAGCTGAAAATAATTTCTAATATTTTTTTATCAATTGATTTTGCACTTTTAGCCAAATTCTGGACACCTGACAAAATTTAATCACATCATATGACGTAATTTAATTTTTAGCCAATCTTTTAACTATTATTTAGGTTTACCAGATATAAATTTAAAATGTGTTCAGCCAACTTGATTTTTGATGCCAAGGAGATTTGGCGAAATAAATTAATTAGCTTGCTGTCTGTCTTTCTGTAAAGATGTTATTTTTTTTTATCTTTGAGTCAAAAATGTCGAAATGCTTTCGGTTTAGAAAAGTATATCAAAATGGCTTCCATTCTTCATTCGATGTCTCTCTGATTAATAAACTGAAATTCTTCATCATGAATGTTTGCGAATCTACTCATTCGTTTTTGTTCAAAAATGCATTATATATATCTTATAAGAGTAATAAAGAAATGTAATTTTTCTAAATGGAAAATGACTTCATGCTACATTTTACGGAGCTGAGTGAACCTGCTACGCTGTACGTCATGGCCGCTTCATACTTTAGATATCTCCATCCCAGCTCTTCATTAAATATATGTGGTGCCAGACTCAGGCCGGATAATATATCCGGATATCCAAAATTTTTTTTCGTCTTGAAAAATTATTCATTACTATTATTAACAAATATAAGCTCGAATTTCTGTTTAACGGATCTCTGCTTAGTAACCTAATATCGACGTGATATCGACTACGTTAATCATTCTACACATCCTGATTAATTCATGAAGGTGACGTTTTGCGTTGTTGAAGACTGTTATGTTTTTAAAACAGCTGCCCCGGTGATGATCCAAAAAGAAATTAACTACGTTACGGTGAACAGCACCGAATTCACCGATTTGTTGTTCATCTTTACTAAAGGCTAGTGTGCTGCGGGATGTCATCTGTGATTTTTTTTAAAAAAAAAAGAAATTACTTTGTGTCTACGGTACCGATTCTTATCGCCGATATTGTGTGATGCCATGCCGGTGGACTTTCTACGGTTTCATTGAATAACATCCTCTCTACAGTCTGCAATGTTCGCAATTTGTGACCGTCTTATGCATTTACCGTTCGGTATTAAATGATCGTTGATTCATCGGTGCAAGGAGAATTGCCAAATATGGGTCGTCTTTCTAGAATCTGTGCAGTTAAATTACTGTGTTCATTTTTTTTTTCTCGCGCACTCGTACAGGAGAAGAGCCTTACAGTTTTAAATAAAAGAATAAATAAAATACCGTAAATAAATAAATTTATATCTATATATATTTTTGTTTTAGCTAAAAGAAGATTCGGAAAAAGGGTAAGTTTCCTTTCGAATTATTTTATTGAGCCAATAAAAAGAAACATTTCTCACATATTTTTCTTAAATATTGACAATAATTGATCATTTCAGTAGACACTTAGAACTTTACCCGTTATCTAATATTACTTCTCCAAAAATAGTTCAATGTTTGTTTTCATACATTACAACTTTTGGTCGCCCTGCATGTATTCTATCAGATTTAGGTCGACAATATACATCTCAAGTTTACAATACATTTAATGACACTCTAGGCATAAAAATAATACATTCGTCTGCTTTTCATCCCCAGTCGAACTCTATTAGCGAACGTGTAAACACATCAATTAAGTATTCAATTAATATATTATTAGAAGAAGGTCATTCATTTCAAAATGCACTATATATACACAAATCTCTCTACAATGGATCTACGCATTCTTCTACTCAATTCTCGCCCAATCTTCTACATTTTGGTAGAGAACTGGCACTAATTTTTGACACTTATAATTCAAATTATAATTACACTTACCTGGACTCTAATGTAAACATTTATAAATTAATGCAAGACCTTCAGGAAATTTATAAAAAAGCGTACAATAACATTCAAGATTCCCAATCAAAAAGAAATAAATATTTTCAAAGAAAAGCTAAACTAAGAAGCATCTGCACAAAAGATATTGTGTATCTGAAGTCTATGGATAAATTTAAATCTAAATATATAGGTCCTTTCATTGTCACAGTTAAACATTCCCCTGTTTCATTTTCAATTAAACGGTTACATGCTAGTGATGATAAGGCATTTCGTGTGCATATAGATAGAATTTTATTGGCACCTCCACGTAATAATCACTTATTTGACATTTATAATACGAGGGTTGCTATTTATATTTCTGGCCTTGGCAACAGTAAGTGTTGCTAGGCGACCGCAGACGATTTTAATCGAAAGTTTGATATTTTTAAACGTAAATTCAGCAGACGATTTACCATTATAGCTTTATTTGTGTTGTTGACAGTAAATTGAAAAGTTCTTCTCTTTCAAAAAATGGAATTGAATCGTGAAAATTTTCGTGCGATTATTTTTCATAACTTTCGACGTGGATTGTCAAGACAAGAGTGCTTCGATGAACTTAATTCTTTATACAGCGATAAAGCGCCATCCTACAGCACTGTAAAAAATTGGTATAACGAATTTAATCGTGGTCGATGTTCGATCCAGGACGAATCCCGTGCAGGTCGTCCAAAATCCGTTGTTGTGCCAGAAAAGATCGATGCTGTGCGTGAACTGATAAAGCAAGATCGTCATGTGACATACCGTGAGATTGAGGCGTCTTTGGACATTAGTATGACTAGCATCAATAAAATATTGCATGAACATTTGAGCGTAAAAAAAATTTGTTCGCGTTGGATCCCGCATAATCTGACAAACGCTCAAAAAAAGGCTCGTGTCGATTGGTGCAAGGAAATGTTGGAAAAATACGTTCAAGGCACATCAAAGGCTGTGTATAACATCTACACAGGTGACGAATCATGGATCTATGCATATGAGCCGGAAACAAAACAGCAATCAACTGTATGGGTCTTCCAAAGCGAGGCAAAACTAACAAAAGTTGTTCGAGGAAGAAGCACATCGAAACAAATGATTGCCTGTTTCTTCGGCATTAACGGTCATGTGGCAACAGTGGCGTTAGAGCAACGCAGGACGGTCAATTCTGAATGGTACACGACCATTTGTTTGCCAGAAGTCATCGGAGAAATTCGAAAAAAGCAGAAGGACAGGCGAATCATTCTTCATCATGACAATGCGAGCTCTCACACATCGACTCAAACAAATGCATTTCTGACTGAGCGAAAGATCGAACTGATGGGTCATCCGACGTACAGCCCTGATTTGGCACCCAATGACTTCTTCTTATTCCCACACATCAAAAATAAATTACGTGGACAACGATTTTCGACCCCCGAAGAAGCGGTTGATGCATTCAAAACGCATGTTTTGGAGTTACCTCAATCGGACTGGAAAAAGTGCTTTGAAAATTGGTTCAAACGCATGCAAAAGTGTATTGATCATCATGGAGAATATTTTGAAAAACAATAAAACCAATTTCGATCCTACATATTTGTTTTTTCATTATTAGGCCAGAAATATAAATAGCAACCCTCGTAATTCTAATTTTAATAAGAATCTCATTATTTCCAATGATACACATCAATATAATTTACGAAACAGAAAGTAATTTTTCATCATTTTTTTTTCCTTAGGTTAAAAGTTACGCAGTGTAAATTTTTAAATATTTATAAAGATTAAAGATAAATTAAATAAATTTGATGTATACTTTCATTGCAACAGACCTGATCAACCTGTTGCGATTTTTATTTGTTGTGAAATTTCGCAGCTTGGATAATCAATGGCTGGTCCAGGAAATTATATTCTAAGCTGCATTGTCTTACAACAGCAGTGTATATCACTTTTATCACTATCTCTTTAACTTACGTGTTATTTATAATTGAATTTTAACAATAGTTAACATACTAGAATAATATTGTTTATTTAAAAAAAATGTGCTAATGGAATTAAAAAAAAAAAAAAAAAAAAAAAAAAAAAAAAAATTGTTTACGTAGACTTTTGGTGCAGGTAATATTTTTATCATACATATACATGCATGTCTCATATATTGCAATTCCAATTACCTATTTAAAAAAAAAAAAAATGAATATATAAAAACATATGTTATTATTACTTTCTTTCAACATGTATTATTTATTTAAACCTTTTATTGAATATAAAAGGCTCACTATATATTTGATAACATATAAATATACTTGGTTTTTATTTTGTGAAACTTTCATATTAAAATTGCTTATACATTTGAACTATGTATTTATTACAACAAATCCTTGTCCTACATGAACTGAAATGGACTCGTCAAAGTTTCTCGCCATGCATGGTAACATAAAAATTTACTGATTTCAGCATCTTACCACGAACTGATAAAATATATGATGACTGAACTATTATGATTTTAAATCAAAGGACTTGAGCTCATTTTGTTTATGGATATATATTCTAACGACGTGTACACAGATTTATGGCCATACCACATTATATCTCATCACCATATAATATCCTTATTTTCTGTATTTGTATTTGTATTTTAATATTGTATAAGAATATTATTTTTTTAAGTATGCATACTAGATTTTCTATTGATAATATGACAATGTACGTATTTTATTTGTATTGGAAGCCATTCGTTTTTTGTTTTTGTTTTGTAATCAATCTATTTTACAAGATTGGAGATAATTTGATTTAATTTAAATTTTTGCTGAGCTGTCATATCATAGACGATGTAATGGCTGAACCCATTTTTTTTTTCGGTCGACGGGGAGAAATATGTGATGTTGAAAAACATCACATATCCCTTTTTAAAATAAAATAATAATAATAATATAAATTACATTTTATTTATTTATTTATAATACAAGCAAACATTATATTTCTTATCCTAAAAGAATTTAATACAATTTTGTTTATTTCGCTTATGCTATTTTATTTTTATTTCTATTTCATTAATCTGTAATTTCATATAATTTATTGTTCTTTTTCCTGCTCTAAATCTCATCAAGTAATAATTAAATAAAATATCAAAGAAAGAGAAATCCATTCATTTTATGCTTTAAAACCGCAGACGATTTTTTTTTTTTTTTTATTGTAGCTTCCTGTCTCCAATCAAACGTTTATAGATTCCGTTGAATCATCATAGCTGAAAATAATTTCTAATATTTTTTTATCAATTGATTTTGCACTTTTAGCCAAATTCTGGACACCTGACAAAATTTAATCACATCATATGACGTAATTTAATTTTTAGCCAATCTTTTAACTATTATTTAGGTTTACCAGATATAAATTTAAAATGTGTTCAGCCAACTTGATTTTTGATGCCAAGGAGATTTGGCGAAATAAATTAATTAGCTTGCTGTCTGTCTTTCTGTAAAGATGTTATTTTTTTTTATCTTTGAGTCAAAAATGTCGAAATGCTTTCGGTTTAGAAAAGTATATCAAAATGGCTTCCATTCTTCATTCGATGTCTCTCTGATTAATAAACTGAAATTCTTCATCATGAATGTTTGCGAATCTACTCATTCGTTTTTGTTCAAAAATGCATTATATATATCTTATAAGAGTAATAAAGAAATGTAATTTTTCTAAATGGAAAATGACTTCATGCTACATTTTACGGAGCTGAGTGAACCTGCTACGCTGTACGTCATGGCCGCTTCATACTTTAGATATCTCCATCCCAGCTCTTCATTAAAACCTCTGTACTCGAATGGAGTTATTTTTGCCGATTTTTATTTCTTTGCTGATGTTTTGCAGAAAAACAAAAATCTTTGTTTGAGTAATTGAAAAAAAAAAAAAAATAGAAGTACAAAATTTTTGAAAAAATTAGCAACGAAGCTAGGCGTTTCAATATTTAATGTAATAATCTGGTGTGTCACTCACACGACTTTCTCTTACCCTGAAATTTAATACTATAAATACAGGTTGCAGATTAATAGTCCAGATAACGAGTACTGTTATGTAAACCTGTGTTAAACAATTCAAATTAGGCTTCGGAAGAGTTTTATATGATAATTAGTTCTGTGTGAGAGGGGCTACCGCCCCCCTCAACCCCCCGTTTCATTAATGCACCTACATTTATATAGAATTTAATTCGGCTATTAAAAAATAATTCTCTTTTTAAAAAATAATTTATTAAAATTATTATTTAAAAAAATTATATTTTATGATAATGCAGACAATTTCCATAGGAGAGAAGTAGTATAACACCAAATATCCAAAAAAGTCCATTTTATTCTCAAAAAAAAAAAAAAAAAAAAAAAAAGTTTTTTTTTCGTTAAAAGTAAAAAAGTCGATAATCGGGGGGAGGCGAGGCTCCTACATACACAATTTTTTTCCCTGTTGACTATCTCTATTACAAAAAATATATATTCGTTTCATTTGGTTTAGAGCAGTCTATATATGTTAAACTCCACTTACCTGCAATTTCCCCCACAGACGTAATGTATTTGAATACTTTTGAGTGTCCCTGTACACGAACCATTTGCTTGATCTTAACGAAAAGTTTGGTGTAGAATCCTTATATGATGCCCATTTAGAATACAAAGTTTTAACTTTCTGCCATAATTAGTTTTTGAGATATTCTGATAACAGACAGACACACACACAGAGACCATTTGCTAAAAACATGATTTTCGTATTCAGGGGACCTCAGAACATGTAAATATAACAAAAACTCGCGTTCGAAAATTTGATTTAAAAACAATACTTTCTCGACCTTATGGGTAAGAGAAAGTAAAAAAGAAAAAATATATTTATCTCAATTACTTGCAAAGAAAAAAATTCTGAAAAATTGTTCCGCAGGGGGAGCTTTGCCGCCTAATGGGTTTTAAGATAGCAATAAACTACACGAAAATAACACATATTTTTACTTTCTCTTACTCATAAGGTAGAGAAAGTATTGTTTTTGGTTCAAATTTTCGAGCGCGAGATTTTGTTATATTTACACGTTTTGAGGTCCCCCGAATACGAAAATCATGTGTTTAGCAAATGGTCTGTGTGTATGTCTGTGTGTCTGTGTGTGTGTCTGTCTGTTATCAGCATATCTTAAAAAGAAATGAGGGCAGGAAGTTCAAACTTGGTATTCTAAATGTGTATCATATAGGGATGCTACAGTAAGCTTTTCGTTAAGATCAAGCAAATGGTTCGTGTACAGGGACAATCAAGAGAATTCTAATACATTACGTCTATGGGGGAAATTGCAGGTAAGTAGAGTTTAACGTCTATAGACTGCACTAAACGAAATGAAACGAATATATATTTTTTGTAATAGAGATAGCCAAATGGGGGGGAAAAATTGTGTATGCAGCAGCCTCGCCTATTTGGTGTTATACTACTTCTCTCATATGGAAATTGTCTGCATTATCATAAAAGATAATTTTTTTTAAATAATAATTTTAATAAATTATTTTTTAAAAAGAGAATTATTTTTTAATAGCCGAATTAAATTCTATATAAATGTAGGTGCATTAATGAAACGGGGGGTTGAGGGGGGCGGTAGTCCCTCTCACACAGAACTAATTATCATATAAAACTCTTCCGAAGCCTAATTTGAATTGTTTGACACTGGTTTACATAACAGTACTCGTTATCTTACCTATTAATCTGCAACCTGTATTTATAGTACTAAATTTCAGGGTAAGAGAAAGTCGTGTGCGTGACACACCAGATTATTTATTATGTTCAAAGCATGTTTTATATAGAATATGGTGGTAAAAATATTTATTCTTTGTTTACAGGACCACACAAAAGGAATTGGCTATATTAAAGCAATGTTTGGAAATGGCCTAAAGAGCATTTCAAGTTGTGATACTTTTTCTTTTTTTTTTTTTTTTTTCCTGCGTGTATATGTGTTAAATTTAAGAACATTATATGGTGCTTATACATTTCATTGATAATAAGCACTTAAAATAGGAAAATACTTAAGTCTCGAAAAAATTATGTTTGAAAATATTACGTATGGGAAAAAAAATATTTTTTCAAAGATTTCAAAACGAATTCATACAAAATAAATAAATAAATAAAATAAAATAAATAATATTATAGTTTTAAAAAATTAAAGAACACGCTTTTATAGAAATGTGAACTAAAAAGCACGAAATATCTATCTTAGTATTAAAATTCAGGGTAAGAGAAAATCGTGTGAGTGACACACCGTAATATTTACATACATTTAAATCTTTAATTAAAATAACTTAGAATTAACAAAAACCATTTTTAAAAAAATCTCCCCTAACGGGGATCGAACGCTGGACCTTTAGATTCGCAGCGCAGCGCCTTACCTCGACGCCGCATCGTTCACGTAGGGAAAGTATTTTTTTTACAAAATAAATTTTTTGTTTGCTCCCAGAGAAGTTACAAACAAACATACATACATACATACAGGTGAAGCTAATAAAAGCGTGTTAATAAATAATAATAATAATAATAATAAATCTTAGATTTCAGCTTCTTAGTTTTTTATAACTAAAAATATATCAAATGTATTGCTAGTAAAACATTTTAAAAAGATAATTTAGTGCAGTAACAATATTTTTAAGCTATTTTATGGAAAACATTATATATATATTTTTAAGTTCTTTATGAACTTATAAATTTATTTTATCTCGCTGCAATATCATCGATAAATTGCTCTCATATCAGCGAAATTTTCGAAGGTCATATACATGTTCTAAGTTCGGCAACTAAGATGTATAGTCAAAGTTCAATAACGTACACAAACATCAAACCGTCTCAATTATATATATTAAAAGCAAACACGTTTTATTTATGAGACAAAAAATTTTTAAGTTAAAATACACTTAAAAAACAAAAATTACATATAAAAACAATTAAAATCAGACGTTTCGAAACCCGTCCGGGTTTCCTCATCAGTAATACAACACAATATGCAAACAGGACATGAAAACTCAAGGAATTTAAAGGAGTACGGAATATTGAGGAGCCAGTGCGCATGCTTCATTGATAGTGTGGAGATGCTTGGCAGTGTGCCAGCTCTCAAGGAAAATACGCGATTTATAATTATGAACACCAGAATTTAAAATTTTTATATTATCGAAGTCAGGAATATGATCGGTTTCTATTGAATGGATTACAATTTTAGAATTTTGGTTGCAATTTTTAAAAGATCGTCTGTGTTCTTGTAGTCTAATTTTTGCTGTACGGCCAGTTTCACCTATATAAACAGATTTGCAATTTTTACAAGGAATTAAATATATTACACCAGTTAAATCCAGAGAAGGGGTTATGGGTTTAAAGTTGAAAAGGACGTTTTTTAATTGTTTAATTGGCCGGAAAGCAGTATAAATGTTATGTTGTTTAAGTAATTTAGAAATAAATTCTGAAGGAAAACCAAAATATGGCATCGAAATATAACTGTTTTTATTAATAAGTGAATTTTTCATTTTCATTGGAGTAGAGGGGGAATTTGCAGGAGGAAACGAAGGAGGGGGGAAGCTGATAATGTTTTCACGATAAATTCGTTTTAACCAATTAAGAGGGTAATCGTTATTAATTAAATCCTGGAAATTTTTTTTAATTTCCAACTTAAAAAGTGTTTCTTCGTTACTACATAACCGAAGAGCTCTATTGACCAAAGTTCGGAAGACTGCGATTTTATGCGAATTAGGATTAGCGGAATGAAAGAAGCGGAATGAAAGAAGCGGTTTAAGAATTTATTTCTAAATTACTTAAACAACATAACATTTATACTGCTTTCCAGCCAATTAAACAATTGAAAAACGTCCTTTTCAACTTTAAACCCATAACCCCTTCTCTGGATTTAACTGGTGTAATATATTTAATTCCTTGTAAAAATTGCAAATCTGTTTATATAGGTGAAACTGGCCGTACAGCAAAAATTAGACTACAAGAACACAGACGATCTTAAAAATTGCAACCAAAATTCTAAAATTGTAATCCATTCAATAGAAACCGATCATATTCCTGACTTCGATAATATAAAAATTTTAAATTCTGGTGTTCATAATTATAAATCGCGTATTTTCCTTGAGAGCTGGCACACTGCCAAGCATCTCCACACTATCAATGAAGCATGCGCACTGGCTCCTCAATATTCCGTACTCCTTTAAATTCCTTGAGTGTTCATGTCCTGTTTGCATATTGTGTTGTATTACTGATGAGGAAACCCGGACGGGTTTCGAAACGTCTGATTTTAATTGTTTTTATATGTAATTTTTGTTTTTTAAGTGTATTTTAACTTAAAAATTTTTTGTCTCATAAATAAAACGTGTTTGCTTTTAAAGTTCAATAAGTTTTTTTTTTTTTTTTTTTTTTACTTTCTTATATATTCAATAGAAGAAAGTATTGGATTCGTAAAAATTTCGACCTCGGGTTTTTGATGGATTTACACGTTTTGAGAGCTGTAGAACACGATTTGACCCTTTTTAGAAAATGTCTGTCTGTCTGTCTGTCAGTCTGTGTGTGTGTGACAAAATTTTGTGGCAACTGTATCTCCGGAACTACTGCACAGAATTTCATACAAATTGGTATGTAGTTGCACCTTAGTATAAATTAGTGCCTATCAACTTTTGGTAAAAATTGTTTTACAGGTTACGTTGCCATCCTGCTTTTTCTAAATTTTTAACATGGTGATATAGGACAAAATTTTGTATAAATGTGCATAAAGAGAATTATTTTTTAGTAATCATTATGAAATTTACAAGAAATATTTGTGATAGAGATAGTCAACTGGGAAAAAATTTTTTTTGTATGTGTAGGAGCCTTCCCCCCCCCCCCCGGGGGGAAATCTCCCCTCGAGGGGAGTAAATTTTCAAGATGGGTATATTTCGAAAGTTCTCGTCAATACCTTTAAAACGAATGGGTGAAATATAAATATGTGATAACTTAAAACAAAGTTACCGATTTTTTTTTTACTTTTAACAAAAAAAAAAAAAAAAAATGAAAAAAAAAATAGTTTTTTTTTTTTTTTTACTGAGTGAATTTGTATAGGAAAATATAGAAGAAAGTCATGTGGTGGCCACAACATACTAGTTTTCAAATAAAGTAAAAAAGAGCAAATTATTTAAAATGACCTTGACTTTCATGCGTTTTAAGAAATTGTGGTGCTAATCACGTTATCCCTCATTATTTTCATATTATCTATTGAAACTGTGGTTTATCCTATAGGAAAAATACACTTAATTTACATTTTTTTTTTTTTTTTTTTTTAGGACTGAGGACTATTAGTCTTAATCTGGGATTTTTGCGGTATGATTTTTTGACAGTTGGACATTTATCGAAATCTAAAATTTATCGAAAATATAATTGAATAATTTGAAAACGATGTTATAATTTGGAAAAAAAAAAAAAAAAAAAAAAAAAAAAAACTAATAGTCCTCCGTCCTAAACTAAATTCTGCTTTTGCCAGAATTTCATTAAAATCATTTTTTTTTTTTTTTTTTTTTTTTTTTTTTTAAGAAAAAGAAAAGGAAAGGAAATTAATAATAATCTGTATCGAAACAAGCATTATCGAAAAAATTTTTTTTTTTTTTTTTTTGATAATTTTGAATTAGGAAATAAAAAGTTCCCGTGCAAAATGAAATAAAAATAAGTAAAAAAAATGAATTTAATGATTTAATTTTTATATAAAACATGATCGCGTGCTATCTTAAAAATTAGATGTAACATTTAAAGTTTATGTGGCGCATGTAGCATCTATTAAAATTGTTCTAAGAAATAGAATAGAATAAAGAAAGCAACGATGTTGGTTGCATTTTGTTATATAGTTTTAATTTTTTTAATTTTATAGAAGTAATATCTACCGTAGGAATAATTTCTTATGTTAAAACTATAGGGAATTGTTATGCGAGCACAAGCGATGCTATTTTTTTTTTTTTTTTTAATTATTATTAGGTACTCTCTCTCACTCCTTATCTTAGTGAAAGTTGTCTGGTCCATTAATATGCGAAAATAATAGCATATTATTATTATTATTATAACTTTTAGCTCCCCATCATACTATAGGTATGGGGAACTTAGGTAATCGTGAAAATTTTCGACCTCGGTTTTTTGACTTTTTTACACGTTTTCAGGTGTAAGGAATTCGAAAATGACCAAATTTGTATGGTGTCTGTTAGTGTGTTAGTCCGTTAATTTGTTAGTCTGTGTACACGATATCTCAAGAACAAATTGTCGCAGAAAGGTCAGATCAGTTTTAAAATATTACTTTCGACACTGGCAAGAACCTTATTCATTTGCAACATTCGAATTTAAAAACTTCGTAAGTTATTAGAAATTTACGATTTTCTTAACATGGGAGAATAGGACAAAATTTCACTTAAAGCTGCATTAAATGGAAACTTTTTACTGTAAAAATGTCAGACTAGTTTTAAAATATCAGCTTTGATGCCGGAATGAACATCAGTAACTATAAATATGCTACTTTGAAAATTTCGCAAGTTATTGGAAATTTACGAATTTCTTAACATGGCAGTATAGGGCAAAATTTCACATAAACGTCAATTTTGAGCGATATTTTCATCGTAAAGATGTCAGACTACTTTTCAAATATTATTTTGGACACTGGCATGAAGTTTAATGACTATGAATTTTCCAGTATAAAAATTTTGTAAGTTATTGGAAATTTACGAATTTCTTAACATGGCAGAATAGAGCAAAATTTCACATAAACGTCAATCTTGAGGGATTTTTCATCGTAAAGATGTCATACCACTTTCTAATAATATTATTTTGGATACTGGCATGAATATCATAGACTATGATTTTTCCAATTTAAAAAATTCGTAAGTTATTTGGAATTTACTATTTACTTAACATGTCAGAATAAGGCAAATTTGAGCATAAACGTCCATTTTGAGGATCCTAAATACATTAGACAACTTCAAAATTACATTTATGATATTTGTTTGAACATGATTGAATACAAATAGTCTAATAGGAAAATTTCGTTAAATTATTCGTAATTTACGATTTTACCAACGTAGCGAAATTGTAAATTTTTCATATAAATATGAATTTTGAGGATTATTGCATTGGAAATAGTAGTATGAAAACTAAACAACGGAACTGACTCCGATAAAATAAATTAATAGATTAGAATAAGATAAATATTTCGAAGTGAACGGTGGATAGCCTATTAGGCGGGGATTTCATTCTGTCACTGTATCAAGCTTTGGTTAAATTCATTTCTTTTAACATGATTATAATATGTCTCGCACTACAAATTTATGAGAACATAAATATGATGGGGAACTGAGCAGAGTTCACCTATGCCAACTAGTTTTTTTATGTGGAAAGTATAGGACAGTGGTCGCTCACCGGTGGTCCACGGAAAAAATTTGGTGGTCCGTAGAAAAATCTGAACATTATTATTTATTATTATTATTATTATTATTATTATTATTATTATTATTATTATTCATTTCCTAACAGTCACATACGTGCAATTGTTTCATCACTACCAGCTTTACCTTTTAATAACCTTGAATCACGCTAACTGTTTTACTCAAAACGGTTATGAATAACCTTGTTTATAATGCTGTGTCGTAACCTAAAAACCTTGATATACAGCGTCGCTATTTCAAATCGCCGAAAAAAATGACATCCTGAATCGATTTGTGCAAATTAATTTACTCCTTAGGTATGTAAGAATTTTAATAATAATAAATCTTTTTTTTTTTTTTTTTTTCCTTCACAGCTATCAGTGAAAATAATCATAATTAATTACTTAATTATGATTATAAAATTAATCATATATCGTCGTGTTATTGATAAGGAAAAGTTTGAGCATTCAAGAAATTTAACGACCTCTGATTTTTGGCATTTTTAGGTTTGGGGAATCGGAAAAAAATCACAAATCGATTTGGTGTGTCTATATATAGGTTTTGTTAATATGTATAGCCAAGTTGTTAGTTTGTCTGCACATAATCTCAGAATTTGTAACGAATTCGTTTCCGTTACAAATTACAGGGGTTTCAAAAGAAGGAAAAAATATTTAGGGTAGGTGCTCCAGTGATTGGCATGCTCCAGTAATTGACATCTAACCCGAAATAATTAATAAATAAGAAAAATAATAAAATCATACATTTTACATATAAGAATTAAGAATTTTAACATTTTATGTCAAACACTGGAGCATAGGGTGTTAATAACTGGTAAAATGAATAACTAGCAGTGTCAAACACTGGAACATAGGGGCCAATGACTGATAAAATGAAAAACTGGCAGTGTCAATTACTGGAACATTGACTGGGTGTCAAATAAAAATTCATTAAATAATAATAATAATAATTGTTATCAAATGTATATATTTTAACATATATGTGGTTCTGAATGTCTTTCATACCATATGTACTAACTTAAGATTTCTAAAAATATTTTCTCGTGTCTAGAACATTAAAAACATCAGAGATTGCTCTAAAAGTGTCAATCACTGGTGCACTTACCCTACTCTCTCCCTTTATGTTGTATATATATATATATATATAATAAATAAAATTTTTAGTCAGAATTTTGAGCATATAAAAGAAGCAACACTTAAAAAATATTTCATAAAATTTTTATTAAACAATTTCAAAAATTCAGCCTATGGGACCTGGTTTTTCGTAAACCCTTAAAAAAAAGCGGTGTACCACGATTTACCCAAAACTAAAGCATCGATCTTTTTGGAAATTTGTACACTCCTTCAAAATAGAAATTGACTAATGCTTGAACGAAGGATTTTTCTCGCATTCGATCACAACTATTTTAAAAGAGTATACGTGGGGTAAAATAAACCTAAAATTGTACTGTTTTATTTGCATACAATTCTGCCAAAAATTCAAATTTCACCTTTTTTTTTTTTTTTTTTTTTTTTTTCGTTCAAGCACTAGTCAAGTCCACCGTTTTTTGATCACCGCTTGTTTTATGGCCACCGCTTTCCTGAAAAGTCACCGAAAATCACACTGAGAAAAAATAAATACCGCCTTCATCTAGAATGGTCATTTTCTAAATCCCTTAACTAGAAATATAGATTTCCGAGCTATGCGCATAAGGCACGCCAATAAAATGAATAGACGAAATGACCGAGAATTTCTAGTTTACACATTTCTAGATGATGAAACAATATTCTGAATATTCCGAATTTTCTGAATCCTTTGCACTGCGAGAAATTCTCGCTTGATTTTCTAAAATTGGGTCATAAACCAAGATTCCCAACTCACTTCTTGTGCACACATTTATTTGCAATTTTTAAATAACTTTGTTCTCGTGAATATAAGCAAACGCTCTAGAATTCTAATAGGGTTTTCTAGAACTCGCTTTCAAAGGGGATTAGAATTTATAAGGATGACATGGAACTATTTTTACTGGAGCCTCAAACTAGATTCTAGATGTCAGTTACAGAATTTTTTTCCCAGTGTATTATAGTCCATAAAATACGTGTTTTTGTATGTCTGAATATTATATGTTCATTTCTTTATTTTGATAAGTATAAAAATATTAAAATATGCTTTACAGATATGATTCTTATAGATCATTACAATGGAATTCTTTTTAAGTCCCAGTATTAAGAAATAGCAATGATATTTCTACTTTTTTTAATAGGGAAAAATGACATAGTAAATCTGAATATCAATGAAATTAAGGAATATTAAGAATATTTAGGAACATTATAATGCAGACAGACAGCCAAATTGACAGATAAACTTTTCCACTTTGTCGGAAAGCATTAATAAATAAAGAATAAATAAATAAATAAAGTAAAAATACATTATGCATGTTAGAGATATGCTGTTTCCTTAATGAAGTGAAACTTGTATAGAACATACCAATAATGTTAATAATAATAATAAAAGATAAGAATGGCAAAAGAACACAAAAATTGCTTTTAAAAAATGGAAAAAAAAATAAAGAAGAAGAAGAAAAAGAAAAAAGAAATGAGTGAAAAGAAAAGAATAATGATGATGATGAAAAGTTTATAGGGCTCCAGTATGAATAATAAAAAAAAAAAAATCTTTCTTTCTTTCTTTAACTTACTGTTGCAAATTACAGGTTTGAATTTGAGAACTAGAAATGTTGTATTTATCAACGTTTACTTCTGGGGAAAACGTCTTATATTCATAAGTTTTCGAAGAAAAGCTAGTCTTAGTAAGCAAAAGCAACTGAATATAGTATTTTTTTCCCTTTATAAAAACAAAACAATTTCTTAAAACCTGTAATGATTTTTGAAATAATTTTGAGCTATATAATTTACCTTGAAACTTTAAAAATAAATCGCTTTTAGCGTAATTCGACCTGACCTATTTGTATGTGTCAAACATTTCACGTGTATATTTAACCTTTAAGTGGCAATATAATTTACCGACATTTTTTTTTTCTTCTTTTCAATTCATTCATTTATTTATTATTAATAATATTGTTATTATTATTTTAGGTTGGTGTTTTCATAAAGATTTATTCAATTATATTTTTTTCGTTTTTTAAGTACTTTATACATGATAATCATTAGTTAAATTGGATACCATTGGATACACGTCCCGGTCACCTCTTGTTTTCATTCCCGCCACTCTGAATACCAGACATTACATTTCTGACGAGTTAAGGCCCATCGCTCTGCCCTATGTTCAAGGCCTCCGAAGCGCAACATTTAAGCAGGACAATACACAACCGCAAATTGTCCATATTGTCTGGACCTTCATTGATGCCGAATGTGTTCGACTGTTGCTCTGGCCAGCGCGTTCGCCTGATCTCGCACCAATGAAAATGACTGTTTAATCGTTGAAAAGCGACTGGCCCCCCACCACTCATCAGTAACTTCAATCGATGAATTGTGGCATCGTGTTAAAACTTCATGAAGTGCTCTACCCGTACATGTCATCCAATTGCTGTTCGATTCAATGCCTAGGCAGATATGTGCTGTTATTGCTCACAGAGGTCGCTGCTTTATGTACTGTTTTCTCAGTACATATTACTCCAAATTTCCTGAAATTTTAATCAATTGTTCTTCCTACTATAATGTATGTGTCCAACAAATTTCATTCCGTTATTATCATTCCTTCTTGATGTTGCATTTTCAATGTCGAGCAGTGTATATATAAATTTTTAGCAAATTGCATACAGCACAACAGACATATCACCTTATTTGCATGCACCATTCATTCAACCCTTGAAAAAGTAATGATGCAGCAATTTTTAATATCAGGATGTTCAGTTTTTTAGTAAACTTTATCCACTTTTTTTTTTTTTTTTTTTTTTTTTTTAGTTCTTCATGTGATACTTGGTTTCATTTACTGCAATGATTGAAAAGGTTTTCAATATACATACATACATATATATATATATATATATATATATATATATATTAATTTTTTGAATTCCGAAAAATGAATGAATTAGTTAATGGAAGATTTCAAAATTTCATCGACTAATTAATTATTTTCTAAAAATTAATCAATTGGTTGATGAATTCTTCAAATTAATTCATTGTATAATTTTAATGCAATTTAAGACAAATCTAAAAACTAATTAGTTAAACTTATTTAACTTTAAAGTGTTTTTCGCAAGTGTTTTTCTTTTTTTTTTTTTTTTTTTTTTTTTTTCACTTGAAGATGAAAGGCCATCTCTTTTCGTAACCGGTAGTGCTTCAATGAATTTTATGGTGTGTAATTTATTATTATTATTATTATTATTAAAATATTTATTTCATAATTATTTAAATATTTATTTTATACCAGATTTTTAGTTTAATACTCTAAAAAACAGTTATTTATAAGTTAGTTATATATAACTTTATACCAATTTTATATAAATTATTCAATGCTATAAATCTGTATCAGCTAAAAAAGGATTCATTTGATTTTCAAAATCAGTTTATCTTCATATTATAACTAATATACAGCTTAAAATAAAAAACTAAATATCATATTCTACTCGTATTTTTCTTAAGTTATTATTTCTTTTCGGCATAACAATCCATTTATATAATAATCGCTTTCATACAGGTACTTTTTACATAAAATTTATTTAATGACACACGAAAGTATTTTATCTCTCTCGATATGACTTAATGAACCTTTTAAATAGCATTATTAAGGGAAATTAAGTAATATTATTAATTAAATAACATTAACCCGTTAACGACCGAATTAATTTTGCAAAATATTATTAGCTGATTATTTCACTTCTAAATTAATATAGACAACTGGCAGTAAAACATATTAACTTAAACAATTATTCTGATAGTTTTAAATTTAAAACCTATCCTCATTTATTGACGTTTAGTGTTCTAGCGAGAAAACTTCCAGATAGTAAAACTTTGAGATAACAGATTAGTTTCTTATTATATGTTGACAAAGGTCTCGAAAGTAAAGTATTATAATATATATTATTATTCAACTTGATTTAAGTTAGTGTACCTGGGCAAAAAGCAAATATATGTGAAACGAATGAAAAATCATAAAATGACTATCCACATTATGAAATAATAATTAATAGTAGGCACATAAAACTTTCAGGGATAGAGTGACTCTATAAACTGTCACTAAAAAGTGGAAATTATTCCAAAAAACCACAAAATGCGTGCCATTTTATTAGCTGTCCTCAAATGAGGACACTGGGCGCTAACGGGTTAAATTAAAACATTATCACATTAGCATTATATACATTGATACTAAAATATTATTAATTAAAAACCACTAGCAAACCCGTGCGAATTTTTCACAATTTCTTACTTTTTTTTATTTACCTTTAAAAATTGAAACTAAGTCTAATACCAATTCCACCACCCGGTTTAAATTTAAATTCACCAGAAGCCAAATTATTATTAGCTTTTGAAGGATGAAACGCTAATGACAGTTAAACCAAATCATTCGAAGAAAAGTTTCAAAATAAAATTCACCTTTGGCGTCCCAGTTTTCACACTTCCCCAGGCAGGACAGTTTATGTTTAGGACGCCTATGGCGAGTTTTAAATTTCTGTCGCCATGTTGGCGATATTTTTTAATTTATTCATTTTGGTAATTTTTTTTTTTTTTTTAACTTAGTACCTATTTTGATTATGCTTTTCACTATTGCGTTTCTTAGTCAATTTATGACAAAAGTTCATATTATGTTTATATCTTTAAAGTTTGCAAAGATTGTGAAGATGTAACTTTAAAAAATAGACTTTCCTATAAAATGATCTCATCGAACAAATGCAGTCTTTTTTATATTATTATTAGATCACTGAACTGAGTCCGCGTGCTTAAATATTACTTATGTACTATTTTTTATCCTCGCGTAATTTATTAAGTCACAATTGTATCGTTTCTAAAAAAATAATCGCAACTAGTCCACGTTAGTTAAATATTATATAGATGATAACTAAATAACATTATTAAATTTAAATAAAATTTTTAATGAAGAAATATAAAAGAATTTTTATGTGAGGATTTATAAATGACTAATTTTATACATAAATTATCGTAAGTTCAAAAACATGCTTCCTTTTTTTTTTTCCCCTCCTATATTCAGTTAAAAAAAAAAAAAAAAAAAAAAAAGGGGGGAGAAAGAAAATATTAAACACATTTGCCTAAACACTAATTTCATCAACCAAATTGTGTCTTTCTAGTATAGAATTTAATTGGGTCTAGGTACAAATTTCCAAAAAGTCCTTCTGCATATCATATGCATCAATTAAATATAAAATTAATAAAAAAGAATAAAAAATTGTTTTACAAAAAGAAAATAATTAACGATGTCGGGTTCATTATATCTCTTTGTTCAGTAATGATTCAGCACGTTACACTGTTACACACTGAATCACAAGTACTAATCTAGTATTTATTGGAACGGTAGTGTTCCGGTGTATGACTATGTGTTTAATTACTCACGCGGCGTTACAGTTCTTGCATTCCAATATATTTATATAATGAAATAAGTCTAAATCCGAAAATAATTAAAAAATGAAAATCTAATTAATACAGTGGTTATTATGTAACTGTAATAACAAAGATTTTCATGATAATAAAAATGACGGAAGTAAATTGTAACTTATAGCGAAATCTTTTTTTTTTTTTTTTTTTTTTTTTTCGTTTCACAGTTTATTGTTTTTAAGAAAGTGACGGTTATGGTTGTATTAACAATTTCCAGACATCATACAGGAAAGAAATTCTATAAAAATGGTCACTAAAACATTTTTCAACATTTTTTAAAATATGAGAAATTGTATGGAAATTATAGTGAGAAGAAGAAATATTATTAATCTCAGAAAAGTCAAAACAGTGACTACCATACAAGGATTGGAAAGCAAAACTTCTTTTTTACATGTTTCACGAGCACAAACCACGAGGATAAATAATATACAATGATTATTGTATAACTGCAATTACTAAGAGTTCCGTGATAATAAGAATGAAAAGAGTAAAATATTTCTTTTGCGATTGTTTTCCCCTCAGCTTATTCTGTTTACAATAGGTCTGAAAAGGATTACATAAGCAGTTTCTAAACATTAGGCATGAAATACTTAAAAACAAAAAAGAAAAAGAAAGAAAAGAAAAGAACAGAAAGAACAGAAAAAGAAAGATCATTAAAAATTTAGCTTTTAGACTTTTTGAAGACGGCTTATTTGGACTTTATTGAATATGCTTCACTGAAACCTGAACAAGAAACAAAAACATGAAGAGAAACAAAACTACCCTTCTTAAGGTGCCTCCCTACCATCGGAGGTGATTTTTTTTAATAATTGAAAAATTGCCGATTTATGTGCATTATATGATAGAATATAGTAAAAAGCAGTGAATAACCTGAAAAAAAAAAAAAATGCTAATTTTAAAATATTTTTATATTTAGGCTCAAAATATGCATAAAATTTGCGAAAAAAAGCGCTTTTACAAAAATCATAAGTCAAATTTAAATAAAGGTATTTTTATTCTGTAAATTTTATTTAGATTATTGAAAGGTCCCTAAGAGAGTGAACTACTCTCAAGACTATAAGCATGTTATTTAATATTTTAGAGAAGATAACATTTTTACATGCTGAAAAAGTCATGAATTTACATGACAGTTCATAACTTCTATCGACAAAATAATAATAATAATAATAATAATAATAATAATAATTTAGCTAGATTCGTTATCGTAGTTCAATGTCAATCCCTAAAACAACTCCTCTAGAGAATTTTGTCAAAGTTTCATAACGTTTCAATTATAACTTTTGGAGTTATGATGTTTTGGGATAAAGCAAAATGCTAAAAATCTCATTTTGAGAAAAGGCAGTAGAAAACAGATTTAAAAACAAGATTTTACCTATTACACAAAAAATAATTTTAATATGTTCTCCTGATTTATTTCAAAGCTGTTTGTTTTCTTTTTTAAATTCATTTTATATTCAGTAACAATTTTTGATGCTTATATTCAGTAAAACATTTATGTAAACAAACATTTCCGGGTCATTTCCGGTCACTTCCGGTTTCAAAAACTGGCGAGTGACTAATATTAAAATGCCTGTAACTTAAGTTCTAAGCAAGATAGAAACAAAATTCAATCTGATTTAGAAAGCTAAAATGTCAGGCTTTAATACTAACGCAAAAATAGAAAATCGGAGTTTTGACCGAAAATTTCATTTTAAAGGTAGGCAGGCACCTTAAAAAAAAAATCCTGACGGAATTATAAGATCGACAACGGTGGCCAATAAAAGAATTCGAAATTTTATTACTTATTAGATTAAAAGCACCGTCATATTAACTGAATTTATTGTTTATACCAAAGCTAGGTAACTAATAATTCTTGTATTAGAGTATATTGTAACTTAATTATACTGTAAATTGGGGAAATATAAAAGCTAAAGTATAATATTGTATATTATTACTATGATTATTGTTATTATTATTATTGTTATCATTATTAAGCAATTAAGTAATAAAATATTTATTTCTTGGATTAGAAAAAAGAGATACTAATGAAATGTTATAGATTAGAGCAAGTTTGAAACTTGTTATCTAAAAAATTATAAAACTTGCTTTTTACAAAACTTTGTGAAAATATTAAAACAGCTATTTGGAATCTTTCACTCAGAAAATTAGCTGCATTTAGATTATTATTTTTTACCATTTTTAATCATGTATAAAATTATAAGAAAGTATTGAAACCATTTTCAACAAGAAAATGATTTAAAGTCATTGTTAATAAGTTCATGCCCCGGTGAACCGTGCTTTTGTGTGCCATAACTTCTATCAAACACTTTGCTTTTATTTAGTGAAAAATTTAAATTTTATTTAATGAAATAATTTACCGTTGTTAGACAAAACATTTAAATTTTATTTAATGAAATCATTGGCTTTTATTTGGTGAAATATTTTAGCTTTATAAAGGAAATCATTTGCTTTTATTTGAAGAAACATTTAAATTTTATTTAATGAAATAATTTTGCTTTGTTTGTCAGAACATATTAATTTTGTATAATGAACTTTTTTTTTTTTTTTTTCGAAACATTTTACTTAATGAAATAATTTACCTTCACTTGGGAAAACGTTTTAATTTTATTTAGTGAAATAATTTGTCTTCAAACATTTGAATTTTATTTAGTTAAATCCATTTTACTTATATTTATTGCAATACTTTATCTTTGTTCGGCGAAACAATTTAATTTAATTTAATAAAATAATTTGCCTTCATTTCCTGAAACACTTTAATTTTGTTTTATGAAATAATTTGCACTTATTTTGTAAATTATTTTAATTTTATTTAATGAAATCGTTTACTTTTATTTGAAGAAATGTGTCCATTTTAATTAATGAAATCATTTGTCTTTATCTGAAGAAACGTTTTAATTTTATTTAATGGGATAATTTGTTTTTGTTTAGTGAAACATTTTATTTTTATTTAATGAAACCCACTGCTCGCTCCGTTCACCAACCACCCAGGGAGGCTTCGTTTTCCTCCGACTCGCTGCGCTGATTAAGCCCTGGGAGACTCTGCCCGCCTATTCGCTGTTTCTTTTTTTCACTAAATAGGAATATTAGTAGTGCATAACACAAGACAAAAGCGTTAAAATGTCATAGAAATCTCCCATATTCAATGTGAATATATATATATATATATATATATATATATTTCCAGGATAGAAAGAAATTAGTAACACCTAGACCATATAATTGCTTGTTAAAAAAAAAAAAATCTAGTGTTTATTTATTTATTTATTTTTTTTTTTTTTGTAATGCCTATACATTTTACTATTGATTTTTTTAGTTAATTTAGGGCAATATATAATACTCTCTATATATATTTCTAATGTAATGTACAATTAGGTAAAATAATTTTACTAATACATTTTAATATGTAAAGTGTATATATATATATATATATATATATATATATATATATATATATATATATATATACATATATATATACATATAAAGTATATGTTAAAAGTGCATATAAAGTACATTTAAGTAAACTATATATATACTTCATTTTAATATGTAAAGTATATATAATATATATATTTATATATATATATATATATATATATATATATATATATATACATAAATATATTTAATACGTAATTACATTTTAATATATAGAGATAATTTACCTTTGTTTAGTGAAATATTTTACTTTAGTTTAATGAAATAATTTGCCTTTATTTCACGGAATACTTTAATTTTGTGTTATTAAATTATTTACTTTTATTTCATAAAATATTTTACATCTGTTTAATAAAACAATTTAAGTTTAGTTGGTAAAACATTTTATTTTCATTTAATAAATTAATTTTATCTTTGCTTCACGAAACGTTTTAATTTTATCTAATGAAATAATTTACTTTTATTTGGCTAACTATATATATATATATATATATATATATATATATTTAATTATTTAATGAAACATTTCGTCTTTATTTGGTAAAATATTTAATTGAATTTAATTGAATTCATTTTTCTTTTATTTAATGAAATATTTTACTTTTATTTGACAAAACGTTTTAATTTTATTTAATGAAATAATTTATTTTTATTTGAAGGAACATTTTAATTTAATTTAATGGAATAATTTGTTTTTGTTTGGTGAAACATTTTACTTTTATTTGGTGAAATAATTTACCTCTGTTTAGTGAAACATTTAATTTAATTTAATGAAAGAATTTCCCTTTATCTGATGAAACATTTTTACTTTATCGAAACATTTCATCTTTGTTTGGTGAAACATTTTAATTTAATTTTATAAAATTCATTTTACTTTTATTTAATGAAATATTTTACTTTTATTTGACAAGACACTTAAATTTAATGAAATAATTTACTTTTATTTGGTGAAACATTTTAATTTAATATAATGGAATAATTCGTTTTTCTTTGGTGAAACATTTTATTTTTATTCAATGAAATAATTTACCTTTGTTTAGTGAAAAATTTTAATTTAATTTAATGAAATAATTTGTCTTTATCTGATGAAACATTTTTATTTTATTTATTGAAGTTATTTACTTTTATTTGATGAGTTTATATTTATTTAATAAAACAATTTAAGCTCATTTGATAAAACATTTAAATTTTATTAAATGAATTAATATGACTTCTTTTACTGAAACGTTTTAATTTTATTTATTTGAATAATTTGTCTTAATTTAATTTTGTTAATTCATTTTACTTTTATTTAATAAAATATATTTCCTTTGTTTAACAAAACAAGTTAATTTTTTAATGAAATAACTTGTTTTTGTTTAGCGAAACGTTTTTATTTAATTTAATGGAATAATTTGCTTTTATTTAACTAAATATTTTAACTTTATTTAATGAAATGAATTACTCTTATTTGATGAAACATTTTATATGTATTTAATAAAACTATTTAAGTTTATTTCTTAAAGCATTTTATTTTTATTTAATTAAAGAATTTTACCTTTGTTCTACGAAGCATTTAAATTTTATTTAATGAAATACTTTACTTTCGTTTGGCTAAACATTTCATTTTTATTTAATGAAATATTTTATTTTGGTTTGGTGAAACATTTTATTTTTATTCAATGAAATAATTTGCTTTTATCTGATAAAACATTTCATTTACTGAAATGCGTTACCTTTATTTAATGAAACATTTTATTTTTATTTGGTGAAACATTTTATGTTTATTCAATGCGATATCTTGCATTAAATATAAAATCATTGTAAAATAATCCACAATGCAATATTTGAACATATTATTTACCGAAATTAAACGCAGTGTACTGCAATCGTTTTATCAGAGTGAGATGTAAATACATAATACAGTACGCACATAACGTAAATAACATAAAATCAATAAATAAATAACATAAAATCAATAATTTTGTTTCACATTTGAATACAAATTTAGAACTAATGTTTACTCTATCAATTTCTAATTTGGATTTATTTACTTATTTTTTTCTCCAATAAAATAAAAGTTTTTACTTTCCTTGGTTATATTTTATTTTATTTTACAATTGAATACAAATTCAGAACTAATGTTAACTCTGCCACTTTCTTAATATATATATATATATATATTAAGAAAGGATAATTAAGTATTTCACATTTGTTTCCACGTGCACTCTCAGAAATAATATACTCAATTTTGACGATTCAGACATCCTCGGGCTTAATTTCGTTGTTTTTGTCAAACATTTCGTCAAGTGATCACGTGATTTTTAAAGAAACGTGAACTCTCAAATATTTGACGAACCTGTTTACTCACAATAGCATGTGCTAGCTTTCATTACCGCCATATTGGTTTTTTTCCTGTGTTGTTTCGACTTTACGTTACAAGGACTTTTATTTGCCGGCCTGGTGGTTCGGTCGGTAGGCAGCTGCCTTCTGGATTCCCAGGTCTCGGTTTCGAATCCTGGTGCGGGCATGGATGTTTGTGATGTCTACAAAATATTGTGTGCGCTTGTTTCTGTGAATTTCTGTAAAAATATGGATCAATTGAGACATAAGTCATTGTGACTATAGGTCTCAAAGCTGTCAAATAAATGACTTTTATTTGTTTGCTCTGTTTTATTTATATTTTCATTAAGTATCAGTAGGATTTATTGTCTAAAGCAACGAACTTGCAGGTAATTTTATAATTTTATAATTTGTATTTTATTTTGTATCACGAAACTAGGATGAAAAAATGTATTTTTACTTTCGACGAAATTCGTATGTTCAAACAAGTGACGAAAGTAATTTTCTCAATTTGACGAAATATTCGCTCGGAGTATTTCCCTATGGAAACGGCTTCGTGAAAATTAAAGAAAATTTCGTGAAATTTGAGTATCCATTTCTGAGAGTGCCTACAACCGTATCTATTCTCTTATTAAAAAGAAAAAGAAAAAGAAACAAAAAAAAAAAAAAAGTCGACATCCATAATCTAACTTGACAAAATAATCGTTTTTCTTTTATATATTTTTCCCAATTACTAACTTGTGGTTTTTTTTCTCTCTCTCACTTTTTACACAGGGACCAGTAATTGATAGAATTAACTGAAAATAAAAAGTTTGTATTTTTATCGTTTACTGAACAGTAAAATATAACGACAATTGCAAGTTACATGTATTAAAATAAAATATTCAAAGCAGGAAAGTAATCAGTAGTTCGTTTCTAATGAAGAAAACAGTCAGTAAGAAAGGGGAAATTGACAAGAATAAATAAGAAATAAGACTATGCCTTGCTGAATTTTGAAAGATTCGATTTACAACTTCAAAAATAACTTTTAAAAATTCGTCAATAGACTAGTAAAATAAAAGACAACTCACATGAACATAAGCTTTGAGCAACACCAGCGTTTACACGCTTATTCTGTTAGAAATTAAGCCCTGAATATAATTATACTAATATTTTTGTAGATATATTTTAGAAAAGTCTTAATTGTTCAACTTAGGAAAAATGTATTAAAAATACTAACTTTCCATTGAAAAAGAGGTATCAAGAATTGATTTATCTCATAACTCCATTTATTAATTTCTTTTATAATTAGATGGGATATATACGGATTATGTAATTAATATGATGTTATTTTCTATTTACCACTCCGATTCCTCATTGTCGCATACCTTTTCACACGAAATGTGAAATTCAAGATTGTGTTTAGTTTGGCCAATATATGATAAACCCCACTGACAGGAAATACTATAAATGCCCCAAGAATTATGCATATCAATGGGAATATCAATTCTTGGGGCATTTATAGTGTTTCCTGTCAGTGTGGTTTATCATATATTGGCCAAACTAAACGCAGTCTTAAATTTCGTCTAAAAGAACATATGAATTACGTCCGCAAACAAGAAACCAATAAATCGGCTATTTCTAAACATTGCTGGGAGGAAAATCATAATTTTAAATTTAATTCAGCTAAAATAATTTGCAGACCCAAATCCATTCATGAACTCGATTTCTTTGAAGCTTTTCATATTCATAAAAATTTTAAAATTCTTATAAATTGTGATTTCGCTGTTCGCTATTTATCTGATTGTTGGAAATTTTACATTCAGTCCACGTTTTCTTAATTTTTCTACTGTTTACACAGCTAACATTCCTAATTTCCTATTGGCCACACTCCCCACCTTTCCCGTAATTTTATTGGTTGAACTAAATTCAGTCCCTCTCCTATATATACGAGCGCTTCTCCAGATTCAGAATTCTTTTTGCACTGAAGACGGTACGCTTAAGGCTACCGAAACAGCTGTATGCATCTCAAATATTTTTCTTTGGCGTTTCTGACGTAGTAGTTTATTCGGGTTTTAATATTTCAACGCCAAGTCTCCTGTTATTATTTATAAATCAGATCCTTTAGAAATCTAAAACATTCACAGCCTTATTCACCAAATTTTTAACACTGGGGTTAACCCAGGAATATGCTAGGTTATCTCAAGATCGGTATTCACCATGCAAAATCTGCGATTTAACACACGAGTTAACCCTCTCTTTTTAATCCTTTGAAATTGGAGGATTAACTCTTGTGTTACACGAGCATGTTACAGTAACAGCGAAAAAACACTTGTTTCCTTCTTTTAATATGTTGCTTTTTTATTGACCAATCAGCGAGACTCTTACAACTTTCTCGAGATAACTCTGCTGCCAACTAATCCACGGCTGGTGAATACGAAAGCTTTCTAACCCAGGCTTAAGGAAGTGTTAACTCCAACACAAGTGTTACGTGAACCATGGGTTAACACTGGTTTCGTGAATAAGGCCATGTCTACCAAAACATTAGCTGGTGATGATTTATTCAGAAAAGAAGCAAGTGTGGTGCAAGCATTGCCACAGCAACAGCACCAGGTTCCTAGCCAAACATTGTTGCTACAGCTCTAGCTTTATTATTTAATTTTTTACTTTATTAACAAATTTACGAATTTATACATCAAATTAACTATACTTACTAATTGTTTTATCAGAAAAAACAACAACTTTATATTCATAATTGCAAAATGTTTAGTACATATAAATTATTTAAAAAAGAAAAAAATTATATAAAGATATATACCCACATACGTAGTTTATATATACATATATATATATATTCATATAATTCCAGAAAATGATATTTCAAGAAATTGCAGAAGATCCAAGAAATGTTCATTTTCTACTCTTATCTTATGTCTTGCGAAATTCGACCTTCACTGGAGTTTGGTTTCTCTCAGAAACCAAACATTTTACATAACTTTTCGGACGTTTCTGTTTATTTATATAAAAAATTGAACGATGCAATTTATGACTGATAAGGATTATAGTAAGTTCATGTGCTATTATTTGAAATAAATATTTTTTCCTTGTTTTTAAAATTGGTACAATTTTAGAAAATTAAAGTGACTTCTATATCTGGTTTCATCTGAAATAGCATTTTTCGGATTTTGCTGTAGTGCTGCCATGTAGTGCAAAGAGAATGAATAAGAGTTTAATTTTCTATTAACACTTTGTAAAAATACTGAAAAATTGCTGAAAAAAAAATTACAATGTTTGGTCTCTGGGCGAAACCAATGAACGTTAAAGGGGTAAAGCTCATTAGACCACGCCCTAATGCCTTAAGGCGAATACGAACCATTATTAATATCCACGCCTAAACCAGAATTCTAACTCAATACCTGCGAACGGAAGGTCAGACCATTTAATTTCAGGAAACCGTAGATTGAAGTAAACCACATTCTCCGAATTCTATAAGGGGGGCTTTCTGAAGATGGAGAATCATAGGAGAAAGTGCATAACTCTGGGTGTCGACCATGTAAAGAAGTCTCAAGAATAAGAGATAAAAATGTATTTACTATACGATTATTTTTGTAGTGATAAATTCAAATTTTACAATACACCTTGAGTATTATATGCTTTTTATAAAATTTAATGTGTCTAGAATTAGGCATACTGTGGCTAGATCCACCATGATACTCAAGGAATTAATATAATTTATTTTATGTTCAACCATTTGTTATCATTTTTCGTACTGATAACCCTTCACTTTTAAAATAGATTAGTTTTATTGATATGCATTTTACCATGAAAAATTTCAGATTGAATAAAATTTTGGAGTTTGATCTAACTCGTAATCAGCCTCTCATCAATCAGTATTAGAGACCAATGTCCACTTTATCAGTGAGATGTTAGTCTGATATCAGAAATAATATATCGGCTATATTATTTCTTATGTTAATTATTCGATGTTTGACTATGTTTCTGGTAAATCAGGTATTAGAATCAACTCATAAATTCTGGCAAAATGAAAGCCAATTAAGACTATGGATTTTATTTAAAAATTAATTAATTAAAAATCTACCGTAAACAAATTTTAAATTTGGATCATATATATATATATATATATATATACAGTAGACTCTCGTATAACGCGGGGGATACGTTCCGCGTAATAGAAAATCGCGTTATAGGAGACATACATTGAGCAGACGATTTCATTCCGCAATGAGACCAAAAGCGTCGGGTGTTGGCATAGTAACGGAGCAATCCTTCCTTGAACAGGTTGAAAGTAGAAAAGATGTCACGTGCTCTCTTTTGTTTATTTAACAACTCCTCTTACTTTACTTTATCTACAAAACTGTTCATTATTCAATGTTCGGAAAGTCGAGTGAAGTAACTCCAGATTTTTACTTTCCGAACACTATAGTGAGGAAAGTATTGTAATCATGTCAAAAATCCGAATTTGAGATTTTGATTTTTCTATACGTTTCGAGGTCCCCTGAGTCCGTTTCCACTATTTTTACGATGATATATGTATGTGTGTGTGTATGTATGTATGTGTGTATTATGTGTGTATGTCTGTGAGTGAACACGCTAGCGTCTAAACGCTTTGTTCGAATAAGCTGAAAGTTGATACGTATATTGTAAGTCACCATAGTACGAACCCTATAGATTTTGGCGAATCTAACACTTAAAGTTTTTTTACAGGGACACCAGGAAAAATTCTTTATCATTATGGCCTATGGGGACAAATTTTTAAAAGTGCGATAGCGTCTAAACTCTTTATTAATCTGAGCAAAAAAATTGTACACATGTTATAGGTCACAGTTGCACGAACTGTATAGATTTTGGTGAATTTAGCACTTACAGATTTTTTACAGGGACACAAAGAAAAATTCTTTATCATTATGGCCTATGGGGTCAAATTTTTAAAAGTGTGATAACGTCTAAACGCCTTATTAAACAGAGCAAAATATTTATACACATGTTATAAGTCACAGTTGCACCAACTGTGTAGATTTTGGGGAATCTAGCACTTATAGTTTTTTTACAGGGACACAAAGAAAAATTCATTATCATTATGGTCTATGGGACCAAATTTTCAAAAGTGCGATAGCGTCAAAACGCCTTATTCAATTGAGCTGAAAATTTATATGAATATTATAAGTTACTGTTGACTAACTATAAGCATTTTGGTGAATCTAGCATTTATAGATTTTTACAGGGACACAACGAAAAATTCTTTATCATTATGACCTATGGGCCAAAGTTCAGTAACGTTAAATTAAACATCGTGTACTATTTGGAGAAAAACACTCAAACATCCTATTATAATTTTCTCTTTTTTGTTTATTTAACAATTCCTCTTACTTTACTTTATCTAGAAAACTGTTCCTTATTCAATGTTAAGAAAATCGAGTGAAGTAACTCCACAATTTTTTTTTTTCTCGTTTTTACGAAGCATAAAAATGGTGATTATCTTATATACAGTGATAATCGTTTTGTTCTAAATTACGTGAATCTGTATAACAAAATATAGAAGAGCGTTTCGTGATAATCACAAAATACTAGTTTCTTTCTTTTTTCTTTTTTTTTTTTCGTGTAATTAGATGATTATCAGAGAAAATATATTCCCTGAATTAAAGAAACTAATTTCTAGTTTTCAACGTAACAGAAGATATAACTGATGAATTAGATTAGAAAAAAATATATAAATGAAGAATTTTCTGTATATTATTTTTATTGCAAATTACTGTAATTACATCAATGTCCCATAAATGTGGTAGGAATTCACCTTGAATAACGTTTCAACCTCGCGGATATAGGCTATGAGACAGTCAAGACCACGTTACGAGAGCAAATAGCTAAATTATAATTGCTACATGTTACTTTATCCGGTCATGGAAAACTAGTTTGCAGAGAATTTCGGATTTGCCTGTCAAAAAAAGATAACTATGCTGTTACTAAAAGAGATTCACTAATTGTGATAGTAATATACTCTAGATTAAAAAATAACATGAACTTTGTATAAAGATTAATTAAGATAATAATTTGGAACATTCAAGCAGTAGATCTTTATTAATTTGCTAAATTAATTTTTACAAGAGACTGATCAGGTCAGGATTTGAACCTGGTACATTTTAGGTTAATCTTTTAAATTTCACTAAATCTACAAGATGGCTATTAAATACTGTAACACTCCGAAAATTCGCATTTAATTTTAATCATTTGTTGAAACGATTTATCCTATTTTTAACACGCTTTTATTAGCTTCACCTGTATGTATGTTTGTATGTATGTTTGTAACCGCTCTGGGAGCAAACAAAAAATCTATATTGTAAAAAAATACTTTCTGTACGTGAACGCTGTGGCTGTGAGGTAAAGCTCCGGGCTGCGAACCTAAAGGTTTAATGTTCGAACCCAGTCAGGGGAGATTTTTTAAAAATGTTTTTTGTTTAATTCTAAATTATTTTATAATCACCCTGTAATATGGTGTGTCACTCACACAATTTTTTCTTACCCTGCATTTTAATACTATAAAGATAGATATTTTGTGCTTTGTAGTTCACATTTCAATAAAAGCGTGTTCTTTAATTTTTTAAAAGTATAATTATTTCTGTGATTGGCAACTTTTTTTTAGCACAGACAATTTTTTTAAAAGGAAATAGTTTATGAATTTTTTAAAGATGGAAACTAAAAGGATTATGGTTAAACAGCTCTTTGATTGTGGATTTTCTGCAGGTGAAATCTTTAAGCAATTAAATTGCCTTAGATTTAATAGCGTATTTATATATAGGACGATAAATCGATTATTGGAGACTAATAGCTGTAAAGATAAACCTCAGCCTGATTGTTCAAGCTCGGCTCGTAGAAAAGAGCGTATAAAAAGAATTCGTGAAAAGATACGAAGAAATCCTCAGCGTTCTGCAAATAAAATGTCTGCAGAAGAGAATGTGAGTCGTAGAACTATGCAAGTTATCCTAAATGAAGACCTGGGATTTCGTTCTTATCACAAAAGAAAAGTTCAATGTTTGACTAAATCACAAAGAATAGAAAGGTTACAATGATGTAAGAAATTGCTTAGATAGCATGGAAAACTAGTATGTTGTGGCCACCACAAGACTTTCTTCTATGTTTTCCTATACAAATTCACTCAGTAACAATATTAAAAGAAAAAAAAAAAATACTATTTTTTTCCCAATATTTTTTTTAGAGGGGGGGGGGTTGTTAAAAGTAAAAAAAAATCGATAACTTTGTTTTAATTTATCACAGATTTATAGTTCAACCATTCGTTTTAAAGGTATTGACGAGACCTTTCGAAAGATACCCATCTTGAAAATTTACCTTTGTGTTCTACATCACTCAAAACGTGTAAATCTATCAAAAACCCGAGGTCGAAAATTTTTACGAATCGAATACTTTCTTCTATTGAATATAGAAGAAAGTAAAAAAGTGTTGACAGAATAATGTTTTCTGATGAGAAACTATTTTGCACTGAACAATGTTATAATGCCAAAAATGGTGTCATTTATTCAACAACTTTAGAAGATACACCTGAGAACCTTCGAACAGTCAAACGCTTTCAAAACAAGAGTTATGTTATGGTTTCGGAGCAGTCTCAAGCAATGGAAAAATTGCCTCTGAAATTCATTGATAAAGGGGTCAAAATCAATGCTGAGTTTTACAAACAGGACGTATTGGCAGCACATTTATTGCCATATGCTGACAGATTATATCCTAAAAAGAACTGGATATTTCAACAAGACTCTGCACCTTCACACACAGCGAATTAAACACAGAATTGGCTTCATGTCAGCTATCCCAAATTTATCAAGCTAGAAGGTTGGCCACCTTCATCACCAGATCTTAATCCATTAGATTATTGCATCTGGGATATTTTAGAGGCCAAAGTGAATGCTAAACAACATAGAATTTTGGACTCACTTAAAGCTTCCATATTGCGAGAATAGGAAAAATTACCTCTAAAAGTGATTCGTGCCGCAATCGGCGCAACAGGATATATTTAGTAATCGATAAAGATGGTAACCCATTTGAATAAAATCATTTCTAGGTAAACTCTCATTTATGTTTTTTATCATACTAGGGGAATTTTCATTTTCTATTTTATATCTGTGAAATAAAATGACTCAATATAATAAAATGACTCAATATTTGTAACAGTATTTAGTAGCCACCCAGTATATATACAAAAAAAGGTTAATTGTTTGTTTGCCAGGATTTTTAGTTCGCTATGCAAAGCAACACCGTTCAACCGACCTCTACGAAAAGTGGCACACTTATTAATCAAGGGTGGGGGATCTAGCTAACGTCGTATTTTTTAGTCCAGTCGGATAATTAGATCAAAAGATACTAAATATAAATCCCATTTTAATTTTAAAATGGATTAAAAAGGAAGAAATATTTGATGCCAAAATAAGGAAATAAAATACACATTTATTATTATTATTATTATTATTTTCGGAAATAAAATAAAATCTATATGTTAATAGGCAAGCATGAAATTTGTGATAATTTTTAAAACACGCAACAATTGCTTCGTGTCAAAATAATGGCACAACAATCATCAGATGAAAAAATGTATGCACGAGTGTATCATTAAAGCAGCAACTACACAATCGCGCCTACTCAGAAATTTTTAATTGTTTCTGCATAGAGATTCTTTTGAAACACCATTTGTTAAATTTCGGAGTAGTGCTGACATCTATCGAATAGAGAAGGAACACAAAAGTTTAAAAGTCGATTAAAACAAGAGAAAAATATTGAAAAATCATTGCATATAAAATTATTCACTATTTGTTTTCAGTTCGAAACCAATGAACTTTAAACGGTTAAGATAATAATTTCGACCATTTATAAATTAGTTTTTTTATTCATAGCTGAATTAATTGTTAGAAGAGTGAAAATTGAATAGGTCAGGATTTGAACCTGAGATTAATGTCTCAATTCAATACCAAATGAGTTGTTCCAGTCAGTGCCTGGCTACACAAGTCGCTCATATGTAGGATTCACTGAAATATGGCGACATGGCGAGAGTTGTCGTCAAATCATAAACAAATATCCCCAAAATCACACATATGGAAAACAAATTTGTTGCTTAAAATATTTTTAAAGGATATATATTTTTATTATTTTATATTTATATTCTGAAAAAAGAAAAAAAAAAAATGGATGTATATATTTTAGTATTTATAACTTCCTTCAGAATTTTTATTCTATGAAATTTTTAAAAAGCTTCAAACTCCAGTTTTCTAACAAACATTGTTAGGGGTACGCTTGAGTTAACGTAGCCAGCATCCTAACTATATTTTATACTATGAAGAAATTTGTTATGCAAATTACCCATTACCTAATGTATTTTTTCAAATTGCGTTTTCTCATTTTAAAAATATTCAGAACCATTCAAATGATTCTAAAACTATATTTTATAAATTTTTAAAATTTCATTTTGAAGCTATAAAATGCAAAAAATTGCACGTAGTTCATTTTTCGCGCTTTAAAGCTTTAAGGCTTCTCTCTCCCTCTCACAATATCCCTGCTCCCGGTCAACAAATCGCATATTTCTCCATAGAGAAATCTGTTTTTAGAATGACTAATTACTTATTTATTTATTTATTTATTTTTTTTTTAATTCCGTTTTCTTATTCAGAAAATTCACAGCCGTTAAATTAATACAGTGAAACCCCGATCTATCGTTGCCGCATCCATCGTTTTCCCGCATTGATCGTTTTATTTCTATGTCCCTGCACAAATTGTATTTAAATAATGTTAACGAAACCCGCATGTATCGTGTTTCAAAATGTTGTTTTCCCGCATTCATCGTTGTAAAACTTTTCTCCTAACCTTGTAAAAATTTTCTCCTGAAGGTGAAGCGGTTCCATACGGCATACAAAGGGCGCATTCGAAAGTATTTCCCGGTCACTTCCCGAGTTGGGAAATGACGTCACGCGGGAAGTTCGGGAAATTAGAACTACCATATAGGAGCCATGTTTGTTTATATATTTGTTTCCCGGGAAGATGAGATGTGTACGGAAGTAGTTCTATCTCGGTAATTTTTCGTAAGACTTCTATATAGTAGTTCTAATTTCCCGAACTTCCCGCGTGACGTCATTTCCCAACTCAGGAAGTGACCGGGAAATACTTTCGAATGCGCCCAAACTAAAATGTGAACTTTCATACTAAAAAAACTTTTTTCATAATTTCCATGGAGGATCAAAATTGTGATGCCATGTCTCCGGACCATTTATTCATTTTGTAATTTCAACATGGCAGGAAGTAGTAACCTTTTTCAGTAATCCAAAAAATTATTTCGTGAAATGCGGTTACGTGCGAAAAATAATGAAGAATACCAAACAGAAGGGCAAGAAAATGATGATGATGATGTTGGTAATGCAGATGAAGGGTGGTTGCGTGTAGCAGAAGATGTGTCTGTTGCAAAATTTAGTGATAATATTTGCATTAATCGAGGCGTTGCGATATGCGGTATCCTAAAGCATAGAAGAAATGTGTCATTTCTTCTATGCTTGATTTCTTCTATGAGCAGAGGAAAATTTTCACGTCGATGACGCAATTATGGCGTTTGAAAATACACGACGTTTTAAATAAGCTGATGAAGTTATAGAAAAGGACTAGAAAAATGTTGTAAATCTGGAAAAATTCCTGTTAAATTTATAAAATGAACGAAAAAATCACCATAAAATTACTGATTTTTAAAAATAAATTTTGTTCTACAACATTGGTTTATTTCTTTGTCAGTTTGGAAAGTAAATAATCTGGTGTGTCACTCACACGACTTCCTCTTACCCTGAAATTTAATACTATAAATATAGGTTGGAGATTAAGAGGTAAGATAACGATGTTATGTAAGCCTATGTTAAACAATTAAAATTAGGCCTCGGGGGAGTTTTATAGGATAATTAGTTCTGAGTGAGGGGGGCTACTACCCCCCTCAACCCCCGTTTCATTAATGCACCTACATTTATATAGAATTTAATTCGGTTATTAAAAAATAATTCCGTTTTTAAAAAATAATTTATTAAAATTATTATTTAAAAAATTATCTTTTATGATAATGCAGACGATTTCCATATTAGAGAAAAGTAGTATAACTCCAAATATCCAAAAAAAAGTCCATTTTATTCTCAATATTTAAAAAAAAAAAAAAAAAAAAAAAAAAAAACGATTTTTTTTTCTAACTTTTTTTTTTTTTTTTTCGTTAAAAGTATTTGTTTTAAATTATCGCAGATGGATGGTTCAACCATTCGTTTTAAAGGTATTGGCGAGCTCTTTTGAAAGGTACCCATCATGAAAATTTACTCCCCTCTAGGGGGGACTTCCCTCCCAGGGGGGGGGGGGGAGGCAAGGCTCCTACATGCACAAAAAATTTTTTCCCGGTTAACTATCTCTATTACAAAAAATATATATTCGTTTCGTTTGGTTTAGTGCAGTCTATAGACGTTAAACTCTACTTCCCTGCAATTTCCCCCATTGACGTAATGTATTAGAATTCTCTTGATTGTCCCTGTACACGAACCATTTGCTTGATCTTAACGAAAAGCTTACTGTAGCATCCCTATATGATACACATTTAGAATACTAAGTTTGAAATTTCTGTCATAATTTGTTTTTGAGATATGCTGATAACAGACAGACACACAGACATACACACAGACCATTTGCTAAAAACATGATTTTCGTATTCAGGGCACCTCAAAATGTGTAAATAAAACAAAAATTCAATTTTGAAAATTTGACCCAAAAACAATACTTTCTCTACCTTATGGGTAAGAGAAAGTAACAAAATAGTTTTTATTTGTAGTTACTGTATACATTGTGTGTATTGATTCATAAACATTATTTTCTTCGTGTTTTGACTTTAACCCGCATTCGTCGTTTTCCCGCTTTCATAGTTTTTTCCCCCCAACCTCGTGAAAAACTATGGATCGAGGTTCTACTGTATTCATTTTCCAACTAGTATGCTGTGGCCACCACAAGACTTTCTTCTATATTTTCCTATACAAATTCACGCAGTAACAATATTTAAAAAAAAAAAAAAAAAAAAAAAACGATTTTTTTTCAAAGTTTTTTTTCGTTAAAAAAAAATCGATAACTTCGTTTTAAATTATCACATATTTATAGTTCAACCATTCATTTTAAAGATATTGGCGAGACCTTTCGAAAGATACCGATCTTAAAAATTTCCCCCCCCCCTCCGGGGGGTACTTTCCCCTGGGGGAGGGGAAGCGATGACCGAGATTTTTTTCCTAATTAGCTACTACTATTATCAATAATTCATATTAATTACACAATCACAGGTTAAGAATAACTCCCATTATGTACATTTATACGAAATTTTGTCCTATGCTGCCATGTTAAAAATTTAGAAAAAATACGATCAGAGCACCACCTGTTGAGTGATTGATCCCCAAATCTAATCAGCCCCAGTTTATGTCAGGGGCCAACTAAATACCAAGTCTGGTTAAATTTCGTTAAAAAAAAAAAAAAAAAAAAAATGATTTTTTTTTCTAAGTTACTTTTTGTTAAATGTAAAAAAAATCGATAACTTTCTTTTAAATTATCACAGATTTATAGTTCAACCATTCGTTTTAAAGGTATTGACGAGACCTTTCGAAAGATACCCATCTTGAAAATTTACTCCCCTCGAGGGGGGACTTCCCTCCCAGGGGGGTTCACGAGGCTCCTACGCATACAAAATTTTTTCCCCAGTTGATTACCTCTATTATAAATAATTCTTGTAAATTTCATAATGATTACTAAAAAATAATTCTCTTTATGCACATTTATACAAAATTTTGTCCTATATCACCATGTTAAAAATTTAGAAAACGCGGGATGGCAACGCAACCTGTAAGACAATTTTTACCAAAAGTTGATAGGCACTAATTTATGTCAAGGTGCAACTACATACTAATTTGTATGAAATTCTGTGCAGTAGTTCCTGAGATACAGTTGCCACAAAATTTTGTCACACACACACACACACACAGACAGACTGACAGACAGACAGACAGACAGACAGACAGACATTTTCTAAAAAGGGTCAAATCGTGTTCTACAGCTCTCAAAACGTGTAAATCCATCAAAAACCCGAGGTCGAAAATTTTTACGAATCCAATACTTTCTCTATATTACATATAGAAGAAAGTAAAAATGTATTGTTCAGTTACTTTCCGAACATACACATGTTACCATGTATTGTAATTGTAATCATGTCAAAAATTCGGCTTTGAGATGTTGGTGTTTCTATACGGTTTAAGGTCCCCTGAGTTAAGATTTGCTATTTTTACGATGATGTATATGTATGTGTGTATGTATGTGTGTTAGTGAACATGATAGCACCTAAATTCTTTGTTCAAATGAACTGAAAGTTGGTACGTATGTTATAGATCACCATACCACGAACTCTATTCATTTTGGTGAATCTTGGACTTATAATTTTTTTTACACACACAAAGAAAATTCGTTATCATTATGGGCTATGGGTCGAAATTTGTTAAAGTGTGATTACGTCTAAATGCCTTATTCGAGCTGAAAATATAAATCACAGTTGTATAAACTGCATAGATTTTGGCGAATCTAACATTTATAGTTTTTTTTTTTTTAATTATTTTACAGGGACACTACGATAAATTTTTTAGTATTATGCCCTACGGGCTTAAATTCTTTAAAGTGCGATAGCGTTTAAACGCCTCAGTTCTCTGTGCTGAAAATTTATGCACATGTTATAAGTTACCATTGCACGAACTGTATAGATTTTGCTAAATCTAGGATTTATAGTTTATTATTATTATTATTATTATTATTATTATTATTATTATTATTTACAGGGACACAACGAAATATTCTTTAACATTATGGTCTATGAGCCCAAATTTTTTAATGTGTGATAGCGTCTAAATGCCTTAATCGATCGAGCTGAAAATTTATGTACATATTATAGGTCACCACCGTCGAACAAACTACATAGATTTTGGTGAATTTAGCTCTTATAATTTCTTTCTTTTTTTTTTTTATTACACAAAGAAATATTCTTTATCATTATAGCCTATGGGACCAATTTTTTTTTTTTTTTTTTTTTTTAATGCGATAGTATAAAAATAAATGACGGCGAAAAATATTCAAACACCCTATTGTAATTTTCACTTTTGTTTATTTAATGACTTGTCTCACTTTAACTTATTTATACAACCGTTAATTACTTAATGTTCGGAAAGTCGAGTGGAGTCAAACCAGATTTTATTATTATTATTATTATTATTATTATTATTTCAAAACTAAATAGTTACAAGATAAAAAGAACTTTTTATATAACATGTTTTTAAATTTTCTGTTGAATCATATAAGCACTACCGAAGGCAGCAAGAACCCGGAACAATTGGCTAAAAGTATTAAAAAAAAACCACTGCCATCGTATTTTGAGCTATTACGAAAGTTTCAAATGGCTAGCTAGCCGAAAAGTTTGTTAAAAATCGATTGCAAGCTTTGTACTGGTAACGCTGCCGAAGGCAACAGGGTCTCAAAGCAGTTTGTTAAAAATATTTAAAAAATGCTTTTTCACCGTGTTCTGTGCTATTCTGAAAATTTCAAATGTGTCTGGTCGGGAAGTTAGTTAAATAAATTTTCTGTTGAATCATACAGACGCAGCCAAAGGCAGTAAGGACCTGAAACAGTTGACTAAAAGTATTAAAAAAATGTATCGTCACCGTGTTCTGAGCTATTCTGAAAGTTTCAAATGTCTAGCTAATCGGGAAGTTAGTGAAAAATCGATTGCAAGCTAGCAGGAGCCCGAAAGAGTTGGCTAAAAGTATTTAAAATATGCATTTTCACCGCGTTCTGAACTATTCTGAAAGTTCCAAATGTCTAGCTAGTCGGGAAGTTAGTCAAATAAATTTTCTGTCGAATCATGTAAACGCTGCCGAAGGCAGTAGGGACCTGAAACAGTTGACTAAAAGTACAGGGTGGTCAGAAAAACATGATAGAAAGTATTTTAAGTTTCTGATTTCAAATGTATTGATGCAAATATAATTCTTCCATATTATAATAGCACATATAGTGACATTTCAGTCGACTGCTTAATTACCGGAAATAAAAAATAAGCTGTAGAATCACAAACCTTTTCAGATCGGTTATATATCGTAGGAAAATTTTATGAGAATAACCGATGTAATGTCCCCGTTCGACGGGCATGTCGTTCAGAGTTCAAAATGAAAAGGACGCTTAGTGAAGAGATAATCGCGCAGTAAGTTATAGTGCTCTAAAGTCGCAGTGATTTTTAAGCCATCAGATGACTGATGTAATAGTTCTAATCTCCCACTGATTTTCATTGTTTACAGGTTGATGGACAGATATGAATCTACAGGGAGTGTTTAGGATGCAAAAAGAAAGGCGTCGGGACGAAAATCAGCAGTTGTTACTGACGACATCAGGGAGCCTGCGCGCGCATACTTTGGGGATCAGCGAACCACTTCCACTCGACAGGCGGCCCAGCAATTAAGCATATCCAAAACATCATTACGAAGGCTAATGAAAGCAGTAGGATTATGTCCATACAAGATCCAAATGTGACAGCCGCTAAAGGGGGGGGGGGGGATACTGTGAAGTGGAGAGATTTCGCAAACCACATAATCGAGGAACTTAAAAATGGTTCCATCAGTGAATACAAGATCTGGTTCAGTGATGAGACCCATTTTCAGTTGAATGGTTTCGTGAACAAACAAAACTGGCGCCACTGAGGTACGGAAAATCCTCATCTCAGCGCCATCTCTTCACTGCATCCACAAAGGGTCATGGTGTGGTGTGCCATATCGTCGAAGCAGATAATTGGTCCGATATTTATTGATGGTGTGGTCACAGGAGTGAAGTGTCGAGAGTTGCTAGAGCGTCACTTTGGCGCTGATGCGGGCCATCTCAACAGGACACGCCGATACTGGTTCAAGCCAGATGGGGCTCGTCCCCAAAAAACTTCTGACGTCTTCACGTGGTTTGAAACGACGTTTGGTGAGCGTTTGATTTCATTGGATGCAGAGAAATTCACGGGGCACGGGATAGAGTGGACCCCATACAGTCCGGACTCAAATCCGTGCGACTTATTCTTATGGGGTTACATCAAGGTTGGAATCTATAGGAATAGCCCTGATTCACTAAAGGACCGAAATTTGGCTATCAGAAGTGAGGTTGATGCACTTGATTACGACACACTCCAGCGCATTTTGACAGAGTTTTGGAACCGGCTTTATAACACTATAGTCGGGGACGGTAGACATTTTAAGCATCTTGTATAAAAAATGTCATTCATATCTTTATTCAATAAAATATGTTTCATGTTCTTGCATGTTGTCTTTTTTCCACAATGATCGCTTACTTTCTATCATATTTTTCTGACCACCCTGTATTAAAAAAATCTGGTGTGAAACAACCACACGACTTCCATTACCCACTATTACACGTATTATATGCCATTTTGAGAGATAATGTAATCAGTAAACATAAAAGTGACCTAAAGAGAAAATCGTTAGCACTCGATCGCACTGACCTCTGATGAGAGGCTTAATTTTTATTGATTTGCTGGTCATCTTCCACACTATGTATTCTACACTCTGTAATACAGGCTCTTCTAAACGACTTGTATCACATGTCGATCCTACAGATAAATTCTCTGCCTGCGTCCTTAACCCCGAACATACGCACACCCGACAAATATCTATAATGAATAAATTTATTCTCAAGTATGTAAGCATTATTGTTTTAAACAAAAAGAAAAAAGACTTATCACGAAAAATATCTCTCAAATGCGTAATAAATGACAGAAGAAAAGAAAAAAGGTATGCGTAATATTCTAGTGTAAAAAATCATTAGTCACGCGTCCATGAACGTGCATGTACTGACCAAATCTTCCGGAAGCGAAACGTTTTGGTGTAAATGAAAAACTAATATTTTTATTTAACACAGTGTTTCTTATAGCAAAATCTGTTCCGAAAGATTCATTAATACTGATGAAAAAGACAGTATTTTTACACGAATATTTTCTGAAATTTGTATACAAATCCATACAAAATATCCATATGTTTATGCAATATGTTACTAACACAAATATACAGGATGTTCAAAAGTCCCCCCTCTCCCCACCTAACTCGAAAATGAGTCGGAATTGTGAAAAATGGCGAAACATGCGTTTAATGAATTCGAGAGGGACCTCTTTTGGTGAAAAAAGTTTGGACCTATGGGGACTAGGGGGCTGCTTTAAAATTTCAAATAGGAAGGTATATCTTGTGATACATCCTCAGAAACGTCTCTTTAAAACAAAGAATTTGATATAAATAGTTTCGCCCTACGATAATTATTAAAGGAGATACATTAGTTTTTAGACTTTTGAAATGTGGGTTTTATACTTATGTATCCCCTTTAATAATCATTGCAGGAAAAAACTATTTATATTAAATTCAGTCTCTTGAAGAGACGTTTCCTGGGATGCATCACAAGACATACTTTCCTGTTTGAAATTTTAAAGTTGCCCGCCCTAGCGGCGCTCCTACCATCCCTTGCCCGGGCCCAAACTTTTTTGGGCAAAGTATGTCTTGTGATACATCCCTGGAAATGTCTCTTCAAGACAAAGAATTTCATATAAGTAGTTTTGTCATGCAGTGATTATTAAAGGGGATACATAAGTATAAAATCCACATTTCAAAAGTCTAAAAACTCATGTATCTCCTTTAATAATCATCGTACGGCAAAATTAGTTATATCAAATTCATTTTTTTGAAGAGACGTCTCCAGAGATGTATCACAAGACGTACTTTCCTATTTGATATTTTAAAGTTGCCCTTCCTAGAAGCCCCCCTAGGCAGGATCTGATTACCCAAAAGGCTCGGGAAGCACAAGCTTCCCCTCTAAAATTTAAGAGGGGGACCCAAAATGACTAAAAACAGGTTCTTGAATTTTCTGTTTTATATTTTCATACTGAGACTGAAATTTTCTGAGAAAATTCGCCTAAAGCAAGATAAAATATTCACTATTTCAGGAAATATCTATTATTTAACCTCAAAAATCTGAATGTTTTTAATTAATAAGTTATACGATTTTAATCTTGTGTGTAGAAACCACCCAGATATATGAATGGAAAAAAAACCTGTAAACACACACTAATTTTTGGTCTATAGCATTTTTATATCACAATATGTAACAGGAAAACAAGATTTTCTGAAATGAAGAGGGCCCCGAAATGGTACTGAGCTTACCCTAGCTTCAAAGCTTAATCGGGCCCTGCCCCTAGGCCCAAACTTTTTTCACCAAAAGAGGTCCCTCTCGAATTCATTAAATATGTGTTTCGCCATTTTTCACAATTCCAACTCATTTTCGAGTTACGATGGGGTGTGGGAATTTTGGCACACCCTGTATATTAATAATAATAACAATAATTAATATAGTAAAAATAGTTTTATTTTTTCTTAAGTACTAATAACTCATCTTTCGATCTGCAGAAAAACAAAATGGAGTAAAATGTCTTCGAAAAAATATTTTTAAAAAGGAATATTTATATTTTTAGGTTGTTTTCTTCAGAAATTTAATTATTGCAATCCCTTAAATTTTATAGAGAAGGCCACCTGAGTTCAAAGAAGTGCTTTTACAATATTGGTAAATGCGTATTTGTTTGGGGGGGGGGGAGGGGACAGAATCTTCTGATTTTGACTACCATATCTCTAAAACGATAGACTTCAAAAGACAGGACAACTGAATTTCATAATTAATATAGGTCCTGTGTACAAATGAGTTTGCCGACTTTTAGTAAAAATTAGAACACTTCGCCAAAAGTTGAAGAAAAAGGAAATTACAGAAATATGTTGTTAAAAATTGAGTAAATTTTTTATTGCTTTTCTCTCAGGAATGAATATTGGCTTTTTTTTTTATAGCCATTTTAAATGGTATTAATATATGACATGAGATAAATATGAGATAATGATATGGACAAATATGAATATGACAAATATGAATATGCAGAATATGAGATTTCGATATGGACAGGATTTTAACTTTAAGATTTTTGTTGAAAAATACCTCGGTTGCGCTCCCTTTTTCATCCATGATTTGCTTAACTCGGGGATAATTCATAATTTATGATTCTATTTTATATAATGCTGTAAAACAAATTTAAAAAAAAAATCTACGTTTTAGGAAACTTCTATTTAAATGAAAGTTGTTGTTGGAGTATAAATAATTCAGAACATTCTGAGGCTGAAATTGATATAACATACAACCAGTGCGATTGATAATAATAAATTTAACTGGTATGTTATGGCCACCACGTGACTTTTTTCTATATTTTACTACACAAATTCACTCAATATATATGCCGGTGTAAAACTAGTTTAATCCCACAGGCAAGTCACAAGTCTTGCCGCTTGCCTCCTTTCTTCCATTTTTGGGTTGTATTTTTCCCTGGATTTCGATTTAGTTTGAGTTTTTCTGTTGGGATTTCGTTGAGTTGGTTTGTTGTATCGTTTGTTTTGCGGGCTGTTAAAAAATAAATTTGGTTTCTTTAAATGTGTGTATTTCATCTCCTGATGATTTTTTTTTTTTTCCTCTCCTTACTGAGTTTCTCCTATATAGAGAATTTCTTCATTCTTATTGGTCTTTGTGGTTTCGGTGATCTTGTGTCTGTTGCTTGGCTTCTACTGCGCTTAATGGGTCATTATTGTTCATTACAGGATTCTCTTTTTTCACCTTGAAATATTGTCCTAGAGTCACCCTTCTTTTCATCAGAGAGTCTAATTACACAGTCCTATTTCAATTTTCAACAGGCATTGTTGTACAGTGGATTGGCGTCAGTGCTATTGTTGAACTTGATAATTGAATCAATTTGGGAAATCTTGTTGCTTTGTTTCGCGTGTGTATGTCTTTTTGGTGAATTGTTTGACTAACTATTCTTCGTTCTCATTCTTTGCTTCTACTATCAAAAGGATTATATATATATACATATTTAATTATTGCTTTTAAAAAGTGCTTTCCATTATAAATGTCATATACTAGGCTAGACGTAACAAAACCTCGACGATAGCTTCAGGGTCCCGAGCCTGATCCCTTCCTGAAGTCAATTTCAACCTTTTATTTCTTCTCGTGTTACCCGTTTTTTTTTTTTTTTTTTTTTTTTTTTTCCACGCACTTAACATTGGGAGTTTTTATCCTTCTCGTCCCATGCTTTTTTTCTGTGGATTTTTAGCCTTTTCCCCTCGATTTTTACATTCTAGAGTGGATTTTCACTCTAGAGAAGTTTAACACTAAATATCCCAAAAAGGTCGATTTTATGCTCTACTCTAATGATATCTGCGGGGTTAGTGAAGCCGGGAGCTATTCCTTCAGTGAAGGATCAAAATTGTGATGGCATGTCTCCTGACCAACCTTAGGACTAAGTCCTAGACCGTCGCCAATTGCCCGTAGTGTAGCACTATCAAAGAATTTGGCACTATTGCGGGTAGTACCTACTCACTCAACTTCAACCCAATACTTTTAAAAATACGCTTTTTCCTCTAAGTTATTTTTGTTATTATTATCATTATTAAAAGCGTCGATAACTTTGTCTTAAATTATCAGAGATCAATGACCAAACACTCTTTTTAAAGGTCTTGATGAGATAAAAAGATACCTATATTTCAAAAGATAACCGTATTGGAAATTGACTCTCCTCAGGCGAGGGAGAGTTGCTCTTATTTGTCCAACAATTTTTTCTAGTTGACACGTTTACTACTACATATATATATATATATATATATATATATAGTTTCATAATTATTCGTTGAAAATAATTTTCATTGTGCACATATACAGAAATTTTGTCCTGTACTGTCATGTTAAAAATTTAGAAAAAGCAGGATGACAACGCCAATTCTGGACGATTTTCACCTAAAGTTGATGGGCACTAATGTATGTAAAGATGTAAAGGTGCAACTTCATATCCATTTCTATGAAATTCTGTTCAGTAGTTCCTGAGCTACAGTTGCGACAAAATTTTTGTTTCATACACACACCCAGACAGACACTTTCTAAAAATAGTCAAATCGTCTTCTAGATCTCTCAAAATGTGTAAATCCATCGAAAACCCGAAGTCGAAAATTTTTACTTACAATTTTGTGGGACCACCTGTTGTCGACTTCTGTTCTAATTTACATCTTAGTGAATTGCCGAAATCTAGTATTGCTTCCAGATTTTTTTTTTTTTTTTTTCTTTGATCAGCCAAATGGAAACTTTTAATCCCCCAAGTTGCTACGTTGTTAATTTTTGCATAAAGCTGCTTTTTATTTTCTCGGTCAGTTGAACAAGTTAATTTGTTCAAAAATGTTGTAACGACCGAACCTCTTTCACGCAACGTTAATTTCATGCGCCGTAAAACGTGATTATTAACGAAATAAACGAACGGACCTATTATAAAAAGAGTCCCATTTAAAGCAGTGTATTTGAAGAACGTTCGAAAGATACACTCTGATTAAAAATTAAAAACAACCAAGAAAAATGATGCAGTTTGCGTAGATTCAAAATAACTTTCCAACTGTACCTCTTACCACCGTCTTACCCCACTCATAAGTACAATTTTTAAAATGTTAAAAGGGCTTAAAAGAATATCTCTTCTTAAGCCGTAATGCATTCAATTTATTTTGCGAATCTTTATAGACAAACAACTTGTGTTTCACATACGATTTTTAATAAGAAATATTATATAAAAAAGTAACTCATTGCATTTTTCGTATTTTTTAGCAAGAATATAAATATATTAAAAATATGAAAAATCAATTTTTCGAAAATGAGTGCCAATTTAATTATTCTGAATTTTCAAAATGAAAATATTTCAAATTAAAATATATATATATATATATATATATATATATATATATATATTAGACTCGTGTTGAAACAGATTTCCCCATAAGATGTCATGGGTTTGGGCTATCGACGATTTCAAAATCTTGCAAATTGGGCAATACGGAATAGTCGGATTCAATGGAAAACGGTTATATCTAATTTGTACACTGTTAAAATTTCAACAGAAAACTCTGTGTAATCTATTATCTTAAGTCTTGTGTAAAACTACAAAGAAAAATAAACGGAGATGTTAAAAAACTTATTTTATGCATTCATTTTAATAACTAATATTAATTTAATTATTTATTGCTGAGAATATATTTCGGACTTAGAATGCCTTTTCTAAAGTAAAAACAATCATTTTTAATTTTTTGCTAAACTGATGGTTCATAGCTTTGAAATTATCTTTCTTCTTTCTTCTAAGCGTTTGCATTACTATTTTGCTGTTATACTATGATTTAAAGCAACAGCTGTAATAAAACCAAGAGAGCTATTTTGCGCGCATATGGGTAGGAGAGATTGCGCTTAATTTTAACCACAATTAAATTGGTAACAATGACAATTACACTTAAATGAAATTGGTATAAGGTAAATATTTTTGTATTATATGTAGATATTTTATTTTAATAGTTAACCCCTTAATGCGCGCTGTCCTTGTTGCGAGAACGCAAAATTTAAGACCCAGCTGATAAACTTCATCCCGTAAATTTTTTAGCAAAAATTTACGTTTATAACATACATTAGAAAAGAACGATTTTTTTTTTTAACCTTAAAATTTAAAATTTCTTTTAATTTAACTTAGTTCATGAATTCCGGCGGCAATATAATTTAAATGATTCGAATTATCTTGCGCCGCAAAGGGTTAAAAAAAAAAAAAAAAAAAAAGAAAGAAAGAAAGAAAAAGAAAGAAAGAAAAATAAAGAAAAATAAAAATAAATAAAAAGGGATTAAAAATGTTTATTTAAAGAAAATAAGTTAAAGGACCAGATAAAAAATAAGTCTAGGTAATAAAAAGTAACATTTAGTTACTAGATAATATGTTTAACTTAAAATTAATAAAGTTCCTTTTCAGTTTGAATGCTTTCTTGTTTGTTGACCTAATTTGTCGTTGTCTATAATCGTTACACTCGCTGTTATAAATGATGCAACTTTCATCCAACTTCCTGCCACAAGTAAAATTTATAAACGAGTTCATGGGAAATCGCTTAATTAAAAAATATTTTGTAATACTACCATTCTAAAAAAATTTTCAGAAAGGGTTTTGAAAATTTAAGCAGTGTTGAAAACGAGGCACGTTTAATCTTAGACTATTCAAGCAATGAACATGCACATTTAATTGGACACTCCGCAATCGATATTGTAGAATTACCTGGAGTTTCAGAGCGTCCATTGTACTCTTTCCTGCCGATCCCCTATGTGCGCAATCTCTCCCTAGCTTTACCTTATATCATTTTTCATGAACGTTAACAATACTGCTGCAAATGATACGATATAATTCTTTTTAACACGCTTTTATTAGCTTCACCTGTATGTATGTTTGTATGTATAATGTATGTTTGTTTGTAAAATGTATGTTTCTAACCGCTCTGGGAGCAAACAAAAAATCTATATTGTAAAAAAAAAAAGAATTTCCCTACGTGAACGCTGTAGCCGTGAGGTAAAGCACCGCGCTACGAACCTAATGGTCTAGCGTTCAAGCCCAGTCAGGGGAGATTTTTTAAAAATGGTTTTTGTTTAATTCTAAATTATTTAAATTAAAGATTTAAATGTATGTAAATAGTATGGTGTGTCACACGATTTTCTCTTACCCTGCATTTTAATACTAAGTAAGATAGATATTTTGTGCTTTTTAGTTCCCATTTCTATAAAAGCGTGTTCTTTAATTTTTTAAAACTATAATATTTTTATTAATTCTAAAAATGTATAATGTCATTTAAAAAACCTTATCCATTTTTTGTGTATTCAAAATATTTACAAATGTATCATAGGTAAAGACTAAAGACACGTAACTCCGAAAACGTTTGGTAAAAATTATAAAACCAGACAATATTTCAGATCGATAACTTTAACCACGAGTTACTTTTTTTTTTCTGAATGATATTAAAATTTAAAGCATTTAAAAACAATGAACATTTTCGGAATTTCTATAAATAAGGAACACATCTTTTTATAAAACATTATAGAGAAATTGTTTTTAAAAAACTTCTAAAATTCTCTTTTGTATATCGAAAATATTTATAAGTACATCACGGAATTATATATATAGTATGAGTGTGTATGTACAGTCGGTAACAAAAGTGTCCGAACACTAGCAAAAATTCCTGTGTAAAAAAAGTACTATATAACATCCTTTGGGGGGGGGGGGGGAATGCATATGAAAGTTATTTTATAATATACCTTTGGAAACACGAATAAATACCAAGGTTTTCGGTAAAACTGTAATATGAGACACCATTTCAGACCAATGGTGAAACAAAACTACTGTCAGTAGCAAAAGTATCCGAGCACTAGCGAAAATTCCTATGTTAAAAAAAAAAATGTATTCTTAATACTGTTTTGTTAAATAAATCCTTGTCGAATCATGTTCTTTGTCAGTGTAAGAGCTTGATTCGACAAGAATTCATTTAACAAAACAGTATTAAGTGTACTTTTTTTATATAAGAATTTTTGCTAGTGCTCGGATACTTTTGCTGCCTACTGCAAAACAATGGTTCCTAAACAAGAGTCATAACCTTTTTTTTTTTCTTTTTTACTAAAAAAATCTTTTAAAAATTAGTTATTAGGAGTAATTTTCATGAACTTTTTAAATGCTGCTATAAGTAATGAATGCAGTTATTTATGAAAAATCATAGAGAAAAAAAAATAATTATTAAAAAAAAAAAAAAAAAAAAACTTTACACACTTTTATATATTCAAAATATATAAAATATACCATATGAGACCCACATAGTAAATACCAAAATTCTTTAATAAAACTGTACTAACAGGTACTTTTTCAGACAAATAATTTGAACGCGAGTCTTTTTCTTTTTTTAATCAAATAAATAAAAGTAATAATAAATAAATAAAGGCTTTTAAGATTTAATTTTTAAAAGCAATTTTCCATGAACTTTTTCAATACCACTATAAATAATGAACACATTTTAGAAAGTCAAATAATAATAATATTAACTTACCCATTTTTGTGTATCCAAAATATTTAAAAATGTATCCAAAGTAGAAAAACACGTATAAATCCCAAAAATTTTCGGCAAAAATGTACTAGCATCCACTACATCATCTTTTCTATCGAAACACACACACACTTGTTGATTTCATAACTTATATGAGCCCGAAGACAGTTCCACGTTTTCGATCAGTAAAGTTAACCTCAAGGAAATGAAGCAGATTCCAGACTTTGTTTTTTCCCTTCAGTTTTTTTTTACTCAGCTTCCACCCTCAGGGTTTTAGAGCGTCACAGGGGTTTATGCACGCGAAGTGAAACGACTAGTTTCCTTCCTTGTGGCCCATTTAATGGTAGCTAACTAAGGTAGGTTGTCAAAGCTAGGTATTTACCGCTGTTGCAGAATTCATTACATACAGAAAACTGAATTCAAATAATTTGATTCAGATGCGTTATGCAATTGGTGTTATTTTTTTCGAGATAAGTCACAGTTGAATGACATTGTAAGCATTTAACAACTGCTAGTGCATGTACTTCCGACAGAGTGATATTTCTATAACAACTGTTTTCCCTTTCTTTGTATCAAAACATTTTTATAAATGACCATTGATTAAATATCCTATTTTTAGGATTCAAGTAAGGATTTGATTGAGAGCTTTGAAGTTTACACACCAACTCGACAACCTTTAAAAGAAAAAGGTGAAGGAAATCGAGAGTTGATTTCGTCAGTCTCAATTCTCGGTCATGGCGAAATGTGCTACACACTAATTTGTAAATTATTCCACGGCGATCATATTAATATGCTGGCATGTAATTAATATTTTTATTCCAATGGTCTCATGGGTCATGCCTGTAGATTTTTATTATTATTATTATTATTATTTACATGTAATGATAACACTGCTATGAAAAAAAAATAATAATAATTAAAAAATAATAATAATAAATCGAGTTCTGATACTATTCTTGCTGATTCTTATGTAGAATGTCCTCCTGAATCCGATTATGACTCTCATTTTTCCCACTCACCCACCGTTTTCTATAAACACCACCCCCTCCCTCAAAAATTTTCCCTGTTCGATAATTTTATGACCATGAATTTGATTTGATGAATGAAAAAAGAATTAATTTAATACCTAAAAACAAAAATATATAAAGTTTAAAAAATAACATAAATAACTGATTTAAAAAATATAAGATATGTAATACATAATTTCAGTGGCAAATCCCCCCCCCCCCAAAAAAAAAAAAAAAAAAAAAAAAATCCCTTGTCGCAAATGTCCATGTTTTACAATTTTTTAATTCTGTAGTCCTTCAGAAGATATTTAACGGTTAAAATAATCTTCCCACCTCCTAAAAATCAAATTTATAGCCATAAAATTACCAAAAAATGATAAAAATTGGGGGGCGTTCCTAAAAAACAGTGGGTGATAGTGCAAAATGGACGTCATATTCGAATTCAGGAGGTCATTTTACATAAGAATATGCTGAAATGGTGTCAAATGCAATTTTCATGCCGAGCACTGTAATTTCTGATATAAAATGTTTTTACATAATATTGTTGAAGTTATATATATATATATATATATATATAAAGGTCGGGAAGCAAAAAGTCTTATTAGCAGTTCCGGGGCCCCCGTACCCACCCTTACCGCTTTCTGGTGTCTTTTTCTCGGCCGTTTTTCTTTGATTTTCTGATCTTTGTTAGTTGTTACACTAATATTTGCTATTGCGTTTTCTTTTTCATACTTTTTAATTTGATTTTTAATTTTTTTTCCCCCTTCATGGCTTATTTCAATTCTAAATAATGTTCTCATTTCGAGAATCTAGTATCGTGTGCATATCACAAATATAACTTCTAATATATTAGTTTCCCCCGGCGAATATTGCAAAATCAAAGCTTATTCTTTATAATTTGCATTTTACAAGAAAAAACAATATATTGTAACGGTAGTACAATGTACTATATTGAGAATATTCATAACTAAATATCTAAATATGTAAAATTTTGTATTTAAAAAAAAAGACTTTGCTTTTTAAAGAAAATAAAGGAGCGCAGTAATGGTTGAGAAGCCAATGGCGAGCTGGCGAGTGGAAATTTCGCGCCCTGTATTAAATTACAGATCACCAATTTTTTCCAAAGTTACCTGTCTTCGGATTAACTCTTGTTTTAGTGATCAATCGTAAATGATAACCTCTCCAGTAAACGTTTTACTTTTCGTTATTAGAAAATTAAAATAAATAAATAAATAAAATAAAATAAAATAAACGTGACTGTTGTCTGAAATAGATTTTTTGAGTTTGATCTGGCTTGACAACTTTAAAGATATCCCAGACTGAACTGACAGCCTTAGAAAAGGTGAAGGATAAAGGGAGGTTCAGAAATAGATTTCATCAAAATTTATGTGTGGTAATGTAATAATTTTATGATATTATAATTAGTAGTAGAACTCGGGCGTGTTGATATGAAATATTTTTTTTATTTAATATTAGTAGTACGACAGATCGTACTATTTCTTTCGGACAGCGGTTTCAGTGTCGTAACTAGTTTTTACCTACTACCTTGGATGAATGTGCTAACAATTTTGTTTTTATCAAACAATTTTGTTTTTATTTAAATACATATAAAATGAAAGTTTGTCATTGTATCTGTCTGGATAATTAGATTTTACCAAAAATTGAAATAATTATTAATCGGGACAAAGTCTAGCTAGCGCCATATTTTTTAGTTCAATCGGGTAATTTGTTCACGGGGTATTAAATAAAAGACCATTTTAGCATTAAAATTATTAAAAAAATCTGGAGTGACTCCACTCGACTTTCCGAACATTGAGTAATTAACAGTTTTATAGATAAAGTAAAGAAAGGGGAGTTGTAAAACAAAAAAAAAAAAAAAAAAAAAAAAAAAAAAAGAGAAACCCATAATAGAGTGTTTGAGTATTTTTCTCCATATATTACACGATGTTTTATTTAACGCTACTGAATTTTGAGCCCAGAGGTCATAATGATAAAGAATTGTTCATTGTGTCCCTGTAAAAATCTATAAATGCTAGATTCACCAAAATGCTTATAGTTAGTGAAACAGTGATTTATAATATTTATATAAATTTTCAGCTCAATTGAATAAGGCGTTTAGATGCTATCGCACTTTTAAAAATTTGGTGCCATAGGCCATAATGATAAAGAATTTTTCTATGTGTCCCTGTAAAAAAACTATAAGTACTAGATTCTCCAAAATCTATACAGATTGCGTATCTGTGACCTATAACATGCGTATAAATTTTTGCTCAATTTAATAAGGCGTTTAGATGCTATCGCACTTTTAAGATTTTGGTACCATAGGCCATAATGATAAAGACTTTTTCTTTGTGTCCCTGTAAAAAAAAAAACTATAAGTGCTAGATTCATCAAAATCGATAGCGCTCGTGCTACGGTGACTTGCAACATGCGTACCAACTTACAGCCCATTCGAGCAAAGCGTTTAGACGCTATCGTGTTCACTCACACACATACACACATACATACACACACATACATACATACATCATCGTAAAAATTGTAAAAACGGACTCAGGGGATCTCGAAACGTATAGAAACATCAAAATCTCAAATTCGGATTTTTGGCATGATTACAATACTTTCCTCAATCGTGTCCGGAAAGTAAAAAGAAAACAAATTGATGTTAAAAATAAATAAATAAATACATTTTCATTTATGTCAAAAAAAAAAAAAAAAAAAAGAACATGCAAACATTTTTACTTTCTTCTATATTCTACAGAAGAAAATATTGTATTCGTAAAAATTTTCGACCTCGGGTTTTTGATGGATTTACACGTTTTAAGAGCTGCAGAACATGATTTGACCATTTTTAGAAAATGCCTGTCTGTCTGTTTGTGTGTGTGTGAGTGTGACAAAATTTTGTGGCGACTGTATCTCAGTTACTACTGCACAGAATTTCATACAAATTGGTATGTAGTTACACATTGACGTAAATTAGTGCCTATCAACTTTTGGTAAAAATTGTCCAATAGCTTGTGTTGCCATCCCGATTTTTCTAAATTTTTAACATGGTGGTATAGGACAAAATTTTGTATAAATATGCATGAAGAGAATTATTTTTTGATAATCATTATGTCTTTCTAGAAATATCCCAAAGAAGACACATGGCTGTTTTTAATACATTTGTACCATTTTTAGTAGAGCTCTACTCAAAAATCCGGAATTTCTGAAATTTCCCCCCGAAAAGCGATTTTTCCCCTTTCTTCTGTAAGAATCAAAGATCAAAATCGTACATAATGTTTTATTTATACTCAAGTCTAGCCTCCTCATGTGCAATTTCTTCACCGTGAAGTAATTTGGGGCCGAGTTATATTTACAAACTTTTTTGCTTCCTGCCCCCTCCCTTCCCCAGGCGGTAAGGAGGGGGGGGGGATTTCAATAAGTCCCGTTACTTCAAACGCCGGATACATATAAAAAATCCAAGTACCAAACTTTGGGACTGCAGCTCTCATAAATTTCCCAGAACGAATTTGCCCTTCGTAACGCATACTACCCCCCCCCCCCCCCACAAAAAAAAAAAAAAAAAAAAAAAAAAAAAGATGTTTTGGAAAATATCCTAAAGAAGACGCATGGCTGTTTTCAACAACTTTGTTCTATTTTTGGTACACTTTTACTCAAAAATCCGGAATTTGGAAACTTTCGCGCCAAAAATCGATTTTTCCCTTCCCTCCCCTTAAAAATAAAAATTTCCTAAATCACAGATAATGTTTCATTTGTACTCATGTGCAGTCTCCTCATATGCAATTTCTTTACTGCGAAGTAATTTGCAGTCGAGATATGCTTACAAAAGTGTTCTTACTTTCTGACCCCCCAAAGGGGGTAAGTGGGTAATTTCGATAAATCCCGTTACTTCAGGGGTCGGATACATATAAACAATCCAAGTACCAAATTTTGTAACAGCAACTCTCATGAATTTAATAGGACAAATTTAGCGCGAAAAGGGGTGTCTCGAATTTGCCCTTCGTAACGCATACTACCCCCCCCCCCCCCCCAAAAAAAAAAAAAAAAAAAAAAAAAAAAAAAAAAAATCATAAACGTATTTTGGAAATATCCTGAAGAAGACGCATGGCTGTTTTAGACATCTTTGTTCCATTTTTACTTTCTTCTATATGTAATATAGAGAAAGTATTGTATTCACGAAAATTTTCGACCTCCGGTTTTTGACGGATCTACACGAGGTCCTGAAAACGAATTGATGGTTTTTAGAAAATGTGTGTATGTCTGTGTGTATCACGATTTTTGTGGACACTGTATCTCACGAACCAATGAATGAAATTTAACCAAACTTGGTATTTAGTTGCACCCTGACATAAACTGGTGCTGATTACATTTGGGGATCAGTCGCTCAATAGATGGCGCTGTGATCGCATTTTTTCTAAACTTTTAACATGGCAGTATAGGACAAAATTTCGTATAAATGTGCATAATGAGAATTATTTTAAACTTGTGATTGTAAAATTAATATGAATAATTGATAACAGTAGTAGTTAACTAGGAAATAAATTTTGTGCATGTGGGGGCATCGGTCCCCCCCCCCCTGGGTGGAAAGTAGATGGGTATCTTTCGAAAGGTCTCGTCAATACCTTTAAAACAAATATTTGAACTATAAATCTGCGATAATTTAAAACAAAGTTATTAATTTTTTTTTACTTTTAGCGAAAAAAAAAAAAAAAAACTTACAAAAACGTTTTTTTTTTTTTTTTTTTTTTGAGAATAAAATTGACTTTTTTGAATATTTAGTCTTATATTACTTTTCTAATATGGAAATCGTCTGCATTATCATGGAAGATAATTTTTTTTAAATAACAATTTTAATAAATTATTTTTACTGAGTGAATTTGGTACAGGAAAATATAGAAGAAAGTCTTGTGGTGGCCGCAACATATGTAATTAGGAGCCGAGTTATGCTTATAAACATGTTTTGTCTTTTGCCCCCCACCCAGGGGAGGACGTGGGGGAATTTCAAAAAAGTTGATAGATATAATTTCAAGTTAGGTAAAGACCTAAATTCCTTCAAAGCGCCGTTGAATTCTGTCCAGCCGTTCTCAAGTAATGCCCGGACAAACGTGTTTTTGTCTTTAGCCCCCCAGAAGGGAACGTGGAGAATTTCTGAAAAGTTGATAAATATAATTTTAAGTTCGGTAAAGACCTAAATTCCTACGGAGCGCCGTTGAACTCCGTCCAACCATTCTCGAGTGATACCCGGACAAAAGTGTTTTTGTCTTTTGCTCCCCTCAAGGGGGGGGGGGAATTTCTGAAAAACTGATAGATAAAATTTTAAGTTGGGTTGTTGGGTAAAGATCTAAGTTTCTGCCAAGCGCCGTTGAATTCCGTCCAGCCGTTCTTAAGTAATGCCCGGACAAACGTGTTTTTGTCTTTTGCCCCCCAGAGGGGAACGTGGAGAATTTCTGAAAAGTTGATAGATATAATCTTAAGTTGGGTAAAGACCTAAATTCCTCCGAATTCTCACCTGCTGTTTTCAAATGATACCCGGACAAGCGTGTTTTTGTCTTTTGCCCCCCCCCCCCCCCCCCACACACACACACAAACACACAGGAGGAAACGTGGGGGAATTTCTGAAAAGTTGATAGATATGATTTTAAGTTAGGTAAAAATCTAAGTTTCTGCCAAGCACCGTTGAATTCCGTCCAGCCGTTCTCAAGTGATACTCGGACAAAAATAGCGTTACAGACATGCGAACACCATGACACACACACACACACAGGCAAAATTTTCTGGAGTCATTTTCGGCTTTCATTCCGTGTGAAACGTGAAGATAACGCAAAATTTGTTGATTCTAACAAATTTACAGCCAAAAGTCTGATTTTATTAATATAGATATATAATAAATAAGTGCTAGACACGTCAAAATCTATACAGTTCCTGCAACACTGACCTATATAAAGTATACTAACTTTGATCTCAATCGATCAAAGTGTTTAGAAGATATCGTGTTCACTCACTCACATACACACATATACATCACCGTAAAAATAGAAAAAAAAATTAACTTAGGAGACCTTAAACCAAAAATTTTATCGTCAAATTTTTTACAGTACTTTCCTTACATAAAATATGTTCGGTAAATAAAAATCTAGTGCAATCTTTGATATATTGTTTAGAAAATATAACAAACAATAATCTTTTACCAAATGACATAATTAACGAATATAGTCTTTTGTTTCATCTCAATAGTATCATCTCAACCTGACAATAAATACCACGTTTAATATCACATTTCATTCTTGAAACTGGTGATATACGCTTCAGAAATAGATAAAAACCTTAATCTCAAAGTTCAACTGCACTTTTTCATTTATTTTATTTTTATTTTATTTTTTAACTAAATACCTCTTATTTTGTGTACCTGTTTGTAAATCAAAACGCTTTGTTTTGAAGTTCACTTCTAAAAGGGTTAAATTTCATGCGCTTGGAACAGTTGTAGATATTCTCATTCGAATTTCTTTGAAACTGAATTTTTTACTGCAATCACCTGACTACTACTGTAGGTAAGAAAATAATACTAAGTAAAAATTGGATGTCGAGTTTTCACCTGATTTATACGTTTTAAGGCCTTCTGAGTCCAAAAAAGTAGTTTTTGACAATTAGTCAGTGTGTGTGTGAATGTATGTGCGTGTGTGTGTGTGTATGTGTGTGTGTGTGTGTAGGTAATCGTCTGACTATCATATCTCCGAAACTAATGAAAATATAACTATGAAACTTCAGAACTGAGACAGGACTGGTGCACATTGGTTTTCCAAATTTTGGTGAAAATTGGAAAACCAGAAGTGGGATATCGGAACCCTAAGTCCGTATCTCAAAAACGGCTTTAACGATTTTCTTCAAATTCGCTATACAAACACTCTATTAGATGTCCTTTCGAATGATATAGTTGGTTAGTTCAGAAAAATTGATAGGTGCCCTGTATAAATAGCTCAGTTTCAGGTCTCGCAAGTGCGTTCCTTTAAAAATGGCTGTACAGATTTTTTTCAAACTCGCCATATTAACTGCTTTTTAAATATCCCTTTGTATGTTATTATTGTTTTCCGATCCATAATTGAGTGTGCCAAGTTTTGGCAAAAGTCTGTATCTCAAAAACGGCTCAAACGATTTTCTTGAAAATTGTCACATAAATCCATTTTAGATATCCTTTCTCGTGTATTACGTGGTTATTACAGGAAAATTAACAGTCATCCTAATTAGGTTAGGTCAGTTTTAGATCTCGGAAATTGATGTTTCAAAAAATAACCCAAATATATATATATATAATGCCCTAATGCTTTACAATCCCAAATTTATAATGATTCAAAATTGGTTCCTTTCTGTCAGGCTTATAATGTAATATACCAATTAAGTTGTGGTATGTGTAAAATGAAGTATATTGGTGAAACTTCCACCCCTTTACATATTAGAATTAATCAACATCGATCAGACTCTAAAAAGTTATCATCACCTGTCCTTAACAGTAAATCAACTATTGAATTAAGACATTTTAATTTACACAATTTCTGCTCATGCACTATTGAAATTCTTCGGATTCAAAAAAATAAAAGTGAGCGCCTTTTCTTTGAATCTCACTACATGAAATATTTTAATACAATTTATCCATATGGACTGAATCATGAATATTTTAATAGGGTTGTTAAGGTTTATACTAACATTAATCCCCTTCATGATTACTCCCCTGTTTACTCTGTACTTAATCATAGTGTTAACCAGAAAACTTCTCGTTCAAAAAGAGGTAAAAAATCCAATAAATCTACTAATGGTTTAATATCAAAAAATCTCATAATTAAGAATATTCTTGCCTTACAGTCAAATTATCTTAATCATTATGATTGGATTTACATTAGAAAGTTTATATTTGCTATCAAAAAAAAGTATTTGTCCATTTACTTAAGTGTATTTAAAAACCAATCCTATAATCAACATTTTTCTGATATTTTTTATGATTTAATATTATACAGACTAAAACTCTTCAATATAAATATCTCTAAAAAACCTCACAAAATCCAATCTAATTCACAGCTTATTCTAAATTATTCTAATCAAATATTTAATAGCATTAATATTTCATCCATTCTTAATGATAAAACATGCATGTTTCCAATTAAAGACATTCATATTTCTCGTACCTTTAAATATCCTATTACACTTGGTCGCCTGCTTTTTAACTATAATTCAGTCTCTAAATCTAATTTATCTTCTCATGTGACTTGTAGTTGTGCTCATCCCTCTTATGTAAAATATGTTGACAGAGATCATGCACATATTATCACTGGTGATCTTAATATTATTAATGACTCTAATTTAAAGAAATTTATGGAATATGGTACTAAATATCGACTCCCTTCAAAAACTAATATTTCACAGATCATACAACAGTTTTCATATGATATTGATTTGTTTATTTATAAACTCTCCATCTCTTATAATAAACCTATTGAATATTTCAATCAATGGAAATTTTTAGTGATTTCAAAACTTAAAGCTGAATTAATTCAACATAGATCAAATCTCACATATTACAATAAATCAAATCTCTTTAAATCTATCAAAGAATTGCAACAAAACTTTGTTATTACTTATGTAGATAAATCTCCTAATAATTATGCTATAATATGTAAAAATTATTATCTTTCTTTACTCAGTTCATCTATATCTAATAGTACTAACTTTCATCCTACCAATAATGATCTTAAAATCAATAACCGCAAAATTCACTGCTTTTAGAAATTGCTAAAGCTTCCATTTAATAATTTTAATTATCCTTATATTGTACTTATCCCTAAATTTCACAAAAATCCCATTAAATTTAGAACCGTCACTGTAGGGTGTAATACTTATAACAATAACGCTAACAAAATTCTCCTTGATATTCTCAAACAAATCTATGACTTAATCAGTAAATCAAAAAATTTCTTTTGCCTTAAAAATAGTTATCAACTTAAAGCCAAATTATTATATTATATATGAATAATGTGACTGATATCATGACTTATGATTTTGCTGACCTGTTTAGTAATATTAATTTAACAGATCTTAATCATATCATCTTTAACCTTTTTGAAAAATTTAAAAGTCAAATCTCTTTACCAAAATGCTTTTCGGCAACATCATTTAAGACACTTTTAAATTTTATTATTTATAACAATTACATTCTACACTGTAATAAGATCTATATTCAAAAGGTCGGTATTCCACAAGGAGGATGTAGCTCGAGTATGTTAGCTGATTTATACCTTTACCATTATAAACAGGGATTATGTATTGAAAATGTTTATTTTTACCGATACATTGATGACATTATAATTTTTTATGTCAATAATTTTTCCCCTAATCTATTTAAATTTGAATATCCTTCTCACCTTACCTTAACTCATAATCTTCTCAACAATAACTGTATAAATTTCTTAGATTTAAAACTTAAACTTGATGGTAGTAAAATTTTTACTGATCTGTATGACAAAAGACAAGATTTCAGTTTCAAAGTAAATTTATTTATACACTTTACTTCTTGTCTTCATATCTCTGTTTACAGAAATATCATTCTCAATCACCTCTTTCGTATACATAATCTTTGTTCATATAGGTTTAAAAACAAAAATATCTCTCACATAATTAATGTTGCTAAAAAAATGGGTTATCCTAAAAAATTTCTTTATTCAATTGTTTATCATCAAGGGTCTCTGTCTAACACAAAAAAAAAAAACTACTAAGGTTTAATTAAGAAAAAAAAAATGGTGGATGGGTGGGCAGATGTTTGATTAAGGAGGATGGGTGGTGTTGTTTGGCTGGTTGGTTGGGAGGGTATGATGCTGAATAAAATTAAAAAAAAAAAAAAAAAAAAGATGGGGGGCATTACTGTAAGTTACATTCTTATTTTTCTGGTTGATTACTATGAATTATATCTTTTATCCTTAAATTTAATTATGTGCATCTGGCTACTGAGGCTTCCCTTGTTAAGTTTGAACAACCCATCTATTTGCATAACAAAAATAAATAAGATCTTATATTATTAAGTAAAGAAAAAGGAAGGGAAAAAAAAATCTTTTAAATTATAATTTTAATTATTGATGACTGCCTTTTAATGCTTATCCTTTTATGTGGGCTCTTTGGCATTATTGCTTGTATTTGAGTCTTCTTAAAACTTAACATTTGATACTTTGACTTCAAGATTACTTAATGTTGGGTTAATCATAAGTTCAATTCTTCTTAATACTTAATTGGTGCTAAAAATTCTTCTTATTACTTGATTGGTGCTAAAAATTATCTTAATCTTGCAGTCAATACTTCTAAATTATCTTAATCTTGCAGTAAATACATCTTAATTACACTTCTTATTGCATTGGCTTATTCTCCTGAAATTATTTAGCTGACTTAATGTTTTTAAAGCTAACTGAAAGATGGCGCTGGCACTCTGATGTCTTATGCCTTCCTTCTCCAGTCCTTCACTTAAACGATTTAATTATTAATGTATTTGGTACGATTTAATTTAACTCTACTAGTTTTAATTTTAATTAACTCTAAAATCTATTTTAACATTATCATTTAATCTTTACTCTGTGTTTTTTATCTTTAATAAAAATGCTCTGAAGTATATTCGATTAATTGATAACTGTCGAGCTTTTATTTTACTTCAATTTAGGTTTTGGCATCATTCTTTTCTCCAGTTCGTGTTAAATGTTATACATGTGGTTACTCAGCTTTTTTCATGATATCGCTTTGGTTTCAATTAAGTTTTTAATTAATCTTTATTTAATCTTTGTTTTAATTTAATATTTCACATATTTCTCATTCTTTATTGTTCTTACTGCATCGATCTTTCTCCAGTTGGTGTTAAACGTTATGCATGTGGTTACTCAGCTTTTTTCATGATATCACTTTGGTTTCAATTAAGTTTTTAATTAATCTTTATTTAATCTTTGTTTTAATTTAATATTTCACATATTTCTCATTCTTTATTGTTCTTACTGCATCGATCTTTCTCCAGTTGGTGTTAAATGTTATGCATGTGGTTACTCAGCTTTTTTCATGATATCGCTTTGGTTTCAATTAAGTTTTTAATTAATCTTTATTTAATCTTTGTTTTAATTTAATATTTCACATATTTCTCATTCTTTATTGTTCTTACTGCATCGATCTTTCTCCAGTTGGTGTTAAATGTTATGCATGTGATTACTCAGCTTTTTTCACGATATCACTTTGGTTTCAATTAAGTTTTTAAATAATCTTTATTTAATCTTTGTTTTTATTTAATATTTCACATATTTCTCATTCTTTATTGTTCTTACTGCATCGATCGGGGCGTGAAATGATATAAATTGCTATGAATAATAATATCGTTTTACGAAATCGTTGAAGTTTTCACAGCTTTATGAAGTATGCTCCCCTTGAAAAATATGCTTCTAACTTTAAGCATTTACATCCAATTAATTCTGTGATTTTTTATATGTTTTTCTCTCTCATAAGTATAATGGTCCTTTTTTATTATCATTCAGGTCGGTAAAAGTTTTTCATGTTACTATCGTAACTCTTTGGTTCTTAATCTATATCGCAACTTTTTGTGTAATTCTTTCCTCTATGTTAAATTCAGTTCTATATTTTAGTGTGCTGTTATTGTTTTAGTTCTATTAATTGCTAAATTTTAAGATTAAATTTTATTACGATATCTATTATTTATATATATATATATATATATATATTTACTTTCTCTTACCCATAAGGTAGAGAAAGTATTGTTTTTGAGTCAAATTTTCGAACGCGAGTTTTTGTTATATTTACATGTTCTGACGTCCCCTGAATACGAAAATCATGTTTTTAGCAAATGGTCTGTGTGTACGCCTGTATTTATGTCTGTGTGTATGTCTGTGTGTCTGTGTGTTATCAGCATATCTCAAAAACAAATTATGGCAGAAAGTTCAAACTTGGTATTCTAAATGTGTATCCAGGGCCTGATTATCGCACGGGCACCCGGGGCTCGTGCCCTGGGCACGAAATTTCTGAGGGGCACAAAATTTTACTAATGGTTAAAAATATCTGATCTAAATCCCCTAGTTTTTCTTTCGTTTTCTAATTCAACTATGTTTTATTTTTATGAATAAAATTTTAAAATAAAATCTTGATTGATACTGTACATCAGATCATTTGAAATGCATGAAATTGTACAATTAACGTACGGAGAAGCATCGATAATCCGGAAACTTATAATCCGGCAGCACCTATATTTGGCTGAGTGAAGTAATTTTATTAAAGCCAAAAACATAAACAGATTTTTTTTTTTTTTTTTTTTTTTTTTTTTTGGGGGGGGGGCACTAAAATTTGAAAGTGCCCTGGGCACAAAACTTTGTTAGTCGGGCCGTGTGTGTATCATATAAGGATGCTACAGTAAGCTTTTCGTTAAGATCAAACAAATGGTTCGTGTACAGGGACAATCAAGAGAATTCTAATACATTACGTCTATGGGGGAAATTGCAGGTAAGTAGAGTTTAACGTCTATAGACTGCACTAAACCAAATGAAACGAATATATATTTTTTCTAATAGAGATAGTCAACAGGGGAAAAAAATTGTGTATGTAGGAGCCTCGCCTCCCCCCCTGAGGGGGAGGAAGTCCTCCCTCGAGGGGAGTAAATTTTCATGATGGGTATCTTTCAAAAGAACTCGCCAGTACCTTTAAAACGAATGGTTGAGCCATCGATCTGCGATAATTTAAAACAAAGTTATCGATTTTTTTTAACTTTTAACGAAAAAAAACTAAAAATCTTTTTTTTTTTTTTTTTTTTTAAATATTGAGAATAAAATGGACTTTTTTTGGATATTCTCTAATATGGAAATCGTCTGCATTACCATAAAAGATAATTTTTTAAATAATAATTTTAATAAATTATGTTTTAAAAACAGTATTATTTTTTAATAGCCGAATTAAATTCTATATAAATGTAGGTGCATTAATGAAACGGGGGGTTGAGGGGGGCCAGAACTAATTATCATATAAAACTCGTCCGAAGCCTAATATGAATTGTTTAACACAGGTTTACATAACAGTACTCGTTATGTAAACGTGTGGTTGTTTCACATACCATATTTATTTATTTATTTATTCATTTTATTTTATTTTTAATCGTGGTTAATTACCTATTTTAATATTAAATGAATTAATCTTGTGTATGTATATATATATTCAATCTCTCTCTCATCCACACAAGTATTGTTTTTGTGTCGGTTTATTGAAATTGAATTTTTATCTTCAATTAAACGTTTATAGTAGATTTTTATTTTCTCTTACCCATAGGGTCGAGAAAGTATTGTTTTAGGGTCAAATTTTCGAACGTGAGTTTTTGTTATAGTTACATATTCTGAGGTCCACTGAATACGAAAATCATGTTTTTAGCGAATGGTCTGTGTGTGTGTGTCTGTCTGTGTGTGTTATCAGCATATTTCAAGAACAAAGAGTAGCAGAAATTCCAAACTCGGTATGCTAAATGTGTATCCTATAGGGATGCTACAGTAAGCTTTTCGTTGAGATGAAGCAAATGGTTCGTGTACAGAGACACTCAAAATTATTCAAATACATTACGTCTATGGGGGAAATTGCAGGTAAGTAAAGTTTAATATCTATAGACTGCACTAAACCAAATGAAACGAATCTATATTTTTTGTAATAGAGATAATCAACTGCGAAAAAATTCGGTGTTTGTAGGAGCCTCGTCTCCCCCCTGGGGGGGAAGTCCCCCCTCGAGGGGGGTAAATTTTCATGATGGGTCTCTTTCAAAAGAGCTCACCAATGCCTTTAAAACGAATGGTTGAACCATCGATCTGCGATAATTTAAAATAAAGTTATCAATTTTTTTCATTTTTAACATTTTTTTTAATGTAATATTGAGAATAAATTCAACTTTGTTTGGATATTTAGTGTTATACTACTTCTCTGATATGGAAATCGTCTGCATTATCATGGAAGATACTTTTTTAAAATAATAATTTTAATAAATTATTTTTACTGAGTGAATTTGTATAGGAAAATATAGAAGAAAGTCGTGTGGTGGCCACAACACACTAGTTATTTGTTGTTAGTGGATGTGCTTTACTAATAATATTTTACCATTTCCAGGAAAGCTGTCGGGAATTGAAATAAATTCCTCATAGAGATATGGTAAATAATGTTTGTTTTAAGCTAAATATTAATCGCTTGTTTTTTGTATATTTACACGTTTTGAGGCTTCCTGATTACCGTAGTCAAGTTTTTTAACAATTGATCTTTGTCTGTGTCTCTTAGAATAACTTAAAAACGAATAATTTTAGGAGATCCAAATGATGTATTTTGAAGTTAATATAAGTTTGTTGCTGAAAAAGTTTGATCAAGATTGATAAGTTTCAATGAATGTTCCGTGTGAAAATTGTCTGTATAATTGTAAGTAAACTTTTAATTTTAATAGCAGAATTAAATTCTATATAAATGTGGGTGCATTAATGAAATGGGGCGTAGACCCCCCTCACACAGAACTAATTATCCTATAAAACTCTTCCTAAGCCTAATTTGAATTGTTTAACATAGGTTTACATAGCAATATTCGTTATCTACCTCTTAATCTCCAACCTCTATTTTTAGTATTAAATTTCAGGGTAAGAGAAAGTCGTGTGAGTGACACACCAGATTATTTGAAATGGAAAATCAAGTTTTTAGAGGTTAGTTTGTTCGTTTCTGTGTGAAAAACTCTTATCAGCATAATTCAAGAGCAATCATTAGCACGAAGTTCAAAATATTGTAAATCTATGAAGATACTAATTAAAAAGTTTGATTGACATCGGACAGTTAGTTCGTATACAGGGACATAAAAAAATCAAATACATTAAGTCTATGAGTGAAATTTCTCATCGGTATAGCTTAACATCATTGGACTACACTAAAAAATAACAGAATCGACAAATATTTTTTATACGAAAAAAAAAAAAAAAAAACATGCTTCACATAGAATATGACAATGAGAGTATTTATATTTCATTTACAAGGCCACAAAATCACCCAGAAAAAAGGTTTGATTAAAATTACAAAATACATTTTGTTGAGGTTTTTTTTGTTATTTTAAACATAATTTTTATCAGAGGTACAAAAGTCTGTTTTGTTACGAATATTATACAAAATACATTGTCAACAAATTTACAAAATTCCTTTGTGTCTATTTATAATAACAAAACATTTTGTTCAACTGTACATTAATTGTTGTATATTTGTTTAAAAAAATAAAAAAATGTAAGGACAAGATATTTTTTGTTTGAATTGCATAAAAAATTACACAAGTCTAGATCTAAAATTTTGATTTGATAATTTTGACTGCTCTTTATGTTTTTTGGTGTGCCGAAACCGAAACTGAAATCTGTTTATCTCTATCCCGTATAGATTTTTGTCAATACAGGGTGTCTACCGATACAGTTTATTCCACCAGTATAATTAAATGGTACTTTTACTCGTACACTCCTTCTTATATTTATAAGGACACTTTATATTTTTAAATAACTAATGTAAAAATAATTGTGAACAAGATTATACTACGTACACTTAATATATCTAGTATTCTAAAAACCAAAACTGCTATATATATATATCTATATCGTAACTTTTTGTGTCATTCTTTCCTCTATGTTAAATTCAGTTCTATATTTTAGTGTGCTGTTATTGTTTTAGTTCTATTAATAGCTAAATTTTAAGATTAAATTTTATTACGTTATCTATTATTTATATTTGCATTTAAATTCTATCTGCTGCTTATGCGCATTAAATTTAAATGTATTTTGTTTAATATAAACAGTTTTTTCATTTATTTAAAATCTTGTTTATATATTAATGTATATATTATTATATATATATACGTTTGTTTGCCAATTTGGCTTACCATCAATATTCTAAAAGTTTACATGCACTTTGATTACAGCTGCAATGGCGCTTTTTCTGATGTGTATTATTTCAATTGTTAATCATTTACAATGTTTGGCTTTTTGTGGATCTATGCATTTAATGGCTCTTTGATGTAGAACTGTTTTATCTAAGTTGAAAATTGGGATATTCCTTTAGTATCTATATCGTAACTTTTTGTGTCATTCTTTCCTCTATGTTAAATTCAGTTCTATATTTTAGTGTGCTGTTATTGTTTTAGTTCTATTAATTGCTAAATTTTAAGATTAAATTTTATTACGTTATCTATTATATATATATATATATATATATTAATATGAAACAAAATTAATAAAAAATAATGCAAAATATTTTTTTTCTCCACGTTTTTAAATGTTCATAATTTTAAGACAATCAAGATTTTTTCGTTTTATTTAACTTACTAGCGGATAAATTACAGTTGACATGCGAATTCGTTAACTACTGGGCTAGATTAATTCATATATAAGACTCCAATTTTTCTTGGACGGACAATACTGATAAATCCTCGAAAAAAAGAACGTTCATGTAGTGAAGTATGATAAATGTGTATTTTAAGTGGAAGGATAATTTCAGTCCGCTGAATTTCTAATGAAATTCGGAGATCTAAAATTGCTGAAGGAAATGTGATCAAACGTTGAACTGCTGGTTCGATAGGAGAGAGATCTGATGCAAAATTAGAGTTGTTTTACAGAGATCGAAGACTCGTAATTCCTCTTACTGTTCTACTCATAATGACTGCTGCTGAATTTGCTTGTAATTTTTAACAAAAGGTTGGGGTCCACATTTATGCATGTTTAAAATAATTAATAATATGTTAAAATGAATAAAAAAAACCTGTAATAATCAACAAGCATTTAATGGGGGAAAGAACGCGTGTGTTAAAGTTGAATAAAGACAATATTAAATGGTAAAATGTTGCATTTTCGCATGAAAAACATTTTATTCTTGATTAATCAAATAGTTTTAACAGTTACTAGCACGATCTGAAGATAGCAAAAGACAGAGCAGATTTTTTAAAGGCAAATATGAATCGGGATCTATGGTGCTCTTGGAAGCTGTTTCTACTGAAGGCAAAATGAATTAGTAATTTTTTCTATTATTATGAACATCAAGAGAATATCCGCAAATTTTATACTTGGAATTCTCAGATTTTTGTTAGATTTTGGGGGGTAATAATATTTTTTTCAAAAAGACTTACATTTTTGCTCTACTTCCAGAACAATAGGAAATAGTTTGAAGAAAGAAACTTCTGTATTGTTGCCTTTTCCGTGGCCTAAAAGTTGAAAAAACCTTAACTTATCATATTTGAAAAGTGCATGCAAGTGGAAAACAATTTTAAATAGTTTAAATGTATTCAGAATATCATCTATGCTATATGAAATGGTATTGAAACTGAATATTAAAGAAAGAAAAAATCATATATATATATATATATATATATATATATATATATATATACCAGGGAGAATATCTGACTGTTTCACCCTAAAAAGTGACCCCGAAAAATATTAATTTAAATAATAATTGAAAAAAAAAAAAAAAAAAAAAAATACTAAGATTCGAGCTGTCCTTATAATTGTGAACACCTGAAAAATCCTTCTTTTGACCGTATTTAAAGTTTTTTAAGATAGGAAAACGATACAACTTTTTAAAAATCGTCTATTAATGAATTTCAAATTAATTAAAAATATATTTGTTTAAATAATAGTGTTCAGTATTTAGTTAATATAGAAAAACGGGTGTCTTTATAATTATGAGAAGGAGTGTATAGTACAGTAAGAAAAAAATTCTATGACTGACATCTAGAAACTAAATTGCATCTCTAGTAAAAATAGTTCCATATCATCCCCATGAATCCGTCCCCTTTGAACGCAAGTTTACGAAACCCCTATTAGAATTCTAGAGCTTTTGCGGTTTATTATCGAGGTCAGGTCGAACTAATTAAAAAATTTCTACATATAAATGCTAATACAAGAGGCAAGTTTTAGCAACTATAATCTTCGTTTATGACCCAGTTCTAGGAAATCAAGCGAGAATTCTAGGAAATCAATTCAGTTCTAGGAAATCAAGCAATAGAAATGATTCATAATATTCATGATATTGTTTCACCATCTAGAAAAGTATCTATATATTAATAGGCAAGCATAAAATTTGTTGTCCCTTTTTAACATATTAATTATAGGAGTAGAGGGTTGAAAATGGTATCATTCGAAAGGTATGGTTAGCCGGAAGGTGCGAATACAAATATTATTTTCTTACGATGTCAAGAAGGTATTTAAAAATACATTTATTTTTTATGCATTTTCCCCCATTTTTCCCTTTTATACACGTATTCCTTCACATTAAAAAATACCTAAAAGTAGAAAGTTGTTAAATCTGGCAATTTCATAAAGCTCAAATAAAACCATAGACACAGTAATTTGTATAATGTAGCATCACTATACGCAAGCGAAGTGATGACGTCACTGTCTGTCCATGGAGCCATGTAAAAGATTTTCTATGTTAATTGTCCATTGAACTTTTTGTAAAAAATTATTAAAAACTAACGGAAATTATCTGCCGATTTTAATTCCGATATTTGGGTATAGTTATATATAAGTTACTGTCTACATGTGTTTGATTGAGTTATTTTTTCTGTAAAATTGATAAAATTTTAATTTAAAATCCCAAAACTCAAAAAAAAAAAAAAAAAAAAAAAAAAAAAAAAAAAAAAATGGCAAACTTCCAGTTTCGAATGTAAACATAAACCACGGAGTAAAAAGACAGGAGAAGAAGGTAACGCTGAAATTTTGTGATGTTGTTTTCTAATGTTTACAGATGGCGCCAGCGTGCAATCCTTCCTTCTCTCCAGCTTCCGCAATGCTATTCAATGGGGAAATGTCTCGTTTTAATTATTTTTTTAAAAATAATATCAAGCTGAAAAAATTTCGATTGAAAGCAAATTTCATTAAATAGAGTATTCTAACCAACATGTTTTTTTTAAGAGCCATTTTATGCTAATTTTACTTTGAAAGAAAGCTTTTAAAAAATGACGATTCTTATGAACCGAAGCTAGCTAAAACAGACAATTGGGAGGAAGGAGAATGGATGAAATTTTGTAAAGGAAAAAAATAAACTTACTTTAGGTGCAGAAAACACGAACTCGGACTTTATTTTTCTCCTAGGGCTTTATTTTGTTTTCCTTATCACTATCATAGCCTGTTTTACAACTAGGAACGAAGCATTTATTTGAAACATCTGAATTATGCAGTTTTAAGAACTTACAAACAAATTAAATTGCTTAAAATAAAAAAATTTAAATGTACTTCAGCAAAATTCTATTGAAAACAACAGTATATCCGCGTCGAAGTAGGGAGGAATGACAAGTGGCGCCCTCAATATTTACCAAAAATTTAGATCACAGTTTCGTAGCTTTCTCCCATTGGACCTTCAACTCCTATTAATATTACTCCGTGACATAAACATTTCATTTCAAAGAGTGATATTTAAACAATAAATATTGAACTAATATACTAAATAAAAGGAAAAGGGATTTGTTACTAACTGCTGCATGTATAAGTAGACGATGCGGAAAAAATTCCGATTTCCGTTTTTTGCTGAATTTACATGTTTTGAGCTTTCTTTACGTTTCAATTAACTGAAATTGGCTACTTATTTTTTAAAAAAGTGTCTTTATTGCTAGCTTTTGTGGGTAGAAGAAGCAAGTAGAAGATACATAAAAACTTTTGATTTCCGGTTTTCGATGAATTTACACGTTTTGAGATTTCCTTGCATTTTAATTAAGTGAAATTAGTGACTACTTATTTTTATTTTTTTAAAAGTGGATTTATTATTCTTTCCTCTGCATATATAAGTAGAAAATATAAGATTCATAAAAGTTTTAGATTTTCGGTTTTCGATAAAGTTACACGTTTTGAAATTTCCCGAACTCAATTCGACCATTTTTGAAAATTATCTTTTTTTTTTTTTTTTTTTTTTGTTTTGTTTTGTTCAAACACTGTACTTTATGAACCAATCGAATTAATTTAACAGAATTTGATACTTGGTTGGGCCTTGGTTTGACATGGTACCTATTAGCTTCTGGGCTGTATCACACAACAAGAGGCGTTTTCACGTTGCGATTTTCTCTCATACAGAGAGAAATAGCTATATTAAGTAAAACTCTGCTGATTCAGTTAGAGTGAATATTGGCAAACAATTACCGCAGCTGTGTTGCAATTGCATTCCGTTTAGGACAAGGCAATAACTTTGCTTTGCCTCGCTTTGCAAAAAAAAAAAAAAAAAAATGGTCGAGTTTCGACCACTGGGCGATACTAGTAGGTTATAAATTCTCGATTATTTCATCTGTTCAGTTTATTGGCTTACCTTATGCGCATAGCTTGAAAATATATATTTCTGGTTTAGGGAATCAGAAAATGATTATTTATTCGTCCTAGGTAAAGGTGGTATATATATATATATATATATTTTTTCTCAGTGTACACTGAGAAACAAACCAAAAAAAAAAAAAAAAAAAAAAAAAAACGCTTTCAGCTAGAATGAATAAAGTGGCCAATTTCTAAATCCTTTAACTAGGAATATAGATTTCCGAGCTATGCGTATAAGGTTCGCCAATAAACTGAATAGACGAAATGATCGAGAATTTCTAGTCTACACTTTTCTAGATGGTGAAACAGTATTCCGAATATTTTGAATCTTTTGTGTTGTGATAAATTCTCGCTTGATTTTCTAGAACTGGATCATAAACCAAGGTTATAGTTGATGAAACCTGCCTCTTGTATTCTCATTTAATTGCAGAGATTTTTAAATTAGTTCGACCTCGATAATATAGGCAAACGCTCTAGAATTGTTATAGGAGTTTCTAGAACTCACTTTCAATGGGGACTAGAATTAATAAGGATGACATGGAACTGTTTTTTCTGGAGCCACAATTTAGATTTTAGATGTCAGTTACAGAATTTTTTTCTCGGTGTATGTTTATGGAAACATGCTAGAAAACTACCGGAAATGAAGATATTATGTCGGTAGATACCCTGTATATAGGCAAAATTCTATACGTGATAGAGAAAAACTGGCTTCATTTTCGGTTTTAGCACACCATAAAACATATGTATCAGTTAAAATTATCAAATCAAATTTTGCCAACATTATTTTGTAGACCTTTGTTTTTACTTTCTTCTACATTCAATAGAAGAAAGTAAAAGGAAGTATTGGATTCGTAAAAATTTTCGACCTCGGGTTTTTGATTAATTTACACGTTTTGAGAGCTGTAGAACACGATTTGACCATTTTTAGAAAATGTCTGTCTGTGTGACAAAATTTTGTGGCAACTGTATCTCAAGAACTACTGCACAGAATTTCATACAAATTGGTATGTAGTTGCGCCTTGACATAAATTAGTGCCTATCAACTTTTGGTAAAAATTGTCTTACAGGTTGCGTTGCCATCCCGCTTTTTCTAAATTTTTAACATGGTGATATAGGACAAAATTTTGTATAAATGTGCATAAAGAGAATTATATTTTAGTAATCATTATGAAATTTACAAGAATTATTTTTAATAGAGATAGTTAACTGTGAAAAAGGGGGAGTAAATTTTCATGATGGGTATCTTTCAAAAGAGCTCGCCAATATCTTTAAAACGAATGGTTGAGCCATCGATCTGCGATAATTTAAAATAAAGTTATCGATTTTTTTCATTTTTAACAATTTTTTTTTTTTTTTTTTTTTTTTTTAATGTAATATTGGCAATAAAATTGACTTTTTTGGATATTTAGTGTTATACTACTTCTCTAATATAGAAATTGTCTGCATTATCATGAGAGATAATTTTTTTAAATAATAATTTGAATAAATTATTTTTCCTGAGTGAATTTGTATCGGAAAACATAGAAGATCGTCAGGTGGTGGCCACAACATACTAGTTTTGTTAATGCAACCAAAATTTCTGCTGAAACGCATTTAAATAAAAAATTTTGTTGCACACACCAAGTTTTGTAGATCTAGAATTAAGATCTATTAGTACTGCACTTGGAAATTGCTTGAAATGTATTTCTCGTTGTGTTGTGTATTATACTGCTGTGCTCAATATACTTACTAATACGGATACAACTTATAGACAATACACAGGGCTTCTCAAATAAATCGCATATGTTCTAATGTATAGTGTATGCAATAAATCTTTGAATAATTTGAAATAAATGTTTCATGAAATATATTGCGATATTAAAACGGGGTGCTTGAAAGGGGATATAGCCCCTCTCTCTCCTAAATGTATATCCAATAAAACTATTTCTAAAATTATTTGAACTGCTACTTAAAGTATACTAGAAATATTTAAATATAGTATCTCTTATTTTTAAGATAAAGTGCAATGTTTGAAAAATTATAGCAAGGGAGTTATTTACCATAATTACATTGTTCGGTATTAAAATTGGATCGATATTAAAACGGGGTGCTTGAAAGGGGAGATAGTCCCTCTCCCTCTCTCCCTCTAATAAAACTATTTCGAAAATTATTTTGAGCTGCTATTTAAAGTATACTAGAAATATTTAAATATAGTCTCTCTTATTTTTACGATAAAGTGCAATATTATATGTTTGAAAAATTATAGCAAGGAAATTATTTACCATAATTACACTGCTCGGTATTAAAATTGGATCGATATTAAAACGGGGTGCTTGAAAGGGGAGATAGTCCCTCTCCCTCTCTCCCTCCAATAAAACTATTTCGAAAATTATTTTGAGCTGCTATTTAAAGTATACTAGAAATATTTAAATATAGTCTCTCTTATTTTTACGATAAAGTGCAATATTATATGTTTGAAAAATTATAGCAAGGAAATTATTTACCATAATTACATTGTTCGGTATTAAAATTGGATCGATATTAAAACGGGGTGCTTGAAAGGGGAGATAGTCCCTCTCCCTCTCTCCCTCTAATAAAACTATTTCGAAAATTATTTTGAGCTGCTATTTAAAGTATACTAGAAATATTTAAATATAGTCTCTCTTATTTTTACGATAAAGTGCAATATTATATGTTTGAAAAATTATAGCAAGGAAATTATTTACCATAATTACACTGCTCGGTATTAAAATTGGATCGATATTAAAACGGGGTGCTTGAAAGGGAGGATAGTCCCTCTCCCTCTCTCCCTCCAATAAAACTATTTCGAAAATTATTTTGAGCTGCTATTTAAAGTATACAAGAAATATTTAAATATAGTATCTCTTATTTTTACGATAAAGTGCAATATTATATGTTTGAAAAATTATAGCAAGGAAATTATTTACCATAATTACACTGCTCGGTATTAAAATTGGATCGATATTAAAACGGGGTGTTTGAAAGGGGGGATAGTCCCTCTCCCTCTCTCCCTCCAATAAAACTATTTCGAAAATTATTTTGAGCTGCTATTTAAAGTATACTAGAAATATTTAAATATAGTATCTCTTATTTTTACGATAAAGTGCAATATTATATGTTTGAAAAATTATAGCAAGGAAATTATTTACCATAATTACACTGCTCGGTATTAAAATTGGATCGATATTAAAACGAGGTGCTTGGAAGGGGGGATAGTCCCTCTCCCTCTCTCCCTCCAATGAAACTATTTCGAAAATTATTTTGAGCTGCTATTTAAAGTATACTAGAAATATTTAAATATAGTATCTCTTATTTTTACGATAAAGTGCAATATTATATGTTTGAAAAATTATAGCAAGGAAATTATTTACCATAATTACACTGCTCGGTATTAAAATTGGATCGATATTAAAACGGGGTGCTTGAAAGGGGGGATAGTCCCTCTCCCTCTCTCCCTCCAATAAAACTATTTCGAAAATTATTTTGAGCTGCTATTTAAAGTATACTAGAAATATTTAAATATAGTATCTCTTATTTTTACGATAAAGTGCAATATTATATGTTTGAAAAATTATAGCAAGGAAATTATTTACCATAATTACACTGCTCGGTATTAAAATTGGATCGATATTAAAACGGGGTGCTTGAAAGGGGGGATAGTCCCTCTCCCTCTCTCCCTCCAATGAAACTATTTCGAAAATTATTTTGAGCTGCTATTTAAAGTATACTAGAAATATTTAAATATAGTCTCTCTTATTTTTACGATAAAGTGCAATATTATATGTTTGAAAAATTATAGCAAGGAAATTATTTACCATAATTACACTGCTCGGTATTAAAATTGGATCGATATTAAAACGGGGTGCTTGAAAGGGGGGATAGTCCCTCTCCCTCTCTCCCTCCAATGAAACTATTTCGAAAATTATTTTGAGCTGCTATTTAAAGTATACTAGAAATATTTAAATATAGTATCTCTTATTTTTACGATAAAGTGCAATATTATATGTTTGAAAAATTATAGCAAGGAAATTATTTACCATAATTACACTGCTCGGTATTAAAATTGGATCGATATTAAAACGGGGTGCTTGAAAGGGGGGATAGTCCCTCTCCCTCTCTCCCTCCAATAAAACTATTTCGAAAATTATTTTAAGCTGCTATTTAAAGTATACTAGAAATATTTAAATATAGTATCTCTTATTTTCACGATAAAGTGCAATATTATATGTTTGAAAAATTATAGCAAGGAAATTATTTACCATAATTACACTGCTCGGTATTAAAATTGGATCGATATTAAAACGGGGTGCTTGAAAGGGGGGATAGTCCCTCTCCCTCTCTCCCTCCAATAAAACTATTTCGAAAATTATTTTAAGCTGCTATTTAAAGTATACTAGAAATATTTAAATATAGTCTCTCTTATTTTTACGATAAAGTGCAATATTATATGTTTGAAAAATTATAGCAAGGAAATTATTTACCATAATTACACTGCTCGGTATTAAAATTGGATCGATATTAAAACGGGGTGCTTGAAAGGGGGGATAGTCCCTCTCCCTCTCTCCCTCCAATAAAACTATTTCGAAAATTATTTTAAGCTGCTATTTAAAGTATACTAGAAATATTTAAATACAGTATCTCTTATTTTTACGATAAAGTGCAATATTATATGTTTGAAAAATTATAGCAAGGAAATTATTTACCATAATTACATTGCTCGGCATGAAAATTGCTTCTGACACCATTTCAGCGTATTCAAATGTAAAATGACCTCCTGAATCCGAATAGGACGCCCGTTTTGTCCTATCATCCACAATTTCTTAGGGACAGCCCCCTATTTTTATCGTTTTTCGGTGATTTTATAGCTATAAAGTTGAATTTTAGGAGTGGGGAAGGATTATTTTAACCATTAAATACCATCTGAGGGGCTACAGATTTGGAAAATTCTAAAACATGGACATTTGCTACAAGGGAAAAATTTTGGGGGGGGATTTGCCACTGAAATTATGTATTTCATATCATATTTTTTTAATCTGATATTAATGTTATTTTTAAATTTTATATATATATATATATATTTGTTTTTAGGTGTTAAATTAATTCGTTTTTATTGTTCAAATCAAATTCATAGTCATAAAATTATCGAACAAGGGAAAAAAATGAGGGAGGGGGTGGTGTCCCTAGAAAAGAGTGGGCGACTAGGTAAAATTGTAGTCATATTCGGATTCAGGAGGTTCGTAATAATCAGCAAAAATGGTATCAAAACACGATTTTTTTTTTTTTTTTTTTTTTCAGAGCAGTGTTATTACCTAAAAATGTGAAAAATCATCATTTATTTCATATAAACTAGGCTTCTGTAACTGGGTAATGGTAATAATTTTTAAATTTTGAATACTAATTTATAGGTATAAAATCCTTTGATCTAAATGAGTGACTGCAACACCAAAACCCAACCCAACCCAACCCAACCCAAACCCTTGCACCTAGAAACATGAAACTTAGTTAAAACATTCCTTTTCTTAGACACCCATATAAAAGTGATTTTACAAAATTTGCCTCCCAAGGCGTGGGGAAAAACGCAATTTCACAAAAATCCTTATATCTCAAAAATGATGAGAAAAAAAATAAAATAAAATAAAACAGATATACGTAAAATTTTTTGCTTTAAACTACAGTTACACTAGTACCTAAAAACCAGTTTCTGGAATTTTAGACACTGGGTTTCCAAGGGGGTGCAGGGGATAAAATATCATTTCACATAACCCTCCATATCACAATATATATATATATATATATATACTATATATATATATACGCAAGAATTTTTGGTTTAAAATATAGTAAAAACAAATTTCTGGCATTTTAGAAACTCTGTCCTCAAAAGTGAGGGGGTCAAAACGTGATTTCACAAAATCCTTCATATCTGGAACAAATAAACAGATATTCATCAAATTTTTGCTTTTAAATATAGCAAACACAGATATTTAAAAAACAGTTTCTGCAACTTTAGAATTTCGGTCCCAAAAAGGACAAAACGTGATTTCACAACCCTTCATTTATATGAATAAAAGGATACATCTACCACAGACTCCACACTGCTGTGGCGATTTTATGTAGGACTGGCTCACAAATTTTGGTGTGAAGATTAGTTCTAGAACCCTGACAGCCATTAAGGCGGAGGTTGCATTATTTTCCCTGACAAGCGCCAAAAAAGGAATTCGGGCTGCATACAGGTATAATTCGGGCTGCATACAGGGTGGCGCCAGCTAGGGTAGCCCCCTCCCCCCCCCGTCGGGGAGTCTATGACCCCCCCATCGGGGCATACTCCTAAAATCTCTCAGGGGGGGGGGAATACAAAATTTTCAGTTTTTCTCTTTTTTGCAGCATTTTTCTTTCCTTTTACAAATTTGGAGCATTCCAGTTTTTCCATTCAATATTCAATAGAAGAAATTATTGGATTCGTAAAAATTTCAGCTTCCAGTTTTCCATTAATATACACGTTTTGAGAGGTCCAGAACATGTTTTGACCACGCTATATTTAGAAAATGTCTGTCTGTGGCACAATGATCTCCAAAATCACGAGGAGTTCTAACAAATGGAATGGTACAAATATTAACTGTAATATTATTAACAGTATTGCAGTTTTTCATAAATACTCATATAATAAACTTTCTTTATGTAGTGCCCCCCCTGTCGGGGAGGTGGTGTCCCCCCGTTGGGGAATTTCTGGTGCCACTACTGGCTGCCGGTGAAGAAATTTCACGGCTTCACGGTGAAGAAATTTCACACAAATACAAAGCAAAAAAATCGTCGATTGTTGTACCATTTTCGAATTTAAGGAAGAAAAGGGAAAAACCTCTTTTTTTTTTCCCCCCTGTAAGGCGGAAGGGGAATTTCCAAAATCTGGAGTTTCCAGTAGAGCTCCACCAAAAATAGTACACATAAATTGATAATGGATGTGCTATTTCTGGAGTACATTGCCACAAACCAATTTTGGACGCTTTGGATTTTGTGTGGTGTGGTGGATTTACAAGACCCCCCCTTTTTTTTTTCGTTAAATTTGTACTGGAGATTTTTTTAAATCTGCATTCACGAATTTTGGTGTGTAGATTAGTTATTTACTCGAAACACCAATTGTAACAGGGTTTTGTGTAATCCCGCCTTTCCTTTCTTATGGGGGGTAGTGGGAACGCTTTTCCAAGCTTAACTCTGTTCCAAGCTTTCTCGGGACGACAATTTTTTGGTACATCCGTGTGCTATGTGTACCCAACACGCACTATAAAGTGATTTTGCGAAATATCGCACTCCCCCTGGTAGTTTCGGGGGAGGGGGGGGGACAAAAACCACGTTTTCAATTGTAAACCTGCTGCTCTAAAATGCAAACCTGCTGCTCAAATCACTGTTCTAAATTATCTCTGAAATGCGAGTTTTTGATGTTTGAGTTGATTATGTACCCAATATACACAAAGGAGTTTTGCCTTTTGGCGGGGGGGGGGGATTTCAATTGTTATTTTTTTTAACGCGATTTTTATATTAATAAGTTTTTTGTCAATACGGATGCATCTGTTTATTCTTAGGAAATGAGGACCAACAAAATAATAATTTTAATTAAAAATTACCTTGCTATATATATATATACATTTTATTTTTTAATATCTTTAAAATATGGCACTGTATTCAGAAAATGAGGACATCTAATCGCTTTATTCAAAACAACGACGAATCTTCATTAACTGAAAGCAATTTTTCAAAAATTATACCGATTTACTAATCGATTAACTAAAATATATCTATTTAGATATGTGCTTGAATTAATGTAACGCGAAAGACAATATTCTTTCCGTTTCTACACGGGAACGACGTCTAAATTATTCAAAGTTCTAATCGTTTAGAAATTCCTGTCATTTACTGAAGGGAAGGAAAACTCACATAATCGACCCGACAGACTTCGGTTACAGCTAGTAGAACTTATGATCTGTCATAAACGAGTCGTTGAACGATGGCAGTAATATTTCACTTGGTTGAATAAAGATTTACATGTACATTGAAAGAGCATAGGAAGAAACAAATTTGTAGAACTTTCGTACGCGGTTGAAGAAATATTTATGGCTTTGTCTGTCAATTTAATTCAATGATGCCAGATGGTCGAAAATTATTTCCCCCAAACAGGTCTTCAAATTTCCCCAAATAAGGAGGTTTTTTCGAAAAAATCCCCAATTTGATTTCTACTAAAAAGGGAAAATAGAATTAAAAATATATGTATCAAGCACATTTTTCTATGATTTAAGCTCAGATTTTCCCCCAAATGAAGGCAATTTTTGAAAAAAAAAATCCCCTGCCAACAAGGACAGAAAGTTGAACTCCCCAGATTTATCGACAAACATTTTAGAATTCCCCAAAAAAGTCCTCACAAACATTTGGTCCCCAAAATTGTTCCCAGAAGCCACAAAAATCCCCAAAATGGAGACAAAATCCCCAGTCTGGCATCACTGATTTAATCGTCTGCATCCTTGTTGTCATCTAAGGGATGCATCCATCGAGAGGTGCATCACGGATTGTCAAGGTCATTAAAAATCCCATGTTATTATACGGCGAAATTTAACACATTTCCTAATTGTTATTTTCAAATTCCGTTTTCATATACTGAAAGTACGCAACCGTTAAATCAGTACCCGTTTTCCAAACAATTATTTTTTAAAAAAATTTGAATTTGAATTTTGAGTTTATAAATGCGAATTTTCCCTAAATGCATTTTTCTCATTTTTGAGCTGCAAAATGAAATAATATAATTTAAAAATTCATTTTTTGGAAAACAAAACGGATATTCTTTTAACGGTTGTGAATTTTCTGAATGTGAAAACGGAATAAAAAAATACTAATTAGGCAAGGCCCACGAACGGCCGAGCGGCTCTGCACTCAAAGCTGGTAGACGTGAGGTACCGGGCTCGATCCCAGGTCGCGCTCGTCGGTCTAGCCATTCGGAGTTTTCCGCGGTTTTCTCTGAAACTTTCATTTCTATGGGCTAAGGCACTTTAGGAAGACCCCCCCCCCCATGGAGAGCACTTCACCTCAGGCCTAGGACCCTAGTGTAATCAATCGGACTTAATTCCCACATCCCAATCCAACCTAATTAGGTAATGAGCAATTTTATAAACAAATTTCGCCATAGACTTATAAAGAAAATGATTTTTTATCCTTTGTTTGGTGGAATGAATAAAATAACGAAAAACTGTCAGAAATGCGACAATGCATTGAAAAAAAAAAAAAATTTAGCCGTGATTGAAAGAAATTAAAGATAATTTAAAAGAATAGATATAATTCTATGTAAAAACCGCCACTGATGGTTTGGCAGTTTTCTTTCTCGGTTACCGTTTTAAACTGTTAAATTATGGTCAAAACATTTAACTAAATTACCGGAAAATGTAATAAATAAAATAAAAATTTAAAACCTTAAACCTATTTTTGTTTTCTAAATAATAGATACAAAATTCCGTACAAAACAGAATGTAATTTAGTACGCAACGGGACATTTTCAAAATCTATTCTTCCATATAAAGACATGCCGTGACTGTTTTTCGTTCCCATAGCGGTTACTATATTAATTTCTTAAAATTTCTTCGGTATTGCTTTAATATAGGACCCCCTTAGCGACGTTTAAATGTTTGTTGCTATTTTGACAATGAATTAAAATGGCTGCCGCAGTTGCGTAAGTAGAGACCTTGGCGAGAAAGTCCGAGCTACTTCGTTGCCAAATTTTAAATTTCGCCAAGGAGGTCCTATACTAAAGCTGTTCCATTTCTTTCGCACAATTTTTCTCAATTTTGTTTTAAATAACATTTTTAATTTGTTGCGAGAAGAGAAAAGAGAATATACTTTTTCATAGGTCTAAATATACGAAAATTGTAAGGAAAAAAAACCCAGAAAAATAAATATTTTTTTTTTACCTTAAAATATGAAGGTGTGTTCCTATTTAGCAACGGTTGCAATATTCATTTTATTAAATTCGTTTTGCAGGTTTTATTTCAGTTTAAATTTAATAATATTTTTTAACTTATTATCAAAGGGAAAAACGTCTGACATACAGTCGGCTGCAAAATTATTCGAGCCTATATTTAAAAAGTACACTTAAGTTTTGCTAAGTAAATCCTTGTCGAATCATGTTCTTAGACTGATTAAGAACATGACTCTACAAGGATTTATTTAACAAAGCTGTATTAAGTGTACTTTATTTTGGCAAGGATTATTGCTAGTGCTCGAATAAATTTGCACCCGACTGTAAATTCAGGGTGAAACACAGCAGATGATGACGAAGTGAAATTTCTGATTGAAAGAAATAGTTCTGTCACACAACTAATAATAATTAGTTAGGCTAGGTAGGCCCGCAAGAGGTGGATCTAGTATTGTGTAATTTATTACATGTTTTATGTTTTGCTCTTATGCCAGTTTAAATCATTTAATATCAGTCTACACGATATACACTATATTTTTAACATCAGAACATCTTCAACATAATGTTTTAAAGTCATAAAAGCTCCGAGAAATTAAAAATGATACTATAATTTTTTAATTCAACTTATTATAATGGGTATTGGTATTAGGATTTTGGCCGATTGACTGCACTGGGGTCCTAGGCCAGAGGGGCAGTGCCGTCGAGGGGGTCTTTCTAAGGGGTCCTAGCCCGTATTTACGTAAACTTATTATAATAGAATCAGTTGTTTTGGTGCTACTACCAGTTTAATGAAATTGTACAAATAATCGATAAAATAAAGCAGCCATAGAAAGTATAACAGTATCCGACAAAAAAAAAAGGATGTGTAATAAAACAGTACTTCCCCCCCCCCCCAGGGGAGGAAGCGATGCCCCCACATGCACAGAATTTTTTCCTAGTTAACTACTACTATTAACAATAATTCTTATTAGTTTTACAATCAAAAGTTAAAAATAACTCTCATTATGTACATTTATACGAAATTTTATCCTATACTGCCATGTTAAAAATTTAGAAAAAATGCGATCACAGCGCCACCTGTAGAGCGATTGATTCCCAAATATAATCAGCACCAGTTTATGTCAGGGTCCAACTAAATACCAAGTTTGGTTAAATTTCGTTAAAAAAATTTTTCGATTTTTTTTTTCTTTTGTTAAAATTAAAAGAAATCGATAACCTTGTTCAAATTATCACAGATTTATAGTTCAACCATTCGTTTTAAAGGTATTGACGAGACCTTTCGAAAGATACCCATCTTGAAAATACCCCCCCCCCCGGGGGGGAAGCAATGCACAAAATTTTTCCTAGTTAACTACTAATATTATCAATAATTCATATTAATTTTACAATCGCAAGTTAAAAATAACTCTCATTATCTACATTTATACGAAATTTTGTCCTATACTGCCATGTTAAAAGTTTAGAAAAAAATGCAATCACAGCGCCATCTGTTGAGCGATTCATCCCCAAATCTAATCAGCACCAGTTTATGTCAGGGTGCAACTAAGTACCAAGTTTGGTTAAATTTCATTCATTGGTTCGTGAGATACAGTGTCCACAAATCGTGATACACACAGACAGACATTTTCTAAAAACTATCAATTCGTGTTCAGGACATCCCAAAACGTGTAAATCCATCAAAAAACGGAGGTCGAAAATTTTCACGAATCCAATATTTTCTCTATATTACATATAGAAGAAAGTAATAAACGATAAAAAATATCGGTAGATTTACGGCCACGTGATAAACGCCAACAATTGTTGCACTACGGCCATCGAGTCTGGCCGTGGTTGCACTGGGAGATTGTTTGGTGCTGCACTCTATCAACATTTTTAGAAAATACTGTATCTTTTTTACCTCGTTATTTAGAATGTTTTAAATAAATAAGGGACTGTTCTCCATTAGTTTACTTTTTGTTTGTTTAGGTGTTCTCTTTTCCTTTAATTTGCTCTCTATTTTCGGAGCTGTACGATTTCAAACAAAATTTGTAATAGTATAAATCTGCTCCAAACATATAAAAGTGATATTCAAGATCGTAAGTTCTCGTATACACGTCGTCTTGAAAGTCGTCTATAATTCATGTTACATTAAATTTTTGTGCAAATATTTAAAATTTAAAATAATTTCGAAAATTTCTATTTATGATCATTAAAAAGTTTTACGATGGCTTTTAATTGCTATTAAATTATTTTACCTGTATCGATTTTATTAGTGAATGAATATAAATTAAAATGGAATTTTTTTACAAGAGAAACATTATGCTTTTAAAATTTGTATGTTATATACAAATTTTAAAACGGTAATGTTTTTAAATACTTATTTCATAAATAGTGATTTGTAAGATATTATGAGATTTGAACACTTTTATGTAAAAAAAAAATAATCTGGTGTGTCACTCACACGACTTTCTCTTACCCTGAAATTTAATACTATAAATACAGGTTGGAGATTAAGAGGTAAGATACGATGTTATGTAAACCTATGTTAAACAATTCAAATTAGGCTTCGGAAGAGTTTTGTATGATAATTGATTCTGTGTGAGGGGGGCTACCGCCTACCGCCTACCTAAAAAAAAAAAAAAAAAAAAGTTTTTTTTTTCGTTAAAAGTGAAAAAAATCGATAACTTTGTTTTAAATTATCGCAGATCGATGGTTCAACCATTCGTTTTAAAGGTATTCGCGAGCTCTTTTGAAAGATACCCATCATGAAAATTTACTCCCCTCGAGGGGGGACATCCCCTCCAGGGGGGGAGGCGAGGCTCCTACATACAAAAAAAAAATTTCCCAGTTGACTATCTCTATTACAAAATATATATCTTCGTTTCATTTTGTTTAGTGCAGTCTATAGACGTTAAACTCTACTTACCTGCAATTTCCCCCATAGACGTAATGTATTAGAATTCTCTTGATTGTCCCTGTACACGAACCATTTGCTTGATCTTAACGAAAAGCTTACTGTAGCATCCCTATATGATACACATTTAGAATATCAAGTTTGAACTTTCTGCCATAATTTGTTTTTGAGATATGCTGATAACAGATAGACACACAGACACACACACAGACCATTTGCTAAAAACATGATTTTCGTATTCAGGGGGCCTCAAAACGTGTAAATATAACAAAATCTCGCGTTCGAAAATTTGACCCAAAAACAATACTTTCTCTACCTTATGGGTAAGAGAAAGTAAAAAATCTATGCATAAATGCATTTTTTTTTTTTTTTTTACAAATTCTTAAATGTGGATAATATAGGTAATTCATTAATTTAGCTTTCTTATCGACCCACAACCACAACTTCGAGATAAATCATTACATATTTAAAAGAATAGATGGCAGCACTACACAAGTACCTTACTCCTCTTAATTTAAACAGCTTCACATTCAGCCAATCAGAAGGCTTTATTATTCATGTCGTGCTCAAACAAGTAGGATTGGTAGATCAAACTTCACAGAGATCGATTGGATCGGTCAAACTGATTCCAAGGCTAAACAAAGTCCAAGTCCAAGAGTAGCAGACATTACAATTTCAGTTTGGCTGGCAGTCATCAACCAACCAACCTAATGTTTTTGGCTGGGTTCTTGTTCTTTGTTTACGAGTTGTTAAAATTTATTCGAATTGTAGAGTGAATTGCTTTTTCATAAGTTTTTACTGACCTAAGATTTTGTTGTTGGCTGATTCAATCGTATTTGTATTTCATAAACGTATCATTTGCTTTTTTTTACTAAACCGTTAATTTTTCACTGCCACTATGAACATCAAAGTTGAAAACATTGACTGTATTGTATTTACCTTGTTGTGTGATATATTTCCAATGGATCTTGTAAGTGAAATCGAAAGATTTTTTGGTGTGAAAAAGTGTGTTTTAATGTTGAGATGTTTCATAGATCGCACGGTTGCATTAACTCTGTGCAGTACCGCAGCAGTGGAAAAACTCGCGACCCTCAACTATATAATGATAAAAGGAAAGAAATACACTTTTCGATACTGTGATAAAGTTCCTAAAAGAATGAAAGTTTTAAATATCCATCCAAAACTTACAGTGGGTGAGATGGATTGTCACATGACGAATTACGGAAAAATTTGCTACAGTGAGTTAGAGAGGCGAGCTGGCGGCAATAATTATTTTGCCGTAATTGAATTTAGGAAGCCCCAGCCTGAAAAAATTCTTCTACGACGCAAAGAATATGAAACACTTTATTTTTAAGTTATATTGAACATAAAATAGTGTTACTTATTTTCGAAAAAGAATTTCATAATCATGTTATCGTTTGTCCTAATTTGATGTAATAAAATCAAATTCAGCCTGATTTTTTAAATTTATTTCTCGTGATAGAATGTATGGCAAGTAATTCGTGAAAGGATGGGAAATTTTTATAAAATATGAATATTTATTTTTTCTTTTAAATTTTGTACATTATGGGAATACACCACAAATCAGCAGCATCGTCTAAAACCCATGTTATTCTATGGGAAAATTTGTTAATAGTACAGGAATGATTTTGTTCAGGTAATTTACCTGATTTCAAATATTTGTTTCATTTTCAATATCAGAATTCCAGTTCTTTTTTTTTTTTTTTTTTATAGTTAAAATCATAACCTCAGTGTTATATGACTGCTAAACCTAATTAAAATTATTATTTTTCATAATGAGTAATTGTTCTCTCCCCCATACTAAAATTTTTTCATGAATTCACAAGCATTCCTAAAATTACATATCACTTAATATATATATTTTTTAATTCCGTTTTCACATTCTGAAAATTCACAAGTATTAAATTGGTATTAGTTTCCTAAAAATTGATTTTTTTTTTAATATTTTAAGTTTTAAAGTGTAAAAAATTAATGCATTTTTCTCATTTTTTAGTTAAGTTGCAGAATGAAATTTTTCAGGGTTGCTACGGTACCTGGAAAACTCAGGGAATTTGAAAATCTTAAAACCCGAATAAATTACTACGTCAGAAACGCCAAAGAAAAATATTAGAAATGCATACAGCTGTTTCGGCAGCCTTAAGCGTCTTCAGTGCAAAAAGAATTCTGAATCTGGAGAAGTGCTCGTATTTATAGGAGAGGGGTCGAATTTAGTTCAACCAATAGGATTGCGGGAAAGGTGGGGAGAGTGTCCAAAAGGAATTTATTAAAGTTAGCTGTGTAAACAGTAGAAAAATTAAGAAAATGTGGACTGAATATAAAATTTCCAACAGTCAGACAAATAGGGAATAGCGAAATCCCAATTTACAAGGTTTTTAAAATTTTTATAAATATGAAATGCTTCAAAGAAATCGAGTTCATGAATGGATTTAGGTCTGCAAATTATTTTAACTGAATTAAATTTAAAATTATGATTTTCCTCCCAGCAATGTTTAGAAATAGCCGATTTATTGGTTTCTTGTTTGTGGACATAATTCATATGTTCTTTAAGATGAAATTTAAGACTGCGTTTAGTTTAGCCAATATATGATAAACCACACTGACAGGAAATACTATAAATACCCCAAGAATTATGCTTATCAATTGGATCTTTTAACTGAGAAAAGGTGAGTTTATTGGATCAATAAACTCACCTTTTCTCAGTTCCAATAAACTCACCTTTGGACACTCTCCCCACCTTTCCCGCAATCTATTGGTTGAACTAAATTCGACCCCTCTCCTATAAATACGAGCACTTCCACAGATTCAGAATCCTTTTTGCACTGAAGACACGCTTAAGGCTGCCGAAACAGCTGTATGCATTTCTAATATTTTTCTTTGGCGTTTCTGACGTAGTAATTTATTCGGGTTTTAATATTCCAACGCCAAGTCTCCTGTTATAATTTGAAAATCTAGAAACTTCAGGGAATTTCAAAATTTATTGCAAAAACAGGGAAAATTCGGGGAATTTTGAAATTTTTTGGAAAAACATTGGAAAATTTTTTCATAATCAAATATTTTTTTTTTATTTTAGTGCTTTATAATGAATCAATTATTTTTTTTTTCTCCAAGTATAGTAAGTAAATATAAAATAAATAAACCCTAAATATGATCAATTGACTTGTAAACATGTTAGACTCTAATGCTACATGATTGTGTGTCATCAAAGAGACAGGGAAAACTCAGGGAATTTTTTCTCCTGATTTGTGTAGTAACCCTGTTCTTAAAATAAAAAGAATAAATTTTTAGAAGGCAAGTAACTAGCTGAATGGTTGTGAATTTTCTGAAAGTAAAAAGCGAATTAAGAAAATACATTAGATAATCAGTAATTTTATAAACAAATTTCTCCATATAATAACACACAAGCTTTATTGATCAGAGACTGAAATTGTAGGTACAACAAGAGGGAGAGAGGAAGCTTAATGCTGACTCTTGAATGAAAGGCTACCTGGTGGAATGGAATTCAATAGAAAGGACAACCTTCATTTTCTAAAAAAAATGCATCATTTATCATCCTGTTACACTTCTAATTTTGTACTTAGAGTTTCTTCCAGGTTTAGAAAAGAATGGGACTTTTCGAAAGCAGTTTTGGATTTATAAAAACTTTTTTAATAATTCAATTCTCAACACTCAATTTCAAGATTGTTATACATTTGCATTTTTTTTTTTTTCTTTCTTTCTTTTCTACTGTTTCTTACTGATGTATAAATAAGTATTAACCCTCGCTTTCCCAAGATGGGGTCATTTTGAAGTTGAAATTTAGTTAAGCCCGCCTCATTCAAAAAGTGTGCTAATTTGCCAGAGATAGCAAACGTAACCAGTGGAATGTTGCAACTTCGAAATGATACAAAAAGGTGCGGTGCTGGTGATTTTCGCCAAGCAGCACCTGAAAGCAATTTTTTGCAGTAATGCCTTGATCTTGGGAAAGCAAGTGTTAATGTTGCATACAGGCAGGGCCCACTTTACCATTAGGCAAGCCTAGGCGGTTGCTTAGGGCTGCCAAAAAATTAGAACACTGTGCAAAAAAACTTTAAAAAAAAAAGCGTAAATCATAAACCAGTTTTTGATTTTCTCTCTTTTAAGGCATATGTGAGTATTAAGTTGTAAATTAAAAATAATCTTCTTTAAAGATTTTAACTTCGTGTAAAAACACTTTATGGTATTTTTACACAAACTTTGACTTTTAATAAATATACTCTTTAAATTGACTTTTAATTTATATACACTTTGAATTGTATAGTAATAATGAATGAAGACTTGAAGACTAGATCTTTTTTAAATTAGATGGAACAGAAGAGAAGGGGGTGATTTGTAATTGCAACCAGAACAATTTGGTTTTAGACCTAAGCATTCTACCATAACAGATCTTCAAAGTAACAGAATTCATTCACGGTAGTTTTATTAATTGCGAAAAAGTCGAAGCTCCTTTTCTTGACATTACTAAAGCTTTTGAAATGGTTTTGCATGACGGCCTTATTTTTAAACTCATCCAATTTCAAATTCCAACTCCTTATATCAGATTCATACATAGTTAACTAAATAACAGAACTAGAATGAGAAGATAGAAAACACTATTCGATTTCTAAGTATCTAAATAAAAATACTTGGAAGTTTTATACATTTGTTTAAAAATAGCTTCAGAAATAGTTCAGATTCAGAAAGTCTTAACTTGTATTTAAAATACGCAAAATATATATTTAAAAAAATAAATAAAAGACCACCTTTTCTCAACTATTATGTCTAGAAAATCTGTTTAAAGCGATGACAGGCTTTACTTTCATACGGAAAAAGTAAACACTACTTTGATTCGTGTCATCATATCTAAATAAGAGTATCTAATTACGTTGTGCATTTATGAATAAAAAAGCTTCGTAACCTTCCTACCTGACGTCAGAGGTCACATGATAGGGGAAAAACAAATAGCAGACGCAGTGTTATTTATCTATAGCAATTGCTGAAGTAACATATTTTCTATTCTTATTTTTGATCAATTGTATTTAATCTGTGTTATTTTTTTTTTTTATACATCATCATTTTTAATCCATTTTATATCATTATTCATCATCTTTTGTTTGCTGTATACATTTACAATCATCATTTAGTTTATACCTGTTGTTGATTATCATGGAGAACATGTTAAATACTCTGATTTTTGGTACTTAAATCAGTGACAGTGCAATATCGTACTATGTAAATCCATTTAGACCAGTAACTAAGTTAATTAACTTGTTGTAACACCTTTATGCAATTAAATTAAATGAAAACATTTTATAATCCATAAACATTCCACAAGAACAAGCTATTATTTATTGCTAGATCAGTTAATGTAACAGTTAAACTGGAACATCCAAAAATCGATTCTTACAGTTGAAAATAAATAAACACATAAAGTGTTTTTAAAAAATTCTTAAATTTAAAAATACAACTATTCTATTGTTTACAAATGCACAATATTACTTTTATTTTATTTTATATTAAATATTAACACTTTTGTTCTTAAGAACAATATTTAATTGAATTCGATTATTCGTTTTCCTCTATCACATGATTGAGCAGACGGCGGTGGGAAGAGCCCATTTGGTTGAACTACAGATCTGTGATAATTTAAAACAAAGTTATGAATTTTTTTCCTTAAAAAAAAAAAAAAAAAAAAAAAAACTGATGTTGACATAAAATTGACTTTCTTTTGGTATTTAATGTTCTTTGAGATAAAAATCATCTGCATTCATCATAGTAAATAATTTTAATAAATTATGATTAATTAAATAATTTGTACTGCATGATAGAAGAAAGTTTTGTAGTAGCCACAACATGCTAGTTTTTTTTTTTTTTTTTTTTTTTTTTGAGGACACCACAATATGTGCTATAATGCTTATAAAGAATGATTTGATAATTAATAATTTGATAACTATCTTTCCTATTATAATGCGAGACAAAGCAAAAAATGCATGCTTGTGAAGACTGGGCAGTAGACCGCTCTACCGCCAAATTTAGGCACTTTTTCATTCAATATTCACCACTAAATTTTAAATGTAACAGTTGCCTAATCACTTCAGCAGGGGTGATTGTGACTCACATGTAAAAACCCTGAAATTTAGAGCCTCAAATTAAAACCCCCCACAAATATCACATAATACTCAAACTGTTTAGGCCAGAAGCCCTCAATCCTTTTACATTTCATTTACATATCACCTGGATAACAAATGAACAACCAATGAAAGCAAAAAATAACTTTATAGGAAATATGAAAATACAGATGGGTTGAGTAAAAAACCCTGAAATCAGGGGTAAACCCTGAACATAAACACCCCTGCTTCAGAGGTTATTCATCCATTATCTATAAATTATTGGTGATTGTTAAATAAAATTGTCCCTAAATTTTGCAACATAGTTTAGTCAGGCCTCACAACAAGTTTTTGCCTCAAATATATAGACTTTATAGACTAAAGTTGGAAATTTATACACTTAATAGACTAACATTAAATATATTAATAACTAAACTTAATAGACAAAATACCTGTAACGATGATACATTATCTATAAATCTTAATTATAAGATTTTTCTGCAAAGAAATTTGTTATACATAAAACACTTAACTAATTTTTGAACATACATTAAAAAAGTTGAGAGTAAACACCCACCTCACAACCTCTCTCTTGCATCCTCTTTTCTTATTTATTTTAGTAACTGGATGCCTGAGTTCACATGGCCTCATTGTGAAAATCATTCATTGTGTAGATACAGTGATTTGTTTAAAGATAATTCAGGGTTCCCACGGTCCTTGAAAGTCCTTAAGAAGTACTTGAATTTCATTTTCTTTTTCAAGGGCCCTTGAAAGTACTTGAATTTTCCACTCCAATAGACGGGCTTGGCGCGAATTCTGTCAAGGCTAAACTATCTCCATCTCCACATGCTCACGCCATTGTCTAATATAATGATTTTGTCATAAAATTCGTATTTCATTGTCTCTCTTCTGCATATAGTTTCAACTTATTTGTTTTTGTTTTTTTGCCAGTCTCATACCTGTTTGATGGACTGGTCATCAATTTTGAGCAGAAAGTGACCAAACCAGGACTCAAACCTAAAAACTTTAGAATAATCATAATGATTCCAAATCTTGAACTACCGTACATTTCCGAATATAAGCCGAGAGTACATTTTTCCCAGCAGAAATTTGCCCAAAATTGCAAACCCGTGTATAAGCCGAATTGAAAAAATACTCTTTTTAAAGTTCGAGTATATCGCCAAAATGGAGAAAATATTGCCAATCTATACAACCTTCAGGATAAATCTGTCCAATGAAATTGCGCGCTTATCCAATAGAATTCCTTACCTTGCTTAGCTATAACGTAAAACGATCGCAGTGTGTTTGGCAACGGCGATATAGTTTTAACTCTGGCAACCCTATCAGAAGGGAGGCAAACACAGACGCGAACGCAAGTCCCGGCAGCTAAAACGATGGTTACCGTAATACCAGGACGGGAGACCTAACCCTAGTCTCGATGATGCAATGCAGCCGCTGGATGTTTACATAAATAAGCCGTTTAAAGACCGATTGCATCGATTTTTTTAAATGACGTATCTAAATTATTTTGCATATTTCTACTTTTCAGTATTTTTATCAGTGCTTCAAGGCAATCTTCAAAAAAAAAAAAATATCTATAAAAAAAAAAGCCACTTTTGCTAGTGTAAGCCTAGAAACATTTTAAACAGAGACAATTTAAATTTAATTGTATAAATTAAAAATATGATCGGGAGTCCAGTTTTTTCAAGTTTCTCTTATACTATTTCTGAATCAGACAGAGAATTTACTCCGTTCGTGCACTCTGCCAATTACTTCAGTTAGTGGCAGTTCAAAAAGAAATGTAAACACACGTGACTACATCAAGCGTTTTGTGAAAAAATTTAAAATTGCTAATTTAATTTAATAATTATTTAAAAATAAGGTTTAATATCACTATTTTACTTTATATATAGTGTTTAAGCTTAAAATATATGTATTCAATCATTGTTTCTAAAGTACGTTTTTTGCTAGAAATGGGGATTTGTATATAAGCCGACCCCTACAATTCAGCTTCCGAAAAATTTCCAAAAATTCTCGGCTTATACACAGAAATATACGGTAATCATTTTTTGACTCTTGTAAAAGTTAATTTGGACAGTCCATCAAAAATGTATTGTGAAAACAGGCAAAGTTATTCTAATTATAAAAAAATATATATATATTACTAATGAAAGTAGTTACTAAAGTTTTGTGTGTATGCCTAGCGTTCTGCGATTTTCCCCTAGTCCTTGAAAAATTTCAAATAGGCCTTGAAAAGTCCTTGATTTTTTTTCTTTTTTAAGAGTGGGAACCCTGTAATTATTATTTGTTTGCCCAGGGCACAGCACGAGTTACCACTGAAAGCTAATTTTCCTGGAAATAAAGAAAGTTAAGATCGAATCATATTAAATCACGAATTATGATTTCCTATCGAAATCATTCAAGCAGTTTCCTAGAAGACAAGATTTCTGCTATACATTATTCTAGGTTCGTGACAGCTAATTTTTATGAAAAATAAGATAAGTGAGACTGTTTTACTGTTTTTCATCTATAAAAAAAGTCTAAACATTTTTTTCTTTCCAAAATCATTCCGCGATTTCCAAGAAAAAGTTTATGCCACATTTCTTCTAGATGGTGTGCGGGTTACCAGTGAACTCTAAAATGGAGTTGAGGATTATTTCAGTTCGAAATGTCATCTCAAAAAGACAAAAACTCTAAATATTTTTCAAAGTCACTTGAGTAAAAAAAAAAAAATGCAAAATGTTCTAAAGAGAATGTCAGACTTTTGTGCTGACAATTTAATTGTAAGCTCAAATATTCCCTAAATCTGAATTTTTATCAAAATCCTTCAAATAATTTCTAAGAAATCCACGTCACTGTCATATTTTGCCTTTTGCAAAATGAAAGGTTAACAGTCAACACTATGAAGATGAGGAAAAATAAAACAGATTTCTCATCTCAAAAAGCCCTTTTATCAAAATCATTAGAGCCATTTCCTAGAAACTTTTTGTTGTTATTTTGCAACAGGCAGAGTGAAGGCTAACTGTAAACATTAATTTTCCTGAAGATGAAAAAAATTCAGTTTGAATTGTCACATAAAAAAAAACCCCTAAACCTTAAATAATTATAAAAATTGTTCAAGCAATTTTCAAGAAAACCAAATTCCAGTCATATTTTGCTATGGTGAAGTAGATTCCAGTCATATTTTGTTGTGGTGAACAGGCAGAGTGAAGGCTAACTGTAAACATATTGTCACTTAAAAAAAAACCCTAAACCTTAAATAATTATTAAAATTGTTCAAGCAATTTCCAAGAAAACCAAATTCCAGTCATATTTTGTTGTGGTGAACAGGCAGAGTGAAGGCTAACTGTAAACATTAATTTTCCTGAAGATGAAAAAAATTCAGTTTGAATTGTCACATAAAAAAAACCCTAAACCTTAAATAATTATAAAAATTGTTCAAGCAATTTCCAAGAAAACCAAATTCCAGTCATATTTTGCTATGGTGAACTAGATTCCAGTCATATTTCGTTGTGGTGAACAGGCAGAGTGAAGGCTAACTGTAAACATTAATTTTCCTGAAGATGAAGAAAACTCAGTTTGAATTGTCACATAAAAAAAACCCTAAACCTTAAATAATTATTAAAATTGTTCAAGCAATTTCCAAGAAAACCAAATTCCAGTCATATTTTGCTATGGTGAACTAGATTCCAGTCATATTTCGTTGTGGTGAACAGGCAGAGTGAAGGCTAACTGTAAACATTAATTTTCCTGAAGATGAAAAAAATTCATTTTGAATTGTCACATAAAAAAAAAACCCTAAACCTTAAATAATTATTAAAATTGTTCAAGCAATTTCCAAGAAAACCAAATTCCAGTCATATTTTGCTATGGTGAACTAGATTCCAGTCATATTTCGTTGTGGTGAACAGGCAGAGTGAAGGCTAACTGTAAACATTAATTTTCCTGAAGATGAAAAAAATTCATTTTGAATTGTCACATAAAAAAAAACCCTAAACCTTAAATAATTATAAAAATTGTTCAAGCAATTTCCAAGAAAACCAAATTCCAGTCATATTTTGCTATGGTGAACTAGATTCCAGTCATATTTCGTTGTGGTGAACAGGCAGAGTGAAGGCTAACTGTAAACATTAATTTTCCTGAAGATGAAGAAAACTCAGTTTGAATTGTCACATAAAAAAAACCCTAAACCTTAAATAATTATTAAAATTGTTCAAGCAATTTCCAAGAAAACCAAATTCCAGTCATATTTTGCTATGGTGAACTAGATTCCAGTCATATTTCGTTGTGGTGAACAGGCAGAGTGAAGGCTAACTGTAAACATTAATTTTCCTGAAGATGAAAAAAATTCATTTTGAATTGTCACATAAAAAAAAACCCTAAACCTTAAATAATTATAAAAATTGTTCAAGCAATTTCCAAGAAAACCAAATTCCAGTCATATTTTGCTATGGTGAACTAGATTCCAGTCATATTTCGTTGTGGTGAACAGGCAGAGTGAAGGCTAACTGTAAACATTAATTTTCCTGAAGATGAAAAAAATTCAGTTTGAATTGTCACATAACCCCCCCCCCCCCCCCCTAAACCTTAAATAATTATAAAAATTGTTCAAGCAATTTTCAAGAAAACCAAATTCCAGTCATATTTTGCTATGGTGAACTAGATTCCAGTCAGATTTTGTTGTGGTGAAATAACGCAGCAATGAACGCTAACTATCCTCGAGACGAGGATATGTCAGATAAGTTTCTCATTAAAAAAAAAAAAAAACCTTATTCCTATCATTTTATTAAAACTATTTGTTTCTGAGAAAACCAAGTTTCTGCCACATTTTGCAATGGACAGAAATGAGCTAACATTGAAGGCTAATTTTCGCAAAGATGAGGTAAAGTCAAAATAGATTTGGTATCTCAAAAAATACTTAAACTTAAGTTTTTATTAAAATTGTCATATTCATTTCCTAGTAAACCTAAATTCTGTCACAATTTTCAACTGGCAGGTGATGGTTTAGTAATGAGTGTGAATTTCCCTAAAGATGAGGATATGTCCAATCGATTTAGTTCTCTAAAAACACATAACTCCAAACTTTCATCAAAATCATTATATCCTTTTCCGAGTAAACCCAATTTCTGCTGTTGTTGCAATTGGCCAATAAAGAGAGTTAAGAGTGAATGTGACTTTTCTTGAAGATGAGGATAAACATAATCGTTTTTTCGACCTAAAAATCTCCTAATCCCAAACTTTCATCTAAATTGTTAGAGCCATTCCCAAGATATACATGTATATATATAAAACAAGTCCAGTGATTGACTCGTTTAATATAAGAGAAGAATACAGGGCCCGCTTTACCATTAGGCGAACCTAAGCGGCCGCCAAAAAAAAATTTAAACACTGCCCAAAATTCAAGAGGAAAAAAATCGATGGAAGAAAAGTGAAAATCATAAACCAACTTTTGATTTTTTCTCTCTTTTAAGGAACATGTGTCTATTCACTTGTAAATTAAAAGTAACCTTCTTTGAGGATTTTAACTTTGTATAAAAGCACCTTAACCCTTTCAGGGGCAAGGAAATTTCTCTCATTTAAAATAAGCTACCACCAGAATTTGCGAGCAAGTCTAAAATAGAAGAAATACATGAAGGATTTTCTTTATGTTATTAAAGTAAAAATTTGTAAAAATTTCAAAGATGAATTTTTGCAGTTGGGAATTAAAATTAAGTATTCTGGTTTAGGTACTAAAAATGTTCATTTTTAATAAATATATGCTTCGATTTGTATTGTGGTAATGAATGAAAGCTAGATTTTTTTTCAAATTAGATAGAAAGAAATGATGAGGAGGGGCTGGATGATTTGTAATTTCAATACGAACAATTAGTTTTAGACCTAAACATTCCTCCACCTATCAGAATAACAGAATTTATTCACGATAGTTTTATTAAATCTGAAAAATTCGAAATCCTTTTACTTGGCATCACTTACGCTTTTGACAGCTTCGCATGGCGGCCTCATTTTTAAGCTCATTCAGCTTAAAATTCCAACTCCTTATATCAAATTCATTCATAATCAACTAAATAATAGAACTAAGAATAAGAAAATATAAAAAAAAAAACCCACTAAATTTATAAGTATAAGTTTTGTACATAATTTGTGAAAAAAATAACTTCGTAAACAAGTAAGAAAATAAATCAGATTTCAGAAAGGTTTTAAGAATTGGTTTAAAATATGCAAAATATATAAATTAAGATTAAAAAATAAATAAGAGTAAATTTAAGTTACATAAGGGCGATCTTTTCTCGCTATGGTGTCTAGAAAATCTGTTTCATGCGCTGACATTTCTGCAAAAGGTTTTACCTTCATACGGAAAAATTAAACGCTATACTTTGGTTCGCATCACAGGCCCACCAGTGGCCGAGCGGTTCTGCGCTCAAAGCTGGTAGATGGGAAGTGCCCGGTTCAATCCCAGGTCGCGCTCATCAACCTAACCATTCGTGATTTTCTACGAAACTCACGTAAATACGGGCTAGGACCCCTTAGAAAGATCCCCTCAGAGGAAATTCTACCTATAGGCCTCGGACCTTAGCGTAGTTAATCGGTCTTAAACCCTACCAATAGATTCGTATCACCATACCTAAATAATAATACCTAATTATGTCTCTCGTTTATGAATGAAGAGGCTTCGTAATTGTGTTCGAAAGTGATTAATTTGCAATTAATAATAGCCAACGCAATATTTCATCTGATAAATCAATCCACTAAGAAATGAATTAATAAAAATTTTATTTCACATATACATTTAGATACATATTCTATATAAGATAATCCATAGATAATATATATCTATAGTATAAGATATAGATCTTAATCTTTAGATAAGATCTATAGTATATAAGATACATTAAGGAAAAGGTTAAAGCAAAAGTGAAGGGGAAAGCATTTTTAACACTTTTAAATAAGGTTTTAAAATGTTGACGACTTCAGTTTGTCAGCATAGCCATAGCTAATGTCCTCTATTTAAAATGGTAGAAATAGGATAACTAGCTTGTGTACAGGAACATCCAAAAGAATGACAGTTAATTACTTTCTATGAAATGTATTTTACCATGTTTTTATTAACTTCTATTCTTGTTTGTTTGTTTGTCCGGTACAAATCTTGCAATCTATTTTTAACTAACTTCCCTACTAGCTAGACATTTGAAACTTTCACAGTAACTCAGAACCCGGTGACAACACAATACTTCGAAGTCAGATTTTCGAATAGTTTTTCCTTTTAATTAATTAAAATATGAAAATGATAAGCTCCTAATAGCAATAAAAATAGTCATTAAAATATTAGCTATAATTTAATTGTTGCCAAAAAAAAAAATTTAGAAGTTCATTTTCTTCCGACATAAAAATAAATACATTTAACCCGTTAGTAGTCGCTAGTTGGTTGATTTGTTGCCCATCCTTCAGTTTTTCCAGATTTTTTTATTCAATAGCCACCAAAAATTTTTAGAAGTGGCATTTGATATACATAAAATGCGAATAAAATCAAAGAAACGTCGATCACATCACTTCTTAAAATTATTGGTGACAGTTGAATAAAAAGTGCGCAATCTGTAATAGTTTGCAATCTGCTGTTTGTAGCGACTACTAACGGGTTAATTAAACGTGAGCGTTAAAAAATTGTAATGCATCTGGCAAAAATTGCGTCATTATCATTTTAAAGATTTTCTACACATTGATAAAGTGCTAATGTAGTTCATGATGGAAATATTGTTGTTCGAAAAGGATTAATATTTTATTTTTAAAAAAATTCAAATTTCCCGTAACTCTTTAACCAATCACATTAGATTGTCCATCTTTGGAATATCGATAATAAGGATTTTCTCCCCAAAAGTCGCCAAATCCATTACCTGCCTATTGGAGTTTTTTAATGTGTTTTAAAGGGAAGATTAAGCTATTTTAACGCCAAAAAGAGCTGGAAATGCAGAAAATTGACATTTTATCAACTTACTAAGCCTCTTTGAAAGAATTTATACAAAAATAAATACAATTATTTACAATTTCGTAACAATACACATTAATAAAGTGCTAATGTAGTTAGTTCTATTGCTATGATTCAACAGAAACTTTAAAAACATGGTTTATAAAAAGTTTTTTATCTTATAATTATTTATAAATCACATTTAAGAAACTTTGTACTGCAAAAGTCGTATTAAAATTAGATTTATTATTCATATGATAAAAAAAAAAAAAAAAAAAAAAAAAAATCTATAGAATATGGCATGTTTAGCATTAAGATTTACAGGATCACACCAAAATATTCAAACACATAGCATAAGAGCTACAATTGGAAATTGCTAGAACTGTATTCCCGCTGGTATTAAGGTTTAACACTTTTCAACAATGTTTTGGAGTGATTATGAAATCAGTTAGTTTGTCTGTATGTATTTTTTTTGTTGTTGTTGTGTGATAACGTAGGCAAAGTACATTCAAAGTTAAAGTAGGCAACAAGTACATACAGTTAGAAAATATTAATAGTCTATGCAGACCAAATGATTTTTCATTCTTGTTTAAAAAATGAAACGAATTCTTATCATCATCTGGTTTAACATAAAATGTAAAATTATCATTTATTATAGAATAATTAAAATTATAATAAAAATAAAAACTAATTTAAAATATATATATATAACAGTAATATTTTAATATTATTATTATTCACTCTGGAAGTTTTTCGGTAGTAAAAATGCAGCATCTTGATTAGATTCACTACGTTTTGTGATGCGATGCCGCAATCTGATAGCTGAGCAATGGTGAGGGAATGACAGATTTCAAATTCCCTTTTCTTCTGGCCATGCAAAAATTTTCTTTTTCATTTCATTGTAGTAGTTTTTAGTCAAATTTTCAGCCAAACAGTTTATGGTACAAGCTGTACATGGTGTATGAGTACATGTACAGGTATAACAGTATTGATGTACATGTTCCATTGCACATCAAATGCGATGTCATGTAGAGAATAGAGATTAATATAAACAGAAATTTTAAGGCATTTTCCCAATCGAACGTTTAGCACAGTAAGGTAGAAAAGCTGATTTCTACCGGATTTGATTCTACTTGTTTATTTTTCCTTATTTCTAAATATGCCGAATCCAATTCAATTTTTACAAAAAGAAAAAAAAAAAAGAAAATGTTATTTAAATTTACATTAACTTATAATATCAGAACAAGTTGAATCTTAATACAGTAGCTTTTTTCTTCTGTAAGGAGGAGGGATCACAGTGAAAATATTTACCTGGGGTTACATAAAATCTTTAAACCTTTCCGACCCGAAACATTTTTACCTTAAAACATTACATTCTTTAGTTCTTTCAAACTGAAAGAAAAATATAGACTATAAGTGACATTTGTTGATTAAAAATTGTACTTTACACTTTCTGCAAATTAGCTCGATCGTTCATTTCCTGATTTTATTATGTACGACTGTTCCAGGTGCAAAAATGTAAGTGGATGTCTAACCCGCACGATCGTACTGCCTGGGTCGGAAAGGGATAAGCTGCCCTGGTGTAATATCTATTAGAGGGGGCTGCCAAAAATCTATTGCTTAGGGCCGCCAAAATTGTAAAGCGGCCCCTGGAAGGATATACATTAGTAATATATTCATTACAAGTTACCAAAATAATACAATAACAATTTAATTGATAATATTGATGGAAATTATAAGTGAACTCATATAAAAAGAGGAGATATAAAAATGACACCTGAAAATTTTATATGCATATTTCCTACAATTTTATATGCGTATCTGCTGGAAAAATATTTTTTAATATGGAAGTTCTTAAAAATATAGACTTTATAGACTAATTTTTGAAAATATAGACTTTTATAGACTCAATGTTAAATATATAGACTTTTACAGACTAGTTGTGAGCTCTGTTTAGTGCGTTTTAGAGCGTTAGAGCCAGCAGCGGGCTAAACAAACAAAATGAGAGCACTAAAATAAAAGTTTATTGATTCAAACATAATAAGATTTATGAGTTTGGTGGTTGTTTTATTGGTTGGTTAGCGTTTAAATGGTTGATTAAAAGCGTGAGCAAAAACAGGTAGCAATTATTTGGGTTTGGGGTTGCAATAATTAAACAGAATCCTGCATTAAATAAGAAAATGTAGGCACAAGTGCAGCATGAAAGTGTTGCAGCACTCATGCCTACATACTATTTTAGCTGATGAAGGTTCATGATAACATAATAGTCATATAATGGATTGGAAGTAGTAATTCTATCTCACCATTTCTGTGCCCCAACATGAGCCTTATGTAATAACAGGAGACTTGGCATTGGAATATTAAAACCCGAATAAACTACTACATCAGAAACGCCAAAGAAAAATATTGGAAATGCATACAGCTGTTTCGGTAGCCTTAAGCGTACCGTCTTCAGTGCAGAAACCTGTACTTCAGAAATTTGTAGTAGGAAGTTTGATTCCTTCCTACTACAAGTTTGCGTACAAGTTTCTTCTATCAGATGTTCACGCCAGTCCAGTGTTTCAGACTCCTCCAACAGAATGACTCTACCACTGCTCGACAAGTTTTCTTCACCTTAATGTGACCACCACGCCAGCCTTTCCAATAGCCATTCAAAAATTTTTTCAACGCAAGTCGCAGTAATCAAGTGTTGCCTCAGTGTTAATGTAGAATGGCTCCAACCTATGAAGTATAATTTTTTTTTTTTTTTGTATCAAAGTAGCGATGCAACTATAACTTTAACCTGATTTGTGATGTATATATATTTGTAACACAGCTGCACACTGTACAAACAAACATGTAGTTTTCCTGATGATACCCTGCTTTTCAGGGCGAAAAGCTTAGAAATATGTGATTTTTTAAAACTTTTATACGTGTCTCAATGTGTTTTATTTATTAAATTGAAAACGATACACGTGTCTTTTTTAAAGGTGTCTCTGAATGGGATGTATTTTTTCTAAATATATGCATTGCAAAAGTATAGATTTCATCTCAGAAGAGCCAGAACAAAATTTTGAGTGATTGTTTTTTTTTTTTTTTTTGTACTGAAACACCCAGAATTCTTAAATAAGGGCAAGCTGTAATTTTAAAACAACACAAAAGTTATTTTCAATTTCATATTTTTTTACTCTCAGTAATTTATTTAAATTTTGGTTTCAGATATTCAGTAAAAGAATTCTAGTGTATTTTTTGCTACTTTTCTGCATTTTTTTTTTTTTTTTTTAAATCTAAAAGACATATTATTATTCTACTGTTTTGAAAGTGACCAGCTTTTATTTCTATAAAAGTTTTGATTTGTAATAATTTTATCCTGGGATTTTATTTTATTTTTTTCTTATTGCATTGGTCTATATTATATACTCTTTATAAATATCATACAGTGTGTTTTGAAAATCAATTTTTTCTCTCAATCAGAAGTTATGAAGTAATAAAGTTTTCACAATCGTAAAAGTTGAATTTGTTGAAATAGTCATTATAAACATACCAGCCTGTGACAATATCAAAGCTAGTTACCTTTAAAGTGTAATGAACAGCACTTTTTGATGTGAACCTTTGTCCCTATATTGAGTTACTATGTCGTTTTCTGTTTCTTTTTAAACCCCCAACCTAAAAATAAGTGTGCTATGAGTTTGAAATCTTTGAATGATAGTTTTATAGGGATAATTATTAACTATGTTTGATGAAACTGAATTGCACAGATTTTTTTAAAATTAATTGAAATGGGATTTTTCAGGCAAAATTTGCTTTGACATTTTATATTGTTTTAGTTGACAAGCTTCCATCTGAACTTAGACAATTATAGTTGGTGAATTCCAACAACATTTATATTGTTTCAGTTGACAAAGGAAGTTAGACAATTTATTATAGTTGGTAAATTCCAACTTTTCCTTGCAGATTTCAAGCTAGTTATGTGGTTTATTGGATTGGAGTATAACAGGCTTTTTTTAACTTTATTTCAATGTTAACAGAAAGTTAAAAATTGGCTATAAATAAAGATTATAAGTTTACAGTTCAAGAGTCTCTAAATTGTGTTAAAAATCAGAAATTTTGATTTTTTTTTTTTCCTTGATTGATTAATTTTCTTTACACCAGTAACCACTTAATTTTAAAATTTGTGAGCTGTCAATCTTATTTAAATATAAAAACTTTCCACGCACCATAAAATAAAGCGAAGCACTACCGGTTTCAAAAGGACATGGTCTTTCTTCTTCAGATGCAAGGGGAAAAAAATTGCTATTACCTTGGAGGGAAAAGTAAGACTGAAAGACAGGGAAAAACGCAAGAGGGAGGAGCAACACACCATCTAACAGTAAAGCTGTATACAACAACCAAACAGAAGGGGACAGAACAACAAAAATGGAGACAAAAGAAACAAACACCAAAAAAGGAAAAGTGTTTTATTATTATTTTGTTTTATAGTAATTTTTTATTTTATTTATTTATTTAACAAAAAGAAAAAGTATTTAATGGAAATAAACAAGTTTTTCCAAGCTGAAGACAGCAAAGTGGAATCAGATTTTTCATAAAACATTTTATCACAATTAAGATAGATAACTAAATTTTCCAAGATATCTAACTCAGAAATCGCATTGGCATTAAAGATAATTTTGGCTTGCTGAAAATTTAAATAGTGTGGCTACAGAAATTCAGAAAAAAAGTTTCTTGATTTTTCCATAATTTCCATGACTAATTTTGACAGATTTCCATTACCTATTATATACATTCCATAATTTTGTGTGTATCACACTCTTGTGTAACATGCTCGCTAAAGCACTACAATTCAAAAAACTATACTGATTGGCAAAAATATCTCAATCATTTTAATTTTTTTCTTTGTTCACTTACAAAAATAAAAATAAAATTCAAAATTTTGGAGAAATTCACAAAATTATAAAAATATCTCATTTTAATTGCACAATATATCAACATCAAGACATCAAATTATTCCTCAAGATGTTGCACTAAAAATGTTTAATTATAATATAATAATAATTATTACTTTAATGGTAACATGGTGAGATTCAACTAGAAAGCAGCCAATCCTATGCAATCGTGGTTAAGATAACACCTATTTGGCAATCTTTCATTGAGACTCATTGAAACCTTTGGACAGCCCCTGCCTGCCTGGATGTGCCAAGCTTAACGGGTTGGATGCTATCCGCCGGAGCGAATAAATCGCCGGATCACTGCATGATAGCTGCCTACTGCTATAGACAGTAATCTAGTTGCAACAGAGAATGAGCTGTGTCTGATGGCTCGTTCAGACTTCTAACTTCAATCGAGAGAGGACCACTCTTCTGCTAGGCAACAAGGTGACATCACAAGACAGCTCTGGTAAGGCAGGGTTGCGACTTCTGCTTCTGGACACATTATGCTCGACTGACACACCACACCTCCAGATCGCACAAGGTAGGAAGCACACAGGCACGCTACCTGGGTGCAGAAATTTTGAATATGTGCACACTATCGGAGAGCCAGAAGGAAGGAAAGAGGAAAAAAAAAAAAAAAAAAAATTAAAATTACTTAATTTTTGAATTTTGGGTAGGGGGGAAACGCAAGGGGAGCCAAAATGATAAGTTGTGCACTCAGAATTATGCCGAAAAGAGGAGGCCTAAATAAAAGGGGGGGGAGCTAAACACCAAAACTGCTGAACGACAATCGAAACTTCAAGCTAAAAAAAAAAAAAAAAACGGGGTTTTTAATTCTTGCCACTGGTGGAAGGAAGGAAAACTTTTGTAGCGCATAGTCTAGAAATTTGAAGTGGCTGGGCGAGAGGGGGGAATGGAACCATGCGCTAAAGGCCTAAAAGGAGAGGAAAGAGGGACCATCGCAATTTTGATCCACCACGGGGGGATGGTGCCCCGCGTTGGTAGCCCGACGACTGCTTAACGACCCCATTGAGCACTTGACGGTGCAGCACATTTTTACGAGGACCAGACACCGCCACCCCTCGATAAGATGACAAAAATAAATAAATAAATAAATAAATAAAATAAAATAAAATATATATAAAAAAAATTAAAAAAAAAAAGAATAAAAAATAATATAAAGAATTATGAGTCTTAAGGTTAGTTGTTAATTAAGAAAACCCTCGAGGCTTCGGAGAACTGCAGGGAGGCGAGAAGAGTACAGCGGGGCTAACAGGGGGCCGGAACCTGACCAAGAAAGCTGACCCTCCAAATGAGGGCAGCCCTGGGGACCGGGCAGGAAACCGAGGGGGAGAACAGAGCAAGAGGGAAGAAAAAAAAAAAAAAGGGGAGGGATGAGCCCCCCCAAGCTTGGCTCCCGGTCACCTTACCCACTCAGGGGTCCGGTTCAGAAAAGCCAAGGGGCAAGAAAAAAAATAAAAAAGAAAAGAAAAATTGAGGGGGAGAGACGCTCAAGCTTGGCTCCCGGTCACCTTACCCACTCAAGGGTCCGGTTCAGGAAAACCAAGGGGCTCAAAAATAATAAAATAATAATAAAAAAAAAAAAAAAAGGAGGGGGGAGAGAGCCACTCGAGCTTGGTTCCCGGTCTCCTTACCCACTCAAGGGTCCGGTTCAGTTATACCGAGGGTCTCAAAAAAAAAAAAAAAAAAAAAAATGGGGGGGAAGAGCCACTCAAGCTTGGCTCCCGGTCACCTTACCCACTCAAGGGTCCGGTTCAGGAATACCAAGGGGCTCAAAAAAAAAAAAAAAAAATTGGGGGGAGAGCCGCTCAAGCTTGGCTCCCGGTCACCTTACCCACTCAAGGGTCCGGTTCAGGAATACCAAGGGGCTCAAAAAAAAAAGGGGGTGGGGGGGGAGCCGCTCAAGCTTGGCTCCCGGTCGCCTTACCCACTTAAGTGTCCGGTTCAGAAAAACCAAGGGGCTCAAAAAAAAAAAAAAAAAAAATGGGGGGGAGAGCCGCTCAAGCTTGGCTCCCGGTCACCTTACCCACTTAAGGGTCCGGTTCAGGAATACCAAGGGGCTCAAAAAAAAAGAAAAAAAAAAAATGGGGGGGAGAGCCGCTCAAGCTTGGCTCCCGGTCACCTTACCCACTCAAGGGTCCGGTTCAGGAATACCAAGGGGCTCAAAAAAAAAAGGGGGTGGGGGGGGAGCCGCTCAAGCTTGGCTCCCGGTCGCCTTACTCACTTAAGTGTCCGGTTCAGAAAAACCAAGGGGCTCAAAAAAAAAAAAAAAATGGGGGGGAGAGCCGCTCAAGCTTGGCTCCCGGTCACCTTACCCACTTAAGGGTCCGGTTCAGGAATACCAAGGGGCTCAAAAAAAAAGAAAAAAAAAAAAATGGGGGGGAGAGCCGCTCAAGCTTGGCTCCCGGTCACCTTACCCACTCAAGGGTCCGGTTCAGGAAAACCAAGGGGCTCCAAAAAAAAAAAAAAAAAGGCACCCTCGAGGAGGCGGACTGGGCCAGAGAAAGCAAAAACCCGAGGACCTGAACAAGATACTGTAGCACTGACACCTCCCTGCACTAACCCGAATTAGACCGTAGAAGGGAAAGAAGAAAAAAAAAAATGAATAAATAATAAATAATAGTAAATTAATAAATAGTAAATTCAATAATGAATAATTTAGGGGAGAAAAAAAAAAATGGGGTGCATGATCAAGATTCGAATGAGACACTACAGACGTAAGGTGGCTTGCGAGGCCCGATGAGAGGATTCAGCCTTTTGGATCCCTTCTTGAGATTCTGGATTTCATCTGATCGGACCTAAGAATGCTGATAGGTGAATCCTGCGCTAGTGAAGTGCTGAGCGGTAGTGCTAGCTTCTTGATCATACCATTCATACAAACTCAAAAAAAAAAAAAAAATAGTTTACTAACCCATTCATGCGCGGTCATGAGCGTGGTGCGGACTTACAGACCAATTAAAACCGAGGACCGTTTACATTTATATGCACATTTTTATACAATTTTTATTTATATAATTTTTTATACATTTTTATATTATAATAGTTTTTTATACATTTTTTATTTTTTTAATAATTTTTATTTTACAAAGATTTTTTAATATTAATATTTTTACTTTTACCGGGCCTCAAGTAATATCAATGCTAGCCGCTTTAACGACAGGGGCCTCGTTCATGACCTAAAATAAACAAAAAGTGGCGGTAGCGGTAGGTGCCTCTATTGGCTGGGAGGTCCTCTTCTTCCGGTTGTTTTGTTCTTTTTTCTTCTGAAGGTTGTAGTTTTCTTGTAAGTGCTGACACTGTTTATTGTTATTGTGAAATGTCGTCTATGTTGTTCGTGAGCCATCTGACTATGTGTTTTGCCTTGTTTTGTACGTGTGTGTTTTGTGCTAGCTGTTTGTACCATAGTATTTCATTTGCTTGTGTTATTTGGGCCAGATGGAGTTGATCCGTTAGAGGGCAGGCTGTTAAGTAGTGTATTGTTGTGCCTAGTGCACCACAGGCGCAATCCGGGCTTCTCTTCTTCTTAATCCGATGGAGGTAAGCCGGGAAGGCCCCATGTCCTGTGTAGATTTGTGTCAATTGGCAATCTTTCAGTCATGCTTGCTGGCAGGGTTCCCAGCATGAAAGACACTCAAAAATAGTTGCTTTAGTTGCCTTTAATGCATGAAATAGTAGCAATTCCGAGTGAAACAGTATAAATAATAGTAGCCACACCGATCCAAATAGCAGTCTTGAATTAAAAAAAAATATATATATTTAAGCAGTTTTAGGAGATAATGTCATCAAAAGGTAGACCTAAGAAAGACTAACCTAAGAATTGACCTGAGAAATTAGATACCTTTTTTGTAAAAGAAAATTGATACACGTGTAAAGGCATATACAGTAGGGAACCAATTATCCAGAATCGTTTTTACGAGACTATTCTGGATAACTGGTTGCTCATTAAGCAAACATTATTAATCAGAATTATTGCATATAGTTCTCATTTAAAGTAACTATTTTAAACCAAAAATTAATATTTTTTATCAATTAATCAAATTTAAATAATTAACCTGATTTTAATTAAAAAAAAAAAAAAAGTATTAAAATAATTTTTAATCAAGATAAGTTATTGATCAAAATATAAAATATGAAAAAAAAAAAAATCTTTGAAACTTAATTTTTCATAAAAATGAAAATCTGCCCAAATCCAAGTGTTTTTAAACATGACTAACCAGTGTTTTTAAAGCATTGAATATTACTAAAGATTAAAAAATTATGACCTGATATTACAGGCTTATCTTTTTATTTCTTATGAAAATTCATTTTTAATGTCCACGAGAGTGCAAAATATTCATAATATTTAAAAGTAATTTGGTTTTAATCAATACCTCCCTCCTCCCCCCCCCCCCCCCAGTAAATAAATGAATAAATAAAATTCAGTACAGGACCAATTACTCCATTTCACCCAATCCAATCTAGATAAATAAAATTACCACCTTTATGATATTGTGTAGTGGCGCCATCTATCCACATTTTTCAAAACTAAAAGCTATCTTTTCAGTCTACATTGTACATTATGACCTTTAACTTATATTCCCTGTCAAATACATAAATACTACTTTTAAATAAATGTAACAAAATTAAATGGAATTGTTATTTATTAAATATTTATTTTACTTTTAATTGTTTCAGATTACAATGTTAAACCATTATTATAAAAAAAAAAAAAAAAAATTGTGTGATTTTTTTTTTAATGCATTGGAAATTAGTTGTTTGGAAATATAATTCCGGATAAACGGTTCCATACTGTAAAATAGTTTACATAGCAAGATTTAAAAAAAAAATCTGTAGAGACTTTTCTGACACCTATTTCCAAGATCTAAAACTGACCTACTTAATCAGGATAATTATTCATTTTCTTATAATAACCACGGAAAATTAACAATAATTTGATGTAAAAAAAGATATCTGAAAAGGAATTTATATAGCAATTTTCAAGAAAATTATTAGAGCCATTTTTGGGTTACTTTAATCAAAATGTGGCAAACTCAATTGTAGACTGAAAAACAACAATTACATATGAAAAGATATTTAAAAGGGAGTTAATATGGAGAGTTTGAAAAAAAAAATTGTGCATCTGTGACTAACCTGAAAATAGTAGCTTTTAAGCAACTTTTACACAAAAATAATTGCCATAGTAGCCTGGGGTTGATTTTAGTAGCAAATAGTTGCTTTTTTGTTGCCGCTGGGAACCCTGTGCTGGGCAAAAATTAAAATTTCCATGATTTTTGAGTGTTTTTACAAAATTCCGACATTTCCAGATAGATAAAGTACCCTGATTTTTCCATGATTTCCCCAATTGTCGCCACCCTGTTAAATTATGGTCAAATTCCCAACTATTGTTTAAGGAGAAAAAAGTCTGTGTCCCATATTCTGGATTATAGTCTGCTATTAGTTTCCTCCATGTGATGCATCAAAAGTGCTGTATTCTGAAATGCTGTAAACTTTTGTTACATTTTTATAGTCACTAGCTTTACTATCATGACAGGCTGGAGTGCTTTTATGACTATTTCTACAATTTCAGTTTTACATTTATGGAAATTTTGTTGCAAACTTCCGAGAGAGTAAATTGATTTTTGAAATTTTAATATTGTTGTCTTCAGAATGTAACATACTTTTTAATGATCTGAAATTTACTATACCTTCCCAATGAAACAATTTGACATGCAGTGCACATGCACAAAAATATTACATGGACTGCACACTTATTCAGCTTAAGATAAATTGAAACTGATTACATTAACCATTCAAATTTCAGTAGGAGGTAAAATTGAAATGAAATGCCTTGTATAATTGTATGATTTTTGATTATACAGATCATTTATAAGTGAATCATTTGTTTTTAATAATGTTTAAAAATAATGAAATTCTTTCAAGTATTTGATATAGGTTGAGTGCAGTTCTGATTATCTGTTATTAAATAAAGTTTCCAGAAATGAAGGGTAATTTAGAGATCTAAGACAAGAATATTCTCAGAAAATGAGACTACTATCTTAAGGTTACATCTCAGTGAGATTCACTCTTTCTCCTCCTCCCTTTTTGTTTGCTTCATATTTTCTCTCTTTGAAAAATAAAGTTTTTCGAATTCCACATTTTGAACATTTTATCTTAATTAGCATTTAAAAAAATATATATATACTTAAAAAAATTTTATGTAATCTCAAAGCTTCAATTTTCAATTTTGAAACAAAATATTTATTTATTTTTAATTGCTCACTAAGATAAAAGGCGGTATGTTCAAAAAGAGTAGAATTTAAAAAAACCTAATTTTTGAATGGGATATCCTTGAAAAAAGAAGTAATGAAAATCCCATAGGATTAAATGGAAACACAGAAACAGCGAATCTGTCCAATATATAGCTTTAAAGTTGAAATCAAAGAATAGACAATATATTTTTCTAATTGAAAAAAACACAAATCTTAATTTTTTTTTTTAAAGCATACTTTCTCATTATACCAAATAGATAACAATAAAGTTGTTTTTTAAGCATAACCTTTGAATAATAAAGATAGAAACTATCATTTTAAATATATTTGATAGAAATAAACACACACACACACACACAAAAAAAAAAAAAAAAAAAACTCCCCTTTGTTTATTTTTTATTAATCTGTCTTATGATATAGAAAGAGGTTTTATTCTACAATCAATCTAACACAATTACCATTTAATTTATTGTCAGTAATTTCACCAATATAATTCGTCACAAATATCCTGGACTTCTGTGTGTAGTGTTACAAGTTCTTCATTAAAAATCAAATAGAAAGAAATGTTTTCATTAACGACAAAATAGAATCTACTTAAACCAGTGTTTACATGGTTTAAGTAGTAATAAGGCTAAAAAAGGTATAGTATAAGGCTTTTAGTATAAGGCTAAAAAAAAAGCATATTTTCTTAATATAATACATAAAAATTTTTATTCAGAATTTTGAGCAAAAAAAGAGCAATAACTAAACAATATTTTATAAAATTTTCATTAAAAAGTTTGGAAAATTCAGCTGATAGGTAGGTCATGGTTTTCAGAAAAAAGCAGTGGCCATGATTTTTCAAAAATTAATGAACCAATATTACTGAAATTTTATACACTTCTTTGGAATACATTTAACTGGTGCTTCAATGAATTTTTATAACAGTATAATCCAAAATTAGTCATTTGGACTACTTGAGCAATCTTGTGTTAAAAATGATTTGTTTACTATAGTGTTAGTGACCAATAAAGTGGGCTAAGTCCACTAGTTTAAGAAATAAAATGAACAAACAATTTTTCTTTAATTTATTTATCCATAAAGTTTTTACACTTTTCACAAAAGTTAATCAACAATTGCACATTTATATTCCCTGAATAGAATAGTTAAAGAAATTACAAAAAAGTTTTTTTATAAAAAATACAAATCACATCAAACATACAAAATTGACTAACACATAATAGTGTACATACAAAACAACAACAAAATTGAATAAAACCGTAATGAATCAATTACAAAAATATTTAAAAGAAAAAAATAATATCATACACATCAAGTTGAGAAAGAGAATGACATGAAAAATGCTTAAGAAATAAAACGAACAAAGATAGACAATTTTTATTCATTTATCCAATGAACTTTTAGATACTTTCTGAATAGTTAAAGCAATTACAAAAAACTTCTTTCATAGACAATAACTTTCCGAATAGTTAAAGCAATTGCAAAAAACTTCTTTTATAGACAATAAAATCCCATCATACATATGAAGTTGAGTAACACGATAAGTGTTTAGTGCAAGACAATTACAAAACTGAATAAAACAATAATAAAGCAATTAAAAAAAAATTACTAATTATTGAAGAATAATTAGAATTTTTGGAGTAATTATTATTTCCAAGAATTATTTCTGCAAGGAAAAATATTGAAGGAAAAAAAAAAAAAAAGAAAAATTACACATTTTATTTATTCATTTATTTATTTTGTATGCAGTTTCCCAAAAGTTATTCACCAATTGTACAATTACACTCACTGAATAAAATAGTTAAAGCAAAAAAAAAAAAAAAAAATGTTGTCCTTCGTAAAAAAATAAAAAGAACATCACACATATGAAGTTGAGTAACATGTGATTAACTTTAAAACAACAACAAATTTGAATAAAACAGTTATGAAGCATTTTAAAAAATAATTAAGAAATAAAAGAAGTATTGACACACCTATTTATTTATCCATTAAGATTTTAGATAGTTTATCAAAAGTTAATCGACAACTGTAAAATTACACTCACTGAATAGAATGGAACTCACTGAATAGAACTGAATAGAATAGTTAAATCAATTACAAAAAAGAAGTTTCTTAAAAAAATAAAATCACATCATACACACAAGTTGAGTAACACATGGTTAGTATTCAGCCCAAAATAATAACAAAACAGAATGAAGCAGTTAAAAAATTATTTCTCCTTATTTCTGCATGAAAAAATAATTAAGAAATAAAAGAAATACTGATAATTGCACAATTACACTCACTGAATAGAGTATTTAACGCAATTACACAAAGGTTCTTCTTTTTTTTTTTTTTTTTTTTTTTTTTTAAATATATATCATCCCATTTTACATATGAAGTTGAGTAACACATGATAATGTTCAGCATAAAACAATGACAAAATTGAATAAAACACAATAATGAAGCAATTACAAAAAAATATTAAAGAAATATTTCTAGTTACTTCTGCATGAAAAGTAATTAAAAAATAAAAGATATGTCGACAACTGCCCAATTACACTTACTGAATAGCATAATTAAAGCAAGTCCCCCCCCCCCCCAAAAAATAAATAATAATAATAATAAAATAAAATAAAATTCTTAAAAAATAAAATCACATCATACATATGAGGCTGAGTAACACATAAATATCGCTCAGCACAAAACAATAGCAAAGTTGAATAAAACATTAATGAAGTAATTAAAAAAAAAAAAAAAAATGTATATCACGCACACTAAGTTGAGATATATAATGATAAGTTTAATTGATAATGTCCAACAAAAACAACAGAGAATTGTGCTCTGACATAGTTTTCTCTTTGTACATAAGGAATGAATAATGACAAAAGACGATTATTTTCTTATTGGCTTGTAAAAGTCTTTCAAAGCTACCAGGAAGAATGCATAAATTGTTTCTTCAACATTATTGTAATTAGTAAAATTTTCTTTAACAACTTGGAGACGTATATAGGGACTTCCATAATAAACAGTGTAATCCGATCTCCTGCAATAAATATAAAATATTACTTTAAAAGATATTGTTACAAAATGGTAAATAATTGTGTTTATTTTTGTATAAATTCTTTCAAAGAGGCTTAGTAAGTTGATAAAGTGCTAATTTTGTGCATTTCTAGTCATTTTAGCATTGAAATAGCCTTATCATACTTGCCAACCAATTTTAATGAAGAAGGGGAAGATTTTTGTTGAAAAACCAGAAGATTTCATAAAAAAAGGGAAGATTTTTTTTTTCCTCTTTGACGTATTAAACAATACAGTTTTACAATTTTAATATTTAGATGCAATCTATAAAAACGTTTTACTATAGATTGATTATACTAAATATATAAAAGTTTTAAATGAAGTTATTCCTCTTCAACATACAAATATCTACAAAACAGAATCTGTAAGAAATTTATTTAACAATAGACAAAAAAACTTAGTTAAGTTAAAGTATAACTAATTTTTTAAATAAATATAGAATATGATTTTTGTGTATGTACATTAATCATACATATAAAAAAAGTAGCAGTACAAAAAGTAGCAGAAGAAATACAATTTTTATTAAAATCACACAATCAACTGTGGAAGAAACCACAGTTGATTGTGTTCTTCCACAGTTGATTGTGTGATTTTAATAAAAATTGTATTTCTTCCTTCCATTGTTTAATGGTGTTTTCCATTTCCTGCGGCTTATTTCTGTCGAGCTATCTAAATGATAGACCAGAGATGTTTCTGCCTAAAGGTTGTCTGAGTGAGTAATGCTGACCGATTGTCGGCCTGGATAGCTCAATTGGTAGAGCCTTGACCTTGTAAGTCAAAGATCCGGAGTTCGACTCCCGGTCCAGGCATTATTTTCACTCAGTCGGGGGAAAAAAAAAAATAATAATAAAATAAAATAAAATTTCAATAAATATGATTTTCTTCCACAGTTGATTGTGTGATTTTAATAAAAATTGTATTTCTTCCTCCCATTGTTTAATGGTGTTTTCCATTTCCTGCGGCTTATTTCTGTCGAGCTATCTAAATGATAGACCAGAGATGTTTCTGCCTAAAGGTTGTCTGAGTGAGTAATGCTGACCGATTGTCGGCCTGGATAGCTCAATTGGTAGAGCCTTGACCTTGTAAGTCAAAGATCCGGAGTTCGACTCCCGGTCCAGGCATTATTTTCACTCAGTCGGGGGGGGTGGGGGGGGGGAAATAAAAAAAAAAAATAAAATTTCAATAAATATGATTTTCTTCCACAGTTGATTGTGTGATTTAAATAAAAATTGTATTTCTTCCTCCCATTGTTTAATGGTGTTTTCCATTTCCTGCGGCTTATTTCTGTCGAGCTATCTAAATGATAGACCAGAGATGTTTCTGCCTAAAGGTTGTCTGAGTGAGTAATGCTGACCGATTGTCGGCCTGGATAGCTCAATTGGTAGAGCCTTGACCTTGTAAGTCAAAGATTCGGAGTTCGACTCCCGGTCCAGGCATTATTTTCACTCAGTTGGAAAAATAAATAAATAAATAAAATTACTGTAGCCTCCCTATATGATACACATTTAGAATACTGAGTTTGGAATTTCTGCTACTATTTGTTCTTGAGATATGCTGATAACAGACACACACACAGACCATTCGCTAAAAACATGATTTTCATATTCAGGGGACCTCAGAACATGTAAATATAACAAAAACTCACGTTCAAAAATTTCACCCTAAAACAATACTTTCTCGATCCTATAGATAAGAGAAAGTCAAAATACTATTACTATTATAAATATATATTTTAAAATTTCACATAGAAAAGTTTAAAAATATTATCATTATATACATGTCACATCTGTACTAAATCTTGTCCTATACTGTCATGTTAAAAATTATGAAAATCAGCACCCCCTGTTGAGTGATTGAACCACAAATGTAATCAACACCAATTTAAATTAAAGTCTAACTAAATGTGAAGTTTTGTTAAATTTCGTCCCCTGGTTCATGAAATACAGGTGTCCAAATTTTTTTTGATACACATACACTAACAAACCAAAACATGTAAATCCATCAAAAACTAAAAGTAAAAAATTTTAACAAATCCAATACCTTCTTCTTATATGTATAAGATTGCTTTTATGTTCTCATGTATAAAACAACAAGGTTACAGAAATACATTTTATTTTTAACTTTGTACGAAGTAATCTCACAAAAGCATCTTAAAAGTTTTATTTTAAAAGGAAAAGCATTGAAAGATTGCTTTTGCTTAGCCCTGTATATTGTCTAAAATTTGCTTGCTTACCAACCATACAGTGTACAAAAATATAAATAAATAAAAACAAACAAACAAATAATAATTAAAAAAATTTCATAATACTAAAAATTTACATTAAGCAATTTTCATTTATACTGCATAATGATATCCTAAAAAGTAAGTGTTATTCTTTTCAATGTGTTGGAAATTGCTTAAAAAAAATAAATAAATAAATAAATAAATAATAATAATAATTTTAAAAAGCGATTTTATTTCTAATTATTCAAGTAATTTATATATACTTACTGGCCTGACAGATTACTCCATGCAAGAAATTTTCTTTTTCCAAAAGCAAATAAAATTGGATCAAGAAAAGTATAATTAGGATCTTTCTGAAAAATAAAAAATAAATAAAAAGTTTATTTTTAATCATTTAAAAATAGCTACCGTATTTTCCTGCATATATGCTGGAAATTCTAATCAATAAACACACTGAAGCTGCAGAGTCATCCCCTTTATGAAGGATCAAAATTGTGATGCATAAGTACAAATTTTTATGCATAAATATGAGTCAACAATATTTATTTAAAAATGACATGGCTTGTTCCAAATTAACCTGCTCCCTCTGTGGCCGAGTGGTTATGTCACCATAGCCGCTAATCACCTTCAAGCATAGGAGAGTCGGTGTGATTCTCAAGGATTTGCAAGCAGACTTCGAATCAAGCGTACAAGTCTGATATATGTATGTTAACAATAAACAATCTGAACCCACTATGTCAAATCGAATGGAACTTTACTTGCAGACTACATATACTATTACTCTACACTCACATATATATAATTGACAATTTATATAATAATCAAAACTCTAATGATATCATTTTAAATCACCAAATATTTTTTTTATTGATTAGAAGTTTTCAGAGAACACAGGTGCCCCAACTTGCCCCTAACTGTCGGCACCTATGTTGTAACCCAGGCCTGCCCAAGCAAAAATGCATGGTGGGCTGCATTGGGAACCTATTTTATTCAGGCGGGCCATACCTTATGTATATATGTGTACATATGTTTGTGAGTGTATGAATCATGTATGTACAGTAGAGAGTCAAAAATCCGCACAGCTTGGGACCAGAGGTTGTGCGGATTTTAGGATTTGGTAGATTTTGGGGCCCATAAAAAATGATTTTCACTTTGAATAACATACTGTTTTTATTATTCAAACTAAACACATACTAGTGAATAATAACACTGAGTTTAATAAAGAAGCATCAATAAACTGGCGTTGTAAAAATATTACTTACAAACTTTGAATAAACACCATACAATGCAATAAACTTGCAACAATTGTTTCGGGTCGAAAAAACACACGACCCTTCATCAGGCGAATAAAGTAAGCACAAGTGCTGCAGTCAAAGCGGCAACGCACAAAATCGTTTAAAATGAAAAGAAAAACTTTATAAAGTAGAAAATAAATCTAGCTACTGGTGTGAATAGAATTGTACAAGAAGACAAGAAAATAAATAAATGAGTGAGATTAAACATAAAACAATCTAAGGATAACAAAAATTAAACGAAAATCTAAGTTACGTGAGTAATTTCCAAGCATCAGAGAAGAAAGGAGTGGAAGAAATATCATTAACAAGATTTTTCGAATTTTTAAATATGTAAAATGCTTCATGAATATCCAAATGGGAGGAACAGACAGGAGATGAGATTATGTTAGTTTTGGAAAAATCAAAACGATGACCTTGAGACCAGCAGTGGGAAGCAACAGAAGATTTGGTAATCTCTTCATTACGAACATTCCGACGGTGCTCATTTATTCTGCATTTCAAACGCCTCCTAGTTTGACCAATATAACCTAAGTTGCAAGACGAACACAGAGAGTGAAGAATAAAAAGGTAAAACAACAGTTGTTTTACCTTTTTATTCTTCACTCTCTTTTAAAATCTCTAAAATTCTTTCACCGTTTGGTTTCAAAGTTATTTACAAACCCGTCAATAAAATTAAATTATGGTAGGATAGAAAGATTAATGAGGGTTTGGATTTTAGAATTTTGAAGTAAATAAGATAATGAAAAATGGCCGAACGTGTAAAGTATAGTGGTGGTTTTTAATAATGCGTATATAGTGCCGCGGCTCATTAATACTTTCTGAAATCAAATCTTTTAAATTGAAATCAATAATAATGATTTAAATTAAGTAAATAAAATAATGATAGAAAAATTATAAATTGTAATTAACTTACCCCTGTTAGCAGAATGATGTAGCTGAAAATGAAACTTTGTTAATCCATAAATGCACACAAATTAAATAAAACCAATTCATTTTCTTGATTTACAAAACTCTTTATTTATTATTACCAATTTTTATCGATCACTAATAAAAAAAAAATATATATATAGGTATCGGTACCCTAAACGACTCATTTTCAATGAATATATTTTATCAAGCCAATATTTCTGATGGTATGTATTGCAAATACACTAGAGAACTCATATCATAACAACAAATCAAGTATGGAGAAAAGATCTACGATAGTTGACGATATCGGAGTATGTAGTTTTAATATATTGGACTTTCAACATTGTGACACATAAAATCATATTTTGAAACGTACTTTCAGTTGGTAACAATCTCGGGTATGTGATTTGAAATGTATTCAAATATCCACACGTGACAACCTTCAACACTGTGACACATAAAATCATATATTGAAACGTATCTTATGTTAGTGACAATCTCGTTTATGTAAGTTGAGATGTATCTACATATCCACACGTGACGAATAAAATTGTATTTTGAAGCAATATTTCAATTTTGATTACGATCATGGGGTATACCATTCAGATGCATTAAAATTAAAATCCATATGTGATAAATAAACTCATATTTTGAAGCATATTTAGAAGAAAATATATATCCAAATCCATATATGTTGCAAATATCACTTGAAGCCATGTATTGATGACTTATGGTTTCTTGGGTAGATCGAGGTATACTATTCGCACACGGAGTAATTTCTCTCCGCCATTTTCTATCGTAATTCACTGAGTATTTGAAGTAATTGGAAAAATTCGCAGAGTTCGAAATCTTCACTTCCACACATATTAAAACAGCATTAGTTCTTCACGCATAGTAACCTGAAGCTGCTGAGGATTTTGTTATTAAAATAGAAGCAAGGTTTGAAGCATTTGGTCGGCCAACAGCTGAAGCCGCCAACCACGGCGTAATTTTTTTTACACTACCTTCCTACATCACCGTACAAGAGAGAGTGACGCTGACGAATATCCAATTTTCCCGCGAGCTCGAGACTATTTACCGGAGTATACGGGCGCGCGGTAAATAGTTAAAAAAAAAAACAAATATTTTATTTGGATCGTCTGTTGAATAAAATAAAATAAGATGAGAATAAATAAATTTAATTTTAAGAGAGGAATATTTTATATCGGGCTATTTTATGGAATGAATGTTAAATATTGAAGAAACACATTTTCCTAGAGGGACGCCACTCTTTGAATCGGCGAAGCGATATATTCGCTGCGGACTGAATCGAACATTCTAGAGGTAGAATTTGAAAAAACGAAATGAAAGTGACGTCACTGATTTTAATTAAGGGAATCTGAACGTTAGGAAAATTATTAAAATTGGTTTTGAATTACTTTAGGCCGATATAAAATAATTTTAAAACGATCTGAGCGTTTTATCAAAATTAATTTTTTAATAGGTGAAAACGTTTGTTTACGTTTTGCAGACATCGGTCCTGGATATCAATTCTGGTTTGTTTACAAACAAAACGTTTTCACATGAAAATTTTGAACTTTTCTATTATTGCAAATCGAGGAATTTTAAAAGAATAAATGGGAAAAATTAATTAAATAAAAGAAACGAAAATATTTTCCGGAGGATTTAATAAAAAATAATTAATTTTAAAAATGTTAGAATTACCATTCTAACAAATTATCTTCTCTTAAGGATCCCATTCACACCGAGAACCGTTCTGGAATTTATTTAATTCCGTATTCGTCTTGCAACTTAGGTTATATTGGTCAAACTAGGAGGCGTTTGAAATGCAGAATAAATGAGCACCGTCGGAATGTTCGTAATGAAGAGATTACCAAATCTTCTGTTGCTTCCCACTGCTGGTCTCAAGGTCATCGTTTTGATTTTTCCAAAACTAACATAATTTCATCTCCTGTCTGTTCCTCCCATTTGGATATTCATGAAGCATTTTACATATTTAAAAATTCGAAAAATCTTGTTAATGATATTTCTTCCACTCCTTTCTTCTCTGAGGCTTGGAAATTACTCACGTAACTTAGATTTTAGTTTAATTTTTGTTATCCTTAGATTGTTATATGTTTAATCTCACTCATTTATTTATTTCCTTGTTTTTTTGTACAGTTCTACTCACACCAGTAGCTATATTTAGTTTCTACTTGATAAACTTTTTCTTTTCATTTTAAATGATTTTGTGCGTTGCCGCTTTGACTGCAGCACTCGTGTGATAAGTAAATGACATTAAAAAGTTATTAGCAGAGTAAATGGAAGCATTTAAACAAGCTGAAAGTATCTGGCTAAAAAATATACCCAATTCAAGTGTTTTAAATGATTCAATAAGGACTCATAAGTACAATAAAATCCAGCTTTATTTTCAAACTAAAAACAACAACAACAGAATATTATTCTAACAAAAAACATTTCCAATTCATCCAATATATTTCATGTTAACAGAAAAGACCCTTAAAAAGAAAACTATTCAATCATTTCTAATTTAATTCATTTCAAAAATTCTAAACAACATAAGTATGTTACCTCTATTAAATGAATATAACACCTAAGCCATGACCCGGGGGATGAAACCAGTTACTTTAAAAATAAACAGTTAACAGCCATTTCCTTACACAACCTGCTTAGACAAACAGCAGGTGCTGATGGAAGGAAGAACACAAAAACAAAAGTAAGCAAAGTTCTCCTCAAATCTCAAACTATTTATACAAAGCATATGCTGTTAGATAGGTCAGATAACTGACAGATGTTGACCTACAATTGGATAATTCAAATTAACCGGAAGTGAGATGAAAAACATCATCAAAACAGGTGTTGTCAGGAAAAGAAAAACATCATTAGTGAAAAAGTCTGCTGGGAGTAACTTTGAAAAAAGTAAACAAAAGAAAAAATAAACTGAACTCTTAGGAATCTATCAGTAAGTAAATATACTAAAGATTATATAAACTTATTTTAAACATGTTTTATTTATTAATAAATTATTTCAGATAAACCTTTTGAACTTGAAAGTTACTATTTAATTTAGACATAATAAGATCAAACTAAAACTAAAGTTTTATCAAATGAGTATTGTTTAAAATAAAGAGATTTCTTTTAATTTATCATTATATTTAACCATTATTTAAGATTAAGAAATAGCCAGAATAAAAATAAAAATGTGGTGAGATAATTAATAAAAAAAAATAACATTTTGTCATCATCGTGCTTACTTTGTTCGCCTGATGAAGGGTCGCGTGTTTTTTCGACCCGAAACAATTGTTGCGAGTTTATTGCATTGTATGGTGTTTATTCAAAGTTTGTAATTAATAACACTGAGTATTAAATTACTAGGTACATAAGAATAATAATGAACATTAACAAAAATATATAATGAAAAAAAAAAAAAAATGAAAATGAAAAAAAAAATATATATATATTTGTCAAATTTAGATAAAATCTGTTCACTTTTAAACTAAACTTCAACCTGCATGATTTATTTATTGTAAATAGTAGTAACACAAATTTATTTTTCTACGAATTTTATTGAGTTCTTCCTTACAAATTATGCCTTCATCAGAAAGCATTTTAAAAAATTAGTTTATTATTTACCTGATTGATATCATCATATCACAATAATCATTATTTTCTTTTGATGAATTTATTATACTGTCAATAATTTCATTAGCAGTAACTTGGGTCTTGCAGTCTTTCATATTATTATTATTTTTATTTTTATTTTTTGTAATCATAAAATGCAAACCTAAAATTTGTATTCAAGATCTTTTTCAAAAATTCTGATTTGCAGCTATGTAATTTATTAATAGTGAATCTCATTGTTTGCATTTGATAAGCTGTTCGGACTTCATCAGATTTCTGTCTCTCTACTGCATATGCATTTTCGGGGGAGGGCAGGATGAAGATTTGGAACAGAATATATTAATTTAAATTATTTACATGCAGTCATAAAATAACAACAGTGTCATAAAAAATTTTGTGACATGTACATTAGTAACTATAATAAAAAGAAGAATTAATGGATCTAATAATATTTCATAACAACATAATGTGATTCTTTAGCTACCATAATCATTGAAAGGTATTTATTTTCACTTGGAAAAGTCAGAACGTATTTATTAATTTTTAATGTGTTAACCAAAGTTGTCAAATGTTAAATATCATTAGTTCCTCGCGGGCTGCAAAAAACTACGTGGCGGGCCACGGGTTGGCCACCCCTGTTGTAACCTACTGGAAAATATAGTACGAAGCCGAAAATCCGGACTCCAAAAATCCAGACTCGCCAAAAATCCAGACAATTTTGGCGGCGATAATCATCATCATCAACAGCGATTTTTATTACTATTTTTTTTTTTTTTATATAAATATATCTAAATAAAGAACAGAAAAAGTATTGTATTTCTTATTAATCTTCAAAACTGGCATTTGCAAAGTCTGAAAGAGGAGGGAGAAGATTATAATAATAGTAACAATTCTTAAACATTCATCTAATTGAGAGCTAAATTCTATTATAATTTCAATTATACTCAAACTTTTAATTAAAAAACCCAAAGTACTAAAAAAAAAAAAAAAAAAATTGCGGAAATGTTTTTAAAATGGTATGTTTTTCTTATTTTCTTTTATTGTAACTTGTAATGATTTTTGCATGCAAATATTTCAATAAATCTGTTTTGTTTTTCAAATTTAATTTTTAATTTTATTTTTTTATTGTTATAAAAAATAAAAAAAAAATTACAGAATATATTTAAAAATCGTAATATATATATATATTACTTAAATTTGCATATTATCCAAGTACTTAAACCAAAATATTACAATTTTTAGGCATGACAAAAAATCCAGAAAATTCAAAAATCAGGAATCTCTGTGGTCTCGACGATTCCGGATTTTCGGCTTTGTACTGTATAGAGAAAGTTATTTTTAACATCAGATTTGTATGAATTGGGATTTTATGCTTTCAGCAGAATTAGGAGTAAAAAAAGAAAATTTATGTATTAACGTACTGAAGAAGAATTAGAGCTTTCCTTTCAAATATTTATCTTAATTATTATAACATTTTTTTGGGGGGGGAAATTTTATATATAAAACGCCTACACTTATTTGTTGCATTTTCAAAAAGTTTGAAAACCACTGGCATAGAGAATAGCAATGATATTAATTCTCAATTTAAAACTTTTTATAATTAGATTGAGAAAAGCTTAAATTTGACAGTATACTTACACGAAGTTCGGTTAATACTTTAGATAATATTTCAGCATCTATTACAAAGTAATCTGCAATGTAGATGAAGAAGAAAGCATACTTGTTACGCTGGCACATTATTCTCCTATCATTAAACCAACTGAAGTGAGCAAGGAAATCAGCGACATCTGTTGAAAGGAAGTAAAAACGAAATTAATGTTAAGAAATTAATGTTAAGATTTTGTAAAATGAGGATAATTGGAAAGAAAACAAATAAATAAATAAGCAAAAAAAGAAAAGAAAGATACCGAAGCTTGTGAGCGAGTTGCTCCCATACGCTTTTATTTCATCAAATTTATTTCATGATCATTAAATATCTATTTAATTGCAATTAAAATAATTAACTTTTAATAATCCTCTTAATATATATCAGATTTATTTCAAGATTATTGAATTCTTTGTTGGAAATTAAAATAAATAATCTTTATTAATTTTACGAAGGAATTCAGTAATAAATCCATTGATCTCCTTTTAGCATAATGCAATATATATATTGGGGATCTTAAACACATTTTAATATTATATTCCCTGAAAAGAATCATTTTTATTTCAATGCAATTCTCAATAAATCTATTTATAATTAACCATAAAAATCCATTAAGCAATTTCCATTATAATTTTTATTATTTTTGTTTTTAACTCTATATACACATAGAGCAATTAATTTGCGGTTTGGGATAATCTAAATGACTCATCTTTCAGACATCCCGCCGCTATAATTTATAATGATGTGCACCTGTCTTAACCGTTATTTTGGCGTAGATATGTATGCCAAGTTAGGGTTGCATTTTTTTCAACCGTCTTTTCTAAATTTAAGACAAAAAGATTTTTATTTGGCGCTCTGCGCTGATATTTTCATAGGGCTGCTAGATTTGGCTATTAGAATACAAAATGAATCTTGGTCTTTTGGCCACTCTTACTCGAATTGATCGACTAGTAAACATGTAATTTGTTTTGCTCTCTCTCCCCCAACTTTTAATGATTTCCAATTCTGTAACGAGCCTGAATTTAATTATTGTTATTGCCTTTTAATTTTTAATAATAATATTGATAATATTTTTCAAGATAGATTTCAATAAATATTCTATAAATTAAAGAAGGAATCGCCTCTGTGTTTTTGAGAATGAAGTTTATCTTTTTTAGCAATGTACAAATTATTCTTCAATAGATCATCAAGAAAATTACTTTACTACATGGATTATCCACGTCACAAAGCTTATTTTTTTCTAAGAAATACATATGAAATTCTGTACAAAACAGAATTTAGTTTAAGAGAGATGGAACACCCCTCCTCCCCCCTTTTTTTTTAATCCTTTAAGTGCCTGATGGGAAAAATTATGTTGTTTTCACTGTAAGAAGTTCTTTACAATGCACTAAAACAATAGATTTTTCACAATGCATTTAAAGATAAACCTCATTACTATTATATATGACCTTCACACTTAAAGAAATAAGGTTAAAATCAATAATTATGCACATTACAAACAATCACTAAAATACATGCATGAATGTTATTTGTTATAGTGTCAATATATGGGACAATAAAGATAATCGCACACACACACACATATATAAAGATATGTAGTAACTGTGTTGTGTTCCTTAGCAACAATTACTAGATGCATTTCTTTAAAAAAATTCACAATTTTCATAAGACCAATATTCTTAGTCATTAGTTTTCATATAAGTATTTGTTGAGCCATAAATTTCAAAAGTCTCAAATGCTTGCTTCTTAAAATATTTTGAACATATAAAAATTTTCATCTCTTGCAAAAGTGAAATATCTATATTTTTCTGTAAAATTTCCTTAATGTTGAAACTTTTGTTTCTTTATAACATATCTTAGCTTGAATAAATTTTTATTTTATGCTTTTTAGAGCTTACAATAAAAAGTTTCTACTGTTTAATAAAATATATATATATATATATATAAATAATCTGGTGTGTCACTCACACGACTTTCTCTTACCCTGAAATTTAATACTATAAATACAGGTTGGAGATTAAGGGGTAAGATACGATGTTATGTAAACCTACGTTAAACAATTCAAATTAGGCTTCGGAAGAGTTTTGTATGATAATTAATTCTGTGTGAGGGGGGCTACCGCCCCCCTCAACCCCCCCGTTTCATTAACGCACCTACATTTATATAGAATTTAATTCGGTTATTAAAAAATAATTCTGTTTTTAAAAAATAATTTATTAAAATAATTTAAAAAAATTATCTTTTATAATAATGCAGACGATTTCCATATTAGAAAAGTAGTATGACACTAAATATCCAAAAAAAGTCCATTTTATTCACAATATTTAAAAAAAAAAAAAAATAAAATAAGATTTTTTTGTAAGTTTTTTTTTTTGTTAAAAGTGAAAAAAAATCGATAACTTTGTTTTAAATTATCGCAGATCGATGGTTCAACCATTCGTTTTAAAGGTACTGGCGAGCTCTTTTGAAAGATACCGATCATGAAAATTTACTCCCCTCGAGGGGGGACTTCTCCCCCCCAGGGGGGGAGGCGAGGCTCCTACATACAAAAAAAATTTTTCCCAGTTGACTATCTCTATTACAAAATATATATATTCGTTTCATTTTGTTTAGTGCAGTCTATAGACGTTAAACTCTACTTACCTGCAATTTCCCCCATAGACATAATGTATTAGAATTCTCTTGATTGTCCCTGTACACGAACCATTTGCTTGATCTTAACGAAAAGCTTACTGTAGCATCCCTATATGATACACATTTAGAATACCAAGTTTGAACTTTCTGCCATAATTTGTTTTTGAGATATGCTGATAACAGACAGACACACACACACACACTGACCATTTGCTAAAAACATGATTTTCGTATTCAGGGGACCTCAAAACATGTAAATATAACAAAATCTCGCATTCGAAAATTTGACCCAAAAACAATACTTTCTCTACCTTATGGGTAAGAGAAAGTAAAAAGGCTTCTAAAAAATAAAAGACTTAATATACTATGTAGACACTGAAAGATTTTCTTTTATCAATTGACACCTTTTCTATAAATTATCTGCAAAAATTAACACAATGGCCCTTTGAGTATCAAATCCATGACCATAACGTTATCAGCATGATGCTCTAACCAACTGCGCTGATGAGCCATGAAAAAGCTGCATCTATATATATTAAAATAGAGGCGCCTAGCTTTTTAACTGTGTCACCAAGACACAATGACAAAAATCTAATTGATTAAAAACAGGACTGGAAATTAACAATTGCCTGTTGATCTGGGACCAGCAAAATATAAATTCTAGTGTTCCACCACACCATTAAGGCTTTTCAAATTTTCTATATTTTTTATTTTCCTCTAAAACTGCCTGTAAATATATTGCAGGAATAATTTGTTATAACAATAGTAAGTGTACTTCTTCATAATTTTCGATATCACCTATTCTCTGTAATTTTTCATTTAATTTCACTTGCATAATCTTTTTTCTTTTTTTACCATGTTTTTATTAACTTCTATTACTGTTTGTTCGTGTGTCCGGTACAATTCTTGCAATCTATTTTTAACTAACATCCCTACTAGATAGACATTTGAAACTTTCACAGTAGCTCAGAATCCGGTGATAACACAATACTTCGAAGTCAGATTTTCGAATAGTTTTCTTTTAATTAATTAAAATATGAAAATAATAAGCTCCTAATAGCAATAAAAATAGCCATTAAAATATTAACTATAATTTAATTGTTGACAAAAAAATTTACGAGTTAATTTTCTTTTGACATAAAAATAAATACATTTAATTCAACGTGAGTGTTAAAAAATTGTAAAAAGTTAAATGATGCATCTCACAAAAATTGACATCACTATCAGTTTAAAAATTTTATACACATTGATAAGTGCTAATGTAGTTCATGATGCTAATAATATACGTTGTTCTAAAAGGAGTAATATTTTATTTTTAAAACCACTTTTTTTTTTTTTTTTTTTTTTTTCATTATTATTATTAGTTTACTGAACTGAGTCCACGTGCTTAAATAATGCTTAAATATTATTTTTTATAATTGCGTATTTTATTAATGATTCATCAGAAAATTTAAAAACATGGTATATAAAAAGTTTTTTTTAATCTTATAATTTTACTTTTAATCCTTAATAGTAAATATGTCACACTAAGTTCGTTTATTGAAGCATAAATTTTTGATTTATATGAGTTCATTTGTGTTTTTTAATTAATTTACAAAAAATTATCATATTTGATGTGTAAATTTAAAAAAAAACAAAGTCTTAATAAAGCAAACAGTTTACAAATTTTTAAATATTTTTAAAAATATAACAAAATGATATAACGGACTAGTTTAAAGTATGGACAGACCAGTGAAATCTGAAAATTACTAGTCCTGTGGATCAGTAACTTTATTTTCTTAATTTCTACCCCTGAAAAAGCTTCTAAAAATGGGAATAATAGATGCCTAGTTGGAGACTAATTCGCAAGAAATTCAAGAGGAAAAGTCTGCCTCTGGAAATGCAATCTTTGTTCCTATTGCGTTGTTCTTGAAACTTGAAATCACCCATGCCATGATCTTCTATTAGTTAGTGATTGTCCCAGTGGCAGAAAGTTTTGTAGCTGTCTGCGACAGGCTTTTAAAATTTCATAATCTGTCTGCAAAATTTGCATGTAATCAGGGAAGAAAATGGCTACACAAATACAATTTTACTACAGAACAATATATATAAACAATGGGCTCTTCCCATCGTCGTCTGCTCAATCACGTGATAGAGGAAAACGAATAACCGAATTCTGAGAATCGAATTCAATTAAATATTGTTCTTAAGAACAAAAATTTTAATATTTAATATAAAATAAAATAAAAGTAATATTGTGCATTTGTAAACAGTAGAATAATTGTATTTGTAAATTTAATAATTTTTAAAAAACATTTTATGTGTTTATTTATTTTTACCTATAAGAATCGATTTTTGTATATTGTAGTGTAACTGTAACATTAACTGACCTAGCAATAAATAATAGCTTCTTGTGGAATGTTTATGGATTAAAATTTGAAATTTTAAAATGTTTTCATTTAATTCAATTGCATAAAGGTGTAACAACAAGTTAATTAACTTAGTTACTGGTCTAAATGGATTTATGCAGTACGATATTGCACTGTCACTGATTTAAGTACCAAAAATCAGATTATTAAACATGTTCTTCATGAACATCAATAACAAACATAAACTAAATGATGATTGTAAATGTATACAGCAAACAAAAGAGGATGAATAATGATATAAAATGGACTAAAAATGATGATGTATAAAAAAAATAACACAGATTAAATACGACTGATCAAAAATAAGAATAGAAAATATGTTATTTCAGCAATCACTATAGATAAACAAGACTTTGTTTGCTATTTGTTTTTCCTCTATCATGTGACCTCTGACGTCAGGTGGGAAGAGCCCATTGTGTGTGTATTCATTCAATTAAATATTTTATAGCAATGTTTGACACAACACAATATAAATAATTATACATAATAAAAGTTTTAGTTTTGATACAGAAATTTTTATAAGTGAATTGTTATCCGAAAGTTGTGGACAAATTTTTTTTTATCAGTGCAGACAGAAATTGTCCGCAAGCCATTTTTCTGTGTCCTCGACTATGTCGCCGTGTCGCGGTGTTTCTGCCACTGGGGTGATTGTAATCTTTGTGTTTAACTGACTATTGCTCTAGACTTTTTGTTGCAAACAAATACTATTTTAGATTTCAAATAATTCATCTCTTGTTTGGATTTCAAGTTGTTCTACAGACAATTTATAAAAATTTAGCCTTCATTTCAAAATAATTTGGATTTTAATCTATTTATTTCAGATTTAAACATTTGATTTGTGATTTTTATTTAAATATTTTTTAATTTTCTAATAAATTATAGTTATTTTTAACATCCAGTTAGTATCTAACGTAAAATCACGAAAGTAACCCCCCCCCCTCCCCTTTCTAATTTAACTAATTTTTCATAAAGTGTCGGATGCACGTTATCAATGGAATCATTACGCAGTTTTTTTTAAACCTTTATAGCCTTTAATATTTCCTTTTAAGTAAGTACTGTAAAATCCCGAAAGTACCCCCTCCATCGAATATAACCTCCCCTTCCCTTTTCTTCATTTTTTAAAAGAATCTTGATTATAACCCCCCCCCCCCTGAAATTTATTCGTTTTGCTTTTCAAAAAGGTGGGGGGTTACTTTCGGGATTTTACGGTAAGTACATTAATCAGGGATGAGATTAACAAAAAGACAAAAAATCTGAAACTATATGAAAAGGCAAGACGTTGAAATGAAATACTAATATTTTGATGACAAATCCTACTATATTTAAGTATTAAATATAGTTTTTATTCTTCAATCTATATGAAAGAACAAATCATTATGCTTTAGAACTCAATAATATTTTATTTGATTAGATAATGTAACAAATTCACATTAAAAATACAAAAAAGGCAGAAAGCTAAATCTACAAAAAAGCTGAAATCAGCTGAAAAGCTGAAAAAACTCATCCCTAATTAAAAAAAAAAAAAAAAAAAAAAAAAAAAAAAGTACATTAATAATTAGTTCAACAGCTATTTGACAATTTTAAAATATTAAGAAAAAAACTTACGTAGCCCTCTTTTTTTCTCTGCATCCTTGACAAAATATGAATCCAACAATAAATCGGTCTCCTCCTAGAATTTGAAGATTTATAAGTATTGAAAACTGATATGATAGTACAATAAATACAAATAATCCTGCATGAAACAGTAAAATTTCTATAACAAAGGAAAATGCTTTGTTTTCAAGTCACTGTTTTTTTTTTTTTTTTTTTTTTTTACTTTGTAAAATTCTTTTTACAAAGAAATAAAAAACTTGGTTCTGAAGAGCAACATGAAAATCAGTTAAAATGTAAGATATTTTAGTTTTTGGTATTACTATAATTCAAAAACAGATTTTAGAAAAACGTCCAAATTCAGTATTCTGCATCCATATAATTTTTTGAAAAAAATTCAAAAACATTTACAATATTTAATTCACAAGTTAAAAACTGATTAATTATTGCTAAAATTTTCTTTATTACACACATGAAAAGAACAATTTTAAATCATTGAAATTGAATAATTTTGATTATATTGCCAATCATTCTGAGAGGATATATTTTTCCGATTAAAAAAAAAAAAAATTGTAGCATTGTTGAGTTTTATTCTTATCAGTATGAGAATTAAATTTAATTTTTTTTTGTTGATAAATCAATACATATTCAATAAATTTTCTCAGAAAAATTAACAGTATTTACACTATAATCAGGGTCCAAAATTTCAATTCAGATTACACTCGCAAAAAAGAAAAATAATATTACTATTAATCATTATTATTAAAATTAAATAGGATGGCTAGCTTTAAAACTTTTCCCGAATTCCCTGACTTTTCCTTGACTTATGCTGTTTATTTCCCAAAAATTTTCACAAAATTAATGAACAATTTAGCAATTTTGATTCTTTAAAAGCAATTATATTTACTAACTATTGGTAGTAATAAACCATATTAACTGAAAACTAGTTGGAATAGGTGGACTCTGTTCAGTTCCCATTATATATTTCTGTACTGATAAGTATAAAGGATTTAAGTCCAAAAATGTCGATTTTGAGTTAAGTACATTGTCAGACTCAGAAAAAAATTCTCTATAGATTGGTATAAAGGATTTAAGTCCATAGGAGTCGGCAGAATGCCCCCCCCCCCCCCCCTAGGAAATTCTACTAAGCATTTTTTCTTTAAATTTAAAACTATGCTATCACAATTTTATTTAAAAAAAATATATTTTTTTTCAGGTTGTGCCCCCTCTTGATTTTTTTTCTGGTGATGCCACTGTTTAAGTCTATGTCATTTAGTCTCTGAGAAAATCCATTAGTAAAAAAAGATTCAAGTCAGAAATTTAGCATTCATTTATGGTATAAAATATTTAATTCAATTTTTTCCCGTTATTAAATAAAGGTTGACAATCATTGAATGGTATAAAGGGTATAAGTCAACGAAATCCCTTTTTCCTAATCGATTCTTCTGATTAGATTTTAATTAGTATAACTTTATTTCACGTCTCCTGAAAAATCAAGAATATGGAGTTAAATCCTTTATACTTATCAGTACTGATTTGTTCTCATAAATTTCTACTGCAGGGCATACTATATTCATGTTAAGAGAAATGAATTTGACCGTTTACTTGATACAGCCACAGACTGAAATGCCCCACCTAATAGATTATTCACTGTTTAGTTTAATACATTTACCTTATTCTAAATTGTCAATCAATTTTATTGGGGTTACGTTAGTTTTATTTTTTAGTTTTCATGCAATTCCACATTATTTCCAATACAATGTAATGTCAGCATTGCAAGTTTATATGAAATATTGCTTTATTCTGTTACAGGGTTCATACTCAAATATTGGAAAAAAATTCCCTGAGTTCCCAGACAATTTTCAAGAACATATTACAAGAAACGCTCCTCTAGACAGGACAAAATACTGCTACTTCCACTGTATGAAGTCATATTACTGCCAATCATGATAGAAATTCCGGTAGAAATCATTATTTACATGTGTATTTTCACAATACTTAATCATTTAAATTTTGATATGAAGCTAAACAAGAAAAACATAACTTGAGAAAAAAAAATATTTGTTTTTCCAGGTTTTATAACTGATTTTCCCTGAGTATTTCCTGTTTTCCAGGTTTTCCCTGATGAGTATGAACCCTGTGTTACGTTAAATTTTAAATCTTGAATAACTTATGAAATTTTCAAATTAGAATATTCATAGTCAATTATGTTCAAGCCAATATTATAAATGACATTTTAAAAGTGGTCAGAAATCTTTACGATGAAAATATCCTTCAAAATAGACGTTTATGGGAATTTTTGCCATATTCTGCAAAGTTAAGTAATTTGTAAATTTCAAATAACTTATGGAATTTTCAATGTTGAATTTACTTAGTTGATTATGCTCATACAAGGATGATAATTGATATTTTAAAAGCTGGTCTGAGATCTTTACTGTAAAAATACTCCTTTTAATGCATGTTTAAATGAAATTTTATGCTATTCTCCAATGTTAAAAAAATAGTAAATTTTGAATAACTTAAAAAGTTTTTAAATTAGGATGGTGCAAATCAATAGGGTTCTTGGAAGTGTCATAAGTGGTGTTTTAAAACTTGTCTGACTTCTTTGCGATCATTTGTTCTTGAAATATCATGTACATACAAACACACTACAAATGGAGACCATAATAAATTTGTGATTTTTGGATTACTCACACCTCAAAATGCCTAAAAAACTCCAAAAATCGAGAATGAAAATTTTCCTGATTACTTAAATTTTCCCCATACCTATAATATGATAAAGAACTAAAAAGAACTAATTAAATTGCTTATAACATATATTACTTACCCAAAATCGAGTACATTCTGTCGCATATTTCTCTACTTTGATTTCTAATTTGTTTAGAACCTTCAGACCTAAAAGTAAAAGTTTAATGAAATAAGTACATTAAAATATCTAAGTATATGGTTCTTATAATTAAGATTAAATAAAATTCAAGGATTTCTCAAAAACCAATTCTGGTATTCCACAACAGTGTGAGAATGTGAGAAAATTTTGCGCTCTTCAACTGTCTAACTAGGAAAGACTTTGGTCTAAAAATGAACCCCTTTTAAAACTAACAATCTTAAAATGGAATTTTCATAAAATTCAGTCATAAAATGTATCTTTCATGATAATTGCCTAACTTAAAATAAGCCTTTCAGAAATAATAATAATAATAATAAAAGGCAAGTTTTTTTTTTGTCGTTGTTGTTGAAATCTTGCAATTAACACTAGAAAACTAACCTTAAATCAGTGCTACTCTGTAAGTAAACATTCGACACATAGATAATGACTTAAGAACAAGTACAGTAGAGAGTCAAAAATCCACACAGCTCGGGACCAGAGGTTGTGCGGATTTTAGGATTTGGCAGATTTCGGGGCCCATAAAAAATGATTTTCACTTTGAATAATAAAAATAGAATATTATTCAAACTAAACACATACTAGTGAATAATAATGAGCATTAACAAAAATATGTAATGAAAACAATAAATACTAATGAAAAAAAATATTTGTCAAATTTTGATAAAATCTGTTCACACATAGCTAGTTTTAAACTAAATTTGAACCTGCATGATTTATTTATTTTTTTATTTATTATAAATAGTAGTAACACAAATTTATTTTTCTACAAATTTTATTTAGTTCTTCCTTACAAATTATGCCTTCATCAGAAAGCATTAAAAAAAATTAGTTTGTAATTATTTACCTGACTGATATCATCATATCACAATAATCATTATTTTCTTTTGATGAATTTAATATACTGTCAATAATTTCATTAGCAGCAATTTGGCTCTTGCAGTCTTTCATATTATCTTTATTTTGTTTTTTCTTTTTTGTAATCATAAAATGCAAACATAAAATTATTTAAGATCTTTTTCGAAAATTCTGATTTGCAGTTTTTTAATTTATTAATAGTGAATTTCATTGTTTGTATCTGACAAGTTGTGCAGATTTCGGATTTCGGTGGATTTCTGGCTCTCTACTGTATATTTTTATATTTCCTTTATTTATTTCCAACAAATTAGAGTAATTTAAAAAATGTATTATAATACTTCAATTAAAAAATAGAAAAGTGGTAAAAATTATCATTTGCACTCTTGGCAGATGTCAAAGGTGTGCTCTCTACAAACAGCCTTATTGTAGTAGTTGCATATAATGTATTTTGTCATTCTGCATTTCTTAGATGGACAGAAAGCACAAATTCTGCGTTTGTTCGCCACACTTTTAGTCATATCTTCTGTGGGCCTTTCAATATTCAAAATATCTTCTATATTTATTTTGATGATCACTAAACCTTCAACTGTTAGACGATTACAATAAATCTCGAAAAGTAACAAGTGTAGAGCCGTGCTTATCACCTTCGGACAACTCATTTTACAAGTTATGAAGGTACTGTGAGTGAAATGGTATGAGAGTAATGGGAACATATCGAATTCATAAAACTGGCAGCGAAGGTAGTCTATTAGAAGAATGTTTAGTCATTTAGGGTTAAACTATTTTCAAGGGTATACAGGTAATACCAATTATATGTTTTAATCTGGTGAGATGTTTATTAAGGATCAACACATCATGACTTAAATATCCCAGGTAACCATGGTGGTTAAAATATCAAATATGGCCATATATTTATTTATTTATTTATTTATTTTTTTATTTTTTTTTTTTTTTTTTGTGTGTGTGTGTGTGTGTGTGTGTAAAAATGAATATCATTATTCTAAGTCCCTTTTGAAAAATCCTATTTAGTTTATGATGCCTTTGCCCTACATTTCAGCAATTTGAAAATTTTCTCTTTTACTACAAAATTACTGACATAAGATTTAACCGATAATAGTACAATTTGCCAGCGATAATAGGTGCTAAGTTATAGTAAAAAAAAAAAAAAAAAAAAAAAGACTGCAATATCTCCAAAAAGTTAACTATTTGTGAATCTATGATTGCCATTTCTTACCTGCAACTGCAGTAAAATATCCACTGGAGGAGTGGTGTCGAAAAGCAATAAATAAGAAAATTTGTATAAACATATAAATAGGAAAAAACTTACAATAATTATTTTAGGTCAAAATAATACTGTGATTTTTCATTAGATAGAACAAAACAGGCACTACTGCAGCAAATAAAATAGTAACATACTGAAGATTTGCCACATAGCATTATTTTAACCTGAAACAATTGTTGCAAGTTTTTTGCAATTTATGGTTTTTGTTTACTTTATTTAAATCAATAATTGTGAAGGAAATCTGTTTTGACTTTTTTTTTTTCATTGCTAATTTTAATTATTCGAACATTTTTAATATGATTTTATTTCAATCTTATCATCTGCAAATGTACATGGATGCTAAGTAAGTTTATCATAATGTAAATGTAAATACGATGTAATGCAATGTTAAAAGTAAATTTGAAGTTTAATTTGCATTATTTTATGTCTATGCAATATGGAAATTACATTAAATAAGTCAAAGTTTAGCTTTTGTTTTTTCCATGAACACAAGTAAAAATTTCCAGGTCAAATCTTGATTCCAGAAACTGCAGTGGTGCAAAACTTGTACCTCTTTCTATGTTTTTGACTATACTATTTAATTTAAGGTGGCTTGGTGTGTCCTATTTTATTAGTTTTAATTAAGTTCAATTTCAGGTTTTAAATCAAATCATCTTTTTTTTTTTTTTTTGGTAGTACATTTTTTATAGGGTATATGTTTAATCTAACTCATTTACATGAAAACTAAAGTATAAATTATTAAATCTATCATTTAAATTATTATTTATTAAATTATAATTAGTATTTGATAGGTTCACAAATGTTAAGACCTTAAGTTTAATAATATTTCTAATGTTATTCATTGTGAATGTAGGCTCCGCAAGCTGCTTTATTTTTTACTCAGTCCGTTTCTCTTTTGCAATGATGGCTTTTGATCTCCATTTAGTTGAAGCCATCTTGAATTTGACTTCTTTGCACGTTGCGCTACAAGCACCACTTGATCAGGTGACTGTGCAGACTACAGACTATGTCATTCGTGAAGGGGTGTGACCTTTGCTCTCGTACTGATATTGGATTGCACTTAGTGGTCCCCTCTACCAGCTGTGGTTCAAAATTTGAAATACTACTCGTAGCAGTACAAGTAGCAGCAGTGGAGGTTTGTGAGGAAGTTACTCACATATTATTCAAATAAATCTAATTTTATTCTAAATTTATTATGTATCAAATTATCAGTTAAATAGTTAAATAAATGAATTTAATTTAAATCTAATTCGCAATTAAGTTACTTAATGTATCCAAAATTATCTGAGAAGATCACTTTTATTTATATCTCTTCTTTCACTTCATTTAAAGAAATAATACAAATTTTCTTTTAATACGATAGAATGACTTATTGAAAGATTACAGTTTATGTGTTTTCCGTTACACAAAGCTCCTGAATGCTCAAATAATTAAGAGTAGATTTATTACTTTGTTTATTGACAGTTCAAAGTATAATTTATTAAATAAATTACTCATTTATAAAAATAAACGTTAAACAATATTGCACAAGTTATTTCATTATAGCTAAATTTAGAAATCCCTGTCAGTTAAATCATTAAGAAATAATTTAGTTTCTAAATTACAATTTTTGTCCAATCGTAAGATGTAGTAACGGGTTTTAATTTGAGTGATTTATTGCATTGGCGAAATAATTGGCTATAGCTTTTAATAACGAACTTTCGAATTCAAAATATTTATATCATTTTATCCGTGAAACAATAAAAGTATTTGGCACTATAATTTGGCTGTTTTTTCTAAAATTTGGCTTTTTTCTTCAGACATCTCAGATCTGTTCTAGTGTAAGGATCTCAGAACTGCTCCAGATCATAGTATAGTAACGACGTAATTACGTTTGCTCTCTCCCCCATCTTACGCGACAATCTCAACGTTTCACTAGGGTTATTGAATTTGTATTATAATGACCAACGCTATGTATTTTAAGATTCTAAGAATAATTATCCTTGATGTTGTTTTAAAAGACTTTTCACACAATAAAGACTTCCTGATGACTGCAATTGGACTTCTTCTTGAAATATTGTTAATTTAACTTCTCTTGCAGATATCTCTATTATGCACGATCACTGCGTCAAGAAACTTTATAACAAGGTTGTTAGTCATATGCTAGCATCTCTCCTCATTTTGTATAAACAGTAAATAGCCACTGGCCGGATTAAAGGTTGATTTGTTTAATAATTAGTTAAACATTTAATTAAAATTTCTCATTTATAGATTCACATTGCTTTGAAACTATTTTGTTCACTTTTTAAAGTCTTTTTTTTTTTTTTTTTTTTTTTTTTACATGAAATCTGCATACATGGAATATCCAACGAATCCTAAAGCAAATAATTTACAATAGTTCTCCTCCAAGCAGTAATATATTAAGGGATTTTTTTTTTTTTTTTTTTTTTTACAAGATAAATCATGCCTTTCCTCACATATGATTGAAGAGTTTGGTCTTTTACTCTTCTACTCCCCCCCCCCCCATTTTTTTTTTTTTTTTTTTTTTTGGGAAAAGATTTACAGGTATGTGCTTATAACCCTTTACAACTGAAAGCGCAAGATCGTATGGGTTAGACATCCACGACATCCATTCACATTTTTGCATCTGGAACAGTTGTATGTAATAAAATCAGGAAAAAATGATCGAGCTAATTAGCAGAAAGTGTAAAGTACAAATTTCAATCAACAAATGTTGGTTATAGTCCATATTATTCTTTCAGTTTGCAAAAACAGAAGAATGTAATGCTTTAAGGTAAAAATGTTCCCGGTCAAAAAGGGATATATATATATTTAACTTCAGACATTAGACGGTGATGGTTGTACCAAGTATTTCCTTGAGAAGTAATGAATTTACATGGCACAAGTTGCGGTAACAAGATGTTTTTCTTTTAAAGGAAAAGGAAGATACCTTTGATCACGGACTAGTAATAAATTAAAAGATATTAATTTTATGCATTTTTTACCCAATCCCACAATGTTATACTTGGTTTTTTGGAGGAATTTACAGATTCATATTTCTCTTTCAAGTTAAAAACCTACATTAATAATATGCTTAAGATTTCTTTTACATTTGAATATATTATTTTAGATTATTACATGAAAAACAGCAACTTTAAGAAAGATAACATAATAGTAATTTTTGTTAAAAGACAAGTACCAATGTTATTAGAGGCAAGGACAGTTGGACCTTTCCTTTCAGGAATTTTCAAATCGGGATGTTTTGGAAATTCTATTAAAGTTGCTGGATCAAATTCATTTCTTTGAATGAAACTTTTGCTAGACGGTTTCAGATTACAGCAGTAACAAAACCAACTTTCACAGTTCAAAACCTGTTAATAAAGAAAAAAGAAAATATTTATTACCAAAACATACATTTAAAAATAAAACAACCAATACTAATATATCTTAAAAATTTATAAACATGCTGTAATTTATTACACAGTATACTTTTGATTATCCAAGGAATTTCATATACAATAAAGCACAGTTTATATGTCTTTTAAGGGATTGACATAAAAGGATGTATAAATGAAAAGATGTATAATCGAAATTAAAATAAAACTTTGGTTAGTTTAAATTTAATGACACTGCAGCAAAATTTATGTAAAAATACTAATTAATAAAGTTTTTAAGGCAGTAATTCGTATATTACTTTATAATAGAATTTACATTTGAAGGTACAGTGAAACTTGAGTAATTCAAACTTGTTTAATTCTAAGTTCTGGATAATTCGAATTTTTTACTCGGTCTCTTGAAGTTTCTATTAAAATAATGTTAAAAAATCATGGATAATTCGAATTCTATTTTGGGTAATTCGAATTTTTCATACGATTACTTTTAAAATATTACATAAAATTGTTCCCAGAATTTTTCTCAGCAAAAGTGCATTTTTTTTTTTTTTTTTAAACAGTCTTTTAAAAAAAGGATAACAAAATACAAGAGAAGCCCCTACCTACTGCATCAGAAGATATGGTTCATATACATGAACTCTGAGGTTTTTTTTAAATTGAAAGTCATGTCTAATGTAGAAGATTCTATTTTTGTATTAATTGATAGGTTGAAGTCATATGCTAATGACACAAAGGTTGTACTTAAAGAAGCAATCAAAAATATCTGACTATTTTTTAAAAAAGTTTTGAATAATGAAGCCCATAAAAAATATTGATTTAATGGGGGGAAAGTTTATGTATTAAATCTTTGATCATAGAGTTTCAATTTTTAAATTTATCTCTTCTTTTTGACAAAATAGTATATGTACTTCGAATTTTTGGATATTTCGAATTTTTCTCTGGTCCCTTCAACTTCGAATTATCCAAGTTCTACTGTAATAATTAAATTGATAAAAAAAATTATTATAAAAGTGAGACACATCATGCCGTTAATGCATGACTTGAATACTAATTATATAACTAATATCTTGAGTATTGTATTACACATATCTTGAATAGTATCACATTGAGTATTAATTATATGTATTGTGTATTTTTAATAATAAATATTATTTGATTTATGTCTATGCAGGTAGTTATTTAATTACATTAAAAAATCTTTAATGCTCACCTGACGAGCTGATTAACTGTGAGCATTAAGAACCATATTGTGAATTGAATTGAGTTCATTAAATGTTTTTTCACTTGTATTTTTAGAAACAAAATAAGTTTGAAGCTTTTCAATGCAATCCACTGTGTCTTTAAAAAAAGTTGTAATAACTTCTTCACATTCTACATCATCATTGCTTAAAATAGCATCAAATAATTTCAATTAGTTCATCGATTGTGAATAATCAGAGTTCAGATATTTCTCATCAAAATTGATATTTAGAACAGATTTTACACCTTATTTCAAAAAGAGAAATGAGCGGTCAAAAAATTTTCTGAATTTTAGAATAGTGGACCGATAGAGATGTATAACCAATATTGATGATGTAAAACAAAGAACTTTTACATCCAAATGAATAAGAATAAATCGGAACTTCACTAAAAGGACCTATAAACAATGTTTTATAGTATTTTGATCATTAAATAATCATAAAATATATACCAATATATTTTAATCATTTAAATACATGCTGTAATTTATTATACAGTATACTTCTGATTATCCACAGAATTGAGTGGTGCAGGTTCTGCAGATAAACTGCAAAACAGCTAAAAATAAGAGGCAAATGATATAAAAAATATTCTAGCTTAAAACTTGATTGTATTGCATATAAAACATAATACTCAGGGTTTAACCTGGCAAAAAAATTACTTTAGCATTTTAGTGAAAATAGGCAAGCACTATTTTAGCTTTTTCGAAAGTTAATTCTTTGGATACCATTGATTTATTTTACTTAGCTTTGTTATCCTCAGTTTTGTTTTCTATTCCTTTTGTTCATTGATGATTTTAACCAAGCATCCATATTTGTGACTTTAAAAATATGATTCAGGGAAACTATGTTTTGATTTCAACAATAGAAAAAGAGGTACTCATATCATATGTGTAAAATTAAAAAGCAATTTAAAATCAAGTAAAGTGTAGTGGTAGATAATCGTGAAATACTAGTGCTAAAGATGCTTCTATGAAGCAAATTCTGAATTCTAACATACTTTTAAATATTTTTGCATTTAAATTCAATCATTGAAAATTAAAAATAAATCCAAATTACTATATAAATAAGGATTCCCAAAAATTTCAGTCATTTCGTAGTTTTTGCCTGCAAATATTTAAAAAAAAAAAAAAAAAATCTGAATTATTATATAGAGATATTTTATACAGTCATCCAGTTTTAACTTTTTAGCGAAATTCTGACCGACTTGTTTTAGCAAAATATGATACCTTTTAGCAAAATGCTAAAAAAAACTAATGGCAGTTTAAACCCTGATAATACTAATACAAACCTTGAAAATGCGTACAATATAATAAAAACACGTGTATTTTAAGTGCGAAAGTATATATAAACAACAAACAAAAAAATTGTACTTGCGATAAAGACAATGTAGTACAATCTGTAAACTCATTTATGCACTACATACTCAATTGTACAAAAAATATAAAAAAGCAATTATTTGTCTTTGTTCCTTGTTGAGAAAACCTTTTCTCTTGATCCTGCAATGTGCATAATCTGCTCAGAGATAATAGGGGAGCATATATATATATTTTTTAACTACGGAAAATGCAGATAAAAAGATGGGAGATGCTATGTTGATTTGTTGTGTAACAGTGATATTTTTACACAATAAACTCTTGATTATGTGAGGGTGGATTATCCACATTGCGGATTATCTGTAGTTTTCTTCTGTGGCTTTTTATTTTAACTTGCAGGTCTTTATTTTAATGCTGCAGGTCTTAGAGGTAACTACCTAAAATTTTAATGCAAGAATATTTGTGTTTCAACAAAAATTGTAAATTCATAATACATTTTTTTACATTGTATCAGATGCTTATATACTTAAATTTTGTATTTTGCTTTATGCAGAGATGAGAGTAGGAAATTGACAAAAAGTCTGAAAAATATGTGCAAAACTCAAAGATAAGATTATTTTTGCAATTAAAGAAGGTAGATACACAAAATCACACTTTTTATAAGCAAAAATGGAGAATATATGAAAATAAATTGTTTAAAAATATGTGAAAAGAAAGATAATTAAACAAAATAAAAATATTTAGAAAGAAAGTAATCTGAAAATTACTTTTAAAAATTTAAGAAAAGTCTGAAATTCCTACAAAAGTCTGAAAACTCTCATCTCTGTTTATGGGGATTAATTTTAATGCATTACAGCAATAAAATTCTAAATTCTAAATTTAAACAAAGAAAAAAAAAAGCAGTCTTTGGGGACTGCCGATAGAAGTGAAAACTAAGTAACTTGAGAATTGTATCGTCGAGCTATTAGATTATTATTTTCGAATTATTTTTGGTTTGTAAAGAGGTGTTTATGATCTGTATTATATGATTCGGCACAATATTTGTAGCTACCCAAATTAAACGAACTAAGCCTTGTATTAGGTAAAAATATTGTAATATGACTAAAATAATTTTCTTTTTTTTATTATTTATTTGAAAATTTATATTGAAAGCAAAAAGAAGAATATAACAGTCTGTATAAAAACACATGCTTGTACTTTGTGAACTATGTATATACTGTGGAAAAAGTACATACATACATAAGAGTACAAAACTAGAAAGAGACAGATGCCAGTAGCCAGTATACTACTCGTATTAGTATACATTTTATACATTATATATATATATATATATGTATATGAGGCATGCTGCGCCGTGCGCTACATATATGAATATATATGTAGAGAGATATACTCTTTGTATATATATATAATGTATACTAATAACGCATGGAGGTATATCTATGTATATATATATACACAGTATACATATAGCTCATGGAAAGCGTTCGGTGTTGATGACGCGAGTTCCATGATTTTTGTTCACCCCAAAAGTGCTCAACGCGCCTAAAGAAGTTTACACTTCAAAGCGTTCGGTGACGATGACGCGAGTTCCATGATTTTTGTTCACCCAAAAAGTGCTCAACGCGCTTAAAGAAGTTTTCACTTAAAAAAAAAAAAAAAAACTAATATTCACAAAATTCTAAAATACACACAGTCTGTAGCCCTAAGCTGTATAGATTTCTGGGAGTGTAGTGTATGTATGTTAGTCCAAGAAGATTTTACAAATTGTGGACAATACTTTGTAAGAGTTCACTGAAAAAGTAGTTTCTTTTATCATTTGGACATTTTTCTGAGCGTAATGAAGACTAATACAAAAAGCTATTGCTTTGGAACATCTATAGTTACAAAGGGTGTGTGTTACAGTTTAGACCGATTGACTGCAGTAGGGTCCAAAGCCTGAGGGGACAGTACCTGTTATGGGGATCGTAATAAGGGGTCCTAGCCAGTATTTTAGAGGTGCCAAGTTTCAATAACAGCTATCAGTAATCAGAGTTATACATTTATGAAACGTGAACCGCCTCACGGAATATTTTTTACGCACAAACTCACATATAATAATGAATTGCACAGTTTTTGTAAACAAACATATAATATCAATGTAAAATTCAAAAAATACAACCTTTTAATTTCTTCATGTTTCTTCGGACTAGTTTCGCTTGGGGTGCCCCAGCTTGGTCTCCGATGGTACAGTGCTTGAAGTTGTTCGAAACTGCTGTTTCACGCCTCCTTCCTCTCTTTTAAAAACTCGGTGCCATTGCCGGTTGAGTTGAGCCCCATCGTTGCCATTGCAATTGTTAAAACTTGATAAAATTTCTACGGATTCTCTGATAGCTGCATAACCATGGTTATGATAATTGGCCAACTTCTTTACATGCTCGAATTTAATGTTAATCTCATCGTTTTTGTTTACCTGTGTTAGTGCTGTAGTTATTTTTCTGGTGGTTATATCGTGGCTATGTTCCTTAATACGTGTTTTAATTTTTTTTTTGTTTTTCCTATGTAACACATTTCTTTACCTTGACTATTAGTATATGGTATTTTATAAATTCCCGCGGTTTCTAAAGGGTCAATTTTATCTTTATCGCTTCTAATTAGCTGAAATATATTGGGGTTTGGCTTGATGGGTACGTTTATATTGTGTTTAAAAACTCGGCGCCATTGCCAGTTGAGTTGAGCCCCATCGTTGCCATTGCAATTGTTAAAAATTGATAAAATTTCTACGGATTCTCTGATAGCTGCATAACCATGGTTATGATAATTGGCCAACTTCTTTACATGCTCGAATTTAATGTTAATCTCATCGTTTTTGTTTACCTGTGTTAGTGCTGTAGTTATTTTTCCGGTGGTTATATCGTGGCTATGTTCCTTAATACGCGTCTTAATTTTTCCTTTTGTTTTTCCTATGTAACACATTTCTTTACCTTGACTATTAGTATATGGTATTTTATAAATCCCCGCGGTTTCTAAAGGGTCAGTTTTATCTTTATCACTTCTAATTAGCTGAAATATATTGGGGTTTGGCTAGATGGGTACGTTTATATTGTGTTTTTACAATATTTATATTGAGTTTTTAAAAGAGAGGAAGGAGGCGTGAAACAGAAGTTTCGAACAACTTCAAGCACCATACCATCGGAGACCAAGCTGGGGCGCCCCAAGCGAAACTAGTCTGAAGAAACATGAAGAAATTAAAACGTTGTATTTTTTGAATTTTAAATTGATGTTAACTTCATGGTTTAATTATATTATAAAGTAAACATATAATATATTAATTAAAACATTAGAAAAATTTCTGAACAGAAGTAAATAAATATATATTTCTTTACCTTCTTACAAAATGAAAGATTTTTTTAAAACCTGCATTGAAGGGGAAAAAACTTTTGTCTCTCTCTCTCTCTTTTTTTTTTTTTTTTTTTTTTTTTGGGGGGGGGGGGGGGGGAGGTGTTTACAATTTTTTTTTATTATTATTATTTATTTACTATTATTATTTTTTTAATAGTCTAACCTTTAAAATAGCCACGCAATCACTACTACATGAAATATGCAGTTCACACCATCTATGAGAAAAAAAACGACATGAATTATCGAACAACCCAATAAAATTTAAAGAAATCATGAAATTGTTTTAAAGCCCGCTGCCTTTGGCAGCGACCCACTGATTCGCAGACTCTCAGGTACCTGTCCCTATTGCCAGTGACAATAGCTTACCAGTGGGCTTCCAATTTGATGCAGATCAGATGACAGTTTCGAAATGGACAGTATCGAAAAAATTGAAGTAGCAATTTTATATTTGAATCCCAGTTACATATGAACACCATACGTGGTGTACATAATATTTTCTTTCACGTTATTTTCTATACTTATTTGATTTATTCGATCAATCATAAAATGACAACTATTTTACACCAAATATAATATTACAATGTGCTATGATCGGCTATGTCTATCGCATGAGACAATTAATTTTTGTGGTTATAATAGTAGTTGATATATAGAAAAATAAATAATGAAATACGTAAACCTGATCATGGTACAGCCTTAATGTAGCAATGTAGCTTCCCTTGGCGACTTCTGAATTTTTATCGTCACTTTAGACAAAAATACATAATTTATGTTTTTTTTTTTTTGGTTTTCTTTTTCCTTTCCTTTTATTTCTTTTCTGTTTTTCAATATTTTATAATTTATTTCTATTTTTTATGCGCTACTTGGCTTAAGTGGCTTTTACGAAAGTGAAGTCCTTGGCGAAAAATGTCCGATCTATTTCAGCATCAAAATTTTAAAAATTACCCATGATTATCAATAAGTAAAGCTCTTTAATGTAATGCTGAATTAGCTTTCATGCCAAACGCAATTCATCCGTGCCAAAAACATACTATTTAAACAAAAGGGGAAAAAAATAATATTGAGTATTTAATATTTTTTTTTATTTTTTGCGTGAAAGCATATTTCATTTTATGTTGAAAAAAAAAAAGTAATTTTTTTTGGCAACAATTAAAAATTTAAATGTCCATTTTTAAAGCTTTTACCAGGTTATTATTTTCACATCTTAATTAATTTAAAAAAATCTAATAAAAATTTCATTACAAATAAGGTACCAAATGAAAGGGGCATTTTTTCTGAATCCGTCGGTTTAATTAACTTATGGATCGGAAACAGGAAGAAAACTCTCTTAGCCATTTATATAGAGAGAGAGATAGTTTCAAATATAATACTGCTAATAATACATTTCAACTATCCGAAATTGAAGATTTATACGTGAGAAAATATTATAATATAAATAATGAGAAAGTTTATTATGAATATACTAATAGCTAGACTTACTTTGTTTAAAGCACCAGGAACATCAAAATACTGAATGCACATTTCACAATATGCCCTAAAAAAATAAAAGTTTAATAAATTACTATAATCTGTATTGATTTCAGTTTTTTCCACAATGAACTCACATTGTTATCTGCACTATGAACATAAAGTCATTTATATTATATGACAAAAAATGTAAACGTTTTTGATAATTTGCATTGTTATAGTATTTAGTACTTCTATTTCCCCAATTAAATTTTCACAACCCTTAACGAATTTTTATACAGTAAAACTTGAATAATTCAAGTTTTTTACTCAGCCCCAGGGGTGGCGCCAGCTAGGGGGCCGGGGGGGCACAGCCCCCCCCCCCCCGTCGGGGAGTCTGTGCCCCCCCATCGGGGCATACTCCTAAAATCTCTCGGGGGGGGGGGGGGGGGGGGAATTACAAAATTTTCAGTTTTTCTACTTTTGGCAGCATTTTTCTTTCCTTGTACAAATTTGGAGCATTCCAGTTTTTCCATTCTATATTCAATAGAAGAAAGTAATGGATTCGTAAAAATTTTCATCTTCCAGTTTTCCATGAATATACACGTTTTGAGAGGCCCAGAACACGTTTTGACCACGATATATTTAGAAAATGTCTGTCTGTGGTACGATGATCTCCAAAACCACGAGGGGTACTAACAAATGGAATGTTACAAATGTTAACAGTATTGCAGTTTTTCATAAATACTTTTATAATAAACTCTATGTAGTGCCCCCCTGTCGGGGAGGTGGTGTCCCCCCGTCGGGGAATTTCTCTTGCCACTACTGCTCGGCCCTTGAATTTTATATTAAAATAATGTTAAAAAATCGTGGATAATTCGAATTTTTCATATAATTAACTTTAAAATATTACAGTAAAATTTTTTCCCAAGATTTTTCTCAGCTAAAATGCATTATTTATTTTAATAGTCTTTCAAAACAAGGATAAAGAAATACAAGAAAGCCCCTACCTAGTGCATCAGAAGATATGGTGCATATACATGAACTTCGAGGGTTTTTTGAATTGAAAGTCATGTCTGATGTAGAAGATTCTATTTTTTTTATATCAACCGATAGGTTGAAGTCATATGCTAAGACACAAAGATTGTACTTGAAGAAGCAATAAAAAATATCTGACTAATTTAAAAAAGTGTTGAATAATTAAGGTAGTAAAAAATATTGATTTAATGGGAGGGGGGGGATGTAGCAGTTTATTTAGATATAAAGTTTATAAGTTAAATCTTTCACCGTAGAGTTTTAATTTATCTCTTCTTTTTGACAAAATAGCATGCTTGCCAACATCCTAATTAATATTCTGTAGTGTTGTTAGTACCGCCGTTTTTTTTTTTTTTTTTTAAACACCAGTAAATTATTAAAGTAATATTTTGCAAATGCAATTATAATTAAATAAGAAAAAAAATACTGGTGTGAAAAAGAAGGCGGGGTTAACAATACTATGGAATTTTAATTAGTATAATGGCAAGTATGAAATAGTAAATGTAATTCGAATTTTTAGATATTTCGAATTTTTCTCAGGTCCCTTCAACTTCGAATTATCCAAGTTCTACTGTACATAAAAAAAAAGTGAGTTGATCTGTAATGATAACTGACGTAGCAACTAATAAAATCATTCCTTGTAAAAGAATGTGGAAGTTAGAATGAAGACTGGTAAGTAATACTTTTTCTACAGCTTGAAAGCTATTTGGATCTGTGAAAAACTAAGTCAAGTTCAAAAGAATTCTCAAACAGTTTCTAATAATAAATAAATAAAAATGGTAAAAATCTTGCAAAAGCCACAGCATACAAAAATTGAAGTTTAATACATAATGATTTTTACTTTTTTTTAATTGCAAAACTGCTCTTTAATTTCAGCTGCAACTGAAAAGATTTTTTCTCCCTACTTATTGCTTTAATTAGAACAAACAAAAAAATAGTTCAGGTAAAAAAATAAAATAAAATAAATTAAAAGCATATGTTTTTTTAAAAAACTGAACTAAATGATTTGTAATTTTTATTTCTGGTAACATGTTCTAGGATTAGTTGAATAATTATTCAATAAGAGTTATTTATAATGATTTAAATTGCACTGGACAGGATCAATTTTCTAATAAAGAGCAATGCTTCTATTTGTCTATAATTGCATGCGATTGAGAATTCCATTCATTAAATTATTTTACTCTTATTTAATTTAATTTTTTTATTAAAATATTAATTATAGTAATATTCTAAATTTCACTTTTATTGTAACATTTTTCAAAATAAAATTTATTATTATTATTATTATTATCATCTTTTTAAATAATAAAAGCTGACATTTTAAAATTTTAGCTGGCCTTTCTTTCTTAAATACTTTATACTAACACACAAACAAAATAAAATAATAATAAAAGGCCACCTAATTTCACCAGCATTTCTGTAAAAAACTATGCTTAAAGTGATGGTTAGATAAATAACACCTTTATATTTTATTATGCATGAGAAATTTTATCCTAAATACAGAATAAACTTAACAAACAGACACGGTAGCTTACCTTAAACATTGATCATTGCTGCAATAAATGAGAAAATCACCTTCACCGCAAATTACACAAGCTTTCTAGAAAATGGTACAATATTTCAGCAAATCATTTTAAAGAAATAATAAGATACATATCATTATTTTATTATCACAGAATACAACTAATATAAAACAAGTATGTTGTGGCCATCACAAAACTTTCTTTTATATTTTTCTATACAAATTCACCTAGTACATATTCATATTATTAATAAAAATTCTTTTCCATTATGAATGCAGGTGATTTTCATTTCAGAGAAGTCAAATACAGTATTAAATGTTGAAAAAATTTTAATTTTGTCTCCTCTAGACAGACAACATTTAGAGAAATGCTTTTTTCTTTCATTAAAAATGAAAGAAAAAAGAAATGATAAATTTGTTTTAAATTATCACAGCTCTGTGGATCAGCCATTTGCTTTAAAGGTATTCACAAGTTCTTTTGAAAAATATCCATATCGAAAATTTACACCCGGGGACAAGGGGGAGCAATGCCAGGGTTGCTACACAATTCAGGAGAAAAAATTCCCTGAGTTTTCCCTGTTTCTTTTAGAAGTAAAATAGATGACACACAATCATGCAGCATTAGAATCTAACATGTTTACAAGTCAATTGAACATATTTAGGGTTTATTAATTTTATTAACTTACTATAGTTGGAGAAAAGAAACATAATTGATTCATTATAAAGCACTAAAATTAAAAAAAATATTTGATTATGAAAAAAATTTCCAATGTTTTTCCAAAAAAATTCAAAATTCCCTGAATTTTCCCTGTTTTTGCAATAAATTTTGAAATTCCCTGAGTTTTCCCTGATTTTTAATAGATTTTCAAATTCCCTGAGTTTTCCTGGTTTTCCAGGTACCGCAGCAACTCTGAATGCTCCTATGTACACAAAAGCATTATTTTTTACTATTAAATAATATTTACTATTATATAAATATACTACTTTTAATTTCACTGCCTTACTAAAAATTATAAAAAAATGGGATAATAGTGTCAGCTGTTAAGTGACTGATCCTGAAATGTAATCAGCACTAATTTAGATCAAGGTCCAACCAAATATCAAGTTTGGTTAAACTTTTGTCCATTGTTTCATGAGACACAGAATTCTTTTATAAGCACATGCAACATTTTTTAAAATGGTCAAAATTTTGCACCTTAAAGTTAAAACTTAAACATCAGCCCTACCAGTACAAAAAAAAGAGTAATAAACTGATGGCAATGAGTTTCTTACATCCATCATAGTCAAAAAAAAAAAAAAAAAAGAGATGGAGATGGAGATGGCCAGACAAGGATCATTTCAATCATGTATGATCAAAATAAAATTGCGCAAAAATTGAACCCCCTGTTAAGATAAATGTGCATGCAATTCTTGCATTTATGGTTGATTTCAAAAACTGAGCTAAATTTTAAAATCAGGAAAAACTTCAAAGACTTGAAAGCCAAAGAGAAAAACAGACAGCTATTTTGGTAGCATTTACCATACTGTCTTCAGTGCATAAAGAGATGAGAGAGATTAAATTAAACTAATTTTACTTGAGTAATTATAGAGAAAGATAGCATTAAGCAGAATTTATTTTTAACACGCTTTTATTAGCTTCACCTGTATGTATGTTTGTAACCGCTCTGGGAGCAAACAAAAAATCTATATTGTAAAAAAAGACTTTCTCTACGTGAACACTATGGCTGTGAGGTAAAGCTCCGGGCTACGAACCTAAAGGTCTAACATTCGAGCCCAGTCAGGGGAGATTTTTTAAAAACGGTTTTGTTTAATTCTAAATTATTTTATAATCACCCTGTAATATGGTGTGTCACTCACACAATTTTTTCTTACCCTGCATTTTAATACTATAAAGATAGATATTTTGTGCTTTTTAGTTTTACATTTCAATAAAAGCACGTTTTTTAATTTTTTAAAAGTATAATTTTATTCTAAGTGAATTCACTATTTGTCTACACATTTAAGCAGAAATTTTTGGTCAAATATTATTAAAATATTTTGATAAAATAAACTGTTGTGTTCTGCCGAAGTATCCCTATCACATAATGCCAACTCACCCCTAAGGATAGGCAAACTAACTCTGCACTCAGGGTTAGTTGAGATAGTTGCAAACTTTTTGAAAAGTGTTTTGGAAATTACCTGAACATGCATTTAATGATAAGTCATATATAATTTTGCACCCAAAAACTTAAAGGTTTCAACACATTGATCAAAATTTTAAGTATTGCACACACACACACAAATAAATAAATATAAATAAATCAAACTCAAAAACCAAAATATATGCCAATTAGCCCCACCCCACTTTACCTTACACAATGCAGCCCACCAGAATAAATACATTTCCAAAGCTATCCGCAGTCTTTTGGGTTGCACAGGCCTGATCTATATGCTTGTGTAGTAAATAAATAAAATAAAATAAAAACAGCCCATTATAATCTATGCAATATTTTATGATTATTTACACCCCCATTTATTTATTTATTTATCAATACTTTGATTTAGAAAGTTAACAATTTCTATAAATGATTTGTTTTTAAAAATGCAAAATTTTCTAAGAACTCATAAAAATTACAATGGATTGAAATTTGAATTTTCTTATGATAAAAGTTATATTTAATGTAAATTTGCTAACATTGCCATTAAATGCTCTGAAGCTAAAAAGCAATTAAAAAAAAAATAAAAATCATCAAAAATTAGAAAAATAAAAAAACAAAAATAAATTCAAACGTACATAGATTTCACCAGGAGGGCAATTAACAGCACTAGTTACGATGAATAAACACTTTTTGCATATTTTTCCTTGAAATAGCGGATGCTTCTTCCATTCAACATCTCCTTTGCTCAGATCTTCACAACATGAAAGGCATATATCTAAAATGACATTTAATAAAATATATATTTATAGTCAGGGCTTAATTTCTAATATAAAAAGTATAGGAACTCTGATATTCTTTAGCAATCTGTTCATACTACATATCTCTAATCTTACAAGATTTCTTATGAATTAAAAAAAAAATTTTACTCCTGTTTTTGAACTAACAAATCTGTTTCCAAAAAACAGCAAAGCATAATCCAGAGGTGATTTTAAGTAAAATAAAATTTTCTGAACATATTAAATTTTCTGAAACTACTTCATACATACATGTAAGGAATTGTTTATAAAGAAGATGATTAGTTACTGTCACTTCATATTAAGATAGTTCACTCAATAAATATTCTAAAATAGTTTATGCAGTCGTTTTAATGAAGACACTTAAGCATTCTACAGGTTATTAACAGTCAATCAGTCTAAGCACGCTGACATGTACATCCATAGACGAGTCGGGCCGAAACCGTCCCGTTCGTTAACAGCGAAACCGCAACTAATTCCCCTCCTGGGGCCGTTAAATTAACTTTTATTGATGTGGATTAGTTAAGCTTGCATGAAAAAGGTGCCGATTTTCGTGTGCTCCCGCTTAAATATGGCTATTTTGGGGTGAAGTCAAACTCCTGATATGAATTCTTATTGGATAATTAATTGAGTTAAAATCTCACCTACATTTTATCATTGGTTGACCCGGACATCTGGGATTTAGTATTTCGCAATGTTTTGCCACTTATTTCGACTATTGCATAATTTTGATTCTAAGACTTATTCTCAAATCTGATTCCCACACTAGGACGTGTTTTGTTGGAAAACTAACTTTACCTGGGCTCAAAAATAGAATTCTCCCAAAGTTGTTCTTAAAATTAAGATTTATTCTGAGATAATACTATTAAGACATCACTCAATATTAATTTATAATAATAATTTTAGAATCGGAATTCTTTTAATCCTTTCATACATATAGGTATATGCATTTTTCTACACATAATATACATCAGGGGTGCAGAACATGTCCAATCCAGCAGTCTAGGATCGGGGGAAATTTTACCCATCCGGGGAAATTTTGCAGAAAAATGTACAAATGATATCGATTTGAACAATGAATTACAAAAATCAGTGTAAAAATCGTTCCCCCATTTTGGGGAAATTTTCATATGGATTGGGGGAAATGTTGGGAATAAAAACACTTTCTGCACCCCTGATATACATATGTTTATACATATTACATATACACACAGATACATATATAATGAGTGTATATTTCTTCTTGATTTTGAATATGATTTTATTGATATATATATATATATATATATATATATATATATATTCCTATTTTTGATTGGTCTAGATTTAACTACTTTGGTGATGAAAGTTGGTCATTTATTCTTTTAGTAAAAACTGATGAATTTTTTCAAAATATACTGCATAAATGCTATACTTTTTTAAAAGAGCTCTAAAAAATGTTCACTTTTTGTGCGGACACTATATACATCAAGTTACAAGATTTAAAGATATTATGTTGCAAAGTTTCACAATGCAATATCATTCGATTGCTTTTATCTTAAAATAAGAGTCTAATATTAAACAAAAAACAGTCTAATATTAAAGAACAATGAATAACATTTTAAAAATTATCAGTTTGAAGTTCTAAGAGCTGCAATTTTTAAATTACAGAGTATTTATTTCCCATACATAATACATTAAATTTGTAAACAATTGATTCATTTTTGAGAATCATTCACATAAGATCATAAAGAACTGTTGCAAAACAGAAGAAATATTTAATTTAATTTAATTTGTAATATGTTATTTTGACTTTTTGACCTTAAAAAGAATTTTTAATTATGTTACAAAGCCCAAAATTTACACATCTATTTTATGAACTTTCTTAATATTAACTTTTTTATGTGTCATTTATGTATTTTTTTGCTTTTTATCGGAAAATTTTAATCTTTGTTTTTTGGTTTTCTTACATATGTATAAAAAAAAGGGCGAGTCTAATGTTACACAGACACAAGCAGAGGAACCAGGTAGTTTATTATGATCAGGATTTTCAAACGTAGGAAACATCCTGATGTTGATTGACATGGTCAAAATTGTTCAGTTCAATGCCTTAAGATGAAGGCACTATCAAACAAAAGTTTGCCAGAATTCAGAATTTTCATGAGTCGTGAACCAGCTGGTCGTCAGAGGCGGCTAGTTAATAATAGAAGCAAGGCCATTTTCAATAAAATATCAAAAACACTAAGCTTCTTTTTTTCTTTTTAACCAGAACAAGCAGCCTTAAAATTTCTGAATAGAATCTCCCCTGCGATTTTTTTTTATTCTCCATTTCAAATTTCCAGATAAACTGATGATTTTTTTCCTTGAAAATAAACTTGTTTATGTATTTTACTTTTTACTTTTCTGCTTTTTATAATTCATGTCATAGATATACCCTAATTTAATGTATATAATCTACACATTATATGTTTAGAAAACTTTGAATATTCTGGCAATGCAGACTATACAATGATGCATACTACCAATGAATATTTCTATATTACTCAATACAGAAATATTCACTATAGAAAATATCAATAGAGCAAATATATACAGTAGTGGCACCAGAAATTCCCCAACAGAGTGACACCACCTCCCCGACAGGGGGGCACTACATAAAGAGAGTTTATTATATAAGTATTTATTAAAAACTGCAATACTCTTAATAATATTACTGTTAATATTTGTACCATACCATTTGTTAGTACTCCTCATGGTTTTGGAGATCATCGTGCCACAGACAGACATTTTCTAAAAATATTGTGGTCAAAACATGTTCTGGACCTCTCAAAACGTGTATATTCATGGAAAACTGGAAGCTGAAAATTTTTACGAATCCAATACTTTCTTCTATTGAATATAGAATGGAAAATCTGAAGTGCTCCAAATTTGTACAAGGAAAGAAAAATGCTGCAAAAAGTAGAAAAACTGAAAAATTTTTTATTTCCCCCCCCCCCCCTTCTTGGCCCCCTAGCTGGTGCCACCCCTGAACATATAACTTTCTCAAAAAGCAGCAGATAACACGAAATGACTATTTTTTGACACACTAATTTATTAGTTTCTAGAACCTGAAAAGAGGTAGAAATGTTCAATATTTCTTATTCATGTAATTTTTGTGACTTCCCCTTCCGCCCTGCTAATGTTTAGCGAAAAAAACACCTCACAGAATTTTTGTAATTTCCAATCTTTCTCTATCTGTAACATAAAAGTCAACATTCTGTTTAAACTTATTTAATTAGATTCCAGAACCTATAAAGAAGTAGAATTGTTCAATATTTCTCATTCATATATTTTTTTTAACTCCCCCACCCCCCCAATTCCTGCTAATGTTCAGCGATCAAAACTCTACACAGAAGCATTATGATTTCCAATCTTTCTCCACCTACAACATAAATGTCAATGTTCTTTTTAAATTTATTGTATTAGATTCTAGAACCTATAAAAAAGCTACAAATTGTTTAATATATCTCACTCATACAATTCTTTGTGAGCACCCCTCCACTTTTTCTTGCACTTACAATTTGTGATCCAAACACCCTGTAAAAGTCCTGTGATTTTCAATCTTTCTCTATATGTAGCAAATATGTCAATACTATTTTTAAACTTGCTTTTATTAAACTGTAGAACCTATTAAGAGGTAGAATAGTTTGGTAACACAAGCTCATGTGATTTTTCATTGTTTCTTCTTTGAATATAGGGTAAGTGAACCAGTGATTGACACTTTTAGAGCAATCTCTGATGTTTTTAATGTTCTAGTCATCAGAAAATATTTTTAGAAATCTTAAGTTAATATGGCATGAAAGACATTCAGAACCACATATATGTTAAAATATATACATTTTATAATTTTTTTTTTTTTTTTTTTTTTTTTTTTGTGAATTTTTATTTGACATCCACTCAATGTCCCAGTAATTGACTGACACTGCCAGTTTTTCTTTTTATTAGTAAATGACACCCTATGTTCCAGTGTTTGACACTGCTAGTTATTCATTTTACCGGTTATTAGCACCCTATGCTCCAGTGTTTGACATAAAATGTTAAAATTCTTATGTGTAAAATATGATTTTCTTATTTTTCTTATCTATTAATTACTTCAGGATGATGTCAATCACTGGAGCACCTACCCTATACAAGGTTTTGCCTCCATTTCACAGTTTGATGATCTTGATATACTTTGGTTTCAGTACCAGTATTTTTATAAACGGATCACTAACGAAATAGAAGAAGTTAAACCTCTGAAACGATAATGTATGAAATAAAGGCTTTATATATAAAAAAAAAGGCTACTAGTGAGCTGCCAAAGAAAATACCTGGTTTACTTATTAATTTACTTAAACTTTATGCAGCTTCAATTCCAGTACATTGAGAAAATGCAATCAAGATGTACAGATGGTAACAACAAATAAACTATAAATATTGATACAAAAGTGTTTATACTTCTTAATGGCCTTTTATCTGGTTATGCATGAACCAGAAAATTTTGGAAAGCTGCATTAATTTCAATGTTTGGAGTCTCTTACTACAAATATTTTACAGAGCCAGTATGAAGAAAATCATGTACAAAAATATTTCTTCTTATGTGATATCAAGAATAATGAATATTGTCAACTCTTTACTTTATGCAATTTAAATTTTAGAACTACAATGCTTTTTTCATGTATAACTGATTAACTAACATAAGATAAACGCAAACTTGTGATAAAAACACGCTTGCTGAATCCTACAACTTTTCTCCTTTTACTGATTGGGAAATTATGCCACAGATTATTTTCGAATGCCTAAATAGCTGTTGCAGATTAACACAAAAAAATCTGTAAATCTGTTACTGGGCCTCTAACTTCCTATGCATCACATGATTTACTATTAAGAGAGATTTTCCCATGTGGATTATACAATATATACCCTATAAAACAGCTTGAAAATCATAACAGTGGATTATATACACTGACATGGATTGTAGGTGTAATGTAAAATTATGGTTGCAATTTGATGCTCAGTAAAAGATAAAAACACAAATTGTAACCATTTATAGCTAATCTGGCTACAATGTAAAGACACACAGTGACCAAGCGAAAGAGAGGAACAAGAAAAATCATGAGATACACATTGATTATTACACTTTTCAACTGTACTTACTCGTTTTATCATTTACCTTCAATATTCTTTGACTATGTTATCATACAATAGACAGAAGGACAGAGAGGCAGACACATGGACTAATTGAATTTATAATTACACTTAAACATTGTTGTAAAGTGTTAAAAAAGTTTAACACAAACGGAAATGCAATTTCAGCAATTTATGATTTTAGCTCTTAATACATTTTAATATTTTAGTGTAGCATGGTAAATCTGAACACTAATTGTATTATATTCTTTAAAAAACATTATTTTAGCATATTATCAACTAATGTCAATTTCATTATGATTTTTTCAGTAGAAAGTAATTTAAATGTGATTTGTAAAAAAAGTTCTCCTAAAACGCAATGTACTTGCACTTGTTTCAGTGTCCCTGTACAAAAATTGGTTGTACAAAGACTATGAATGCCATTTTAAATAGGGAACATTCTACACTCAGTTTGAATAAAATAAGAAATTCTGAAAATATTTACGAACACCGAGGCAGAAGCTACTTTAATTAAGCTACTTTAATCCACATTCACTATTAAAAATTGTTAGAAAGTGTTAAAAACATTTAATGTACGCGAAAATGCAATTCCAGCAAATTTCCAATAATAGTCCTTAATGTAAGTGAATATTTTTGTGTGGCACTGTAAATTTTAAGGCAAATTATACTATATAATATTCTATAGAAAGCAGTCTTTTGTGCATATCAGTAACATATTTCAATTCAATTAAGATTTGTACAAATTAAAATTATTAAAATACGGTTTATAGAAATACTTCTCATAGAACGAATGCTTTTGAGTGTTCCTGTACACAAATCAGTAGTGGTATGTACTCTGTTTTCAATAGGTAACACCTGATAGTGAACTTGAATAACATGTATCAATTTCAAGAAATTTCATTAATATTTCTGTCTGATAAGTATAAAGGATTTAAGTCCATATTCTTGATTTTTCAGGAGACGAAAAATAAAGTTAAACTAACTAAAAACTAATCAGAAGAATCAATTAGGAAAAAGGGATTATGTTGGTTTAAATGCTTTATATCATTCAGTGGTTGTCAATCTTCATTTAATAAAGGGAAATAATTGAATTAAATATTTTATACCAAAGATTAATGCTAAATTTCTGACTTGAATCTTTTTTTTAACCAATAGATTTTCTCAAAGACTAAATGACATGGATGTTAATCCTTTATACCAATCGACAGAGAATTTTTTCTGAGTCTGACTACGTACTTAACTCAAAATCAACATTTTGGGACTTAAATCCTTTATACTTATCAGTATAGATTTATGGGAAGAGTGCGGACACACAGAGACAGATAGACAAACGGTCTAAGGTAAACTATATCTAGGAAAGGTAAATAAAAGATAAAGGTTGTGTGCAAAGTTCTGCTACAAATATTGGTGTTTTTCAAAATAAAAGAATAATAAGCATTGCAAGGGAGAAAAAAAAAAAAAAAAAACAATTACGAGGCTTTGTTTTTCCAGAATTGATGTACTGGTACGTTCCAGCACAATATTAAGTTCCTGTGTGTTTAATAAGTAAACAGGGTGGCTAGTGTTAGAATTTTACCAAATTCCTAACCATTTTTCACCATCCAACTTATCTGTTTATTTTCCCATGAAAAATCTTACAACTTTAGCGAACAATTTAGTGATTTAGAATAATGAGCTTTCAAACATGGCTTATTTCTACAAAACCTGTCAGATTTCTCCGAATTTTCCAGATTTACTTAAATTTCCTGACTAGTGGCCACCTTGTATAAAAATTCACTAAAATAAAATAAGTATAGGAACTGAGTTTTGCTATGTTACCATGTTAATTAAGCTTTATCGATGACAGAAAATACTTCCAGTTTCTATATTTTGTTAGATCGAACTCAACTTTTCCATGGGCTCTTCCCACCGTCGTCTGCTCAATCACGTGATAGAGGAAAACAAATAATTGAATCCTGAGAATCAAATTCAATTAAATATTGTTCTTAAGAACAAAAATTTTAATATTTAATATAAAATAAAATAAAAGTAATATTGTGCATATGTAAACAGTAGAATAATTGTATTTGTAAATTTAATAATTTTTAAAAAACATTTTATGTGTTTATTTATTTTTACCTATAAGAATCGATTTTTGTATATTGTAGTGTAACTGTAACATTAACCGATCTAGCAATAAATAATAGCTTCTTGTGGAATGTTTATTGATTATAATTTGAAATTTTAAAATGTTTCCATTTAATTTCATTGCATAAAGGTGTTACAACAAGTTAATTAACTTAGTTACTGGTCTAAATGGATTTACGCAGTACAATATTGCACTGTCACTGATTTAAGTACCAAAAATCTGTTCTTCATGAACATCAATAACAAACATAAACTAAATGATGATTGTAAATGTATACAGCATACAAAAGATGATGAATAATGACATAAAATGGATTAAAAATGATGATTTATAAAAAATAACACAGATTAAATAGGATTGATCAAAAATAAGGATAGAAAATATGTTATTTCAGCAATCGCTATAGATAAACAAGACTTTGTCTGCTATTTGTTTTTCCTCTATCATGTGACCTCTGACGTCAGGTGGGAAGAGCCCATTACAATAGATAACTAATTCTTCTATTAAAATCTTTTTTCATTTTAGAAATGCATATGTATAATAGCATATATAGTAGAGCTATATTTCCTAGTCAGGTTTCTACAGAATTCTACCATTTCCATTTCAGGGAGTGATGATTGTGACTCAAACCCTTAAAATTAATCACTGAAATAGAAGGCAAAAAAAAGAAGAAAAAAAAAAAATCTAAATATCTAATAACACTTAATTAATTGAATCAGCAATTATCCACCTTCTTAATTCTCATATCATCCAATACATAACAGTATGTATTCCATGTACAAAATACCCAATAATGTAGTTAATTAAATATAATATATATACAGTACCTGCCGCTTATTAAAATCACATTCATTCTGAGCCAAAGTGATTTTATTAAGCAGCTGATTTTTATATATGGCAAACATTCCTGCACTCAAGAAAAACGTATCCCTGAATTTGTAAAGATATTTCAAAATGTAGCAAATAATGGAATCAATAAACAATATTAATTGATTTTTGATAGTGAATTAATTATTCTTTCAAAATAAGTAATTAAACACATTCCAAATTCTGATGTGCTTTCCTTTCAGGAAGATTCTAATTAAAATCCCAGATAAACTACTACATCAGAAACACCAAAGAAAAATATTTGAGATGCATACAGCTGTTTCGGTAGCCTTAAGCATATCGTCTTCAGTGCAAAAAGAATTCTGAATCTGGAGAAGTGCTTGTATATATAGGAGAGGGGCCGAATTATTAAGCTGTGGTTACTGTACTTCTAATAAAAATACAGACTCCCGAAGAAGAAATAAATAAAAACTTCGTATAAACATTTTATTTACAAAAAACTCATTGCAATTGTTTTGGAATAAAATAAAATCATGACTCTTTGTCAGGCAAGTAATGCAGGCAAAAGTGCACTTGTGCCTACATTGCTTGGCAAAAGATCATGGTTTTATTTAAAGACAAAACAATTGTTGCATGTTCTTGTAATATATGGCATTTGTTACACAAGAAAAAATAGATGTTTAATTTTAAATCTGGATTGTAAATAATAAATTTGGATTAATAAAATGAAATAATAAAGTTTAGTGATAGCCAAAATTACGTTGTATAGTGGGATCGGAATGACATTGCGTTGTAATTAAAAAACCTTGCTCATTAAAATAACTCTGAAGTATTAAATTTTGAAATCTTTAAATAAAATGCAAATCTAGATAAAATCAAAATAAAATAAAATAGAAAAATTAATAAAATGCTTTTAAATTTAACTTACCTTATTTAGGAGAATAAAATAGCTGCAAAGCAAGCATTAATTAATTCAATCAAGCACAATATAAAGGATCACACACAAATTTTTCACAAACATAAATTTTTTCCTTTATTCGAGCATTTTTATATGGAGAAAAATTTCTGTGCCGGCACTTTGATTTTAATTATTTTAAATTACATCACAATTATATGTAGACCACACTGATTGTGAACCAGACACCACAATAAATTCTCACATTGACCATACATGGCTGCGGACGATCTTACTATTATTTTCACTGAATGTTAGCGATGTTAAAATTGAAACGATACTGTAGTGATCATTAATATCCGATATCAGTTATACGTGGCAAATGAGGTATGTAATTTTCACAAGCACACTTGCTCTCATATATGGAGAGTCCACACTGAATATGTAGTGAATCACTATTAGTTATGTTAAAAAAAATTCTCTTTGAGGTATCAATGGATAAATAAACAGGAAAATATCAAACCATAATTCTTTCACCGTTATCACAAAAGCAGACTTCCGCAATTTGAATATGAATGTCTTCATGACATTTGGATAGTGAACGGTTGATATTTCCGGACATCGCTGTAGGATTTCATTTTGTGGTCTAAGATGAGAACTTTAGTGCATACCAGGCAGTCCATCGGAATAAAAGGATGTAGTATGGATATTGTCGCTGCACATTTCATGAAATCTTCTCGAATGTTCAGTTTCGCCAGTTATCTTCGCTAGGCATAGCTTATGGATGAAATCTCACAGTTTTAATTCAATTTTGATGATACAGAAATTTTACTTAGAGAAATAATGCTTCAACACCCTCAGTTTTCATTATTATATAATTAACAGAGGCAAAACATACCTAGCCGCGACACTGTCCGCTCACTTTGGCTATGAACGGTGGCCGGCCGGGCGAAACAAGTGTGCTCTCTTAGACCGCTTCCATACAAGAGGGAGACGTGCACATCCAATTCTCCCGCGTCCTCAAAACTACTTACCGGAGTATTCTAGCGCGCGGTAAATAGTACTTAATGAAAATATTTTACTTTGATCGTCTGCTCAAGAAAAGTTAATGAAATGGGATTAAATATAATGAATTTTGATGGAGGAATATTTTATATTGGGCTATTTTTTTGGAACGAATATTAATTATTGAAATAACACATTTTTCTAGAGGGACGCTATTTTGAATCAGTGTAGTGATACAGATTCACTGCGGACCTGATCGAATATTTTAGAAGGAAAATTTGAAAAAACTTAATGAAAATGACGTCAATTAATGGAATATGAACGTTAGGAAAAATTATTAAAAATAGTTTTAAATTATTTGAGGACGATCTAAAATGATTTTGAAACGATTTAAGTACTATTAAATTTTGATTTTTGTGATAGGTAGAAATGTTTGTTTACATTTTGAAAGCATCGATCGTTTTGTTTACAAACAAACGCTTCCCATGAAATTTTTTAACTCTTTTATTTCTTTGAAAATTGCAAACTTTTAAAGATTTTACATTAAAGTTTTGTATTTTACAGCATTTATAAAAAGTTTTTATTTTTTATTTTCCAATACTAGTTCTCCGGTATATTGTTTACAAACTAGAACGAACCATAATAAGTAAAATTTTTGAATAAACACAATAAATGCAAAAAACTTGTAACAAATGTTTTCGATTGCTGCTTTGTTTGTAGTACATGTGCCTATTTTGTTTGCTTAATGAAGGTTCATGTTTTATTTCAATCCAAGTTTTTTGCATTTTATGGCGTTTATTCAAAGTTTTTACTAATTACTTTTTGTTATCAGTTATGAATTCTTTCTTTTAATTTGATGCTAAAGAAAAAAAAATAAAAATAAACAAATAAACTAATTTTTTCTGGAAAAAAAAAAAAAAAAAAAAATTAAATAAGATTTCTTGCCAGAAATAAAAAGAAAAAAAAGTTACTTAACTTTCTTTATAAACTTATTACTAAAAGAAGCTTAAAAAAAAATTAATTAAGATAAATCACTTCTATTTATTAATAATATGAATATATATTCATATTTTATTTGCAAAATTAACAAACAATTTAATTGCAAATTAAAAATATCAGTATTACCTGAAATATGTATTTTTCCTTTTCTTAGTTTTCTGGGAATAGCCTCTGAGAGAGAGAGAAAAATAATAATATGATCAAATTACACAAAGATGGGGGGGAAAAAAAAACTATATATAATTTTATAACAAGATAGTAGAGAGATTAATTAAAATTAAACAATGCAACCAGCAGCGCCGACTTTGAAAAATTTCTGGGGGGGCTCGAACCAAGGCCGTAGCCAGGATTATTTTTTGAGGGTGGGGGGCATCACATTTCTAATACAAGGTCATCAAATATGGTGTAATAATGTACACACGCTTACCCAAGGAAAAGAACATATGCACACACAAACAACGGCCTGATTAACACAGGGGCACGTGCCAGGGGCTCTGAGTAGCAAAGGGCCCCAAAACTGGACCTGAAAATGCCATCATAATCTTTGCCATTTAGTTTATGTAAATCGAATTTATATGGCAGTAACTTTTGTAAAAATAGTTATATTACTTTGCATCGATGTTTCTGAAAAGTTTTGCTCCTCATGCACAAACCATAAGTGTAGCACAGTAAAGGGAATCATCTTCCTCTGAACTCACCCCGCGCCCCATACAGAGACTTTCAGCCTCTTTTGTTTTTCTTTCTTTTTTTCTTAGTCGATTTATGTCCATTTTCAATTGCAACAACCTTACTTTACAGCTATGATTTTGGTAAAAAACTAAATAAGAAATAGAGGAAAGAATTTCTTGTTTAATAGAGAATCAGTATTCAAAATTTCTGGGGGGGGGGGGGTGCTGATCCCTTACAGAAAATTTTCTGGGGGGGCTCGAGCCCTCAAGCCCCCACATAGTCGGCGCCACTGAATGCAACACTCTCAAAACATACATTTTAAAAACAAGGTCTTAACAAATTAAAAAATATTTGGTAGTTAGCAAAATTTACTAATAACCAGGAAAAAAAAAAATAAATAAAAAATCATTTGTATAATATTTCTCTAATGTGGACCAGTTATAATTATATTTGTCGAAAAATATGCAAGGATAAAAATCGTATTTATAAATGGACAATATTTAAGCATGCAGACTCAGTTCAATGATCTAATAAGACTAGTATGTTGTGGCCATCACAAGACTTTCTTCTATATTTTCCCATACAAAGTCACTCAGTAACAATACAAAAAAAAAAAAAAAAATAAGTTTCTTTTTGTTAAAAGTAAAAAAAAATCGATAACTTTGTTTTAAATTATCACAGATTTATAGTTCAACCATTCGTTTTAAAGGTATTGACAAAACCTTTCAAAAGATACCCATCTTGAAAATTTATCCCGGGGAGGGGGGGGGGGGAAGATGTCCCCACATGCACAATTTTTTTCCCTACTTAACTACTATTATTATCAATAATTCATATTAATTTTACAATCACAAGTTAAAAATAACTCTCATTATGCACAGAACATTTATACGAAATTTTGTCATATACTGCCATGTTAAAAGTTTACAAAAAATGCAATCACAGCGCACCTGTTGAGCGATTGATGCCCAAATCTAATCAGCACCAGTTTATGTCACGGTACAACTATATACCAAGTTTGGTTAAATTTCATTCATTGGTTCGTCAGATACAGCGTCCACAAAAATCGTGATACACACAGACATTTTCTAACAACTATCAATTTGTGTTAAGGACATCCCAAAACATGTAAATCCATCAAAAATTGGAGGTCGAAAATTTTCACGAATCCATTACTTTCTCTATATTACATATAGAAGAACGTAAAAAAGTGACACTGAAAAAGTTGTCTGGGGAGATTATTTTATGGAAAAATGTATTTTTAACAGTTGCTTCTTCAGAATCTTTGCAAGCATCATTTTAAACATAAAATGACTGCAATATTTTAAAGATATAAGTAATACTTTTAACCCTTTGCGGCGCAAGACAATTCGGATCATTTAAATTATACTGCCACCGGAATTCATAAACTAAATTAAACTAAAAGAAATTTTAAATTTTAAGGTTAAAAAAACCTGCCTTTTCTGGCATGTTATAAACGTAAATTTTGCGTCCTCGCAGCGAGGATGCCGCACGTTAAGGGGTTAAAAATATGATTGATAAATTGAAAGTAAATTGGCTATAAAACACAATCATAAAAAGTATAATCAAAACAGAAATTAGTTTAAAAAAAAAAGTGCCAAAATAAAAAAAATGAAAAGTCATTGCCAACAGAGTGACAAAAATTTAAAAGGCGTCATGAGGGTCCTATACAAAAACTGTGCAGCCTGCGGAAGTATAAAAACAGGGTCATTAATCATGAATTTTATTTTGAAAACTTTCTTTGAGTGATTTTGCTTTCACTACTGCACAAAATTAATTTGGTTCTAATAATAATTTGGCTTCTGGTAAATTTTAATTAGGTGGTGAAATTCGTATAATCAAATTTTAAAGATAAATAAGAAAAGAAGTAAAATATGAAAATTTTGTATGGGTTTGCGTGTATATTTTTAAAAATGATCAGATTTTAAAATGTGTATAATTTTCAGTGCATAAATTGGACAAGAATACTGACATACACAATCATTGTGACAGAATATTTTTATGCTTTCTGCGACAAGCCTTGTTCATGCAAACCTTTTCTGCAAGACAATAGCAGGGTTGCCAATTTTTCAAGAACAGCTTGAGGAGTATTCAGAGAAATTTTGAGGAGATTTTCGGCGACTTTGAGGAGCAATTTTAAAATAAAAAAAAATAAAGAAATAAACTACTTACAAAAATAAATTAACAATTATCATATAAAATTAAGAAACATTTATTGATAATCAAATATATTAAGCAAAGCAGTGATAAGAATGGGAAATGAATCAGTCTGAATATAAGCTTAAAACCCAAAAGTAATTTGTTTTCTACATGATGGCATATTTTCCATACATAAATAAAGATAACTAGCAGGCTTTGCCCGCTTCGCTGGCCACTAAATTTAAAGGAAATTCGTTTCTATATAGCTTTATAAAAATAAAATAAAATAAATTACTGAAATTGTTCAAAAGCTCGCTCCAGGTCCCTGCTGCATTCAGCAGTGATTTGGTCATCAACTGCAACTCGGGCGCTTGTCCCTATTACCTGCGACAATAGTTTACCAATGAGCTTCCATTTAGGTGCTTATTATATAACAGTTTCGAAATAGATAGTATCGAAAAAATTGGAGTTTCCCTTTTATATTTGAATCCCAGTTACATGTGAACAACACTATACGTGTTGTTCACATGTAACTCGGACTGGACTCAAACGTAACTGGGTTTAGACAACATAATATTTGCTTTTACGTTATTTCATATGTTTTTTTTGTTTATCCAATCAACCATTAAATGACAGCAATTTCACGCCAAATATTACAATATGCTGTGACCGGCTACGTCTGTCGCATGAGACAATTAATTTTTTGTGTTTATATATAATTCATGGGTTGTAAACCTGATAGTACAGCCTTAATATAGTTCTCTTTGGCGGCTTTTGAATTTTTGTCACCATTTTAGACTTAATCCATTGTAACAATAAGACTTAATCCCTTGTAACAATATGCTATGAGCACTATTTCTGCCGTGTTTTAGACAACTAATATTTTTATTTTTATATTTATTTCCCATTAAACATATTTTTATTTATGTATTTAAATATTAATTTGAATTATTCAAATATTTGTGTTCGACAGCGTGCAAGTGCAGTAACACACAGAGACTCATTTGTTTGTATGATAAATTAGCATAGTGATTATTATATAAAAAAATAAACAAATAAGTAAACACTATCGTGCTACACAACTTTATTATGTTGCTCCATTGGCGGCTTTTGAATTTTTGTCGCCATATTAGCAATGGATTTATTTATTTATTTATTTTTGTATGAAAAGGGGAAGACTATTTTGCTAATAATTTTATCAGACTCTTTTTTGTTTATACATAAAAATCCTTTATATTCTGCTTATATTTTTAATGCTTTTTAGGTTTAAAATAGTGCTTGTTGAAATAAATTTCCTATCTTTAAAACTGCATTTGTTCTGTAAATTTTGTGTAAAAATAAATCATTTATGTTTTTATATATTTGATGCGCTACTTAGATTAAAATGGCTGTTGCTATATTAAACTTCTTGTCGAAAAACATTCGGTGTACTTCAACACCAAAATTTAAAAAATCGCCCAGCAGGATCTGTTAATGAAGCTGATAAAATAAAAATATGGTTCATAGAGTTTAAATAATCTATTTAAAAATTTTTTAAAAACCCAAATTATTAATCTATCGTATCACATGCATAGACATAGTAATAATATATAGATTGATCATTGGGGACAAAAAAGTGATTCCTTTTCACTCGGGAAAAGACGGCGATTTTACCAAAATATGGCAGTCTTTTCCTGAGTGAATACACACGGGAACATGCACGAATGTTTTAGCAAATAAAATTCATGAATAATTTATTTACTAAATGTGAATGAAAAGCCCCAGATATAGTTTCAAATTCATTCTTCTTTTTTTTTTTTTTTTTTTTTTTTTTTTCCTTCAATACCACTTAATGGCTGATTCCAAAGCTTTTTTTTTGGCATCAAAAATCTTTGCACGATAATATGGGGATGATAGATCTATATACCGGGTGATTCAAAATAGATGTTACAGCGATTATCTCGTAAACTAAGAAAGATAGAAACAAACTTCCAGTTACAAAATTAGAGCAAATTAAGAGTAGATTTCAGATATGGAATTTATGTTGTACAAGGGGCTGTATACATATTAAATACGAAATTTAATTTTTATACAGCCCCTCCTATCATGTGACTTATATTTAGAAAAATATTCTCCTCGCTGTAACAATCAAAATAAAAAAAAAGTCATCTCTCTAAGTCAAAATCTCGCTGAGTTATTGCAATTTGAAAATGATGACTTACACCACTTTCTTTTCAATTTTGGCATCTATTTTTCAACGCCAACGAGCTCACTTTAGGGGGTTATCTATGAGATGAGAAAAAATTAAAAAAGATCCTTTATTTTAAAACAGCATCTAAAATCGTTCAAACGCGTGAAATCAACAGTTTTAAGAACTTAATGCAAATTTACATTATTTCGTATTGTTAAAAAATTTAATACTTAAATTTCTTAGGGGGGTCACCTGCAAATTAAAACACGTTAAGAGAGGGAAAAAATTAAAAGACTAGCAAAACCGTGTAAAATTTTCGTGCTTTATTTTTACCACTTTCCATCATGGTTGAAAAATTTAATGACTTCGGCTCTTCAACAATTCCAGCAAGATTGGAAAGTGTTAATGACTTCGATTTGTCTGTCTGTCCATCCGTCTTTCTGTGTGTCCGCGCTCTAACTCCCGTGAATATTCATAGATTTCCCTGAAACTGATATATGTTATATGAGTTCACGATCGGATGTTCCTTATAGAAAATGGAGTGAATACCTCTGCTAGCTTGTGCACAGGGACACCCGAAAGTATTCCAAGGCATTGTGTTCTATGAGAGGTATTTTTATAAACCATATTTTAATACCATTAATTTATGCATATATTAATAAAATTGAAATACGTTATTATAGTTTTCTATCGGATATTTTCTATAGAAAATGGAGTAAACACCATCACTGGTTTGTATACAGGGACACCCGAAAGTATTCCAAAGAATTGCGTTCTATGTAAAGATATTTATATAAACCAAAATTTAATTACTTTGTATAAATCTTAATGAAGTTGAAATATGTTATTCATATGCACAAAAGGGTGCTTTCAATACTGTACAGTACGATTAGCATTAGATTTACAGGGCACACAAAAATAGTCAGTTACGTTATGGTTATTATTGAACATTTGCTGGAATTGCATTTTCGTTTACATTAAACATTTTCTAACAATTTTTAACTGTGAATAAGATTTCAATTTGCATTTTTTTTTGTCTGACTGTCTATCTGTCCGTCTGCCCGTCCCCAGCGTCTATAAATATTTTGAGAAATGACATATGTTATTCAGGTTTACTATATGATATTCCCTATTTAAAATGGCATTAATTTATTCTCTACAATTAGTTTACGTACAGGAACGCACAAAAAATGCGTTTTGGGACAGATATTCTTATAAGTTACATTCAAATAACTTTATACTGTAAAAATCATAAGGAAATTCATATCTATTGTTAATATTCTAAAATAATGTTTTGTATAGAATATAATATGGTATAGATGTATAATTCTATGTCAAGGGGGTTACCGCCCTTTTCAACCCCTGTTTAATTATAGTGCCTATACTTATCAAAACATAAATCAAGTCTGTTATCAATTTCCTTAAAACTTGCAAACCTTGATCAACTTTTCAAGTGGCAACTAGATATGGAATCCAAAGTATCAAATTCGCATTTCCTGTAGTTATTACTTTCTCATACCCATAAGGCAGAGAAAGTATTGTTTTTGGGCCAAATTTTCGAAAGTGTGTTTTTGTTATATTTACACGTTTTGAGGTCCCTGAATATGAAAATCGTGTTTTTAGCGGTTGGTCTGTGTGTGTGTGTCTGTCTGTTATCAGCATATCTCAAGAACAAATAGCAGCAGATATTCCAAACTTGGTATTTTAAATATGTATCATATAGGGATGTTACACTAAGCTTTTCATTGAGATGAAGCAAATGGTTCGTGTACAGGGACACTCAAGAATATTCAAATACATTACGTCTATGGGGAAAATTGCAGGTAAGTAGAGTTTAACACCTATAGACTGCACTAAACCAAATGCAATGAATATATATTTTTTATATGCATAAAAAATGCCTCATGTAGAATATGGCAGGGAAATTATTCTCAGTTCATTTACAGGGCTATACAAAATAATTAGATTATAATGCGACAATAGCTGAAAATTGATGGAAGTGCATTTTAGGTTGTTCCGTATATTATTACTATAGGTTTATATTTAGGTGCACTTTGTGGTTTGTACATATTCTTCAAAAGATATACAGGGTTGCAAATATTTAAGCTATAATATTCTTTTTTATTGCTAGTAAAAGTGCTTTAATATAATATTTTACCATGTCCAGGAAAGCTGCTCAGGAATGGAAATGAATTCCTCATAGACATATGATAAATAATGTATGTTTTTAATCTAAATATGCAACGCTTGTGTTTTGTGTATTTACACGTTTTGAGGCTTCCTTATTACCAAAGTCAAGTTTTTTAAAGTTTGATTATTGCCTGCGTCGAATAATTTCAGGAGATTCCCCCCTCACACAGAACTAATTATCATATAAAACTCTTCCGAAGCCTAATTTGAATTATATTAACATAGGTTTGCATAACAGTACTCTTTATGTTACCTCTTAATTTCCAACCTGTATTTAAGGTATTAAATTTCAGGGTAAGAGAAAGTCATGTGAGTGGCACACCAGATTATTTGCTGTTAAATTAGGCTGATAATTCATATATATACAGATCAACGAATAAAAATTTACCTTTCGTATTCAGGAGGCCTTAAAATGTGATATTATACAGAAAAAAAATCGCTCTCCAAAAGCTACTTTGTTTACAGTATGGGTATGAGAAATTAATTTTTCGTTCTGTGTCAGCAGTGTTCTTCGAAAAAAAAAAAAAAAATCAGCAAACGCTTACACCAATTACATTTAATAATAATAAAAAAAAATTTTACCTTAATTTTAGGTAGCCCTGTATATTGTCTATAAACTATATACACATGACTTTGTATACGTAAATTTAGTGTTATATGTAAAATGGGTAACACAAAATGAAATACACTTCCAGCAATTCCCAAGTATAGCTCCAATATATCGAAATACTCTGGGTAACCCTGTAAATGAATGATGAATGGTTGCTATACCACAATCTACATAAAACATGCTTTTATGCGTATAAAAAATTTGTTCTTTTCATTTTGTTTAGGGCAGTCTATACATGTCACACTGTACATATGAGAAATTTCGCTCACAGACGTAATGTATTTGAATTCTTTTGGATGACCCTGTAAACAAACAATTGTCTGATCGTAACGTATACTTTAGTGTAGCACCGTAATATGATACGGATTTAGAATATCGAATTTAGATTTTCTGCTACTATTTGTTCTTGAGATGTTCTAATATTACACAGACACACTTACACAAGGAGAGAGAGAGAGACCAACCGCTAAACACATGATTTTTGAATTCAGATGACCTGAAAACGTGCTAATATAACAAAAACTAATTTTCGGAAATTTGACTCAAAAACATTTCTTTCTCTACACCTTGTATATGAGTAAGAGAATGTATATAGAAAAAAAAAATGAATTTGAAAATTCCCTTTTAATACATAAATTATTCATAAATTTTATTTGTTAAATTATCAGTGAGTATTCTCTTGTGTATTCACTAGGAGAAGGAGAGACATTACAGGTTAAAATAGCCGTCTTTCCCTGAATGATTTCTTTCCCCCCCCCCCCCCCCGAAACGCTGATCAACGTGTGTCATATTACAAAAGCAATAGTAATTACAATTTCTCACTTTTGATACAACCCCTTAAGACTTGGCGAAAAATGCTAGAATTTTCAAATTGCAATAACTCAGCGAGAATTTGACTTAGAGAGATGATTTTTTTTTTATTTTGATTGTTAGAGCGAGGAGAATATTTTTCTAAATATAAGTCATATGATAGGAGGGGCGGTATAAAAATTAAATTTCGTATTTAATATGTATACAGCCCCTTGTACAAATGAATGCTATATCTGAAATCTACTCTTAATTTGCACCAATTTTGTAATTGGAAGTTTGTTTCTATCGTTCTTAGTTTACGAGATAATCTCTGTAACATCTATTTTGAATCACCCGGTATATTATTATATCTATGATCACATAAATCTTTTCGAAAATAGAATAAAACTTAATTTGAAAAAAAAAAAAATAATAATAATAACCTTTGTTTATTAACCAAAATAATTGATGAAATTTGAAATGCAAGTTGGTCTTGTGGGGTACAGGCTGTATATTATATTTTTGTGTTCGTGAGAGAAAATTTAAAAGAATTTGAAAACTGCAATTTTTAATCCCTTTTAAAAATCATGTGACTTAATGTGAAGCAGATTTTTATTTTTTTTTTCTCCTAATGGTTTCCATACAATCTTCTGCTGTTGCCACCTAAAATTCATACTTTAGTTAATTTTAAAAAATCTAATTGTCCGATTGATAAGCTGTTTAATGCATCGGATTTAAAAAAATGTTCCCTTTCATTTGCTATCTTATTTGTAACGATGCGACTGATATTTCTAATTTATTTTCTAATCTTTCTGATTTATTTTCCTCATTTTAAATAAGTGTACGTTTTTTTTTTTTTTTTTTTAATTATTATTATTTTGTCGAAAAAAAATGGCAACAATTAAATTATGGATAAAATTTTAAAATTTAAATGTCTTATTTATCAGAAATTAGAAGGTTTTTATTTTCACATTTTAATTAATTAAGAAAAAAACTAATCATCCGATTGATAAGCTGTTTAATGCATCGGATTTACAAAAATTTTCCCTTTCATTTGGTGTCTTATTTGTAACGATGCGAGTGATATTTCTAATTTATTTTCTAATCTTTCTGATTTATTTTCCTCATTTTAAATAAATGTACGTTTTTTTTTATAATTATTATTATTATTTTGTCGAAAAAAAAAATTGGCAACAATTAAATTATGGATAAAATGTTAAAATTTAAATGGCTTTTTTTATTAGAAATTAGAAGGTTATGATTTTCACATTTTAATTAATTAAGAAAAAATTAATCAAAAATTCGAAAATCTGACTTCGATGTGCACAATGACCCTTCGGGATGCACCTTTGTGTTAAATCTCGTGACTGTCCGAGCTACCGTTTTCGAGATCAGTGAAATATACATACAAATATTGCTCACTTAATAGTATAAGATATATAAAAGTAGATTATTCAGGTACAATAAATAAATAAATAAAATAAAATAAATTTCCAAAATTTTTTATGAACATCAAAATAATTATTATACAGCAAAGAGTCAAAAATCCACACAGCTCGGGACCAGAGGTTGTGTGGATTTTAGAATTTGGCGGATTTTGGAGCCCATAAAAAATCATTTTCAATTTGAATAATAGAAGCAGAATATTAATCGAACTAAACATATACTAAAGAATAAAAACACAATTTCACTACTATATTAAATTATTAGGCATGTAAGAATAACATTGAACATTAAAAATATACTGTAAAATTCCGATTATAACCCCCTCTTTCCTTTATAAATAAAAATCATTAAAATCAGAAGGTGTGATATTGTAAACTTTTAAAAAGCTGAAATTTTAGGAAAAACTTCAGATTATAATAGCCAAGGGAACGGAAGGTTTTTGGAAAAGGAAAACATCTAAAAATTACAGAGGAAGGTTTAATTGTGTGGGGGGTTACTATTGGAATTTTACGGTATATATAATAAAAAAATTAAAAAAATTTTAAAAATATTTGTAAAATCTAGACAAAATCTGTTCACATGCAGTTTGTGTTAAACTACACTTGAACATGCACACATACATCACTGAGTTCTTTTTTTTTTTTGTAAATTGTCATCAGTTCTTATTTTGTAACACAAATTTATTTTTCGAAGAATTTTACTGAATAGGACAACTATGCCCTCATGAGACAACATTTTTAAAAATTAGTTTATTGTTTTGTTCATTAATATCATTATCGTATAATAATTTTTTTTTTTTGATTAATTTAATATATGTACTGTTGATAATTTCCTTATCAGCAATTTAGTTTTGACAGTTTTTCATATTTTTGTTATTGTAATCATAAAATGTGAGTGCAAAATCTGCATTCAAGATTTTTTACAGAAATTCTGATTTGCAGTTTTGTAACTGAAATTTCATTGTTTCATCTGAAAAGCTGTGCGGATTTCAGACTTCGGTAGATTTTTGGCTCTCTACTGTATTATCACATAAAAATCTAAAAACGAAATCTCCAATATTCATATAAATGTGTAAATACTCTCATCTCTGAGTCAACTCTCTCTAATTTGCATAGCTTGGGACCAAATGTTTTGTAAACTTTAGAATTTTGCAGATTATTGGTTATAATTTTTTTCTTTTTTTTTAAGATATAAATGAAGTCATAATAAATTATTAATGCTTTAAGTGAATGATAAAATAAATGTATAATTCATTCAAATAAATCTTAAATAAAATTGAATTTGAACATTAGAAAATGTTGTTACTAATTTCAATAAAAATAAATAAGGAGAGAGAAACAAAAACTGCAGGCAGTTGCTGACTGAGCGCTTCACTCCTACGGTCATTCGTCAGCCATCAGCGAGTAGCGTAATCTATGACGTTTTTATCCCTCTAACTAATCATACGAGAAGCGCATTTTGTGACACCACTTAATCAGCTCCTCCCTTCTTCACTTGCACTCTCTGTCTCTCTCTCTCTAGAGAGAGAGAGAAATGGGGAGACAGGCGGCTGAAATTCAGAGACGAAGAGAGAAACGGAGGAAACAGATTTCTTTTCACTTCTCTCTTTCTCCCTATGCAACATACGCCAATACATGCCTCTCCTTTGGACTGATACCAGATGGTCATGCTAGACATTCTAAAGATTTTTTTTTTTTTTCAGTATCTGCCACTATTCAGTTTTATGCATTTAATAAAAAATATTTAACTAAGACTGAATTTGCGGAGCATAAAAACGAGGCCGCGGAATTGCTGAGTTTTCAAAATTTTTCAGAGAAACTCTGCAGAAATCGGAGCAGTTGGCAACCCTGCAATATTGACATTATTTATTTCTAACTAGCCACCTTCGGCGACCAGCTGGTTCGCTCCCTTCTTCACCTGCACTCTCTGTCTCTCTCTAGAGAGAGAGAGAGAGAGAGAGAGAGAGAGAGAAATGGGGAGACAGGCGGCTGAAATTCAGAGACGAAGAGAGAAACGGAGGAAACAGATTTCTTTTCACTTCTCTCTTTCTCCCTATGCAACATACACAATACATGCCTCTCCTTTGGACTGATACCAGATGGTCATGCTAGACATTCTAAAGATTTTTTTTTTTCAGTATCTGCCACTATTCAGTTTTATGCATTTCATAAAAAATATTTAACTAAGACTGAATTTGCGGAGCATAAAAATGATGCCGCGGAATTGCTGAGTTTTCAAAATTTTTCAGAGAAACTCTGCAGAAATCGGAGCAGTTGGCAACCCTGCAATATTGACATTATTTATTTCTAACTAGCCGCCTTCGGCGACCAGCTGGTTCGCAATCCCTGAAAAATCTGACTTTACGAAACTCCCGCTCGGTGGCGCCTTTTTCCCGTTTCAGGTCTAATAACAGCTTATCGATATATCGTGAAAATAGCTTATTGAAAGCGCAGTAAATTCCGGTGCGGTAGCGCCTTCGGCGCCCTCTTCCCTTTTCAATATCTGAAACAGCCTGTTCGCTCACCATGTTATGATCTTTCAAATTTCTGACTTTAGTTAAGTCCCGCTCGGTGGCGCCTGCGGCGCCATATAACATTTAAAAAAAAGATTTGTGTCTGACTTATCTGTGGTTTTCTCCAAAACTTGCTTAATTCCAGGCTATATATCGTTAAAAATTATTAGTACGAAATGTGAGCGAAAATCTGAATTTGAAAGTCTGTAAAATATAAAAGAATAAAAATTTTCTGGTTTTTCCGTAGTTTTCTCCGAAAGTTTCTTACAGAATTTGAACGGCTTATATCATTTTAATAGCCTGCAATAAAAATACTTTAAAATATTTTTTAATGATGTATTATGTATTACAATAATGAATATCTATGATATATTTTAGACTCAAAATGGCTAATCTATCAAGGGTGATTAACGATTTCTATTGAAATCCATCTAAAATTTAAGAATTCCAAAACTGCTTTTTTACAACCGAATTCATAAAAAAAAAAAAAAAAGGAAAAAAAAAAAAAAAAAATCAATATTATTCTGTTAAAAGATTAACATTAAATTCATTAACAGATGAAATTGGTGAATGGTGTCATTAACAGATGAAATAAAAATGAATTTAAATAAATATAATATGTCTATTTATTTTATTTTTAAAGCTATACTTTAGATTTTTTAACTGCATACAGGTGAGCCCTAATGACGGGCAATTTCGAAGTTCTGCTTTTGATCGATTTTAAATTGAAAAAGTTCAAAAACTGCTTTTTTTAATTTTCAGGATACTTTGTCACGTGGGTGAAAAACTTTTTCCCGACCTCTAGCACCTGGCACTGAAGAATCTTATTCTCTCTTCTCTGTCAAGGTCAGTTGCAAGAGTTTCAGAAACGTCGATTCAGAATTTCATCGAAAACTGCCGTGATACTGAAAATTAAAAAAATTATAACTCATTCAGTTTTTGAAATTTTCTCTCAATCTTTTGGGTATTCAATTGTTGAAGCGAGATCTATATAAAAAAAAAAAAAAAAAAAAAAATGATTTATCTCTAAACGCTTTTGAGTTATAAAATGTTTTGTGAAAAAATCGATGTTTCGTAAAATCTAAAAATATGGATCGCTAATCCGTATTTTGTAAAAATGTTTATATGGTTCGAAAGAGGATTAAATGTCCTTTCCAAATATACCAGTTGTTAAGAAATGGAACAGTTACTCGGTCGTACAGGGCGTTTCAAAAAAGACAATTGAGAAAAAAAGAAATTTTCGACCCTTTTTAAAACTTTTTTTTTAAATATAAAAAATCCGTATTTAAAAAAAAAAAAAATTGTACCGTAAGAATCGGTAATAAATGCTCTTTCTCGTGGTACAGGTGTATTTTCGATATTTCCAACAGATCGGAAGCGATCGCTTTAGAAAAACCCGCAAAATTTTTCTCTCTCTGCTTTCTCTTTTAAGGAACACACTGAAGGGCGAAAATTACGATCCGCTCACTTTTTAATTAGGCATTGGTCGATGTTTTAATTAATATCTCCGGAACTAATTAAAATTTTTAAATTCTGTTTTCACTATCAACTCGGAAAGGCTTCTGAGCACCTGTATGTCAAATTTTATACTTCTGCGTTCAGTAGGGGCTGAACATATAGATGCACAGACAGACAGACAAACATCTTCTTTTATTATAATAGATTTACACATAATAAGTTCATATAATTATAAAGATATCAATATTATTAATAGAATGTTGAAGAATTCTTAAGTATAAGACACGAGTTTCTATTTTCTACAGAAATTTAGGAATATCTGTAATTTTTATGAGTAAATCTTTCTGCAAGTGGCAATTTCTTTTCCGGGACTATGTCGCTTTGTCACCTAAATTCTGCCACAAGGATCATTATGAATATCATAACATGAATAGCTTTAATTAGATTAAAAAGAATTATTTTTAAATTACCAAATTACCTTTGATTTTGTTTATAATTTTGCACAGAAATACATTATAAATTACATTTTTTCACGAATATTATTATTTCTTGAAATTACACTATTTAGTTACTTGGTGTTGGCGACCAAATTTGGCAAAAAGTACTAATTTAGGGTTCCTAAAGTTTAAAAAATGTACTACACACAGGGTCAAGTTCAAAAACTTTCCATGACTTTCTGAATTGAAATACTGCCAAACCTTATCACCAAAAGTTATAAATAGGAGTGAATTGACTTCTGCAAGAGTGTGTATTTACTGTAATTCAGAGACCTATTCTGAGCAGTAGCATTTTAGAGATTGTGCTCTAAGCGACTGAACTTTGTTCATGAGCTAGCGAAAATTTCTGCTGTGGAGTACTTGATGTTACTTGCTTTATTCCTGTGGAACATGTGACTTTTTTTTTTTTTTTTTTTTTCTTTTTGACTGTTTCAGAACATTTGTCGAATGGTGACTTTTGCAGCACAAGTGACATCTTTAATGAACTGCTACTAGAATATTCGATGAAATAACACTACTATTTGACTATTTTGAGAATATTTGTTGTAATCACAGTTTTATTGTACTGATCAAGAAGTTACATTGAATAAACAGCATTCATCAACTAGAACCTGCCTTTTTCTTTATGAACTACTTTTTCAAGCAAGAAATTTGATAAGTTTTTCATAACAATATCTTTCAGAATTTTCTAACAAAATGATCATTATTGAAATTGCCCATTTATTTTGTAATTTACCATTTTTTTTTTTTTACAGGGTTGGATAAAAATTTCCTATATTTTACATTCACAAACATACAAATTAGGGATGAAAACACAGACATGATTTTTACTTTCATTCATTTACATTATTGAACATTTCAAATTTGTTTAAACACCCAGAATTACTAAATGTTCAGAAAGTCCAGGGAAGCCTCTAAAAATTTTTAAAGGTATCATAAATATATTTAAAATTTAGTTTGCAAAAGAAAAATGCAACTAAAGACTTTTTTTCTGATTTTAGCTTTTTTTACTAAAGAAATTATAATCTCAGCTTAAACTCTGTTATAAGTACTAACTATACATAATAAAAAATAATCAATACCATTAAAAGATCCACGTTGTTTTCGAAACAATTCCCCATATACTTCTGATCTTCTTCTTTCTGTAAAATAATAATAGTTTAAAACATATTTTTTTTAATTGCATCTCATTTTTACTTGTATTAAAAATATAACTAACTAACTAACTAAATAATAATAAATAAATCAGAGTAGCTAACACTAGAATTTTTTCAAATTCCCTGGCTTTTCCATGATTAATTTTCACAATTTTCCCTGACTTATGCTGTTTACTTCCCAAAAAAATTCACAAAATTAGCAAACAATTTAGTAACTTAGCAGGGTTCACACTAGAAAAAAAATATTGAGTGGAATTCTCCCACTGATCTTTGAAAAATCCCACTCTAACAAAAGTTTTAAGCAAGATCTTCAGGCATGAAAGTGGAAAACAATCAAAAAGTCTGAACTTTGAGCGAAGAAAAAATTATCGAAATATCGGAATTATACGTAAACACCAAGTATAATTTGTTAGTTAAAAATTAATGCATACATGAAATACTGACATTAAAATAAGGAAACATATTTTTTTACTTACAGCTTCTGTTATTTTTTCTTCTGTAAAATATACAGCCGTTGAAAATATGGTACATTGATGCCTCTCAATGTATGATGCGACGTTGAGTCATTTACAAATGTTTAATTGTTTAAGCATATTTTATTATGCATATTTAAAAGAAAGCGATAGGCTTTTGTATTATAATCTTTGTGTAAGAATTTATAAGCAGAGACAAATCAGCAATGGAGGGAAAGAGCAAATTAGAGAAATATTAAAATATCTTCAAAGAAAGCACTTAACTCCTGAGGGCAGAAAACGAAAAGAGAGAATTATTTCTAATTTTTTTTTTTTTTTTTCGAAAGAAACTGCAGTTAATTATGCATTTTTATGTGTCTACTCTTCCTTTGTTAAAAAGGTATGTTTGTCTATTTCAGATGAAAGAACCTCTTATTCATAAACTCTTTGACGAGCAACGACAACTTTTTAAAGACTTTCTTTCTTTATTTGTCAAGCCTGCATATGTGGCTGAGGAATCCATGACAGAACTTTTGGATTTTCAATTTGATGATACCAACATATTATCCAAAACCCAGATATATGTGGAAAGTAACACATCTGCTATCATTGCAAAAAAATACAATGATCCTCATGTAAAAGATTTTTTAAGAAAGACTAAAACGGCATTTGTTACTTGCACCCAATATCTGCAAAAGACTTTACCGTTAAAAAGAGATTTATTAAAATGTCTTTCAGCAACTGATCCCACTTCAAGAAGCCACCATATAACATTGGCCAGGCTGAAAAAACTTCCTGATTTAATAAAAAAAAATGTTCTTTCTAATAGCGAAATTTTATCTTATGGGTTAGAAATTCATAAATACCAACTCGACAATTTACTACCATATCCAGTAAATGATGGGAAACCCATTAGGATTGATGCGTGGAGGTCTCAGGTTTTTGAATGTCAAAGATGTCCAACATTATCAGAAATGGTGAAGACTATTTTAAGCAGTTTTCATGGGCCACAAGTGGAGAGTGCTTTTAGTGTAATGAATAGCATACTTGATGAAGAATGTGGCTGGATGAATATAGAGACTTTGTCTTCAGACTGTAAAGTATAAGGTTATGAAAAGTAAAAAATCTGCCAGAGAATTTTTTAAACAAAATGACTACTTACAATCTCCAGTGCACAGAACTTTGTGTACTAATTTGAAAGGTTCTTATAAACTTGATAAAGATGAATTAAATTAAAAAAAAAAAATGAGAGAGAAGCTAGACAGGAAAAACTTAAAATTGTTAGGAACAAAGAACTATCCAAGCAAAAAGCATTGTATTCTTTCAAAGCTGCTGAGAAAAAACTAGACTAGCACGCAAAAGAAAATTAGAACAAATGATTGCATAATGTAGTTGTTTTGATATGTAAGCATTTTTTGTCACTCTTTTCCATGCATTAAATTTTTGTATATGGGATAATGTTTTTTTTTTTATCGTTTTATCTTCTTTACGTTGAGAAGTTTCGCCGAAAAATGAAGATGGCAATACGAAATTCTGCATCTTTGTAATCTCTTTTTCTGCATGTTTCTTCGTTTGTATGAGTTTACTTAATGCAGTATAACCTCTTTTGCCATATTCTATAACATCACATAGCACACATTTAGCTCTGCCGCTAACATAAATTTTTTTTATGCAATCCCCAACAATCACTTCCAGTTCTAAGAGTTTATTACTCATCCATGCAAATTTAAATTTATTTTTCACATCTTGATCTATTAATCGAGCTTTATGCTCCTCATTTACGGTTAAAATGCTCATATTTGTAGAACTTTGTTATCATAATTCAAATTATACGCAATTTACAATAAAGAAATCGCTATTAAACAATAAACACACGTTCTAAATAAAACAACCGGCAAATGACGCGACGCAATCATAAACAAACCACATTCCCTGAAGTTTAGAAGTTTTCCCTCCTGATTTTACGATAAGAGCATTCGCAAATAATCTTCACTTGTATATGACCTATTTTTAACTCTCCTCTACGTGTACGGAGCGGTAATACCCACGAAACACCGCCGCTTACGAGTGGCCCCGCCTTCTAGTCCAGTCATTTAAGCTTAAATTAGGTAAGAATGTCGGAATTCGAGATACCCAGCTGTAAGTCTGTAAATACTTGTATATTGACACCCTAAAAGTTGTCTCAAAACCTACATATGGTAGGGTGTACACAACTATTAAATTTCAAGGTCAAAGGTCACAAAAATCGTTTTTTTGCGCTTTTTTTTGTAAATATCTCATTTCTTATGGGTTTTTTGCTATTTGTATTTATTATCAATATTGTAGAATACAAAATTCTCTACAAATTTTGTTTAAAAAAATTTTTCATACGGTGAACCGTTTTCGAGATAGAGGGCGGAGAGTGCGCGGTTACAGCATCACTTCAGGTCAACCGGTGCCTCCGGTCGAAAACGCGCCATATATAGTTGATGAACTATCGATAAATCAATGATTATAAATATTTGTCAATTTTTATTAACTATTATATTATATTTTATCGTTTTCTTCATGCATTAAATCTATATCTATTCAATAATACTGATAACCGGCATACGACCTTGGAATAGTTCATTTTGAAGAAGGGGCGGCCGAATGAAATGCAAATGATGCTTGGCGGCAGTTCTTTTCGCCAAACAATTCTTTGACTTACAAGCTTCTTTGGCACCTATACGAGCAGTCAAAGTGTCTATTGTTGCTAATTAAATAGAAAATTGCTAAATTTTTGTCAATTTAAATATTGTTTTAATTATTTCTTATAATTTTTTTATCAGATATGCAGAAAATCGATAAAACAAAATAGCTTTAAACATTGCTTATAATTTGTGTTCACATGTATGTTTATTTCTAGTATTTAAATTAACTGAATCCCTAAAATTTACTCGTTTAGCTTTTAACTTCTCGAAGTATACGTAAAACATCATGTTTTCATCATGTAAGAAGTTATTAATATTAATTAGGTTAAAATTCAAATATAATTCCTATATTTTCATTAACAATTCTGCAATTACATGGGCAGGTAACTGTTGTTAAATAAATTAATACTGAATAAAAAGTGGATAGGTTAGGGAAAAAATGATAAAATATAATATAATAGTTAATAAAAATTGACATATTTATAATCATTGATTTATCGATAGTTCATCAACTATATATGGCGCGTTTTCGACCGGAGGCACCGGTTGACCTGAAGTGATGCTGTAACCGCGCGCTCTCCGCCCTCTATCTCGAAAACGGTTCACCGTATGAAAAATTTTTTTAAACAAAATTTGTAGAGAATTTTGTATTCTACAATATTGATAATAAATACAAATAGCAAAAAACCCATAGGAAATGAGATATTTACAAAAAAAAAAAGCGCAAAAAAACGATTTTTGTGACCTTTGACCTTAAAATTTAATAGTTGCGTACACCCTACCATATGTAGGTTTTGAGACAACTTTTAGGGTGTCAATATACAAGTATTTACAGACTTACAGCTGGGTATCTCGAATTCCGAGGTGAACTTACTATAATGACTGGACTATTCGATCATACGTAGCCAGTGCCAAGGTCAGTGCAGCTATGAAGAATAGAGCATACAGTTTCAACTCGCGACAGGAGATTCAGATTCGGCTCACTGAGCTAGCACATTGATTCAGCTCTGGCGGGAAAACGGAAGAGGCCGTTTTCGTGGCGTATTTCTGTGAATCAGACACCCCCCCTCCTCCATATTTTTCAGTTACGATTTCTCAACGGATTTGCATTTAACTCAGAAACAGCCAGAAAAGGTTTAAAAAAGTCGGATTTCCGGCGAAAGCGGAAAACTTTCATGCCTGGATCTTTCAAATTTCTTTTTAGAGAATTACAATTGAAAATTAATAATAATAATAATGATAATAAAAATGATCAAATTATAATAAAAACAAGACCTTACTTTTAGCTTTACAGATGTAACTTTGAACAGTGAAGCACTTTCATTCAGCCCCCCCCCCCTTATCTTCAGCACCAGTTACTCTATGTTGTGTTGTTTCTGCGAAGATTTCTTTTTGACTGTTCGACTGTCTTCTCTCCTTCAGGAGGTAGCGCCAGGTAGCATCAATAGCTGCCATTGATTGGTCCAGGTTGCATTCCAGGTTAATTAGCAATTTTTTCAATGTTTTTAAAATCTATATCGATATAGATTTTAAAAACATTGAAAAAATTGCTAATTACAATAACCATAACTATGCTCTTTTTCGCAAAACAATCGAAATCATAGATCATCCCAGTGAATGCAACCTGGACCAATCAACGGCAGCTATTGATGCTACATGGCACCACCTCCTGAAGGAGAGAAGACAATCGAACAGTCAAAAAGAAATCTTCACAGAAACAACACAGCATACAGTAACTGGTGCTGAAGATAAGGAGGGGGCCCTGAATGAAAGTACTTCACCGCTCAAAGTTACATCTGTAAAGCTAAAAGTAAGGTCTTGTTTTTATTATAATTATATTCGTGACTTTATTATTATAGTTCTTCAAAGTTAAAAAAAAATCCAGTAAATGTTAAAAATGTAAATTTATTTATGTATTTTCTTTCTCCTTTTATGGATAAGGAGAGATACTGCTTCATTAAATTTCAGAATCTAAATTTTCATCAAAAATGCAAAAGAAATTGCTCAAGTTATTACTTAATCTGTTTCAAAATTCATTTTTTATTTGATTTTGAGTACTCAAAGAGTGCTTGACAGAAGTGCAGCCACCGGAATAACCTAAATTATTTAATACAGTCAAACCCTGTTAAAGTGAACACTGTCAACTTGAATTACTTTTAACATGAACTATTTCAACAATCCCCGTCAAAATGAAGATTAGTTACTGATAGCATGAACAAATTTTTTTTTCCCCTTGAGATTCACATTAACAAGGTTCCACTGTATATAATTATTGCAATTTTTAGCCTTCACACTTCATAGTTGTTTGTTGATAAAAAAATAAACGCTTCATATATCCTCTTATCAAATATTTACAAATAAGAAGTATTTTGAAATAATTATATATTTCCACTTTTTTTTCTTTTACCAATAAATTCTAGAAAGTTTTAATGTGCAAATTTAAGTAAAAAATAATATATTATGTTTTTTAAACATATTCCAGGGTTGTCAACTTTTCAAAAACAGTTTGAGGAGTATTCAGGGAGATGAGGAGCATTTCGGCTACTTTGAGGAGCAATTTTAAAAATTTAAAAAATACATTTAAAAAAAAAAAAAAAGAAAAAGAAAGAAACTACTAGCAAAAATAAATTAACAATAATCATATGAAATCAAGAAATATTTATTGATAATCAAATATATTTAGCAAATTTCCTACAAAAAAAAAAAAAAAAAAAAAAAAAAACATTATTGCTTTAAAGAGCTTTAATCTACAGCTAAAATATTAAAAGTCTGATCATTGTCTGACAGAGAAACTACAGAATCTCATAAAATTTACAGAAAATACAATTTAGCTGAATAATTTCTAAATTATCTTTCTTTGTATCTAAATATTCAAGAGGAAGATGTTGATGCATGATTTTACATGTTTTTATAGAATCATGTAGAATGTTTACTGCATGAAAAGCAGTGATGGGGTGGGGGCTTTTAGACCCACACCAAGTTACAGTATATAGTCCTTCTTCATTCATCATGCTCATTCAAGGTTAATACTAAAATACGAACCCTGAAAAATTCCTCGAATTTCTCAAACAATTTTCAAGAAAATATTAGCACCATATTATAAAGGGGGGGGGGGGGGGAAATTCCAAACATAATCTTGCTCTAAATTACTTCAGTAAGATTAATTTTTATGTGTGGCTTGGTCATGCATACCCAACACTCCCTATAAAGGGATTTGGGGAAATTTTCCTTTTCCCCCCTTTAAGGGAGGTGGTGTAAAGGGGGTGGGGGCAAAAACATTTTTTCAAGAGTAACTCTCTTCCAAATTACCAGATAGTGATTTTCTGACGTGTTGATTGATTATGCCTATTTAACACGCACTGCAAAAGGATTTTGTGGAATTTCTTCCCTCTCCTTTTAACACATTAATTGCCAATCACTCGATATTGCATGTATGTCTCAATAAAGTTTCTAAGCGAAATAATACAGTGACCACAGTGAAACAGCTTGTAATATTAATATTGCTCACTAGGGAAGGGATTTTTTTTTTTTTTCTATTTGTAAAAAATTCCAATTTTCAGCTTGGCAGTGAAAGAGCAGGAGGCAAAAAACATGTTTTCAAACATAACTCTGCTCTAAATTATCTCAAGAAGTCAATTTTTTATGTGTCTGTTGGTTATGGGTACCCAACATGTACTATAAAGCGATTTTGCAAATTTATCCCCTTGAAGAAAGTGGCAGAAAAAAAAAAAAAAATACATTTTCAAGCTTGATAATTCTGCTCCAAATTACCTTAGAATGGAAAATTTTGGTGCATGAGTGTTGATTAAGTGTATGCAATCTGCATTTTGATGGGATTTCGTGAAACTTCTAACTTTACCCATGGGGGAGGGGGAAGAAAAAGCAGATAAGGCACTGCCGAAGGCAGTGAGGACCCTGACTCATTATGTTGTGGGCAAGAAAATCATTCACATGGCAGTGGGAACTTTAACTGAGGTTTCAACAGATTTCTTTTTATGCTGCTATTACTTTCAAAACTTTTATTTGAGCCAATTTTTGCTCCAATTTCTGGAAGCCGAAATCCGAAAGAGGGTTGTGCAAAAGTTGAATCAAAGATCATCCAAAAAATACGTTTTCATGGTATCCAGTACATGTCAAAGCATACCTATTTATCACACTTTTTTGGGGCCTATGCAATGTCTTTGGGATAGAATGAAGAGAACAATGAATGGCTTCACGTCACCTGCACGATCTTTTCTCGGCGCGTAAAATGAGCTTTCTTCTCATTGATTTATCAATCATAAAAGAAATTGCCCGTACAAACAACTTTTTGTGGAAAAAAATTGTTTGTGCTCTCAATTCCCATTACACTAGGCATTGAGGTGATTTGAGGCAACAAAATTGGCTCAAATTAACAATCGGCTCAAAAGTTATGTGAGAAATTGTTGTGTGTAATAGAAGCATTATATTCATTTTTTTAGAATTTATTTAAATATAGTGACCAGTGAAGCAGGCAAAACCAGCTAGTTACCTATATGAGGCCCCTGTTGCCTTCCAGACACTTCCCCATTTGATTCTGGACTTTTATCTTCTGAAAAATAATATAATTTAAATTGTAAATTTTTATTTACATTATTTCATTTTTACTTTTATTTAAACAAACAAAATAAAATAAAAATAAATAAAAATGCATATATGACAGGCAGTGGCACACCCACGGAGGGGGCTTAGGGGGCTCAAGCCCCCTCCAGAACCAGCTGACATTGTAAAAAACTTTAGATATACATGAGAAATATATTATTCAAACACAGATATTGTAAGCAAAAATAAAGTTTATAAATTATACATTAAATATTAGGAATTTTTGAAATTCTTACATTCAAACATGAAAACAATGAACTATTTCCCTGTTTTTTAGTTGAAAGATACCCTAAATATTCCACTGCAATTTTTAGGAATCTGCTTTTAAGGCCCTAAAGCATATACTGTTATTATGAAATTGAGGGAGTATCTAAAAAGTCAGGCAGGAGAAGCAATCAGATGTGGAAGTAAGCAGGGATGTATTTGTCAGAAAAATGGGATACCAGGCTCATACAATTTTACATTTTAATTCATGAGTATTTATAGAATCTTTGTGAAAGTTTGTTTTGCCCTTGGGCAAAATTAACACATTCGCATTGGCGAATGAAAATTCTCGTTTGATATAAAATAAAGATCAGTCCTGCTCTTAGTCATTCCTCTAAAACAATATTTTAAATTAAAAATGAAATTTGCATATTCGTTAAACCTTTTATATGCCACTAGCACAGTAGCACATATACATGCTAGTGAAATTTCACATCAATTGAAGATAAAATTTAATTGGTTTAATCTCAAAAACACAAAATTATTTCTCTAAAAATATAACAATTTAGAGGAATGCCAAGAGGCATAGTTTACTGTTCAAAATAGGAAAATACCCCGATAACAATATGATAAGATATTTCACAGATGCTTCTGAGGATGGGGGGGTCACTTATTTTTTGTTTATCACGGTTAGTAGAACATACAATAGGGTCCATGCACAGATTTCATTTTTGCTTCTCATTTCACTGAGATCTAAGCTCCATTTTTTGATAATGCAATTTTTTCCTGTTATAAAAATTCAAATTTCACAATATATATAAATATTATACTGGAATACAATACCCTGTAATGAACTCAGAGAGGTAACGCTTGAAATATTTGCTAACTGAACAAATTAAAATTCTAAGTAATATATTACATATTAAAATAGAATTAATGTTTTAGGATATTAAGAGGTTCTCCCCTCTGCTTGCTGTGTTGACTAACACCCACGAAGACTACGCGTCCGACTTGTTTCTGTTAACCGAACCGAGAAGCATCGCCCCAATACTCCAGATAATTAAATAAAAATAGCCATGTAAAAATTTCCACTGAAATTCTGTTATAATTACTACATATCACAACTGTAGCTTTTATTTGGCTATAAATATTATAATTTCTTAATTACTTATGTGTTACTGCATATGCACGTAAAGCAGAGCAAGTATTCGATCAAATTTTGTTTTAAATAGAAATATGGGGGGAAGGCATTTCATTTCAGATGAATTTTGTGTTCACTAGCTTGTCATATTGTACACGATATATATATATATATATATTTATTTATTTATTTATCATAGATGAACAGACAACTTTTTGTTTACAAGCTCAGTGCCAATTCCAACTGACCGAACTACTGTAACTTAGTTTGTTATATACTGATATAGATTTCTTGATTGTGCTATTCAACTTAAATTCAATTTCATTCATTCATTTATTTCAAAAGAAATAATTAAAGCAGATTCTTTACTATATGTACATGTGCGTATATGCCTATAAACCTATTTACTGTACTACATGACCCAATTATTCTTCAGCCCCCTCCAGACAGAAATTCTGGGTGCGCCACTGATGATAGGATATTAAAATTGACAATAGTTCAGTAAATAATATTTAATTAAACATCTGTTAAACTAGAAATAAATTTTAAAATTAGAAATAATTTTTGATTGAAGTTCAAATTTATGGAAAAAAAAAAGCTCAACTTTTATAAATTGAAAATTGATGAACAGCAGTTATTAACAGAAATTAACTGAAATGAAAACTAATTTTGATTGATTTATTTGGAACATAACCTTCTTTCTTCAGAAAAGAAGCTAAGAATATCTAATTACGCTCTTTTGAATTTAAAGTGGATTAAGGAAGAAGTAGCTGCTCAATAGACAGAAAAATCCTTATCAGCCATTTGGAGAGTTAATGAAAAGCAAAATACTAATTTTCTATTTAAAAAATAAAATAAAATAAAGAGAAAGTTAGGTTATTCTTGTTAATTTGAACACGAAATTATTATAAGTTATTGTAAAAGCACTTATTTTTGCGAGCCGAAATTTTTGCGAAAATGAAGATATCGGTGATTTTACGAGCTGAAAATTTCTCGAACTTTATATGAACAGAACTGAAAATAGAAAAATCCCGAAAGTACCTAAATATAGAACCCTTTTTGCATAAGGCATTTTAGGAAATTTCTTTTTGTCCGAAAAGTTCGTCCTCCCCCCCTCTCTCCCCATCGCTCTAAAAACAACTTACGCTTACAACGGTTCTTATACATCAACTTTGACTTTGGAATAATTTTGAATGGCTTCAAAGAAGCTGGTATAAATATTGTAAGTGAATGAGCTGCATTCTATTAGTTGTATTTTTGTTTTATATTCAAGAAATAGTTGTGTAGTATTCAAAAAATGGTTTTAGAAAGAAATCAAGTTGTAAGAAAGAAAGTTGTCATAAAAGAGTTTGTAACTGTGTAATAAATCATTAAAATTTGGTATGTAATAAATTTCTGATTTATTATTATTATTTTAGGCAGAAAAAAAAAAAAAAGTACTTCACAAGGCTTAAATTTTCGCGATTACGATGGGCTCACGAAAATCGCGAAAATTAAAGCCTCGCGAAAATAAGTGCTTTTACAGTAGTTAGTTATAAGGTACTCACAAAATATGCAAAAAAATAGTCTCAAGCTGTTACTTTGCATAACAGTGAGCAAAGTGTAAAGACTTTTAATAAAACATACAAAAGGCAAGACTACATATATATAATTTGTTTTTGTTGTGCTATGGTTTACAATTCAAGGAAATCTATGAGGGAAAATGACATCAAAATAAAAGAAATTTCAAAATGTAGAAAAACACCAGTTCTAAGAATACCAGATAACGGATTCTATACAGGGTTAGCCTAAATGATTCAATGAGTTTCAAACGACTGTTTATATACAATGCACAATGACAGGTGATGCATGAACCGACACATACATTCATGAAGTTTCTGGTGCATTCTACAAATGTATGTGTACACCCTTGGTCACTCAGCACATATCCAAATGGTAATCCAGTTCTTTCCAGTCAATGTCCATCACAGCAATAGAGACGCATTCCGGCAATTATTGCAGTTTTGTTGACATTGGGGCTACATAATCTTTGTCCTCAACATAACCCCACAGGAAAAAATCACGTAACGTGAGATTTGACGGCCTGAGTAACCAAAGCAAAAGAAGAACATCACCCAGACTAGCGCAAACTATCCAGTGATGTGGCAGTCTTTTGTTGAGAAAAGGCCATCATCTGGTAAGCCTGTGAGCAGTGATGCAGGCTTTATAAACTTGGTGTGTGAGTGTGCGTATCGATCTATCCAAGTACCACCCATCTTTGTATATCATATACAGTGCTTTGAAACCGCATAAATCATTGAAGGCTAACTTTGTATTACAATTTCTACATAATAAATAATTTAATACTCCTTGAAGTTTTTTTTTTTTTTCCATGTTTTTAATATGATCTAAAATTCAGTAGCAAATACAAAGGTGTCTGCACAGCCGTAGCCAAGGATGGATTTTGGGGATTCAAACATCCCCTGAAATTCACAGATTTCTTGAAATTTTTAAGTTTATTCTTCTTTTTAACACTCAATATCGTGTGCTTAAAGCCCCCTCCTCCCCCCCCCCAAAAAAGAAAGGGGGATGAGGGATGGGGGGGGGGAAGCCTTGTGTGTCTGGTTATAGTGTTTATTGACTGTGAGACAAATTCAATGAAACACTACAATACAAATAGTCTTTATAACACAAAGCATAAATAAAACTACAAATATTAAAAAAAAAATTGTTTAAATTATATTAACAATTGTAATAAATAAGAATAATACCATTAAATGACAGATGTAGCCTTTGGCACAATTTTTCATATGTTTCTGATGGGCTTCTTTCTATAAAATAATATAATTTAAAATATAAATTTATCCGATTTTTACTTTTACAAAAAAAAAAAAAAAAAATACATGACAGGATTTTTATTAACTTTCAGTGAGACTACAGATAAATGTTAAAATTAGGTATAAATGTTGATCAAGATTCAAATTAACCAAAAACAAAAGCTAAACATTTATAAAATGAAATCTGAAGTAAAACAGTCAGACACCAGATTTAACTGAAATCCAAACTAACTAATTTAGTCATTTTCAGTGTTGATATAACTGACAAAAATCCTATCCTATTAAATACAGAGAGCATACTTGTGAACCAATAGAAAATAATAGATGGAGCTTAGCCCTCTAGTGATATTTTCTTGAATTAATAGAAAAAAACTACAAAACAAAATTTGAAAAAAAAAAAAAAAAAAGATTTTTGAGGGTTTTTAATACATTTTGATTGTTAGTGAAATATTTTGTTGGGCTGCAGTCCACTGCTGCATTTTTTCCTGTAGCTTGGAGAATGACACAACCAGCATTAACACTGACTTATTTTAGTAATTACTTTATTAGTATGCACTTTTCTTTATTTTCTAATTTGAAAAAAAAAAAAAAGTTTGAACCTACACTATATTTACATTCTATAAGTGGATCGATTTTCTTCACTTTCTTGTAGGTTCAAATTAAATTTCATTAAGAAACACAAAATCATGTAATAAAATACCATATTTTTATAAAAATTTTATTTATGATACATACAAAGCATGGCAGAAATATAAAAATAGCCTTAAAAGCAAAACTGGTGAAGACACTAGACCTGAAAAAAATCCACTTGGCATATTGGCGACTAAACAAAATAAGGTCGTCACATTTTATTTATTGACTACAGAATAAAAAGAGACTTCAACGATCTGCCTAGGAAATGTATGAGACCAACACCTTAAGGGCCCTCTTCACTCACTGTCACCGGAAGCCGAAGCTAATGTTATTCTATGGGAAATTTTTCTTTACAAATAACTTATTAACTAATACATATTTTTCACATTCTGAAAATTCCCAGCTGTTAAATGAACAGACCTTTTTTTAAAAAAATATCTTTTTATTTTATTTTTTATATTTTATTTTGAAGCTGCAAAATACGAATTTTCAATATGTGAAATTTTTTCATTTTGCAATTTCAAAATAAAATATTAAAAATAAAAAAAATACATTTTTGAAAAAGGTCTGCTATTTTAACAGTTGGGAATTTTCTGAATGGGAAAACAGAATTTAAAAGTATGTATTAGTTAATAAGTTATTTGTAAAGAAAATTTCCCCATAGAATAACATTGGCTCGGGCTTCTGGCGACGGTAAGTGAAGAGGGCCATTAAGCAGATACTCCACAAAAACCGACCATTTTGAAACGGAACTTTAATAAAAATCAGCAAAATGAAAATGAACCCCAAACACTCTTACATTTTTGGGAAGAAAGAGGCAGTTAAACAGTTTCTTCAAAAAATTTCAAATGAGAATTCTTTTTTTTTTTTCTATTTCCAGTAATCAACTTAAAAAAGTGATGAGTAAGCAAAAAGGATCTACTGAATAGGATATAACTTAAATTTTCAATATTTGGTCTATAAGCAGGCATGAGAGTGCAGATAATTAAAAAAAGAGGAAACATGCGTGTTCATAAAATTAATTTCAAATGAAAAATAATGTGTGCGGGGAAAACTATACAAATGTGTTCATAAAATTTATTTCAAATGAAAAAATAATGCTCACAGGGAAAAACTATACAAAATAATATAAAAGTGACAAATTAAACTAAAAGAATAACACATCAGCACAATAGACCATGCGTAAAAAAAAAAAAAAAAAAAAAACATTAGCTAGCAATCAACATTTAATAACATTGAGTGGTGGTGGAAAATGGGAAGGGTTTAAAAAGTAGTTCATGAGTGAGAAATATTAAACACAATTATTCTTCTTTATGAGTTCTAGAATATCATAAAGTAAGTTTAAAATTAATATTGTGGATAGATAAATATTCAAAAATAAAAGGCTTTCTGCAGAATGTTTGATCGGCAATGGTTAGAGATGAAAAAGGAGGGGGGAAGGACAAAAAAAATTACATGAGTGAGAAATATTGAATAATTCTGTTCTTTTATATGTTATAGACTATGATAAAGCACGTTTAAAATGAATATTGACATTTATAGTTTGGATGGAAAAAGATTGAGAATCTAAAGTTTTTCGTGGAGCGTTTGAACACTGATCGTTATTGGAATTTGATTTTAACAAAGAAAAATCGCGAAATTAACAAAAATCACAAAAAAGCGGAAAATTGCAGATCCATGGAAAATTCTCATGCCTGTATAACACTGCTACTTTTAAAATAATTCAATAGAGACTGATATTAGTTTTAATTAACAATAAAATGAATTTTACTTTTTATTTTAAGGCAAGGCCGGAACATTTTCGCTGAGGTCCCTCAGGTTTCTCAACAGCACTCCTGGGGCTGGAAGGTTCGGTACTGCATTGTTTAGCACTTCTTAAGAGCATATGGCACCACAGTCTGTGTCTGCCCCATTGCCGCAGGGTTGGACAGACAGTGCCATATGCTCTTAAGAAGCGGCGGCAGTGCTAAACAACGCAGTACTGAACCTTCCAGCAACAGGAGTGCCGTTGAGAAAGCTAAGGGACCCCAGTGAAAACGTTCCAGCTATGCCGTGGAGTTATAAAAGGTTTCTTGTTTTTAATTTTATTATGTTTAATAAAATGAATATTAAATATAAACATATATAGAATACAAATAACATACTTTTAGCTGTGATTTTAGAACGTATACCATCAGCTGGAGGTTCATGAGGTACAGCTTCCCTTTTCTTAATTAAACAGCTGGGAAGCACAGGAGTTTTATTGAGGTAACAGTACCATTTTTCTGACTGAACAATCTATTAAATGAGTAAATAAATTTTAATAAATCAAACGTTAGCCCTAAGGAAATTTGTCTGACAAACAAAAATTAAATAAATAAATAAATAAATAAATAATAATAAAATAAATAAATAAAATTAAATAGAATAAACATTAATAAACACCATTTAAAAAAACCTTATTTATACATAACAAATTAAAATATCTATATAGGTTCTCTAGAGCAGTGGTTCTTAATTTTCGATGTTGAGGTTAATTTAAAACAGGGTGTCTACTGTGTATTTAATAGTAAATAAATGTGATGACTTTTTGGGGGCTTCCTAAAAAAAAATTTTGACAAGTGATACTGTGGATGTGCAATAACCTATAAAATATGCAGTGAAAAAAAAAAAAGGGGGGGGAGTGTATATAAGTTGTTAAGTGTTTCAGGGAGTCTTAATTACAATCATATTTTCAGAAATTTTGTAAACTGTGGTAGATAACAAAAATTTCTAAATAATAGCAATTTTGTGTGCTTAATGTGCAGATTTTAATTTTTTAGGGGACAATTATTTTGATTTAGTAACTTTTTGAAGATTTTATAGGGACTCTGGTAACCAATAGATACCCTGTAAAAGCTTACAAAACTAGTATGTCGTGGCCACCACACAACTTTCTTCTATATTTTCTTATACAAATTCACTTAGTAAAAATAATTTATTAAAATTATTATTTTAAAAAATTATATTGCATGATGATGCAGACAATTTCCATATTAGAGAAGTAGTATAACACTAAATAAAAAGAAGTAGTATAGCACTAAATATCCAAAAAAAAAAAAGTCCATTTTATTCTCAATATTAAAAAAAAAAAAAAAAAAAAAAAAAAAAACGATTTTTTTGGGCCTGAATGGCCCGAGGTCGGCCTGCTCATTAGCAAGTTATTTTTAGCAGATGATAGTTTCAAAATCTCTCAATATCTAGTCTCTAAATTTTGGGAGTTTCATGTTTTATACCCATATTTTTTTGTGTAATTTGGCATATTTCTAATCTCCTCCCTATTTCTTTTATTGGTTACTTTATTTAAATAACATACCTCTTCTTTGTGTCCTATTTGCTAATAATTTTGTTTTTCCCAGACAGTCTGGAAACTTAACTCGCCAAAGTCGCCAAGTCATTAACACCCCAGTGGCAGAAAGTTTTGTAGCTGTCTGCAACAGGCTTCTAAAATTTCATAATTTGTAAGCAAAATTTGTGTGCAATCAGGGGTGAAAATAGCTTACACTCAAAATGCCTGAAAACTGATAGCGGCAATCTTGGGAGGGGGGAGAGAGCTTAACAATAGTGGTGATTTCATGCAACAATACACGAATAAAATTTTACTACAGAACAATATAGTATAAACAATTATACAAAAATAAGTTGAATTCATTCAATTAAATATTTTATAGCAATGTTTGACACAACACAATATAAATAATAAAAGTATAAAGTTTTAGTTTTAGTTTTGATACAGAAATTTTTATAACTGAATTTTGAAGCGGAGGAGAAGTTTTGGAGCAGTTTTAACACACGCATAACGCTGCCTATCAAGGAAGATTAGGCTCCCTAGGTCGCCATTGTTAAGCACTGTTTTGTGTGTTTCTACCAAGGCACCTATAGGGGGCTCTAGAGTTCCTACCAGAGTGTCATAAGTCATCGGTAGCGCATTGTCACAGGCAAAAAATATCCGTAAATACGAGACAATTTTTTTCAGACAATTGCAGACAATTCTTTCCCCTTTTGTGGCTAAGGACAGAAACTACTTCAATATTCAGAATCTAAATTTTCATCAAAAAATGCAGAACGAATTGCTCAAGTTATTACTTAATCTGTTTCAAAATTCATTTTCAATTTGATTTTGAGTACTGAAAGAGCGCTTGATAGAAATTCAGTAACTGGAATAACCTAAGTTTAATTTTTAGCCTTCACACTTTGTAGTTGTTTGTTAATAAAATAAATAATTCATAAATCCTCTTAACAAATATTTACAGTTAAGAAGTATTTCAAAATAGTAATTACATATTTTTTTTTTTTTTTTAACTTTTATTGAGAAATTATAGAGAAGTTAAAAAAAGATAACTACAGGCTTCAAAGCAATTAATACATTACCCAACTGAACTAAAAAATTGATGAAATACTCAATGAACAATGTGAAAAAATTGGGGTAAAATTCCCCTTAGGATAAATTTTCAGTGGGATTTTTCAAAATATTGTGAGATTCTCGTAATTAAATATACATTTGATCATAGATCAAATATACACATGATCATGCCCAATAATTTAGTGTAATGTGTGACTTTTTAAAAATCATATTCTGTTATGATAGAAGGTATTAAAAAATAAAAAAAAACTTGTACATATAAATGATTTCATTTAATGCAAAGTTTAATATATATATTTTCTTTCGATGTATTTACAGAGTGGATAATAAATAATTTATAACTTTGTACTGCTTTGTACCTTTTTTTTTTCTTTGTAGCTAACACACACAAAAAAAAAAAAAAATTTAGTTAAAAACATTTAAAATACCTTATAAAAATCCTTTAAAAAAGATAGGCCAATATATTTCAACTCCTACCGGAGCCATCATCAGAGCCTGACGACAAACAAAGAGCTTGGCGGTTCACTCCTTTATCTCAACTTCCTCGTCCATCGATTCTTCACTTCGTTTCTTTATTTCCAAAATCTGTTTCCATTCAGGTGGGATGATACTATGTTCTACGCCATTTATTGCGTCATGGATGGTCAGGATTTCAAGTGCTTCTCTTTTTATCCTGACAACCCATGATGCAATAAATGATGTAGAACATAGTATCATCCCACCTGAATGGAAACAGATTTTGGAAATAAAGAAACAAAGTGAAGAATCAATGGCCAAAGAAGTTGAGATAAAGGAGTGAACCGCCAAGCTCTTTGTTTGTCGTCAGGCTCTGATGATGGCTCTGGTAGGAGTTGAAATATATTGGACTATCTTTTTTAAAGGATTTTTATAAGGTATTTTAAATGTTTTTAACTAAATTGTAATCCTTTGTAAATTAAAATAATGTATTAAAAAATAAATCTTACTTTATAATAGGTCTCTTCAGAATCCAATTCTTTTATGCAAGTTTGGCAATAAGTCCTGAAATTATACCTCAGTAAATATTCATTTTATACAGTAATAACATCACTTCAATCATGCTAAATAATTCATTCAACTTCATTTAACAAATATGAAGCACACAAATTAATATCAATAAATAACATACTTGCAATATAAAGTGATCAAAAACATAAAAATGTAGGGTTTAAATATGCCTTTCAAGTAGTTTGATTTAGATTTTCATTTTCAAAAGATTTAAAATTAGATTAAGTGTTAAGTTAATAAAAGATCTAATACTGACATTAAAACTAAAATATTACAGTAATATTATATTAACTACAATTTTAATTTGTATCCAGTGTTAGAAATAAGAATTTTGAAACTAGGCGTCAAAATAATGCCTGGATTAAATTTTTTGGGTGTCATCTAGGTGCCATCTATAAGTAAATATGTATATTAAAAATAATAATAATAATAAAGCATCAACTTGTAAATAATTTATGCAAAATTATATAAAAAATATTTATGTAGTGAATGTAATTACACTGACAATATTAAACGTACATATTTAATATCACAAATTCATTCTTCACTCAGAAGATACATCATTCCACCACAATTTAATAGCATTTTCTGGGCAGAAATCTTCCAATTTAGGGCTGTTTAATTTAATCATTAACAAATCGTCAACTGCTTTCATAGAAAAATATTTTCTTAAATCATCATTTATTAGGTTCAAATTAGGTTTTTATTACGTTAGGTGAAATAGACTTGTTTGCTGTCTGATGGGATTGGGAAAATTATTAGATATGATGAGGAAAAAATCCAGGCGTCAAATATGGCACCTATGATTGGAATTCTAGGCGTCAAAATGAAAAAACTGGTCGCAAAATACGACTAACGACCGCTTATTTCTAACCCTGTTTGGTATCATAAAACATTTCATTTAACAAACAAAGTTTTGGTTCAATACACAGCTAGGTTTTTTCGATAGACAGTGGTAAAGAAGTCCAAGGGTGAAACTATCTAATATGTAAAACCCTTGAAAACCGCTACTTGCATGCAGATAGGCAAGACTTATTAATGATATATCATATAGCTATCTATGAAAAGTGATACTTTGAGAGTTTTTAATGCATTTTAAGGCAAATTATACTTTTCAAATGAGAAATTTCTGAAAATAAAATAATTTAACAAGAAATTCAGATACAACAAAATTTTCAAAATCCCTGAATTCAGACCCAATGGCAGAAAGTTTTGTAGCTGTCTGCGACAGGCTTTTAAAATTTCATAATCTGTCTGCAAAATTTGAGTGTAATCAGGGGTGAAAATGGCTTACACTCAAAAAGCCTGAAAGCTGATTGGGGTGGGGTGAGGGGTGGGGGCTTAACATCAGTTGTGATCTCGGGCAACAATACACAAATACAATTTTACTGCAGAACAATATAGTATAAACAATTGTGTGTATTCATTCATCTCATTCAATTAAATATTTTATAGCAATGTTTGACAAAACACAATATAAATAATTATAAATAATAAAAGTATTAATTTTAGTTTTGATACAGAAATTTTTTGTAAGTGAATTGTTATTCGAAAGTTGCAGACAAATTTTTTCATCAGTGCAGACAAAAACTGTCCGCAAGCAGTTTTTCTGTGTCCGCGACTATGTCGCAGTGTCACGATATTTCTGCCACTGGGAATTCAGAGGTAGCCCAAATTTTACTTTTTCAGTGTGAGAGACAAGGATATACCAAAAAAGAGAATCATTCATTTTTTAGATATATTTGGGTGTAAGGTTGTTTTCTTTCTTTTTTTTTTTTTAATACCAACTATGTGAAAAATGCCAAAGTCAGGAATCGAACTCGGGCTCTCTGCTCCATGTGCAGATGCTCTACCACTGAGCCAGCTTGACTGATAATCAGCAGCTCAGCATTTCTCACAGGTGATTATCAGCCAGGGTGGCTCAGATAGAGCATTCGCATGTTAAACAGAAAGCCCGGGTTTGATTCCCAGCTCTGGCATTTTTCACATAGTTGGTATTAAAAAAAAAAAAAATAAATAAATAAATAAATCAACTTTACACTCCAATCTATCTAAAAAAAGAATTAATTAATAAAAAAAAAAAATTCTAATCTGATGACAACTACTTTTTTGCAATTACATAAATGAATTGGATATTACCATCCAATTATTGTAACCAGAGATAGTATAAAAAGAGTCATTACAAAACAGAGTTCACAGTTTAAAAACTTACATCAATTTTAGGATCATGCAGAAGAAAAAAAATATTTCACATTTTAGGAAAATGACTGGAAAGTCAAAAAAACTTCAGGTGCTGGACATCATCAAACAGGTAATGGTAATAATTCTGCAAAATGGGAAATAGAACTTTGGAAAAGGAAAATCAACATTTAGTAAATATTGAAAAGCACCACAACATCGGTAGAATTGTTGTTTGTTTACAACTGATAATTGTCTTGCATTTTGAGATAGAAAGTGCATTTTAAGATATCTATCTGAATTTTAGTTATGGCCTTTAGTTAGCCTTTTAATGTTGCCTGAATTTTAACTTTCATTAACCAAAGTTCTGTCTTTCAAGAGGCAGAATTCTTATCAATACCTGTTTGATGATATCTTGTGTGACATCTCTGTTGTCTTCTTTTTCCCAGCATATTTTCCAAGTTAATGCAAGATTTACAAATTGTAAAGTCTAAATGTTACACTTGAATGCTGTTTTCTAATAACTGCTCAAAATTGCTATTAAGTTTAACTATAATTTAACTCTAGTATATATGTTGTAAGTACCTTTTTGTGATGATATAATACCAGATGATGATGCCAGATGGCAGTGAAAAGCTTTGTATCTTAAATGTAATGTCAAAACCTTTTCAGACACACAGACTTTTTTTTTTTTTTTTTTAAGTCTGAAAGTATTTTTATCCCCATTCTTGCATAACTACATGCATTTTTGCAATTTCTTTTTTCAAGAAATATTTGTGCAGTTTCAGAAATATCAAATAGCAGTGGATTTTGAAAACTATTCAATTAGCATAATATTAATTTTAGGGAAAAATCGTTAGGGAGAGGATATCTAGCAATTTAATTTGGCTAACTCTAATATTTTTTTTTTTTTTTTTTTTAAATAACAAAACAATTTAGAGCAATCAAATACATAATATGTAAAACAGAGGAATAATAAACACATTTTGAATGCCAAAAGAAATAATAAACTAGTTGACAGCTGTTTTGGTAACATTTAGCATACCATCGTCAGTGCATGATTTACACTGATGATGACATAATAAATGTTACCAAAACAGCTATCTGCTAGTTAATTATTTCCTTATACTGATGATGGTATGCTAAATGTTACCAAAACAGATATCAGCTAGTTTATTTCGTCCACATTCAAGATTCTGTTTAACATTCTTATATTTTATTTATCTAGCTTGAAGTCTGCTGTCAATATTACATAAAACAACACATTTTCTTGCATTAATTTATATACTAAATAGATAATCATTTATTTAATCATCATTATTTATATTAAAAAATTAATTAGTAAGCAAAAAGAAATCTGGATAAATATATACTTACAGTCAGCTCAAGAGAAACTGATAGAAGTAGTAAACAAATAGATTATTATTTTTATTTTATTTTTATTATTATTTTTTAATGTCAAGTTACCCCTTTTTGTGTTTTTTATTCAGAAATAATACTATTAACTATGTCAGTGGCATTCACTGGTGTCATTTGTAAAGGATGAATTGCTCATGTCACCAAATCACACGTTTTATAGTTTTTTTTTTTTTTTTTTTTTTTTTTGGTATTAGTTTAACTTGAATCGAGCATAGCAGTAAAAAGTAACTACCTGGAACATTCTTTCCAACTACAGCTTACTAAACTACCATTTGGAGTGCCACATATTGCACAACATTTCTGTAAAAAAAAAAAAAAAGCATTGATATACAAACAAAAAATACTAATAAAACATCACATTTATTAGATTTTCATAAAAAGTGGCTGAAATAACTGGATCTCCAAATTAAATACTTGATTTCCCCTTTTAGGCTTGCAATTCTCAGAAAATATCTAAATCTAGACATTTTTTTATTGATTATTTTTCAAATTTTTATTCTATTCTGGCATAAGTTGCCAAATTAATAAATCTGACTTTCAACCTATACAATAATAATAATAATAAAATGCTACAGATTTTGTGCTTACACAGTAAAAAAAAAAATTACTCTAAATACTCATATCTCAACAAAAATTTAAATATATACATTTTATGTTTCAAAATAATGTTTCTTTAATGTTTGTCAAATTTTCTGCAAGTTTTGTAAAATTAGTTCAAAACCCATTTTTTGCTATAAGTAAAACACTTGCCAAAAAATAACTTAAATATATATGTGCCTAAATATTGTGCTATTCTTACACACAAATATTGTAAATAGTAAGAGAAATCATGTATTAAAGTTATAAGTTATTTATAGATTTTGTGATACATAGTATCCAAAGAATTTTTGTTTTTCTTCAATTTATGATTGGTCGACATTTACAGTTAACCACATGCCTTTGTGGGGATATTTATATGTATAAATATATGCTAGTGAACAAAACCAAAGGATGGATAACAATAGCTAAGCTATTTAGAAGTTTTCTTCGAATATCTAAATATATACTTCATGGATTCTCTTGAAATTTTAGGGATAAAAATAACATATTATATCACACATATACCAGGAAAGTTTTATCTCAAAGGCTAAAAGGGGATCAGTCACAAATTAATTAAAATTATATAAACTTTGGTGGGGGGGGGGGAGGGGGGTCATCCTATAAAAAATAATGTTTAAAATTAGTTGTAGCTATAGTATATGATTATGAGTCTTCTTTAATTACAGATATAAATTTATACCTGAGAATTGCACTTATATGAACGAAGATATAAAGGTTTCTTTAATAATGTCGACAAATTTTTATTATTTTTATTATTATTATTTTTAAATAATATGTAATTTTAAAACCAAACCAATGTCACTTTCAGACAACTTAACATACATTAGATGCAACATACTGCACTAGAATATAAAAATATCAAATATCTGATGAAATATGAGCATTTTAATTAAATAATTTATAACTGCACATAAAGCATGTCAAATGAAAATTACCAACTCACAAAAATATTTTGCAGGCTCAAATTCAGGATAGAACCTATAATAATTTTCAGAAATAAATAATAGTAATAATATAATAATAATGTACCTGCCAACCTGTAAAATTCCAAGGACTAAACAGTGCATGAACAAAAAAATTTGCATTTACTCCAAATTGAGGAAATATAAAACATTTTGTTAAAAAAAAGGTTGGGGGGGGGGGAACCAGATGTTTCACTTTAACATTACATATTTTACTTTTATGTATGTAGTACTAAATTAAAAATAAATTTATAATAAACAGAAATAATTATACAGATAGAAAGTTTTAATTTATTAAGACCATTGTTTCAATTTGCTCTACACATATAAAAAAAAAAAAAAATCTGGAGTGACTCCACTCAACTTTCCGAACATTGAGTAATTAACAGTTTTGTAGATAAATTAAAGAAAGAGGAGTTGTTAAACAAACAAAAAGAGAGAAAACCATAATAGAGTGTTTGAGTATTCTTCTCCATATATTACACGATGTTTTATTTAACGCTACTGAAATTTGAGCCCATAGATCATAATGATAAAGAATTTTTCGTTGTGTCCCTGTAAAAACCTATAAATGCTAGATTCAAGAAAATGCTTATAGTTAGTGCAACAGTGATTTATAATATTCATATAAATTTTCAGCTCCATTGAATAAGGCGTTTAGATGCTATCGCACTTTTAAAAATTTGGTCCCACAGGCCATAATGATAAAGAATTTTTCTTTGTGTCCCTGTAAAAAAACTGTAAGTACTAAATTCACCAAAATCTATACAGTTAGTGCAACTGTGACCTATAACATGTGTACAAATTTTTTGCTCGGATTAATAAGGCGTTTAAACGCTATCACACTTTTAAAAATTTGGCCCCATAGGCTATAATGATAAAGGATTTTTCCTGGTGTCCCTATAAAAAAAATTATAAGTGCTAGATTCACCAAAATCAATAGGGTTCATACTATGGTGACTTACAATATACCAGGGTTGCTACACAAATCAGGAGAAAAAATTCCCTGAGTTTTCCCTGTCTCTTTTAGAAGTAAAATAGATGACACGTAATCATGCAGCATTAGAATCTAATATGTTTACAAGTCAGTTGAACATATTTAGGGTTTATTAATTTTATTAACTTACTATAGTTGGGGAAAAACCATAATTGATTCATTATAAAGCACTAAAATTTTAAAAAATATTTGACTATGAAAAAAGTTTCCAATGTTTTTCCAAAAAATTTCAAAATTCCCTGAAATTTCCCTGTTTTAGCAATAAATTTTGAAATTCCCTGAGTTTTCCCTGTTTTTTAATAGATTTTCAAATTCCCTGAGTTTTCCAGGTACCGTAGCAACCCTGTATACGTACCAACTTTCAGCTTATTCGAACAAAGCGTTTAGATGCTAGTGTGTTCACTCACACACATACATACATCATCGTAAAAATAGTGAAAACGGACTCAGGGGACCTTGAAACGTATAGAAACATCAAAATCTCAAATTCGGATTTTTGACATGATTACAATACTTTCCTCACTATAGTGTTCGGAAAGTAATAATTACAAAAAAAGAAAAAGCATATAAATGTATATATCTCTTTACATTATTCATAATAGTATACACCAGTATAAAATTTATGCATATAAAAACTTGCCTTCCTTGCATCCAAACATATATCTATGCAAACATGATAAACATCACGATGGCATTTGGCACAAAGTTTCCCATAAAAAAGTGGATGTTCAGCAATTGGCCTAACGTCTATTTCTCGACAGGCAATGCAAATGTCTGTAATAAAAAAATTACAATAAATTAGCATTATAAATGTTTAAAACAATTATTTCAGATTGACAATGACACCTCACAAAATGTATAATTTCACACATATTAATCCAATTCAGCAAATGTTAATAAATGTATTCTGATCCACGGAAGCGAAAACATTATAGATAATTAAGGTAAATCTCAAAAGAAAACACTAAATGAAAGAAAGGTTGCAGGGGTCCCACCAGAGTAGAATATAAATATTGAATTATTATTATTATTATTATTTATTTTTTTTTTTTTTGGGGGGGGGGGGGATCATTAGGCCATTCCCCCTTCTCTCTCCCCCCCCTCAAAAAAAAATAAAATAAAACAATACATATGTATAATTTAGAATTGATTATTCAGATATGGTGGGGGAAAAGGTGCTGTGTATCTAAAACTTCTATTCAGGGTTAGAAATTAGAATGTGAAAGTTAGGCGTCAAAAGCACCTAATTTTTTTTTTTTTTTGCCAAAATAGTCTACTCAAGTGTGATTTAAATTTTTTTAATTAGGATCATAACAGGACAAAACTTAGTTCTATTTATTTAAATTATAAATATAAACACTAAAGTTAAAACATGAATACATAAAAATTAAAAAAAAAAAATTACTTAGAATATACTACAGAAAAAATTATTTTATAATTATTTGTTGGTTAACTGAATTTTAATTCCAGTTGAATACTAGGTGTTACATCTTCAAGTAAAATGAGAACTAATAACAGGAGACTTGGCGTTGGAATATTAAAACCTGAATGAACTACTATGTCAGAAACGCCAAAGAAAAATATTGCAAATGCATACAGCTGTTTTGGTAGCCTAAAGCGTATCGTCTTCAGTGCAAAAAGGATTTTTGCACTGAAGACGGTACGCTTTAGGAAGAAAAAAAATTTTTTCTTCTTTTTTTTCAGAGGATGAAATACACCAATCTAAAGAAACCAGATCTATCAATTAACAGCCTGCAAAACAAACGAATCAATAAACCAACACAACAAATCTTAACTTAAAAACACAAATTATATCGAAATTTATGAAAAAATAATTTAAGAAACTTAAGAAAGGAAGGAAAGAGGCAGGCAGCAAGACTTGTGACTTGCCTGTGGGATTAAACTATATATTACTATTATACTAACTTAGAAAAACATGGTGAAGATTAGATATACCATACAAGATGGACTATGGGAAGAGAAATAAAAAGATGGTTTTTATATTACTTTACTATCAATTTTGAAAAAAAAAAAAAATCTGGTGTGACTCCATTTGACTTTCTGAACATTAAGAAATTAACAGTTGTATAAATTATTTAAAGTAAGACAAGTCGTTAAAAAGAGAAAATTCGAATAGAATGTTTAAATATGAGGCGCAAGGTAATTGGGATAATTTAAATTACACTGCCACAGAAATTCATGAACAAAATTAAAATAAAAGAAATTAATGACCTTTTCTGCTATGTAATAAAAATAAAATTTTGCTAAAAAATTTCCAGGATGAGTTTTTGCAGTTGAAAATTAAAATTAGGTGATGCTGTAGTGGCATCACCGCCCCTGAAAGGGTTAATTTAATGCTATTGCCCTTCAAATAATATGAATCAGCCTTTAGGTCATAATGATGAAAAACATTTTGTTATATTCCTGTAATAACACTGGAAAGTGCTGGATTCACCAAAATCTATACATTTATGCAATGCTGACCTAAAACATGCATATAAATTTAAAGATCAATTGAATAAAGCATTTGCACGCTATCACACTTTAAATAGTTTCATTCCATAATCCATAAGATAAAGAATTTTTTGTAGTGTTCCTGTAAAAAAAAAAAAAAAAAAAAAAAAACTGTATGAGCTAGATTCACCAAAATCTATACAGTATGTGCGATGGTGACCTACAACATGTATGGAAATTTTCAGCTCAATCGGATAAGGCCTTTATACACTATCGCACTTTAAATAATTTGAGTCTATAAGCCATAATGATAAAGAAAGGGCCCTTTTTAAAATGTGGAATTTTATGAAGGGCAGCACAAAAACCTCAATTTTTGCCTGGATCGAACCTTGTAATTTTCATTCATACTGACTCAAGTAAACTCAAAGAAATATTACTTATAAAACTATACCTTAAAAATATCATCCTTTTCAAATTATGCACTTACAGCAAATATATTTCAGATGCGTCTTGCATCCATCCTTGGTGAATTTATAAGTAATGTAAATTTAGTCCTTTTGAGTAATTTAACATGTCTCAAAGATATATATATTTTTTTAAAGAAGCTTTAATTTTATCGCAGTTCTCAGAAAATTACAACAAAATCTTTTTCATCAAACGAGAGTATCATAATTACTAAACATTTTAATAATTATTACAAAATATTACCTCTTAAAAATCGTTTACCCCGCAATACTTCGTCAATAGCCTTCCCTAAATAAATAAATAACAATTATGTATATTTTAAATTTATTCAAAATAATAAATATAATGTTTACAAGAAACATGAGATAAAATTATTTCCAATGAATATTTTGATAAAGATTTTGTGTTATATGAGGGTTGTAAATTAAGTAGTGGCAACTTAACCTTGAAACTCGCAGAAGGGCAGGCATGCACAAATAGGATATGGGAGCGGTGAGGTGGCGCTGTTGTCGATGTGTAGAGTGCAAAAGACAGTCGATCTGCTAAGAAGGGTAGTTGTTGTGTGGCGTTAAAGTGAGAAGTTTCGTTTACATCGCTCTAAAGCATGTTTTCAAAAGGTGATCAGCGGTCGTGGCTTAAAATCGAAGTATTCATGCTACCCCCTCATGCTACTGTCCTATATGGTAAAGCATTTGTGCCACAGGCTTCCACTAATCCTCGATAGCATTCTGTTGCATTTTTGCCACGGACAACTTCGATTTTAAGCCACGACCGCTGATCACCTCTTGAAAACATGCTTTAGAGCGATGGAAACGAAACTCCTCACTTTAACGCCACACAGCAACTACCCTTCTTAGCAGATCGACTGTGTTTTGCACTCTACACATCGACAACAGTGCCACCTCACCACTCCCATATCCTATTTGCGCATGCCTGCTCTTCTGCAAGTTTCAAGGTTAAGTAGCCACTATTTAATTTACAACCCTCATACAAACAATCAAATTGAGACCTATTATTGAGCCTAACAATTATACAAATGAAAACAAAAATGGGACATTCTCAAAAACATCAATCTAAAAAAATTCTATAAATTTTACAGAAGTTGTGTTTCTTGGAAAACCACATTTAAAAAAAAAATAATAATAATAATAACAAAACAACTACAGTCGAACCTCGTTAACGTGAACATGTTTAATGTGAATTATTTTTAACATGTTTCCACAATTGCCATCAAAATAAAGATTAGTTGCTAATAGCATGAACCACTGATAATATGAAAAAAAAATTCCCCTTGAGATTCACACTAACGAGGTTTGACTGTATTTTTCTTCTAAATTTAATATTTAAAAAAATATTATTTTTATTTTTATACCAATCATGAAAGTATATACTATGTAAAATACTGCAAAAGCACTTCCCTCGACAGGGTTTAATCCAGTTTTTTAAAAATGGTACCCCATTTGTGAATTTATAAAATAATTTGTGAAAAAATCAAGTAAGGTTGTGAAAATAATGCTTCAGAACAATTAACCAAAATGCACTAAGACAAAGATTTTTTTTTTTAAATTTTAAAATACATTTAATAAATAAACTGGAACAGCTGTAAAATAAATATATATGTTGGCCAGTTATTTCTTATGCGTGAGATAAGAAGGTGTTTACTTGGATATTTATCATTTTCTCTAGTAAATATCCAAACTGAGGGTATTTTTGTGTGTTTGATGCAGCAAAGCTTATAAAAATATTGCTGAGAATTGACTTTGTGAAGGTGCTGCTTTGCTGAAAGTTGATTTTGTGAAGGTGTCTCTTTGCTGAAAATTTGACTTTGTGAAGGTACCTCATTGCCAAAAGTTGACTTTGTGAAAGTGCCTCAATGGGGTACTAAATTTATTCTGGATTAACCTCTGCTCGATTAAATGTCCCCTCTGCTTTTCACATGAATTTTGTTTGTTTTGAAAATAACAAATAAACGTCCTCTGAAATTCAGTGGTAGATTATATATAAATAGGTGAGAGATTTTATGTTACTTATTTCTTTTACAATATTTGTTGCTTTTGTAAACTTTGATTTTATTATATTAAATCAGATACCAATTACAGCTGAACCTTGTTAATAAGAACACGCTTAACGGAAATTACTTTTAACATGAACTGTTTCCACAATCCCGTCAAAATGAAGATCCGTTTCTGAGTTACTGATAGCACAAACTACTGATAACATGAACAAATATTTTTTTCCCCTTGAGTTTCATCATAACAAGGTTCCAGTGTAGTATATTTTCCAGAATTCGTGTATAGTGTGCCTATTACACTAATTTGTAAGCTTTTAAAGGGTGTCTATTGAAGGGGGGGGGGGGGAGGTTGTTGCGCAATTTTTGCACTCTACCCTTTGTTTTCAACCATACTGTTTAATTTAAGCTTGGTTTGATTTCAACAGGAATTTTACTGATTCATACTTCCCTTGTAAGTACAGTGGATGAATAATAGGCACTGCACATATTGTTAATACAAGAATTTTTTAAGATAGGCATTTTCGAGAAATCAAATATTTTATTTTATTTATTTATTTATTTATTAATCACTATATAGTTGTTAAATTTAGAGGTAAGAAGTCTCATTTGCTTTTTTATATTGGGCAGAATTGCATGTACTTCAAAAAAAAAAAAAAAAAGTTATCAACATAGCAGTATTTATTCAAAGTAATCTAATTTATTTTGAAGATTAATTATTTTGAATAAAAAAAAAAAAAAAAAAGAGCCAAAACCAAAATTTATGTTTTTTAATATTCTGTCACACACACACACAAACATGAATAAAATAAAATAAATAATATAAATAAATAAAGTAAGAATAATTTCATACAGCAATGCAGTAAAGTGTAATGGCTATAAATAGAACATTAAAAAATCTAAATCCGGAAGTAGGTACCATATATAGGCTAAATTTCTACATTTATTTCCATCATATTGCTCTAATAGATGATGTTCTAATAATTATTCATTTTAAACATACAGTAGAGAGTCAAAAATCCGCACAGCTCGGGACCAGAGGTTGTGCAGATTTTAGGATTTGGTGGATTTTGGGGCCAATAAAAAAATGATTTTCACTTTGAATATAAAAACAGAATATTATTCAAACTAAACACATACTAGTGAATAATGACACTGAATATTGAATTACTAGGTACAGAAGAATAATAATGAACATTATAAAAATATATAATGAAAACAATAAATAAAAATGAAAAAAAAAAATATATATTTGTCAAACTTGGATAAAATCTGTTCACATGTAGTTTGTTTTAAACTACACTTGAACCTGCATGATTTATTTATTGTAAATAGTACGTAACACAAATTTATTTTTCTAAGTATTTTATTGAGTTCTTTCTTACAATTATGCCTTCATCAGAAAACATTTTAAAAAATTAGTTTGTTATTATTAACCTGATTGATATCATCATTATAATAAACATATTTTCGTTTGATGAATTTAGTATACTGTCAGTAATTTGAATTTCATTAGCAGCAACTTGGTTCTTGCAGTCTTTCATATTATTATTATATTGTTTCTCTTTTTTTAATCATAAAATGCAAACATAAAATCTGTATTCAAGATCTTTTTCGAAAATTTTGATTTGCAGCTTGTAACTTATTAATAGTGAATTTCATTGTTTGTATCTGACAAGCTGTGCGGATTTTGGACTTCGGCGGATTTCTGGCTCTCTACTGTACTACTTAGTATTGAAACATTCTAAGTACATAGCTTCTTAGAAACATGCCATAATCATATCCAATGCTGTATTGCATCTAATTATTCACGATAAATTTTTCTAGCTTTAACTTTACAATAAATTTCTGCTATAAAAAATAAATTTTCAAATTATTTCTGAAAACATCAGTGACTCATAAATATAAATTGGTAGAGAAAAAACAAACAAATTAACATGGTATACATTATTTATATGTTTTTTTTTTTTTTTTTTTTTCTGGAATTCCCTATTATATAGTGCTGAAATCACTATTATGATAAATCAAGAAGATATTATTTAAAATAAACATTAAATTTATCCTAATTCTCAGCAAAGTTGGCTTGATTTTACTCAAACTGTTATAGCTTATGCATCAATTTAATTCTTTAGATCTTCATCCATACTTTATGAAAAACACTTATATTGTATGCAGAAAAGACAAGCATTTCTGAATTCAGTGTATCAAAAAACATTAAAAATACACAAAAGAGTAAAGGTTAAAAAAAAAAAAAAAAAACTGAAAATTAAAATTTCACAGATCTGTATTACTAGAGGGACAAAAATTCAAAACATTGGTAGACTTTAACAAAAATCTATTGAATAAGAAAAATTTAATAAATCAATACTAATAATTGATTATTTCTATGCAGATTTTTATTATAAAAGGTCATATAAAATGGATATTAGAATGATTAAAGACCAATTAATTTTTATCTTTTTAATTGCCTTCTAACTTAATCATAATTTTTTTTTTTTTTTAGCACACTTTTATTAGCTTCAACTGTATGTATGTTTGTATGTATGTATCAATGTATGTTTGTAACTGCTCTAGGAGCAAACAAAAAATCTATATTGTAAAAAAACACTTTCCCTACGTGAACGCTATGGCTGTGAGGTAAAGCTCCGCACTATGAACCTAATGGTCTAGCGTTCGAGCCCAGTCAGGGGAGATTTTTTTTAAATGGTTTTTGTTTAATTCTAAATTATTTTAATTAAAGATTTAAATGTATGTAAATATTATGGTGTGTCACTCACACGATTTTCTCTTACCCTGCATTTTAATACTAAGATAGATATTTTGTGCTTTTTAGTTCACATTTCTATAAAAGCGTGTTCTTTAATTTTTTAAAACTATAATATTATTTTTATTCAAATTTTAATAACATTTAATTTTTTTTTTAAATTGTCTTAATTATTATATTGTTACAACAAAGAAAGAAAGAAAGATTTTCCTTAAAACCCAATAAAAAAAACCCTTAACGAGCTTGCGTTTTTCCTAACTCCCTGGTTCTTAGAAAATTATAACAAATCTTTCTGATGAAACTGAATTTATATATTTATACATTCTAAAATATTTACATTGTTTAGTTCTATAATATTAATATTACCTTTTAAATATCTTCTACCCATCACTATAGCCTCGGCAGTATTTCCTAAAAACATAAAAATCATATCTATTGTAAAGCTTTCCACCAAATAATTTCATAAAAGAAGGAATGAAAATACAGTAGGACCCACCTGCATTTATCGAGATTCTGGACACAACAAAGAAAATTGTATGTTGTTTGATATGTTAGAAATGCATTGGAATATACTTTTTTAGTGAACAATTTAGTATTTTATTTTGTTTTGATTTAATAAGAGAAATATAGAAGCCCTAAATAATTATAAAGACGCTCCCTGTGTAGCACATGATTCTTGACAAGTGTCAACACTCCTGAAAGCTGTGAATTCATATAAAAGTCTGAACTTGCATACAACAGATTTATCACAATAAAATGCAAAAATATGTATTTTTGGAACTAAGAAACAAAAATGTACAAATGTTAACTTACAGTAAATTAATCGGTTAATTAGTAAATTCATTAAAGGCAAAAAAATGAAAAAAAAAAAAAAAGAATCAGAAATTTTTGCACATTTGTTAATCATAGATTTAAAAAAGCAGAAATATTAATGAAAAAATTACGTATTTCAGACACACACATAGAAAAAAAAATGTTTTGTACCAGATAGTACCAAAATAGTCATATTTTGGAAATTGGCAGTAAAAATTACCCTAAATTCAGCATTTAGCTGTAAATAAATTTCTTTTTCCTTTCTCTTTTTAACAGTAGTGAAATAAACCCTAATTCCCAATCTCAACTAGGAAAATATTGCATGTTTCAGAAATTTGCTACCCCCCCCCCCCCCCAAAAAAAAAAGGCAAAAATTTTATTTTACACTAAATTAATCTTTTGTTTCTGGAATCAGCTTTGAAAATCGTACAAACTTTTGTTACATTTAACAGCAAAATAATCTTGTTATAGGAATTTGCAGTAAAATAAAAAAATAAAAGCAGTAATTTCATTGATTTTTCAGCAAAACAATAACATACTTTGGCAAGTTAACATAATTTTCTACCCCCCCCACCCCCCCTTCCCCACCATAAATTTTGGTTATGGTTTCTCTTTGAATTTACATTGATCTCAGAAACAGACAACATGACCTTCAAAAGGGATGATTTCAGATTAAAGTCTGAAAACTTCCATGCCTGCTGTACTTCAGCTAATGAAAAACCACCTCAAATATTGTACAGGATGAAATGAAAAATATCACATGAAGAAGTGAAAATTTTTAAATAAAAAATAATCATAACGAAAACAACAAAAGCATACAGTATCAATACTTCTTCAGGAGCAATGATTGAATGTGGTATACAAAATATGTATATTTCTGTAACTTTGTAAGCATTTAGCAAAAATTTACAGAATTCAATGCCCACTACATCTGTACAGGACTTTATGATCAAAAACAAGAATGCACCATAATGTCTAGTACATGCAATTCATATGAAGATAAGATAAAACTTAAAGTATAAACTAATTTACAAACATGAAAAATCATATCAGCATACATAATTAAAAAGCTATGATGATCCATAGGCTTTACAATTTTTTAAAAATTATTTCAGTGAAAATTGAAGTTAAAGAATTTCTATTTACAACATAGTTTAATTGATAGAGACGACTTAATGAAACCAAATAAAAACTAATTGAATAACTACCCAGTTTAATTATAAATCAAATGTTAAAATAGAGATATTAATATCTAATTTATTTTTTATTTAATAATTAAGGATATTAAAGAACTTGCAAAAAAGTACATATTCATTTGGAAGAAGATAGTGTGATTTAGCAAAAGGAGAAAATAAAAAGTAGTATACTGTCATTATTTATGTAACGCATTACTACAGAAAACATAAAATAAATACTAAAACAAAACCTCATGATTTTCAAAACATTATCAATAAAAATACATCTAAGTTGGAAATCATAGCAAGAAACTAGTAAGACAATCTATACTAATATATAAATGCGAAAGTTTGGATGGATGGATGTTTGTTACTCAATCACGCCACAACGGCTAAACGGTTCTGGATGAAATTTGGTACAGAGATGTAGAATAGTCTGGAATAGAACATAGGCTACTATTTATACCGAAAATTTGAATAGATTTAAAAAAAAAAAAACCGGTAATTTTGAAAATAATAAACCGGTAATTGACTTAATAAAAGCCATTTAAATTTTTAATTGTTGCCAAAAAAGTTTACGAGGTATTTTTATTTATTTATTTTTCAACATAAAATGAAATATGCTTTCACGCGAAAAATAAAAAATTACTAAATGTTAAATTGGTCGATGAGAAAATGACACTTTATAATTTTAAAATAAAATAGTAATATTACAAATCTAAGATATTTCTTCTGAATTTTATTTCATAGCATTTTTTTATATACCTCAACTTCAGATTTTTTTTTTTTTTTTTTTGAGTACGGCGGATGAACACGCTTGGCATAAAAGCTAATTCATCATTATATTAAAGGTATTTTGTTATTGATAATTCTGGACAATTTTTTTAATTTTGATGCTGAAGTAGATCGGACATTTTTCGCCAAGGAAAAGATAGAAAGAAATACGCAAGCGAAGTGATGACGTCACTGGCCGTTCGTGGATGCAAGAAAAATATTTCCTATGTTAAACGCCCATTGGATTTTTTGTAAAAAATTATTAAAAATCGAGGAAAATTATTTCTCGATTTTAATCCCCATATTTAGGTATAGATATGTATTAGTTATCATGGCTATGCGTTAGATTAAGTTATTTTTGTTGTAAAATTGACAAAATTTGAATTTTTAATTTCAAAACTCTAGAAAAAAAATGGCAAACTTCCATATTCGATTGAAAACACAAACATTTCATTTCAAAGGATGATATTTGCACAATAAATATCCAACTAATATACTAATCAAAAGGAAAGTGATAAATATTCTATCATAATTTGATGTCAAATTTGTTTTCAAATGTCTAAATAAAGTGTCTGATAAAGATACTAATATGTTGCAGCGGAACAGATTTGATATCGGTCATCCTTTGCAGGAAAAAAAAAAATATATCGCCAAATTATCTGGCAAACATATTTTAATTCCTTTCAAAAATCATAGTTATTTTAACAACTTATATTAAGATAGTAATGAATAATATGAAACAATATTTCGTACTATGCATATTACGAAAATATGCATCTGGCGTGTATATTTTCGTATTACGTGTTTGATCACCAAATACAATAAGCGCCAAGAACGACAGAGTTTTGAAATTTAAAATTAAAATGTTGTCAATTTGACAGCAAAATAACTCAATCTAACACATGCACATGATAACTAATTGCATATATATATATATACCCAAATATGGGGATTAAAATCGGGAAATAATTTTCCTCGATTTTTAATAATTTTTTACAAAAAATCCAATGGGCGATTAACATAGGAAATCAAATTTCTTGCATCCACGGACGGTCAGTGACGTCACACTTCTCTTGCGTATAGGAACAATAATCGCATAAATTCTATTTTGGTCTAAAACGGCAACAAAAATTCAAAAGTCGCCAAGGGCATTAAGGCTGTACCATGATCAAGTTTATACACATTAATTAATTAATTTATTTTTCTATATACCAACTACTATTAACTAAGCATGAAGTATATAAAATACTCTTACCAGACAAATGTCGTCAGTTTTTCTTATTAAATTATTGAGCTTATTCCACGTGTGTAAATATTGTCCATTTATAAATATTATTTTTTATCCCCATGTATATCATAATAGAGCATTTCCTCGTGACGTCTGGTGGTTGGCCAAAAAGCGCGCTCGACTTTCCCGCGCAATTTACTATATTGGTGATCCTCCATCGCTATGCTTTTCCCAAGCCTTTTTGCCAACCACTCATAAAAGTTGAGATGTTTGTTTACAAACAAGGAACTGCCCTATTGGACCACGTTAAAGAAATATTATATAGATAAGTAGAAAGCATCACATGTTCAATATTTTTGGTTAATTACTATTCTCATTTTTAACTTTTTATTTCACTTTGTCATTTAACGTGCGTTTTCTTACTTTTTTGAATTATAATTTACTTTTTATTTGTTAGTAGTTTTAATTCTTTTGATTTGTTATTATTTCATAGTAGTACTTTGTTTTTAGTTCCCTTTTAAGGGTTTTATTATTATTATTATTATTTGATAGTTTTTCGAAATGCCCGGGAAACGCAAATCTAATCTTTCCAACAGAAATAATAAAGCTCGGGCTATGAAAGTAGCTAGAAGTCAAGAGACGAGTTGTATCACAGAGCTGGGTATTAATATTATAAAATGTACCATTATTACAGGAACTGCTAAAGGAGACAGCGTTTTGATTCCCCGCATACCTATTATTCCCAACAACTTGCCATTTCATTTCAAGAGATTGCAATTTCCATTGAAATTGGCTTTTACAATGACGATCAACAAATCCCAGGGGCAAACCTTAAAAGTGGCAGGCATTCATTTAGGAACTCCATGCTTCTCACACGGTCAATTATATGTTGGTTGTTCACGTGTTTCAAGTGCCCAGAACTTGCATGTGTTGACGGAAAATAATAAGTCATTTAATGTTGTATACAGATCGGTATTAAAATAAAAATAAATTGTATATTTTTCCCGTAGATCTTTCAATGAGTTACAAATTTTTTTGAGTATACTTTATCAGACTCTATTTTGCACAGCACCACAATGATAAGGTTTCATTACATTACATATTATGATCAAACCGTCAGTTCCCACACATACACATCAAAATTTCTACGTGAACGAAGTCGCGGGTAACAGCTAGTTTTAATATATATACAAGGTTCCCACTAAAGCACGAGATTCCAAGAATCACGCAAGTTTTTTTTTATTTTTTCACATAAAATTTTTAACATTGAGAGAAATTTCCACACTCTTCTAGGGTCAATTTATTAAAATTTTTTATATGAAAACAGATAACTCATAAAAATTATCTTGAAATGAAAAATCTTTCACAAAAATCTGGAAATTTAAACAAACCCTTCACAAAAGTTGAATGATTTAATAGCTTTCAAAAAATTTAGATAAGAAAATTACATAATTTGGTGATCAGCTGCAAATATAGGTTATATTTCTATACAATGAAACATGCAAAAAACTGGAATTAGGTAAATAATCTTGCATTGAAAATATAAAAAAAAAAAAACAGTTTAATACGTCCACGCCGGCGTGGTACACTGGTGGTTTCACAGCAAAAGTATCCGAACACTAGCAATAATCCTTGTCCAAAAAGTACACTTAATACTGCTTTGTTAAATAAATCCTTGTTGAATCATGATCTTAGTCAGTCTAAGAACATGATTCAACAAGGATTTATTGAACAAAATAGTTTTAAGTATACATTTTTGATATCGGAATTATTGGCTAGTGCTCAGATACTTTTGAGAAGAATGCGCCGGCGTGAACGTGTTAATCAATTTTGGAAAATTGTATCAGAATACTAAAAAAAATGACTTTTAAATTAAAGAGAGATAGATTGAGAGAGAGAGAGAGAGAGAGACCATTTGTAAGATTTTTCTATGTAATATTAATAGTTTAAAACATTTTGGAGTAGTAAAGCAGCTCATTTAACCTATTGACAACATTGCCTGCGCTCAGCTTGAGCAGATGAAACATGTCATCCTGGCTCATTCAAGTGCAGCTCGGGCAGTGAAATTTTTTTTTTAAAAGATTGTCTCGAGATTTCCCCATGCAGAAAGTCAACTTTAAAAGAAATTTTTACTTATATTTAAATATATTTCTTTTTTCTTTCTTTTTCTTTTACATTATATTTTAGGAAATGTTATATAACTTTTAAACATAACACTATTTGCATATAGCTATGAAAATAAGCATTAAAAATTTTGATACTTTTTTTACTTTCAAACCTGGGATAAAATGAGCCAATAAGGGATTAAGAGAAAGAAAAAAAGGTATGTTGGTATATAAATTAAGACAAATTGTCTTCCCAAGAAACTGAGGCATATGTGGAATATTCTCTACTAGCAAAGCCCCGGTTCGGGAATGAACCGGGAAAAATGCAGGAAAAATTTCAAAATCAAACTCGAAATGTACAAAACTCGGCCTGATGCTGCCTGCGTGCCTATAGATCAAAGTTTGTTAACAAAGCCAGTTTTTAATTCATGAAATCAATGAAGGTAGTGAATCAACGAAGGCTTTTCTCGCTTTGCTGGTCACTATATATAAAGAAAACTCTTTTCTAAATCGCTTTACAAACAAAAATAAAATTTAAAGAAATCATGAAATTGCTTTAAAATCAAAATCCGCTTTGGTTTCCCATTGGTTTATGTTATTATTATTTTTTGTTTGTTTCTTTCTTTTTCGTTTTCCTTTCCTTTCCATATTTACTGAATTCGATTCTTTGTTTTTAATATCACGTGATTGAGCAAACGACTATTTTATTTATTTAACATTCATTTTATTTCCATTAATGTTTGGAACTCTCATGCAACTTTATCTAAACTGTTTTTTTACTCCATTTTCAATTTTCATTTTTTCATGTGCATGAGTAAAATGTTTTAAAATTTTTTTTTTTTTTTTTTTTTTTTTTTTTTAGCAACAATTAAAATTTTAAATGTCCACATTTAATGCTTTTACCAGGTTATTATTTTCGCATTTTAATTTATTAAAAAAAAAAAAACTATTCAAAATGTCGTTACAAATAAGGTACCAAATGAAAGGGGCATTTTTTCTGAATCCGTGTGTTTAATTAACTTATAGATCGAACAATTAGATTTTTTAAAATTAACTAAAGTATGAAAAGCTGGTGGCAACACACAGACAAACAGAAGAAAATCTCTCTTAGCCAATCAACTTGCGTCCAGCCACGGACTTACAGGAAAAAACTCTCTTAGCCATTTATATAGAGAGAGATGGGGCACAGAAAAAAAAAGGGGGGGGGGGGGCACGAGGACAGACAGCAAGAAAATAATTAAGAAATTTCTGAATATTTAATTATTTTTGAAAGAGAAATAACAGTTGCACTAAAAAGTGTTTGGCAATTATATTTTCTATCTCTTAATTTATAAGAACATTAAATCACTCTCTATAGCTTTTGGTTTCACCATTACATAGCTTTAAAATAAAAACTTCTTAACTTCTTAATACTTTTGAAATAAATTGTTCTTACAGGAAAGTGCATACTATACTAAAAAACTGAACTTAGCAAAAACAGAAAATTAAAACACTGAGATAATACATGATTATTTGTATGAGATTATAGTAAAAATTAAGTTACATGTATGTTATATCAAAATATTCAATAAAAAGTGAGAATTTTTAAGATTTTACATTGCTTCCTGCTCTACTCCCAGAAAAATGATGGGAGAGATTAAATTTATCCTCATCAGATGGATTTTAAAAAAAATTATGCTAGATTTTTTTATTTTTATATAAATTTTATTTATACAGATATTTCTAAGTTTAAATATTTGTATTTCTGTTAATCAATTATACCATCACCTGCAAAAAACTAATGATATTTGTAGAGGAGAAAATAGAAATCTTCAATAAAAACTACAGTTTTGCATTTTAAATTTCAAAGTTGTTCGAGTTCTCTGTGGGACTAAATAGAAAAACCTACCTTTTTCCTCTTAGTACATGCCTGAGACTTTTTTTTTTAAATAAATAAATAATAAAAATTGAAAAGCTAGTACAATTACCATTACTAGAAGACTCTCCATTATGAGCAGCAGAATTATCAGCAGTAAAAGATGTTTCAATGTATGAAGTTGTTGCATAATCTCTCCGAATATGTCCACTTTTTGAAGGAGAGGCTGCAAAATAAATCACATACTATATATAAAAATTTAAATATTCATGCGTATTTTTTTAAAGAGTATTTTATATAATCATAGATATAATAAAATAGATAAATTTTCCCACTCTGTTTGGCAACACATCCTATTCAGATGTGCCTGTGCATTAAGTAAGGGCTTTTTGATGAACTGCCAGGTCACTCTATTCATTTTTTTTTTTTTTTTTTTTTTTTTTTTTTAGGGCCCACTTCACTTACCATCGCTGGAAGCTCAAGCCAATAATTCCACGGGAAATTTTGTTTACTTATAACTCACTAACTAATACATAATTTTAACTTCTGTTTTCACATTCAGAAAATTCCCAACTGTTAAATTGAAGGACGTTCATTTTACAGTTTCAAAATAAAATATTAAAAATTAAAAAAAAAAATCTATTAAAAAAAAAAAAAAAAAAATGTCCATCAATTTAACAGTTGTGAATTTGTTGAATGGGGAAACAGAATTAAAAAATATGTATTAGTTAATGTGTTATAAGTAAACAAGATTTCCCACAGAATAACATTGGCTTGGGCTTCTGGCGATGGTAAGTGAAGCGGCCAGCTAAAATAAACAAGTCAAGGTAAGAGATTTTACTGTTATTGGAAGCAGATGAGTTGCCCAGCTTTTTCTTTGTTTTTTTCAGGGTGACTAGCATTTAAACCTTTTCAAATTCCCTGACTTTTTTTCGAGATTTTCCTCCATTTTCTCCTGACTCTCAGTGTTTATTTTCAATGAAAATTTCCCGACATTAGTAAAAAATTTTACGATTTAAAATATCATTAATAATTTAATGATTAATATAGCTATTTTCACAAAATTTGTTAAAATTCCCTGACTTTAAAGGAACTTCCCTGACTATTCACCGACTTTTCCAGATTTTCTAAAAACCCTGACTTTTCCCTGATTCTTGGATTTTCCCTGACTGCTAGCTACCCTGTTTTTTTCACACAGGGAAATGAAAGTGCATTTTTTCCCTTTATTCATTTAAATTTTAAACATTCAACTAAAACAGATGGAAATTCTAAAAAAAAAAAAAAAGGGTGTTTTCTTTTATAAACATACTACTAATGTGAAGAGAAGCAGAAATACTTGATTTTGACTCACTACTGTTGAGGAAAAACCATATAATAGTGCTTCTTATTTTCGTTGAATTAAAATTTGCATCCTCATGATTCAAAGAAGTATAGTTTTCAATAAATTAAACTTTTAACAATACCTTATTAAAATTTTACTCTATTAAACTTTATAATTCCAGCGGTGGATAAAATTACCCTATAAAAAGCACATAATAAAAAACGCTCGAGGATTGCGACCAACAATGGAATAATAATGATGTAATTTTCTTAATTTACATGTACAGCCATTAAAAAAAAAAAAAAAAAAATCAATTTTGCTGTGAACTATTGTATAAATATACAGCTGGTTCCGACCAATTAGCAATGATATCTAATTAACAATACTACGCTTAAATTTAACTTAAAGGTTGTCGACATATTAAAATGTGCACCAACTTCATTTTTTCAAATGGTAACACTGAAAATTTTTTTTTTAAATTATTTCAGTTAAATCAATCTGGAAAAAAGGTGTACTTTACATACTTTTCTTAAATTTAAATAGATGTATAAGCTGTTAAAGCTTGAGAATGCTAATGTAAGATGAATCTTCCCCAAAACTAATGAAGTTGAAATTTCTTTTTTAATATGTTAGAATGAAATTACTCAAACATGTTCCACGGATAATTTTGATTAAAAAAAATATATATAAATAAATAATAATTATGAAAATTATTAATAAATTTATTTTTCAAATATTAATTATGACCTATATTAACAGATAAGTATAGGCATTATCAAAAACACAAGTTTTCAAATTTATAGCTCATCTCCATCATTAGTTTTGAAGTTGTGTTATTTTGTTTGTTAGCAGCTTAAAGGGCCTGTCTCTTATTATCATTTGTATCGATATGATGGATAATCAAACAACTATTGAGAAAATTTTACAATTTACTTTTATATTCCAAGTTTTAATGTGAATCCTGACAATAACTACATAACATTCCAATATTTTCTATACAAACTTTTTTTTTTTTTTTTAATTCTAAATTCCTTTTTTAAATTTTTTGCCAATAACTTTTTCTTTTATTCTTGCTGTGTTTGAACATTGCACAGTTTCTAAGCCTCCAGATTTTTCAAGTACCAAAATTTGATTAAAGCAAATATTTATCTTATTTAATTAAAAAAGATCTTTATGATATCAAAGTGTTTAATATACATATTACAGAAGAGAGCTAGAAATCCGCACAGCTTGTCAGACACAAACAATGAAATTCACTACAGTATAGGACCCATTATCCGAAACTCACGGGACCAGAATTCCGGATTTCGGAATTTTCTGGATTTTGGGTCCCTTTCCCTTAATTATAAAACATAACTCAATAATTGACAGGTGCTAATTTACTTCTAGAAGCAACTACTTCACATACAGACAGACATTTTAAAAAATTATTCAAATTATATTCTAGAGCTCTTAAAACATGCAAATAAATCAAAAACTAAGTCAAGATTTTTTGCAAATCTGATACTTTTTTCTATTTAGCAGGAAGAAAAAAATAAATATAATGCATATATATATATATACGACAAACATGTACATTACTGCCACTTGCCATGAGTGGCATGGTTGCTTCTTTATCAATGCTGCTAAACATGAATACTGTCTCAATCATAAGAACAGAACGCTAAAATAATAATAATAAATAAAAATAAATAAATGATTTTTCTTTAAAAATTTCCATTTATTTTTCTTTCTTTCTTTTTTTTTTTTTAAGATCTTAATGAGAAGTTAAAAATCACCGGAAATTTATCATAAAATAAATTAGAATTTTTTTTTTTTTTTATATATATGTAGCTTGCTGTGAATTCCAGGGTTTTCCTGGACTACAAACATCCCTGACCATATGAAAGGAAGACATTCTATTTTAATTTCTAAATTTTCATAATACTACCTAATAAAACATACAATAATTCATTTTAGGGCGATTTTCGTTCTTTCTTTTCTGATTTTAGATATAAAATGTATTTTAATAATTAAAAAAAAAAAAAAAAAATCTGAAATGATTCTGGATTTTAGGTCTTCCGGATTTTGGAATTCCGGATAATGGGTCCTATACTGTATTAATAAATTACAAAACTGCAAATCAGAATTTTTGAAAAAGATCTTGAATACAGATTTTATGTTTGCATTTTATGATTACAAAAAAGAAAAACAAAATAATAATAATATGAAAGACTGCAACAGCCAAGTTGCTGCTAATGAAATTATTGACAGTATATTAAATTCATCAAAAGAAAATAATGATTATTGTGATATGATATCATCAATCGGGTAAATCACAAACTAATTTTTTAAAATGCTTTCTGATGAAGGCATAATTTGTAGAAAGAACTCAATAAAATTTGTAGAAAAATAAATTTGTGTTACTACTATTTACAATACATAAAAAAATAAATAAATCATGCAGGTTCAAGTTCAGTTTAAAACTAGCTACATGTGAACAGATTTTATCTAAATTTGACAAATATATATATTTTTTCACTTTTATTTATTGTTTTCATTATATATTTTTGTTTATGTTCATTATTATTCTTATGTACCTAGTAATTTAATATTCAGTGCTATTATTCACTAGTATGTGTTTAGTTTGAATAATATTCAGTTTTTATTCAAAGTGAAAATCATTTTTTATGGGCCCCGAAATCTGCAAAATCCTAAAATCCACACAGCCTCTGGTCCCGAGCTGTGTGGATTTTTGACTCTCTACTGTATATTAAAACACAAAGCTTTTCACTGCCATCTATACATCATCTTCCAGTATTGTATAACGAAATGTATATGCTACAACTAAATTACGGTTCAAGTCAAAGCAGTTTTATAAAAGCAGTTACAATAAAATCGTACAATGTTCACAGTTTGTAAATCTTGAATGAACTTGGGAATCATGCAAGAGAGTGTAAATATTTCACAATTTAGGTAGTAATAATCCTACAGCATGGAAGGAGAACTTCAGAGAAGAAATGTTAACATTCGGAAGATATTAAAAAGTACCAAAATTTTGGTAAGATTGCTGCAAATTTAGAATGGATAACTTTCTTATATTTTACAGCTGTGCAATTTTCCCATATTTTTTCTATGTTGTGAAACATTTACTTTAGTCCGCATAATTTCAAAGTTAAAATGTGAACTCTTATGTATGAATAATGATTTGTAATAATTGCTGTTATAAAATTGTTTCCCCCTTAACATACATACACATTTTGACAACTGTTGCAACTTTTGTGATATAATACCCGATACTGCTCCAAGGTGTCACAGTGCCTGATTTAAGGCAGGGCATTCGGGGCATGTGCCCTGGGCCCTCACACTGAGGGGGTCTCCAAGAAATTTCATCATACATTAAAGAAAAAAGTTAAAATGAAAAATTTCCAAATTTTGCTATAATGATCGTTTTTTTTTTTTTTTTAGTCAATGGATGGAGGTATTACTGCGCTTTTATATTAATCGGTGATAGACAAACATTGGATATAGTTAAGTCTTAACCAATAAAATTAAAAATGGAGAGAATTTTTAGACGCGTGAATCAAAAATCGGTGGTTTGTTTTGTTTCTTGTAATATTAAAGTACAAGGAAAAAGGTCCCATTGAACATGAGCGCCCTGGGCCTCAAAATGAGTAAATCAGTCCCTGGGCGCCAGTGAAAAGGTTTGTATTTTAAAGTTCTTTATTAGTGAGCACCAAAGTCATTCAATCCCATGTTAGTATACAGGGACATGTGTGCTATTATTATTTATTATATAGCATATATTTTTAAATTTTGTTTTCATTTTCTAAAAATTCAAACTAGTAAAAATAGTAGAAATTATATAACTTAAAACGAGACATCACTATAACTACTTTAAATTAGAAAAAAACTTTTTAACTTGCCTCGTTGTTGGCCGTAAGCTTTTCACCTGGACGTCCAGGCCTCCTCAGCACAGCAGCTTCATCTGTCGTGAAATTCGGACGGTGTTGTTTGCGTGGAGACATCTCATAAAGAGAACCGCCCACAGACAACAACACCGTCCGAATTTCACGACAGATGAAGCCGCTGAGGAGGCCTGGACGTCCAGGTGAAAAGCTTACGGCCAACAACGAGGCAAGTTAAAAAGGTTTTTTCTAATTTAAAGTAGTTATAGTAAAAATAGTTTTAGAATTTAAAAAAATTGCATACATGCATAGATACAGGGTGTCTCATAAATCTGTAGAAATTTTAAAAATCCATAACTACTGAATGAATTGATAGAATTTAATACAGTTTGAGAAAAAAATCATTCTCATGATGGGGGATTTTTTTTAGTAAAGAAAAAAATATAGTTAAATTTTTTGTCGATGATAGATAGACAAATTCTTAATTTTTTTGCATGGATGTGAAAGAAAAATATGCTAATGGAAGTCTTAGAAATTGCACAATTTTGCGATTAGAAAAGTTTATTTCTTATTTTGCCTCCTACTTGTGCATACATGAAGTTTTAATTGCGATGCTGACTTGGTGGATAAAGTGTTATTGGTGAAGACGTTTTCCCTCAGATAAGAACTGTCGACTGAAGCTGCAGTTAGAAGTGTTATAACTCTTTTGAAAGCCAATTTACGGTGACGAGACACATGCAGAATAGGATTTATATGCCTGTAAACATTTGCATGAGAACAAATACAGTTTTCATGATTATGCACAGCGCTCTCTATCGTCAAATAGCATTATTATTATTATAAAAAAAAAAAAAAAATCTCCTTTACAAGAATGATTTCGCAAACCGCATTCAGTTCTATCAATTCGTTATATAGTCATGTATTTTAAAAATGTCTACACACTTATTGGACGCCCTGTATATATTCTTCTCCAACAGAATACCTCACTCGAAATTTGAAGCTTTGCAGTCACTATATTTCTGAAGTAATCTAAAAAGTTTTTGGTAATGAAATTACATTTTGTGTGTAGAATTTGAATAAAAATTTCAGATTTGTTTTAATTTTTCTTTTAATTTTTTTCCTGCATGGTTATGCTAGCTAGCCCAGGGAATTTTATATATTGGAAAAGTGTAACTAGGATATTTATACATGTCCCAAGCAATTCAATAGTATCACTTACATATTTTTTACTTTGATTTTCAATTTTGTCTATTAATTTTCAGTGAAACTAAATATCCTGGGACTGTTAGAAAGTTTAAGAAGTAAAGTGATAGTTGGAGGCATACAGAAAATTTCACAATTCTGTAACAAGTTGAGATACTTTAATAAATCAAATTCCTGAAAGTTTTCATGATCTGGTAACTTGAATAAAATCTTTTTTGATGTGTTTTATGGGTACAGTAGGCCAAAGTTACACTTGCTCCAAAATAAGGGACAGTGAAACCATGAAACATACAATTTTCATATATTTAATTGAAACATTGTTAAACAATAAAAATCTCAGATTTTGTGAAAGCCAATTTAATTGAAACATTGTTAAAGCAATAAAAATCTCAGATTTTGTTAAAGCCAATTAGTTGTAGTTTATGAATAAAAGTTTTCAGAAGTGTATGTATAATGGTAACTGATCAAAAGTCAAACTATGCCAAAACGTTCACTTCACCCTACATTAGAGTGACCATATTTTTTTCATTGAATTTGGGGACAAAGATGGCGGCATCCTCGAATTTCGAGGACAAAAAAATAAAAAAACAATTAAATCACCTTAAATTGTAAAATTTTTGTAATTTTTATGTATAAAGCACCTAAAAGAACTTATTTCAGCTTATTTATTATACATATAATAAATTACTATAATAAAACATTAATAACTTTATAACCGGCGTCCCCAAATGTTTTGTAATTTTCTGGGTCGAAGAGTTTTGTCCTCGAGATTCGAGGACATATGGTCAGCCTACCCTACATATGTGAGAGAAGATATTTATTTTGTAAAAATAATGGTTTTTGAGGGAGAGAAAAAAAAAAGTTGCTGATATACTACAACAGATATAAGTGTCTTACAAACATATATATTTTTACTTTCTTCGATATGTAATATAGAGAAAGTATTGGATTTGTGAAAATTTTCGATGGATTTACACATTTTGGGGTATCCTGAACACGATTTGATTGTTTTTAGAAAATGTCTGTGTGTATCATGATTTTTGTGGACACTGTATCTCATGAACCAATGAACGAAATTTAACCAAACTTGGTATGTAGTTGGACCCTGACATAAACTGGTGCTGAATGGATTTGGGGATCAATCACTCAACAGGTTGGATCGTATTTTTTCTAAACTTTTAACATGGCAGTATAGGACAAATTTTCGTATAAATGTACCAGGGATTAATCCAGCTTTTTAAAAATGGTACCCCATTTGTGAATTTATAAAATAATTTGTGAAAACATCAAGTAAGTTTGTGAAAATTAATGATACTTGAGAATAATTAACTGAAATACAAAAAGCAATTTTTTTAATTTTAAAATACATTTAAAAAATAAAATGAAACAGCTATAACATAAATATATATATGGGCGAGTTAAGTTGTTTCTTATATGTAAGATAAGAAGGTGTTTACTTTGATATTTATCATTGTCTCCAGGAAATATCCAAATTGGGGGTATTTTTGTGTGTTTGATGCAGTGAAGCTTTTAAAATTTTTAGTGTGCAGCTATATTGCTGAGAATTCACTTTGTGAAGGTGCCTCTTTGCTGAATGTTGAATTTGTGAAGGTACCTCATTGCTAAAAATTGACTTTGTGAAGGTACCTCATTGCTGAAAGTTGAATTTGTGAAGGTACCTCATAGCTAAAAATTGACTTTGTGAAGGTACCTCATAGCTAAAAATTGACTTTGTGAAAGTGCCTCAATGCGGCACTAAATTCGTTCTGGATTAACCTCTGTGTACATAATGAGAGTTATTTTAAACTTGTGATTGTAAAATGAATATGAATTATTGATAATGGTAGTAGTTAACTAGGAAAAAAATGTTTTATCTTTTTTTTTTTTTTTTTAAATATTGAGAATAAAATGGACTTTTTTTTATATATTTAGTGTTATACTACTTCTCTAATACGGAAATCGTCTGCATTATCATAGAAGATAATTTTTTTTTTTTTTAATAATAATTTTAATAAGTTATTTTTACTGAGTGAATTTGCATAGGAAAATATAGAATAAAGTCATGTGGTGGCCACAACATACTAGTTAAATATTGTTTTCTTTTAGAACAGTTAGATTTTTTTTTTTTTTTTTTTTTTTTTTGTTCTGTTAACAGAAAATAACATTTTGACTTTTTAATATACTTAAGATCTTTTATTAATTGTTTGTATGAGAGCATTTCTATCTCCATTTATGTATAACTACACATGTTTTATTATTATTATTATTTTTTTTTAATATTTGAAAATCTATTAATTATATGTTAGAATAAATCTTTACAAAATCTTGTATTCAAATTTCATCAACTTCATTAATCCACTGAAATGTACAATCCACATAACATCTACATTTTGTATGAAATTAAAAACCTATAAAATTATATTTAAAAAAAAAAAAATCTCTACGATATATAATCTTTTAACTTGTAAAATCTAATGCCATATTTAACTTTCCTACTTATAATTTTTTGTTTCCCCAATTCTATTATTTCAAAATTTTCATGCTTAGAGGTTTTTATTCATTTCCTCCTCCTCCTACTTTTTTAAAATTATTTATCAGTTTTGCTACATTTAACATTTTAACACCTTAGCTGCTAAATGTTCTTATATGCAGATGAGTGACATATATCACTCGAACCGCAATTCATAGATCTTTAAAGTGTTGATTCAGTTGTGAGTTGTAGTTTATTAGCAAATACTGATAGAAGTGCTTAAGAATAGTATAAAACGTTAATGCTTTTATGTTATTTTAATTTGTATTCTACTATGCTTTTATTTAATACATGTCTCTTATTCTTTTTGTATTTAAAATTAGTTTTAATAATTTTAAATATGTTTATATTCTCTAATGCAAATATAGGCAGAATGCCCTGTATCACTAACCTAAGCGTATTCACAGTTACAGAGGATACAATTATACAACAATAATTAAAGTAAAAAAAAAAAAAAAAATTAAAAGTAGAAGCTTTTTATTGTGGAGCCCTGAAAAGCATTGTAAATAAAAATTTAATCTTGTAAAGACATGCTATAAATAAGAAAATTTTAGAGAAAAATATAGATATTTCACTTTTGTAAGAGATGAAAATTTTTAAATATTCAAAATATTTTAAAAAGTCCTTGCAAGAATATTTTTTTTAATGCTTTTTAGGGCTACACAATAAAAACTCCAGTTTTTTTTTTTTTTAAATTATTATTACATTTTTATTTTCTGCATTTTAGTAACTAAGAGAAGCTTCTTAAAAAATTAATCAAAAATTTTTAGGATAGTGTGTAGACAACCAAGGATCTTTATTTTGTCATTTGATATCTTTCCTATTAATTATCTGCAATAAAGTAATACATCGGCCTTCGAGGATTGAACTTACAACCATTGTATTATCAACATGATGCTCTATCCAATTGAGCTAACAAGTAACAAAAAAAGGTGCTAACATTTACGTTAAAGTGGAGGCGTTTGTTTTTCAGTGTGTCACGATGACAACATCCAATTTCAATAAAATACTTCTAAAAAAAATTATTTATTTATTTAATATTTTACTTAAAACTTATTTTGTCCTTTTTTTAATACCTAAAATATTTTGTGTTTTTTAATATCTAAAAAAAAAAAAAAGCTTTTTAAAAATACTCTTCAAAAATTCTTAGGATACTGTGTAGTCAACGGAAAATTTTCTTTTATCAATTGACACCTTTTCTAATAAATACCTGTAAAATTTAACATAGCAGACCTTCAGGGGTCAAACTCTCGACCGTCACGTTATTAACTTGATGCTCTAACCAACTAAGTCAAGGAGTGACAAACAGAATAGCTTATATTTACTTTAAAATGGAGATGCCTTGTTTATTAGTGTGACACGAAGACACAATGACAAAATCCAATTTCACATAAAACAAACTTCTAATAAAACACCAACACATTTGAAGTAGGGGGAGAATAATGTGAAATGAAGTTACAAATTTGATTTTGAGGTTTAAATGTAAGACTTTTTACAATTTTTCTGGAAATGTTTTCATAGTGTGGTGTGCAAACAAAAGTTTTAGAATTAATAACAGGAGAAAGGGGAAGTAATTAGACATGAGAAATTCTTTTTAACCACTAAAGAGAGTAATTATTTACTTTAGGATCTGAAAAACTATTTAATTCAGCTTACAAAAAATGATTGTTACTGTAGTAATATTTACCATGATGAATTAGGAAAAGTGAACAATTTTATGATAAGAAGGATTTAAAGTTTAATCCATTAAACATCTTAAAAAAGAAGATTGGAATGTTCTTTTCACTGTAGGGACTCTGGAATACATTAAAATAATATTTGTTTCAGCTCATTATAAAAAATATAGCCATGTATTTAAAAATAAACCTCATGAATATCATTTATGACCTTCATAATTTAAAAACAAGCTAAAATTCTATAATTATGTATTTTTTAATAATAAGTGTATTGGGGGAAAAACAACTGCTTAGTATAAGGAAAAATACATATCAGCTGCTCGGAGGGTTAAATATTGATTATAAAAATAGGTTTTGTGTAGAGCCACATGTTTTAGAGATTTGCTTTCAATTATGTGTTCTATAAGAATATCTAAAAAAGATTGTTTATCTTCTCTACTTCACAGAGAAAATGTATTGAGGAAAAAAACTGAGTTGTTTTTTGTGAATTTCTCATACCTAATTACTTCTCTATCCCAGTCCTCCAGTTCCAATTTCCAAAAGATTTGTTACAAGTGTTACTGTACACCTCTTGTAAAAACTGCCAATATTCAAAATTTAAAAAGCATAAAAATGCTTATAAAAATGGTGATATTAGTAATCACTAGCAGGCTTTGCCCGCTTCGCTGGCCACTAAATTTAAAGGAAACTCTTTTCTATATAGCTTTATAAAAATAAAATAAAATAAATTACTGAAATTGTTCAAAAGCTCGCTCCAGGTCCCTGCTGCATTCGGCAGCGATTTGGTCATCAACTGCAACTCGGGCGCTTGTCCCTATTACCTGCGACAATAGTTTACCAATGAGCTTCCATTTGGGTGCTTATTATATAACAGTTTTGAAATAGATAGTATCGAAAAAATTGGAGTTTCCCTTTTACATTTGAATCCCAGTTGCATCTATACGTGTTGTTCACATGTAACTCGGACTGGACTCAAATGTAACTGGGTTTAGACAACATAATATCTGCTTTTACGTTATTTCATATGTTTATTTTGTTTATCCAATCAACCATTAAATGACAGCAATTTCACGCCAAATATTACAATATGCTGTGACCGGCTACGTCTGTCGCATGAGACAATTAATTTTTTGTGTTTATATATAATTCATGCGTTGTAAACCTGATAGTACAGCCTTAATATAGTTCTCTTTGGCGGCTTTTGAATTTTTGTCACCATTTTAGACTTAATCCATTGTAACAATAAGACTTAATCCCTTGTAACAATATGCTATGAGCGCTATTTCTGCCGTATTTTAGACAACTAATCTTTTTCTGGTTATATATATTTCCCATTAAACATATTTTTATTTATTTATTTAAATATTAATTTGAAGTTTTCAAATATTTCTGTTCGATAGCGTGCAAGTGCAGTAACACACAGAGGCTCATTTGTTTGTATGATAAATTAGCATAGTGATTATTATATATAAAAATAAATAAATAGGTAAGCATTATCGTGTTACACAACTTTATTATGTCGCTCGATTGGCGGCTTTTGAATTTTTGTCGCCATATTAGCGATGGAATTTTTTTTTTTTTTTGTATGAAAAGGGGAAGACAGCGCTAATAATTTTATCAGACTCTTTTTTGTTTATACATAAGAATCCTTTATATTCTGCTCATATTTTTAATGGTTTTTAAGTTTAAAATAGTGCTTGTTGAAATAAATTTCCTATCTTTAAAACTGCATTTGTTCTGTAAATTTTGTGTAAAAATAAATCATTTATGTTTTTATATATTTGATGCGCTACTTAGATTAAAATGGCTGTTGCTATATTAAACTTCTTGTCGAAAAACGTTCGGTGTACTTCAACACCAAAATTTAAAAAATCACCCAGCAGGATCTGTTAATGATACTGATAAAATAAAAATATGGTTCATAGAGTTTAAATAATCTATTTAAAAAAACTTTTAAAACCCAAATTATTAATGTATCGTATCACATACATAGATATAGTAATAATATATAGATTGATCATTGGGGAGAAAAAAGTGATTCCTTTTCACTCGGGAAAAGACGGCGATTTTACCAAAATATGGCAGTCTTTCCCCGAGTGAATACGCACGGGAATACACACGAATGTTTTAGCAAATAAAATTCATGAATAATTTATTTACTAAAGGTGAATGAAAAGCTCCAGATATAGTTTCAAATTCATTCTTCTTTTTTTCCTTTTTTCTTCAATACCACTTAATGGCTGATTCCAAAGCTTTTATTTCGGCATCAAAAATCTTTGCACGATAATATGGGGATGATAGATCTATATATATTATTATATCTATGATCACATAAATCTTTTCGAAGATAGAATAAAACTTAATTAAAAAAAATAATAATAATAACTTTTGTTTATTAACCAAAATAATTGATGAAATTTGAAATGCAAGTTGGTCTTGTGGGGTACAGGCTGTATATTATATTTTTGTGTTCGTGAGAGAAAATTTAAAAGAATTTGAAAACTGCAATTTTTAATCCCACTTAAAAATCATGTGACTTAATGTGAAGCAGATTTTTCATTTTTTTTTTTTTTTTTCTCCTAACGGTTTCCATACAATCTTCTGCTGTTGCCACCTAAATTTCATACTTTAGTTAATTTAAAAAAATCTAATTGTCCGATTGATAAGCTGTTTAATGCATCGGATTTACAAAAATTTTCCCTTTCATTTGGTATCATATTTGTAACGATGCGACTGATATTTCTAATTTATTTTCTAATCTTTCTGATTTATTTGCCTCATTTTAAATAAATGTACTTTTTTTTTTTTTTTTTTAAATTATTATTATTTTGTCGAAAAAAAAATTGGCAACAATTAAATTATGGATAAAATTTTAAAATTTAAATATCTTATTTATCAGAAATTAGAAGGTTATTATTTTCACATTTTAATTAATTAAGAAAAAACTAATCATCCGATTGATAAGCTGTTTAATGCATCGGATTTACAAAAATTTCCCCTTTCATTTGGTATCTTATTCATGGTTCGTACACATTTATGATAAAAAAAAGTAAGGAGTTTTTAAGGACCTCTAGAAGATTTTTTAAGGACTACGTAAAATAATAATTTATACATTATGTATTATATATATAATCCCCCCCCCAAATGTACCTATATATAGAGAGAGATAGATAGAAGGAAAGGAGCACTGTTAACCAACATTACAGTCTAACACAACATAAAATAAAATTTCTTAAGTTCAAATACAAATTCAAAAAGGAAAATTGAGAAACAATCTTTTTTAATTTATAAATTAATAATAATAATAATTTTTTCAGTTACTCACCAGATAATTCTGGAATGTTGTTTAATTCAGTAAAGTTAAAAACATATCTAATTTTTTATGTATAGTTCAAATGTTAAAGGAAAAAAAAAAGAATAGTTGATGAAGTTGAAACTAGTGGAACATAAGGCATGCAGGACAGCACAAAAACAATTGAAAGTAAAAAGGAAAATGATATTTTTTATATGCATCAACTTTTTTCCCGCTTAAATGTCCCTCCCCTTCTCATCCCCACCACAGATGTTGCCATCTCGATGGCATAAACTGCGAATTTTAGATTGCCTCCACAAACAAATCTTGAATCCATACAAAAATTGCAGCATTAAAAAAAAAAATAGTTTGATGTGGCTATTAAAGCATAGACTTTCTTCTATATATCTTATAAAATTCATGCAATACCAAATTATTTATTAAATTATTATTCACTAAAATTATTTTCCCATCATGAATGCAGACGACTTTTCCTGACAAATGCCGACGATTTTTAAATATAACATCAAACATCAAATGCCGAAAGCACATAGTCTCTTCTGTACCAAGATCAGAAAAAAAGCATTTTTTTCTGTTTTTCTTTTTTCCATTAAAAATGAAAAATTGATAACTTTGTTTTAAAATTTCACAAATCCATGGCTCAACCATTCGCTTTAATGGTTCTGACAAGTTCTTTCGAACGATTCTCATATTGAAAATTCACATCCTAGGTGTAGGGAAGGGTATTTCCAGAGCAATGCTTCTAGAAGCATGCACTCCCCCCCCTTCCCCCAGTTTACAACTAGTATAATCAATAATTCATATTAATTTCACAATCAGCGTTAAAAATATCACTCATTATATATATTTATCCAAAATTTTGTCCTACACTGCCCTGTTAAAAATTTAGGGGAAGAAAAGTATGGCAGCGCCACCTGTTGAGTGACTGATCCTCAAATATAATAAGCACCAGCTTAGGAAAAGGTCCAACTAAATGTAAAGTTTGGTTAAATTTCGTTCATTGGTTTGTGAGATACAGCGTCAGCAAAATTTGCGATACATGCACACAGACATTTTCTAAAAATAGTTAAATCGTGTTCAGGACATCACAAACCAGTTAAATCCGTCAGAAAACGGGGATTGAAAAATTTTACGAATCCAGTTTTTATATGTAGTGAGAGAAGAAAAAAAAAAAAAAGAAAAAAAAATAAATAAAATAAGTATGCTGAAAAAAGTCTGGTGTGTAACAAACATTTTTTAATGCTTACTATTACACATAAATTCGTTTTAAAGATAGTGTGGTCAGAAGGCATAAAATATACCTAAGTAATCAGAAGTTTGTAGCAACTAATTAATTAGCACAAATGCTGGAAAGGCATCTGAGAGAGAAAAGCGACAAAAAAAAAAAAAAGCCACACTTGGATATTTTTTTATTTTCTTTCTGTAATCGCTAATTTTATTCTTTCAAAAGTAAATTTTTTAACAGATTTTATTACGTTGTGTTCCGCGTGCAATTTAGGATTGAGCCAAGTGTTAAAAATAAGATGCAATTGTTCAGAAAATTGTAATTTTAGAAAGTGTTTCAAAAATGTCAAGAATAAAGCAACTAACGATACCACAAAAAATATGAATTTTAGAGCGAAAATCAAAAAATATTTTAAGACATGGGATGTCAAAATGATTAAATGTTAACAAAATATTAGTGATTTAGTTTTTTAGCAAGATATAATATTTTTTGGCTGTTTAAACTGCACATTTGTCCTTAGGCGGTCACGTTACTCCTCCAGTCGAGATGACCGCAAGTTAAAAAGCCAGCGCTTAAAAAATCAGTTTGTATTACATTTAGAGCACATCTGGGATTCAGAAAAAGTGTTTAGTAACATAATTTATCTAAATACAGTGAAATAACAATTAAACAAAGCAGGTTTAATTGCCAGAAAATCTGAAAAAAAAATTAATTCTTAAGGAAAAGAATTAGAAAATCAAGAAATTAGAGGGTTAAAAAAAATTAAAAAAGGATCAATTAATTATTTGGCTGAAGTTGTTCTGTCTGATGAGTCAAGTTTAACTTATTTCAAACTGACGGAAACAAGCATATCTGATCCCGAAAATGTGACTGACTTAATGGAAATCGCACTTTTAAACAATAACATATTCCCTGGACATTACGATACGAAAATGCATAATTTTTCGGTGAGTCTGGCAAATTTTCATGTTCAAGGGATCAATTAACCCGAAATAAAATTTGGCCATTAAAAAATTTATACCTGACCAACTACTTTGGGGGTATTTCAGACTCTTCCATAATCAGCATTTCAAGATGATAATGCACCCTGTTATATGGCGCTTGTGATACATTTATTTGATTCAAGTTGTTAAAATTACTTATCCATTCTCATAAGCATCTATAATTTTATAAGTTATCATAACTTTTTTTACTTAAAATTAAATCCCACAAAGAATATCGCAGAATTTCTTCTTTATTAGACCTGAAAATTGTCCTAATCTCAATCCGCTCGAAAATGTTTAGTCTATAAAAGAGGTGGAGATTAGAAATTTGTAGCCTACAACTTTGGAAGAACTAGAAAAAAATATTTATGATATTTTGCACAGTGAAATTTCTGAGTTTCATGTTAAAAAACTGTAAAATATTATGCCATTGCGCAATAAAGCAGTTATTCCATATAAAGGCGGAATTATCCAATCCAGAATACATAGTTTTATTAAATAATTGTTTAGATCTAACAAATAAATAGTTTTATTTCATACATTAAAATAGCACTTGTTTATTTAATATAATAAATGATGATAGAATACAAAGTATATGTTTATTATATTACGTTTAAAAAGAAAATTTTATGTAGATTTTTATTAAATACTACGTAGAGTGTAACAAAACGAATTATTAAATCGAAAATGTACATAGGTATCATGTTATGACTTCCGTATTATACAAACATAACAATTTTATTTGTTGCAATTATCAGTTTTTAAATTATTACAAACCCAAAAGGTATAAGTCAATTTTTCTGCAGTGCGTCTTTTTTTTTTTTTTTTTTTTGTCGCTTAGTGTATTTAATCTGGAAGCCTATCATTTTTCCTAAAGTAATACCAGGTATTAATAAAAAAAAGGACACCTAAAATGATTTTTTTTTTTTTTTTTTTTTAGATTTGTTTTTAAGACACCGTTGTTGTAATCCCATTTCCAGTTTTTCCACAAAACTTTATTCATCTCTTTATCATCTTTATCAAATTCATCTCTTTATCAGAAATACACAGTTACATATGAAAGAATATCTAAAAGAATGTTAATATGGCGAATTTGAAGAAAATCCGTAGAACTGTTTATTATGAAACCACTTACAAGATGTAAAACTGACCAATTTATTGAAGATGTCTGTCAATTTTCCTGAAGTAACCAACAAATTTATTTATTTATTTTTTTTTTTTTTTAATCCGGCAACTGACGTTTTCCGACCATGCCTGTTAATCAAGGTTTTACTGTATTTATAAATCAGGTGAAAACTTGATTTCGAAAATTTTGACCGAATACATTATTTCCATTACTTACGATAGTTGCATAGTAGAAGTTAAAATCTAGATAATTCAGCGCATTGAAATTCCAGCTATTCTCTAAGTCAATAGAAATACTAAAGTATGAGACCAATATCTTGGTTTAATTACCAATTAAAAAGTTTTCTAAATAATTTTGGTCCCACTAGAGACTTGTGGGATTGGTTTGAGACTGATTTATATACCTAAAGTTTATATTTTTAATGACCTCATATTTGTATTTAAAGTATAAATGTACTTTTTAAAAATAATTCTTAACATGTGCGTTTATCTTTTTTTTAAAGAAAATATCTCTCTATAGAGGATCAACTTATACACGAGTATTTACGGTAATATTACTAGGCGAAATTACTTCAAGAACTCAAGTAACGTGGTTTTGGGGTTAAGGACGATAATATACTTGTGAACCTAAGCTTGGGTAAAATGCCTTATGTTTAGGTCTTTCTAAAGGATCCTAGCCCGTATTTCTAAGAGTTTCAGAAGAGGGGAAAAAAAAAAAAAGCTGAAAACCTTAAATGACAGGGCCGACGAGCATAACCTAGATACAAACCCATCACCTCCCATCCACCAGCTTTAAGAACAAAATGTCTCTGTCATGAACAGGGATCAAGTGTTATTACATTTGAGTGTGTTTTTTAACAAAAATCAACACCATTCAATTTAACAAAAATCAAAAGTGTTTATACATTATTATGTTTGTGATCAGCCCAGAGCATGAATAAATTAATTTGTTTTGGCTGATCTAACATCTATGATAAGAAATGGGTCTTCTCCCTTTTTTTTCCAGATATTATGACAAGGTATATGATATCATTATTAAGAAGGGGACACTCAGCGCTATTCTAGACATCTGTGATAATTACAGAATGAAAATAGTTCTATAAAATACCAGATTGTATTTCTTAGTGGCAGAGCAAATGTGCACACCACTGAAAGTAAATAAACTGAGAGAGAGAAAGAGAGTGGCTGATCATCTGCTTGTTGTTTAGAAAGGAAGGGACAGATCAATTCTTTGCCATTTAAAAAGGGAGATAGAAAACGATATCAAGATTTTCGGGCTACATGAGATTTCCGGTTAGTTAAATACCAAGGAGCAGAGGTTTTAGTCTATTTTAAAAAGTTAATTATAAATAAAACAAGTAGAAGAAATCATTTATATATTTAAATAGCTTAACTGCAAAAATTCCTTTTTTTTTTTTTTTCAAAATAATATATAATGAAAATTGAAAAGCACCTAGTCAGATATATGCTTTTTCTTTCCTCCCCTTCCTCATCACATATTATTTGTTTAGTCCTCAAGTAAATAAAGATTATTCCTTTTTACATTTTTTTAACAAATATTTTTTTTTGTAGAACGTCTTTTTAGTAGTGCATGAAAAGCAGACGATTTTTATGTTTTTCCAACTTTGTTGCTAAGCTGTTACGTGTTTCAGATTTACTATCATTCCAAATATAAAATTGTCAGTTCAAAAAACGAATTTCCTTTTTTTTTTGTAAGTTTTAAATACTATAAGAGAAAAATAAGTACTTTTTAAGGTACAAGTATAAAAAGTAAGGAGTTTTTAAGGACCTAAAAACAGATTAAAAAGTAAGGAGTTTTTAAGGACTTCCTAGATTTTTTAAGGACTTTTTAAGCACCTGTACGAACCATGTTATTTGTAACGATGCCACTGATATTTCTAATTTATTTTCTAATCTTTCTGATTTATTTTCCTCATTTTAAATAAATAATTATTATTATTTTGTCGAAAAAAAAAATTGGCAACAATTAAATTATGGATAAAATGTTAAAATTTAAATGGCTTTTTAATCAGAAATTAGAAGGTTATTATTTTCACATTTTAATTAATTAAGAAAAAACTAATCAAAAATTCGAAAATCTGACTTCGATGTGCACAATGATTCTTCGGGGGGCACCTTTGTGTTAAATCTCGTGACTGTCCGAGCTACCATTTTCGAGAACAGTGAAACATACATACAAATATTGCTCACTTAATAGTATAGGATAGAGCTGAAACATAATTTGGCTTACTTAAAAATTTTAACTTCAGTTGATTGATCTTTCATAATTATGATTCTTGTATGAAGATCCAACCTGCACAATTTAATGATACATGAAACAGTTCCACTAGAGTTTGTAATCTTATTCTAAGTACCTTGTTATTGTTAGATGAATATACTGGTGAAGTGCTATTTATTATATTGCATAAAATACTATATGTCTTTTTATCATGTATTACAGAATGTTTTTAATTAATAAATTTCTCTAATTCAGTTGTTTTTAATAATTTTTGTTCAAATTAACAAAACATTATGTTTTCTATTATTTTAATTACAATTATTCTGTTTCAAGGAATGCTGGGATGCATAGCATTTGCATTTATAAAAAGCGTTGTGTGTTTTTTTAATCTATTAAAAGTTTTGTTTTGCCAAAAGAAAATAGTATGCCATTTTGATGATAAAGTTTAATAGCAAATATTAAGGATATGGAAAGCAGGAAAAGTATAAAAAAAAAAAAAAAAAAAAATCTTGTGAACTTCGGGTAAATGTAAAAACTGTATCGAGACAGATCAAGTGGTGATTATTTCTTGCTGACTGCAAAATTGTATACAATGCAATTGTTTGCCAAAATTGTTGCTTTGCATATAGCATGTGCCATATATTGCTCTTCCAATTTTCTCTTTTATTCATTTTTACTTTCTGCTATATGTAATATAGATAAAGTATTGGATTCGTGAAAATTTTTAACTCCGGTTTTCGATGGATTTACACGTTTTGGGATGTCCTGAACACAATTTGATAGTTTTTAGAAAATGTCTGCCTGTCTGTGTGTATCACGAATTTTGTGGACGCTGTATCTCACGAACCAATGAACGAAATTTAACTAAACTTGGTATTTAGTTGGACCCTGACATAAACTGGTGCTGATTAGATTTGTGGAACAATTGCTCAACAGGTGGCGCTGTGATCACATTTTTTCTAAATTTTTAACATGGTAGTATAGGACAAAATTTCATATAAATGTACATACTGAAAGTTATTTTTAATTTTTGATTGTAAAATTAATATGAATTGTTGATAATAGTAGTAGTTAACTAGGAAAAAAATTTTGTGCACGTGGGGGCATAGCTCCCCCCCCCTCCCCCGGATAGGGGGGTGGGTAGTAAATTTTAAGATGGGTATCTTTCGAAAGGTCTTGTCAATACCTTTAAAACAAATGGTTGAACTATAGATCTGTGATAATTTAAAACAAAGTTATTGATTTTTTTTTTACTTTAAATGAAAAAAAAAACTAATTTAATATTGAGAATAAAATGGACTTTTTTTTGGATATTTAGTATACTACTTCTCTAAAATGGAAATCGTCTGCATTATTATGGAAGATAGATTTTTTTTAAATAATAATGTTAATAAATTAATTTTACTGAGTGAATATGTATAGGAAAATATAGAAGAAAATCATGTGGTGGCCACAACATACTAGTTTAGCAGTGAAATTGTAATATTACAAATGAACGAACATCACCAGAACAGTGCCTTGAATAGTCAGATTTTTTACACAGAGTATCCTTCCTGTGTTACGACATTTGAGATGCTTTTTAGGAAAATTCCCCTTATTTTGAACAGAAAAAAAATAATAATATAATGGGAAATAATGGTCGAGAAATTTTGCAAATTTCAGAAAAATAAAAAAAGATGTATAACTGATAATGAGCCGCATGTAAACAAAGAATTTTTGCATTAAAATGAATAAGAATGAATTGGGACTTTATTAAAAGGATATACAAATGAAAAGACATATAAATGAGAGATGTAGAGTGTTTTACTATATCTCTATAAATATATGTGCTATTCTCATACAATATTGAAAATTAAAAACATCATCATGATCATATTTTACAGCCATGATGTCAAGCATTATGTTTACACAATGATTTTCATTTTTTTTTCATCAATTTGTCTTTCTTTGCCTTTGGGACAAAACATCACTAAAATATATGAGGTTAACATTTTTTTTTTTTTTTTAACACTCCGGAACATTCAAAAGAATCGACTAGAGAACCTATCATGTATTTCCTTACATATTCGACAAAATGTCCAAATACTTTTGCACATACAGTATATATTGCTGTTGTTGTGTAGCTATGATAAATCATAAACATTTATCATTCAATTACAAAATCACATAAGGAATGATTTACGTAATGAACTATGAGGAACAATTGTTTGCAAAATGCTTTAATGATGTTATCTATTTTAATCATAATGAAATTCATATACGTTGTGCAGTGCACTACAGAAAACTTAGTGCATATGCACCCCCCCCCCCCCCCCCCAAAAAAAAAAAAAAAAAAAAAAAAAAAAACATTTACTGCTCATTTACAATGAAATACAAAAGAAATTAGTTAGAATACTGTGTAAGAGTCAGACTTGCTAGAAATGCTATTTTAACAACCAATTTTTAGTTAAAATCTTTGCATATTGCATCTGCTCGGTACGTATAAATTATATAGATTATATACAGAATAGCACAAAAGATTTCATAAGTATTACTATTCATGTATGCAAGTTAATTAAGTGTCCTTTTAATTATGTTAGGAATTATCCTGCTGAATTGAAATTAGCATACTAAAAGATGACTTTTATATAAATAATTTTATATGTATCATTATGTAAAAAAATTAAGTACACCTGACTTAAAAAATATTACTTTCTTTAAGTATGTTCATAGTTATGTGGTATCCGAAATATATTTTAATATTTGTTGTATATAAAATAAAAAGTTAGGTTTTATTCTTTTTTACACAAAATCTACACAACACTATAGTGGATGCATAACAGTGCTTGTCTGGAAATGCATATCCATGGAAAATCTACAATCCACACAGCATTTCAAGCAATTAGGTGGGTCACTGTATTCACATATTCTAGAACAGGTAATGATTGTCAACATTTTAGAATATGATTTTCTAAATAACATTTTTCTAACTTTACTTTAATTTTAAATGAAGCACAACATAATTATAAAATAAAACAACAGACCTTACTAAGGCTTCATCTTCAGCAATAAGCTTTTCTGGGGAGGATCCTCCCCCTTTGTCAATTGCAACTAGTGTTTGCTGGCACTGGCTATTTGTAGCCTTATTTCCTCCTTGTAGCAGGTAGCGCCACTGCGGATCAATTTTGGCAGATTCGTGGTCATTAATGGCGCTGCTATCGCTAACGATCTCAACACTCTCACGGAAAAATGCATACGTATGATTATTATAGTTGGCCAATTTTTCAACGTCTTTAAATTCTATTTTTATTTCATTTTCACAATATGCTTTGGCTAGCGCGGTAGTAGAGCGGGCAAATTTAATGTTGTTTTCGTGTTCCTTGAGACGTGTCTTTATCTTCCTTTTAGTGACTCCTATATAGCTTCCTTTTCTTTTGTCGGGATATTCTATGGGGATTTTATAAACTCCGGCGGTTTCGAGGGGGGGAATAATATCTTTGTCGTTTCTTATAATTTGAAAGATGTTCGGGTTGGGTTTAATTGGAATATTTAAATTGAATTTATTGGCAGTGTTTTTTATTTTACTTGAGGTTCCTTGGTTATAGGGTATTGAGAATGTATATTTTTGTTGCATTTTTTGCTGGTTTGGGACATGATTTAGCTGCTTCATTCTTTTTTTATATAATTTTTCAACAATAAATTTTGTATATCCGGCTTCAACGGTTAATTTTTTAATAAATTTAAGTTCTTTATTTAAGTCTTTTTTATTATTGCATACTAATATTGCGTGGTTAACGTAGCTGCGGATTGTGTTAATTTTATACTTATAAGGGGTTTTACTTCTATTGTTAACTATTTTGTTACTGGCCATTGGTTTCCTGTAGATAGTGGTTCTTATTTTGTTATTTTTACATTTAATTTTAACATCTAAGTAATTGATCTTGCTGTTCTGTTCAGATTCATAGGTAAATTTAATATTTTCGTCAAGCAAATTTAATTTATCGAGTATTTCGTTTACATTTTGATATCTCTGAATTATTGCAAAAACATCGTCCACATACCTGACCCAAAAAATAATTTTATCTTTCATTAATTTAAAAATATCATTTTCAAGCGTTCTTAATTTGAATGCGGCTATTATCCCTGAAATTGGTGATCCCATTGGCACCCCCATATTTTGTTTATATACAACATTATTGAATTTAAAATAGCTTTCGCGTAGGATAAGATTACTAGCGGCAATTAACGTATTCGCAACGGAAGTTTCATATTGATTTGCTGTTGTTTGGTTTATTTTATCACAAATTTCATTAATATCAATAGACGGAAATAAATTGATAACATCAAAACTAATAAATTTCTGGTTATTGTTAATTTCTAAATCATTAATACGTTTAATAAAATCTTCTGTGGAGTTAAGGCTATGATCAGAGGGGGGCAACAGGTTATGGTAAATGTGGGTCATATTTCTCGAGGGGGTAGGTAGGACCTTCTTTTTTATTAACTATCGGTCGGAATTTGGGTGGGTTTTTATGGTTCTTAAATCGTCCAAAAAGGCGCGGGGTATTAGGTGCGAAATTATTAACAATGGGAAGGGGGGGGGGGTATCTGGCCAGTTACCTTGTTTTATTAATTTATTGACTTTATCTATTAGTTTTTTATTGGGGTCATTTTTAATTATGGTGGTTCTTATTTCCTTAATCGTGTCATTCATTTTACTATTATAATCTGTACGATTCAAAATGGCTATTTTGCAGGTTATGTCTGTAAGGGTGCAAGTAATTTGTTCGTTTTTCTTGATTTGTTTTAATGTTTTAAAGTCGGCGCAGTTAACGTTCTTATTTTTGGTACTCTTAGTTAATTCATTATAAGCTACATTCCTGATATGGTTTATATTTTGTGGGAGGGTTTTATCGATAGCGGTTTCTATTTTAGCGATGCTGTCATTTAAATTAATTGGCTGGTCAAGAACAAATTTCGGTCCGAGTTTTAATAATGCATCTTCATGGCTATTAGTTTTATAGTCTGATAAGTTAATGTATGGTTGTTCTTTGATTGTCTTATTTTTTAAAACCTCTCCGTTAATCTAGTTTTTTAGTTTATTGTTATGTCTTTTAATAACAATATTTCGTTCAACAGTTTTGAAGGTTTCGATTTTATTTTTCATAACATTATATTCCGTAAAACTACTACTTTCTTTAAGATTACAATTGGTTTTATTAATAATTTCGATATTTTTATAAAAATCTGATTTCCTATGTCTAATAGCTTTATTTAAAACTTGTTTTTCAAAATAACTAACTTCATGCGGAAATTTTTTTTTAAGTGTTTTATTTTTAACTTTAAAAACTTTTGGTATAATATGGAAGTTTTTACAATCCTGTAAAAAAACACTAGTTGCAATTGACAAAGGGGGAGGATCCTCCCCAGAAAAGCTTATTGCTGAAGATGAAGCCTAAGTAAGGTCTGTTGTTTTATTTTATAATAACATTTTTCTATTTCAATCAGTATAAACAACTAATATAATCTATTCATTAACAGAGGTTAATTCAGAACAAATTTAGTGCCGCATTGAGGCACTTTCACAAAGTCAATTTTTAGCAATCAACTTTCAGCAAAGAGGTACCTTCACAAATTCAACTTTCAGCAAAGAGATACCCTCACAAAGTCAATTCTCAGCAATATAACTGCACACTAAAATATTTTATAAGCTTCACTGCATCGAACACAGAAAAATACCCTCAATTTGAATATTTACTGGAGACAATGATATATATCTAAGTAAACACCTACTTATCTTACATATAAAAACAACTTAACTCGCCCATATATATATTTATTTTCATGACTGTTTCATTTTATTTTTTAAATGTATTTTAAAATTAAAAAAAAAAAAAAAAAAAAACTGTTTTACATACTTTAGTTAATTGTTCTGAAGTATCATTAATTTTCACAAACTTACTTGATGTTTTCACAAATTATTTTATAAATTCACAAATGGGGTATCATTTTTAAAAAGCTGGATTAATCCCTGATTAATCATATTGCAGAATTATATTTGAACGTTTCATAAGGTGACTCTTTGCACATGTCTACATTAAAGCTCTTATTAAAAACTGGAGTAAGGAAAATTCCATAGGAAATATTCTGAGCATACGGAAAAACATGACACAAGAGGGACAACATTGGACTGTTGATTAACTCTCACTAGCAGTTTTGGATGCTCGGCTCAAGTCAATCTTGATATTACAAATAGGTTCACCAAATCAATGCCTTGTCAACTTCAACAAGTTCTTGATAATGTTAAAGGCTATATACATCAAATGAAAATGTATTATTATTTACGTTTTAAAGTTATGCCAGAGATGTGGCTTTATAGAATTTTTTTTTTTTTTTTTGAATCTTCTGATTATTTATAATATCAGCTCTAATGTAACCTCAAAATTTCTCATATTTTGTTCAACTTTTATATTCATACTTTATGTAAAACTTTTATGGATTTTTGTATTCTTCTTTTAAATTAGACAAATTTCAAGATTTAAATAATAATAGAGAAAAAACTATTGAGGTTAAACTTTACACAGTATTACTATTATACAGGGATCCCATTCAATTTAAAAAATAAAATTCCCTGACTTTTCCAGGTTTTCCAGGTCTATTTTTAGAAAATTCCAGTCACAAAATTATGTTCACAACATAAAACAGAACATAGCTCGTGACATAAAAGACAACATAGTAATGTGATTTGTGATATAAATTGAATGCTCAAAAAGCATTTTCCAGGTTTATATCCTCATTTTTCTAGGTTTTTGAACAATATTTACAATTTTCCCTGATATCTCCCTGACTTTTTTCAGTAATTTCAAATTCCCTGAGTTTTCCAGGTTTTCCCTGACCCGTGGGAACACTGATTATATTATTATTGCATAAGAAACAGGATTTTGTGTGAATAAAGTTTGATTACCACTCAGACAATGTCTTTTTTTTCCCTTCCTATTTTAAAAATGTGATCGATTTTTCCGTAAGTATATTCTTTTCCCATCTTGCCCTCCTACATAAGAATTATTTAACAGGATGCCGTGTTTGACTTATTGTTCATATTTTTGAATTAAAATGATAGAAATATGCATTTTTTCAGTTAAATGTTTAAATAAGAAAATAATAAATTAATAAGAAAGCCCCACAGAACTGGCATTTTAAAGTAATAAATACAAAACTTAGAATAAACACCATAAAATGCAATAACTTGCAACAATTGTTTTGGGTCGAAGGAACATATGACCCTTCATCAGGCACGATTGCTGCAAGCAAAGTAGCAACGTGCGCAAGGTGCATTGCCGCTTTGATTGCAGCACTCATGCCTACTTTGTTCACCTGACGAAGGGTCGTATATTCTTTCGACCTGAAACAATTGTTTCATGCTTTGTTCTTATTAAAGTAATAAATTGTTTAAGAAAAAGTTCTCACTATAATCTTGTTCCATGCTTGATATCTTCAAAAATTATTTGTTACTCTTAGTAAATGAAGCAAAAAATTTAATGAACATAAAAAAAAAAAAAAAGTTAAAAAATCAAAAATAATAAATTATTAAATTACTTTTTAGAAATTCTACAATGAAATATTATATGGATTTTAAGAAAAAAGACAATTTATATTTAATATCTTATATTTTAGATGCTTGGTTTGATAAGTGTTTTATATACTATTAAATATTTTTATAGATATAATTTTTTTTTTTTATAATTTTTCATAAATTCTTGTGTATTAATTAAATTCAGTAATAAAATTCCATTTCCACAAAAATTTTCATAAATTCAAATTCTGCAATGAAAACGTTCGTAGCATCGGTTAAGATAAATCAATGTATCATGTTCTTTTTTAGGATATTATAGGTATATTTACTTTAAAATATTCTAAACTTTAATAATATTTGAAAGAAAAAGCAATATATTTCTGCACAACATAAGACAAAAACACATAAAAGAACATTGTTCAATATTTCCCATAACTCTCAACATTTACACATGAAATTATCACAAAATAGTTTACACATATATATGACTAGAGATAAATTATTTTTGAGGATGAAATAAATAAAAAGATGAAGATTAGTTTACACTAAGAAACATATGATCAGATTCTAGTTTTGTAAGAAGTTTTTTAAATATGAATTAGATATCTATATTTACAAAAAAACTTCTTGTAAAACTAGTTTCAGATATATATATTCAAGCACAATTTTTGGAAAAATATAGTCATAATATATTTTGTAATTGTTCAGTGTTAAAAAAGGAGCCTAAAAGGCAAATCATACACAACTTTTAAATTTTTTTTTTATTGATATTAGATAAAATATCCAATTTCTTAACCCACCCACCCTTTTCTTAACCCTACAAAGGCTGAATTTTTTTTTAGTGCATGATAAAAATATATAGGTTGTAATTAGTGATCAGAAGATAAGGAAAACTTATAAAAATAAAACCATATTTTACAGAAAAATCAACTTTTTAGCTCAACATACCGCATGTGGAACATACATAAAAATATGATTTACTAATACGTTTACTATTGTAATATTAAAAAAAACAACTTACCTCTGCAAAATATACACTTTGTTATAACACACAGTATTTTTTTTCGAGTCAAAACTGTTCAATAACTATTCTTTTTTTTTATTTTTGAATTCAGACAAACGACTAACGTATCACTTTCGTTCAAATTTCACACTGAGTGCACTATAACAAAAACACGAACAACACCTTTAGGTAAAGATTCAATGCTAAATGTCAGTAGCTTCTATCAAGATGTCAAGAGATGTCGCTACTGATAGTTTTATAGCTATAGGAACGATTAAAGTCGGTGTTCCACATATTGAACTGGGTGCCTTGTAGGGTTAATCTCGTATCTAACAGGCAGAGGTTTTATTTTCTAATTTAAATTTAAAAAAAAAGTGAATGAAAATATTAACTTACGTTCATATATGTGTCTCATTTTCAAGTCCATTGACGAATTTTGAAAAATTTTAGTCTGTTTTTTCAAGTTGTAAAACAAATCTTATTTGGGGGGGGGGGGGGGGACATTTTCTCATTTTTCATATTCTTTCCTTAGGAAACAGTCTGTTGTTTACTTTTAAGTTATTTTATTTTGATTAAATTGTGGTTTCAATTAATTTCTTGCTGGTAAAGTGAAATAAAAGAAAAAGCATGAGTGTTGGCGTGACAATTAAGACCAGTTGGCTGTTCTAGGGTTCTAGACCTCAGAGAGTGGCCCCTGTGGGGGCGTCTTTATAAGTACATTACACATGTAAATGCCATTCAAAGGAGGGGGAAAAGTAAGAGGTGAAAATAAACAATTCTGAAACTTTAATTTTTCAGAAATGATGCACTGGTGAGTTCCAGTACACACTATTAATGAGCTCTCGTGCATTCTCATGCAAATTCAGCTCTGAACTGATATCTGTGACTGTGTTCACATAAAATTTTTGCAAAAATAATCTAAGTAGGATTTTCGTAATACTATTTCTAATTAAAAATATTTTTATTAAACATTTAAAACGATGAATGTGAATAATTGTTTGATTAACGGGAAAGTTTTACTAGTTATTTTTCTGATAGATATGTATACAATAATAATCTAAAATATTTACAGGGTGGCTAGCATTTAAACCTTTTCAAATTCCCTGACTTTTTTCGCGATTTTCCTCCATTTTTCCCTAACTCTCACTATTTATTTTCGATGAAAATTTCACGACATTAGCAAAAAAATTTAGCGATTTAAAATATCATTAATAATTTAATGATTAATATAGCTATTTTCACAAAATTTGTTAAAATTCCCTGACTTTTCCAGATTTTCTAAATTCCCTGACTTTTCCCCGATTCTTGGATTTTCCCTGACTGCTAGCTACCCTGATTTATTATATTTAGCATTTGTTTTTTTATTTTTTCATAAAGAGTTGAAAAATAATTTTACTATAAAACATTAAAAATTTTATTACATGCAATTTTGATACAAACAATTCTTACAACGACTGAATAATTATTTTACTTAACAACAGATCTTTAGCACGTTTTTTTAAAATAGTGACAAAACATATCAATTTAATAACGTCTGTTAGAGTACATGACTTTCAGAATACAGTAACTTTCATCTGAAAAGAATAAAAATATTTTTACGTAATTCAAAAGACAAATGAGATATTATCATATTTAAGTACAATTGCTAACTGAAAATAGAGTAATTAAGCAACTTCACTAAGATCAGATTTTCAAAAATAGATAAATAAAATAACAGATAAAATCATTGTAAAAAAGTAAAAACCTCAGAACTTCAGTACAATAGATTTTTATAACACAATTCTATATAATGCAATTCGTTCTCTATATAATGCACAATATCTCAGACATAATGAATTATGCAGTTAAGAAATACTTTTTGCAAAAAAAAAAAAAAAAAAAAAACTGCACAGAACTAAGTGTGATACATTTGTTCTCTTTATCTCCTTAATTTGGAGCTTTTTAATGAAAAAATTGCTTTCTGCATCATTGCCATTACAGCAAGGCTGCCAACCTCTGGGAGTGCTAAAGTGTAGTTAAAAAACAAGAAAAAGTGTAGTTTTAAGCTACAAAGTGTAGTCGCTAAAAAATAAGAAAATGCTTAAAATATAAATAAGCATAAAATCTTTTGTTTACATTAAAACTTACTTTCTGAAATTTATTGATTTTTAATAATCTAACATACAAAAATAATACATTGGCTTGTTGCAATATAACGTGAACAATCATAAAGTCCACCATGATTTATGCGAAAATTGCTTTTACATATTGTACAATAATACGCCTGATGGGGTGATGAATCAACAGATCGCAAAAATGGCCATTTAGCATAATACTCGGAGAGAAATTTTTTATCAGGAACTTTTTTCTTCTTTGGATTATCACCATAATCGCTCATTTTAACTTAAAATACTATTAAATAAAAAACTAAACAAATTTGTCCACTTTTAAGTAAAAAAATAAATGCAGAAATGCGAGTCCAGCCGATAACAAACACATGATACCGAAAAATGAAAGTAAACAGATTAGCATTAGACCTCTAGCGATAGAAAAGGACTTCTCCAAACATCCAATCACCGTGCATACACAGTCACGCTATCGTCATAGTTTATGAGAAGGAAATGAAACAACCTACCAACCTCCGGAGTTTTCAAGCTACTTCATCCATAACTGCAATTTGCAGATACGGTGCGAAATCGGAGTTCGCTTGTTGTAAACAAGATAATGATGAGGAAAGGAAAAGCGTAGCTTTAAATATGCGATGCGTAGAGTGTAGCAGAAGCAGGCTAAAGCATAGTTACTACGCCAATTGCGTAGTTGTTGGCAGCCCTGTTACAAGAGTTAATGTGATCAATAATTTCAACTGTTTTGCGATATGCAGCATAATTATGATTGTTATAGTTGTTTGCAAGTTTCATAACATTTTCAAAATTAATAATAATTTTGCTTTTGTTATAAGTTTTGGTTAATGCTGTTGTTATTTTACCTGTCTTAATGTCACAGGGTGGCTATAGAAATTTAGAAAAAAAGCTCCTTGATTTCCCTGACGAATTTTGACAGATTTCCATGATTTCTGTTACTTATTACGTACTGTGTAACATGCTTGCCAAACAACTGCAATTGAAAAAAACTATACTGATGGGCATAAGTATCTCAATTTTTTTTTTCTTTTTCTTTGTTGAATTTGTTAACATACACAAAAAGGAAAATAAAATGAAAAATTAACAAAATTATAAATCATTTTAATTACACAACATATTGATATCTGAACATAAAATTATTTTTCAAGTTGGGGTGCTAAAAATATTTAATAATAATAATAATAAAAGCTTTATTTATTTTTCTTTAAATGTTAACATGGCTAAGCAGCCAATCTTGTGCAATCATGGCAAAAATTACATCTGTTTAACAATTTTTCAGTCATTTAGCAATTTTTCCCAATTTTTTTTTCAAATTGCTCATTGAGTATTTCATTAATTTTTTTTTAGTTCAGTTGAGTAATGTATTAATTATAGTAGTGTAGTATTGTCTGTAGTTATCTTTTTTTTTTTTAACTACTCAAAATTTTTTTTGATAAAATTAAAAAAAAAAAAAGAAAAGAGGGGGGGGGGGGATATTATGTAATTATTATTTCAAAATACTTTTTAATTGTAAATTGTAAATATTTGTTAAGAGGATTTATGAATTGTTTATTTTATCAACAAACAAGTACAAAGTGTGAAGGCTAAAAATTGCAATAATTATATATTAAATTTAGGTTATTTCAGTAACTGCAAGAACTCTTTCAGTACTCAAAATCATATTGAAAATAAATTTTGAAACAGATAAATAGTTTTATCAATTCCTTCTACCTTTTTTCATGAAAATTAAAATTTTGAATACTGAACTTTAGAATTCTGTCCTTTGCCACAAAAAGAGAAAGAAAGAAATTTCTATTTTTTACTTATTATTATTACTTTTTTAAATTGTTTAATTTGCATTTGTAATTCTCTAAAAAGAAATCTGCAAATTGTAAATTTGTAATTTCTCACTTAAATTTAAAAGATCCTACTTAAATTTTTTATTAGAGTGGGAGAATCAAACTCAATATTTTTTTCTAGTGCGAACTCTGATATGTATTAAGTTTTTTCAAGGCCTGGTTATTTTTTTATTTTGTTTTGTTTACTTTCTGAAACACAAACCTCATCACTACAATTCTTTTTTTTTTTTTTAATAATAATTGCCGCTACTTAGGATTTTTAGATGTACAATATGTTTCTGCAACACCTTTTTTTCTTCCTAGGCAATTGCCTTAATATTGTTTCTAGCGTTCTTGAGACATTTAATTTCTTTTTTGAAATTCAACTTTTATTTCTGCATTTTCTCCATTTCATCTTCTACCTGAGTTTTTTTTTTTTTTTTTTTTTCCCCATATACAGTGGGTGATCAAATTATTAGTTTTTTTTTTTGTCATTTTAATGATTATTGAAAAAAATTCTAGACGAAATGACCTGAAACTTCATACATGCCAAGAACATTTAAAAACTCATATTTTCCACTATCGATTTAATCCAGATTGCAATTAGGGGACCAGCCACAAATTAAAAAGCATAAATACTTTAGATCACCCTGTAGCATAAAAAGCTACAAGTGACTTCTAACTTTAATATATCGTTGCACATACTATGTACAATATTTGTATGTTTGGTGAGGGAATTGCACAATATTTAGGCAGAGAGAGAGATATATACATAATATTTTTTTTCAAAAATTACTAATTTTTTTTACAAGTATTTTGAATTATAACTAGAACACATTTCTATGAAATTTTACAAAAATTGACAAAACATTATTCTGAAATATAAAATTCCCATGTAATGTATAATATTCATTGAGAGCATTTTTAGTAAATATTATTTTACTGCACATGTGCGAAAGATAGAAAAAATGTTTATTGTATAGGCTGAAAGCAAAATATATTGAGCAACTTTTGTCGAAAGGTCATTTGAAGACAGTAAAAATTAAATGAATTGTCAGGAAAAAAAAAAAAAAGGCCTAGATTTTAGGTATTTTCCAGAGTTAAAATTTGATAAGGGGTTTTACAAATGCTGCGTATTTAATTTGAAGATCCAATTATTTCAATCCCATTGCAAAAGTTCTTCTTTGGGAAAAAAACCTTATGAACTCACAAAACTTAGTAAATAAATAAAAATATGTTAAAGTTACATAAGCCTATAATGGGTTTGATTTTTGTAATGGGGTTGAAATAATTAAATCTTCAAATTAAATATGCAGTATGTGAAAAACCCTTTATGAAATTTTAACTCTGGAAAATACGTCACGTCTCGGGATAATGTTTCTCACTTTTTTCTGCAAGTTTTGTAAAATTTTATGAAAATCTGTTCTAGTTACAAGCAAAAAACTTGTCAAAAAATTAGTAATTTTTGAAAAAAAATATATATATATAAGGTTAGAAGGTATTTACAAAGCATCAGTATTAAAATTAAATGAATAATATATGTTTCTTGCAGTAACAAACTATTAAAAAAAAAAAAAAAAAAAAACCTCAGACATACAGTTGTTTAAAATTTAAACCAAAATAGACAGATTTGATCATTCTGCTCCTAATATAAAACAATAAGAATCTTAATTATCTTTGTAACACAAAATGTAATAAAGAAATGAAAATATCAGCTATATTCTAATGAAATTTGAATTCTTTAAGTTTTCAATAGTTATGGTACTTAAATATATATATATATATATATATATATATATATATATATATATAAAAGACATTTTTCATTATGCAAAAATGAAAGTTAAAAATTTATTCTTAGCAAAAATTAGTTTCAAAGCATTGTATAGCAATTCACATTCAAACTGAACTTGATAAATTGCAGGGCAAGATACATTTCAATTTTCTTTCAAATTTTTTTACCCAATCCCACAAATTTTAAGCATAAATTATGCTAACTAGGATAGATAAAAATTACATCAGAAAAGCAGGAGAAATGAGTGGAAAATCAGGAGCATAGATAAACAAGTAAAAAGCAGGAGACTCCTGCCAAAAGCAGGAGACTTGGCATGTCTGTATATTGTTTAAAAGATCTGCAAATTAATTTACACCCTAAAAAAAAAAAAAAATTACAATTTACATCACGTTTACAGATTTGTTATTGTACTTGTATATTTTAATTTATTTTCTTTATACTTACAAACCTTACACATTTTATCAATTATTAATAACTCTTGTGATTACAGGCTCAGTCTAACATTCCTGAATGAAAGAAAAATTTTGTACTGCTGCAGACAGATACAGAAAATTCTGCTATTGCAGGGATGGAACAGCTTGAACACCCCTTTGGAGCACCTAAAATACCTTTTCGGAGCAGTTGTATATGCATTTTGGAGCAGATTGGAGCAAAATAATTGTTGATTTGGAGCATGTCGGAGCAAAATAATTACGGATTTGGAGCATATTGGAGCAAAATTATTATGGATTTGGAGCACATTGGAGCAAAATAATCACCATTATAGAGCAAATTTATTATAAATCTTACGTATATTGACCAGAATAATCTGTGGGTGCTTGTTTATTAAAAAACTAAAAATTCTACAGTAAATTTTAACTATTTCCTCACTTAGTTAAAACATAAAAATGGACTACTGGTACTGATATCATATGTAAAATGAAACACATTTAGAAATTTTGCAGCAAAAATGGGTGAGGGAAATTTCTTTGACTTCCACCACTATATATACAAAATAAAAGCTAAGAAACAGAGAAGCACAGATTTTTCAATTACTATTTAGTAAACTAAATGTTCATTATTCAGTAATAATTAGTATTCAGTGCATGCCAATTCAAAAGGAATTCGTTTAATTACAAAAAAATTCATGAGAAAATTATAATTGCTATACTTCAAAATTCATGTCTGGTTTTACATAATTTTATGGTTAAAGTAGCAATGACACCTGAATACCAATTAGGGATTCTACTAACTACTGAATGACTATGAAACAACAAATAGAAAAAAAATTAAAAAAATCAAGCATCATCAATAAGTTTAAAAATTACTTCTTTTAACAATATTTCAAACAAAAATTTTACACTTACCTCCACATTTTGTAAGCATATGAATTTGTGATATAGTATTTAAAGTGCATTTCAATGTTATTTACAAGGTGTTTTTATAAAAGTAGTTTTCTGTTATTTCTATAAAAACTGAAAAGGAACTGAAAGGAATTATTAAAAACTGAAAAGTAGTGTTCAGTTTCACGCACACACAAAAAGTTTTAGGACAGGAAACAAGTATTAATTTATTCAGTTAAACACAAATTTATATTTTCTTCCTTATGTAATTAGTCACAATAAAAAAAACACTTAAAATCAGAATTACAGTAATTCATAAAATTCATATTTTTCTCTTTTTATGGGCTTGCTCATTAAGCTTTAACTGGCGTTCTTTGTTTTCTTTGATGTTTTTAGTTAAAATGGGAATTTTTTCCTTAGCTTCCTTTAGAAGAACTTGTCCTGATTCTATTAACTTAAGGTCCTTTTGTTGCAATCCATCTGCAATATGTTTTTCAGCTAGTGTTAACATAGTCTGAGCAGCAGTTAATTTATTCTGTAGTTCTTTTTCTTCAAGGACTTCTTTTTGTAGCTCAGTAACAATAGGAGAGACTTTTTGCTTTTGTTGCTTATTAACATTTTCAGCATTTATTCTAGCTTGATAAGCCTGTCTTGAATTCCTTACTGCATTTAACATATCTCTACTAACGTCTATTTTTTCAAAATTATTACCTATCTTTTTTAAAAATGACTTGATTTGTCTGAGGCCATTTATGCTTTGAATATTTAAGTTTGATCGCTTCTCCAGTAAGCAATTGTTTACACTAAAGCCTCTTTCACAATCTGCATTGCCATGTGCCAAAGTTAACAGTGCTTTTACTAAAATTGATAAAAGTTTGTATTTTGGAGAATTTAAATTGTTCTTTAAATCAAATATGCACCGCCAAAAATGATCTATACGCTGTGTGTATGAACTTATATCATCACCATAATCATCATCATCCGAATCTGAATTGGTGGTAGTCAACTGCTCTAACTCTGTGCAGTGAACTATGCTATTTATATCTTCAGTCTGAAGACAATGCCACTCATCTATCAGTGTAGATACTTTGTCAGGAGGTATGATGAAAGGAGTAAATGAAACTAGTGTTTTCAAACAATTTACAGATGACGGTTCACTGATGAAAAGTGGATGCAGACACTTGAGATTTTTCAGGAGTTTGTTCCTTAATGGCAATTTGCTCAATAAATATTTGGTACATGTTAAATAAAATGAACGTGCCCCAAGATAAAAAGTACTTTTATCGCTTTTTTCTAGTTTTTTTAGCTCATTCTCTGTATCAGCTCCAATTTCAGCATGCGCCAACCAATTATCTCCTTTTTCAATATCAATTGTGGTTATGTCACTGATACCAGACACATACTGGGATTTTAAAAAACGCCCCATTAATGTCCTGATGAGTTTCTCATGCTCATCATATAAAACATGTATGAGTGGCTCCTCTCTTTGAAATAAATTTTGGACACCAAGAAACATGTTACTAACATTTTTTAGGAACAACGCTTTTGCAAACAATGTTTTTGAAGAAAACATCTCACATATTTTTTTAAATCTTGCAGTATCAACTGTTTTGACATCTTTCTTCATGGAGAAAAATTCTCGAAGAGCATTGAACTGTTCAATAAACCTATCAATGCTTGAATTAAGTGTTAGCCACCTGCTGTCCACATGGCGCAGAAGGACATGTTCAGGCAAACCAAACTTTATTTGCAAATCTTTCAATTCTTCTGATTGTACTGCAGACCGTTTAAAGAAATAATATAAGTCAATCAAAAGAGTTTCTACATCTCCACCAAAGTTTTCTAAACCTTTTGCAAAACTATTATGAATTACATGCAAATTACATGTTCCAATATCCAATATATTTGGGTACTGCTCATCTATTTTTTTCTTCAAGCTCTTCATAACATTGGGTCCGTCGCTGAACACACTTATGAGTTTTTCTTGAGGTAAACACGAGACAGCATCATTAACTTTTTCAAATAGAATTTGAGAATTTGCATGACCTATGTGAAATGATTCTAAGTGGTTAGATACTATTTCTTTCTGAGTTTCACTAAAAAATCTTATATTTATATCTAACTGTTTTATACGTTTTTCTGGTACAGGTGTTTCATCAATTTGTAATGAATAAAAGGTGTTGCTTTTTACTATTTCACTTTTTAATTGTTCTTTGATATATGTTCCGATTCCATCTGAAATCACATATGACAGTTTTTTTCTCCCACAAGCAAAGTCTTTTGCGATTTGAGAGTCAGGAAATATTTTTGGAAATATCTTTGATGCAATATCAGCATACTTATATGATGCATTGGATGCAACAAGAGAAAATGCAAACAAAATTTCTGCAGAAAGAACTTTATCTGCATGGCTCAGCACAGTAGCTGCTCTTCCCGAAACTGAAGCTGCACTGAATCTCAGCTGGGGTGGTGCTTTCAGAGTGCCATCATCTTTCCTATTTTTTTTACACTTTGCTATATGAGATGCATTTCTTGCATGTCGTTTAGCAGCACAAGAACCATGATGAGTACAGTTAATGACAGTATCACAAATGCAGCAAATAGCTTCCCATGGTTTTGAGCCAAGCATGCACCATTTTCCAATAATATCACCATTATCGTCTTTTTCGTTTAATACGTCTGGATTAAATCGGCTCTGCCTTGTTCCTAAAAATAAGCAATATACATATAAGCAGTATATATTAAAAAACAAAGTCAAAATTAAGTATAAAAATTCAAAAAATATAAATGGAAAAAAAATAAATAAATAAAAAACTGTGATGGCATGCTTTAGGACGATCAAAGGGAGTTAAACACGATTTCATGGCACAAATATATGCAATATAAGAGGACAGAATATCAAAAGGTAAAAAAATAAATAAATAATAATAATAAAACAAGCAATATTAAAACAGAATTTACACACTTAACGCACAATAAAGTGCAGTAATTAGAAGATATATAGTTTTATATACATATATGATAGTCTCAAACTCAACTGCTTTTTGGTTAATTATCTTTCTGGTTCCATTGTTATTTTTCTGGTTATAATTATTTATTTTTCATATAAATATATTTTTTAAAGTGTGCTATTTAAAAGCTAAAATAAGAGGCTATGTTGATGATGTAGCAAGATAATATATTTGAACTTGAATGAAAGTGTTTATAAGTTTATTTTTCTCAGTAGTAGTATTTTCAAAATTATGCTTAATATTTTCAGTTTAATAAAAGTATTTTTATTATATTTAATCATTTCTTGTTTCTTCTTGAATTTTTTAATTACTGCTGTAGCTTATATTCTAATAAATAGAATCTGAATAATGTACACTTAAAAGCATGTATTTCAGTTAAATTTTTCTTTCTTGTCAATATATATATAAATGTATATTTACTTTTTTCTGAAAACAGTATTTTCTTGAGAGAAAATTGGGAAGGAGGGGAGAGATAGAAAATATATAGATTATGGGTATTTTGATCATAATGTATAGGATAAAAATATTCAAGCAAAAAACATTTACAAAATATTCTGAATTAATAAATAATCACAAAAACAAAATTCATTTAATTTTGTAATATTTTTGAGAAAATTATGAAGACACTGTTTTCTGCAGCTTTACTACAATTAAAAAGTTTTTGTATTCACTTTTTTTATTTATTTATTTATTTTTTTTTTCTTTTGCATTTATTATCTAGTAAAAATAAATAAAATCAAAATGATGTTTAATTTTAATTGTTAGAATATTAGAGATTTTAATTAAATAGGATTTACAATAAAATAATCATTACAGGGACCAAAGAGCGTTTTTTTTTTTTTTTTTTTTTTTTTTTGGCAGAGAAAATAGGAGCTAAAAGTTAAAAAATGGAGAACATGGGAAAAGATAAGTGAAATAATAAGAAAATATAAAAGAAAACTATTTTTAAAAGTGTATATGTATAAACCCAAACAATATATAGATCACAAGAACAATTTTACTGCTAATGGAGAAAATTTATACTTAATTACAATTGATTGTTATGAAAGGACTTTTTTAAAGTTAAATTAACAAAATATGTGCCCGTTTTGCAGCCGATTACCGAAATATAGGATCATTTCACAATGAATTATCAAAAATTTTCATATATGGTATTTTAATATCTAATCAATAAATTTGCACTTTTTTCAAAACTGATTATAGAAATTTCAGATGTTTTTACGGCCGATTGCTGAAATAAGAAATTATTTCGAGGCAAATATAAGATCTATGTTTAATGGCAAATAATTGCTAATATATTTTGCCACTACTTGATAAAATTCATATATTTTTTCAAAATTTATTCCCGAAATTCGCGGTATTTTTGCAATCGATTGCAGAAATATGCAATCGTTTAGCTGCTAATCATTGTAATTTGTACTTTTTTCAAAGATGAATCCTAAATATTAATAGTTTTGTCGCTATTCTATGGAATTCACATTTTCTTTTTAAAAGCCAAATCTTCCAAATATGCAACAATTTTGCAGCTGAATAAAAAAAAAAATAAATAAATAAATAAATAAAAATACCGAATCGTTTCACCGATAATTGTCGAAAATGTACGTTTAACCGCAACTAAACTATTATTTTCTTGCTAATCGATAAAAAAAAATTTTGAGCCGATTCTCGAACTACGCGATTACTATGCGGCTGATTTCCGGCTATTATTTAGTTACTAACCGATGAAAATCACGTTCTTTTGAAAGCTGAATGTTAAATACTGAAATATTCTGCCGCTAATCAATGAAATTTGGACTTTTTTTTAAGGTTAAATTTTTAAATATGAATAATTTTTTGCAATATATTTCGTAAAAACGGGATTGTTTTTACCGCTAATCGTCAAAAATGTACATTTAATTGTAATTAATTGCTAAAATATGCTATTACTTCACTGCAAATCTATAAAGTTCGCTTCCCGAAAATCGGGATAATTTTTTAGCCGATATCTGAAATATGTAATCATTTCGACGGTAATTAAAAAAACAACAAAAAAAAAAAAGACAATCTTTTTTTATTAATTGATAAAATAAGCTTTATTTTGACGCTAATCAATGAAATACGTGCTTTTTTTTTTTTTTAAACATGTTTTGTGACATACGCAATAATTTTGTGGCCATTTACGGGTTGCTAATTGTAAAAATTTACGTAATCGCAAACAAACAGCTGAAATCCCCCCCCCCCCCTTTGAAGATATTTAACTTATTCATCAGTCAGCGAAATCCCCCCCCCCCCCCCCCCCCCCATTATGTCGTATTTTTGCGGCTGATCCTCCGATTTTCTCGAACGACTTTTGTGAAGAATCCGCCGATTTTTGTAAAAGATCCCTTTTCAGATCCGAAATTTTCTAAAATTACACCTGCACTATATCTGAGTTATCATTTATTCAATTATCCATTCTAAAGTCATAGAAAATATTCTTTTTTTCTTTTCAAAGATATATACTTCGTCCGTTTAAGTTCGGAGTTTTCTGCGATTTTCTTCGAAACTCGCTTGAATATGGATTAAAACAATCACGGAGAATAACTTCGTCGTTTAATTCTGATTATACAGTGATTTTGGCGGAAACTCGCGTAAATACGGAGTAAGACATCTTAGAAAGTCACCCGCGTAAGACACCTCTCCCAAGCCTAGAACGTTTGCGTTCTTAACTAGTCTCAATACATATACCACACCATCATCGTTAAAGTTCAATGGTTCTGAATCCATTATTTATTTCGATAAATAACCGAAAATTTTCGTAGGAAAGTTTTTTTAGCATTAAAATAAATAAAAACTTGATATGTATTGCTTCAACGAAAATCAAAACTACGTAATCATAGCTTTTCCTTACTTTCTTCCACTTATGGCTTTTGATTCTAATTACACGCAGAGCAGTTATGTAAACAAAAATTGTTCCGAGTCAGTGTATTTTGATAATAAAATGCCCTGCTACAGGAATATTTATTCTTTTACTTATTTATTTATACATACTGTAGTTTGATTCATGTGGTTCTTCAGTTAGATCGTAAAAGTAATTACATTTGTTATTTTTTCCGGCATTTTCAAGAGAGGTTGGAGCGATTTTATAGATAAGAGAGAAAAGAAAAAGAAGCATTCGTGGTTTCATGCGGCAGCTGTTCGAAAGGCAAAATTGAAAATTGATAATGCCGCGATCTTTGCCGAAATGTGTGGGAGAATAATAATAAAAATAATAATAAAATAATAGAGAGTTGGAGCATAATAATTATAGTAAGAGATTTTTTAAAAAATAGAGGGGGGGGGGGAATAAGAGCTCTGCGGTCCCTGACATTGTTATTAAGGATGGAAAATAATTTAAATTATACAGCATTAAATTCATTTTCAAGGCAAACTGTCGATCATGCATATTTCTGCAACTTTTTGCTTTAAGATAATCGTTAAATATCTATAAAAAATTGAAGTAGTAGAGATCAGGAGACAGCGCCGAAAATCAGAAGTCTCCCCGGTAAAAAAGGTACAATTGTAAAGTTTGCGTTCATACAAAAGAAGATTTAATCTCTAAAATTATTTTTTAAAAAATATTACACAACGAAACGAACAATAATAATTATAATAAACTTACCTTTCTTTTCCATGTTTTTTCTTTACAGCAGGGACGTTCGCTTATCTCTTTTATTTCCAAAGTCAGTTTTCATTGTTTCTGATAGCATTTCCGCATTTTCAGTTCGTCCAGTCCACAGACGTGAGTTCGTCCCGTCTTCCGAATCCGAAACCAATTTGCCGCTGGCTCCGCTGATTGGTTGTAACTGTTTTGGCGCCTTAAACCGAGATCGCATCCATGTTTCGGCGCTTTAAACGGAGGTCGCATCGATGTTTTGACGTAAAAATTGAGTTCAAAACCTCTGTTTCGGCATAAAAATGAATTAGCAATAGCCATCATTTGGTAAAAAAAAAATATTAAGCATTTTGGCGCAGGCGGGCGCAATTTTACGGAAAAACGATCTTTTTGGAGCAGTTTTGCGCAGAGGTACCGAATTTGCGCAGTTTGGCGCAATTGGCGCAGCTGTTCCATCCCTGCTATTGTGATCTCATCAAGAGCTGTGATAGTCAGCAATAGTACTAAATTCCAAAAATCTCTTACATTTGTGATACATATAAGTATAAAATTTAAATTAAAAGTAAATTTTAAATAATAATAAAATTACTGTATAAAAAAAAAAAAAAATAATAATAATAATAAATGGAGAATACATCAATTACCATCTATATACTCATCATCAGAGTCTGTTTCAAAGTCAGATGAGTCAGTGTCCATATCAGATGACGGAAAAACTGAAGCTGAAGATCCCAAATGTCTTTTTCGGATAAAACACATTCTACTTGGAATGTTCTTGCAATAATAACACTGCCAATTAATTGTGCTTGAAAGCTGTCAAAAATTTAAGTTGTGTAAATTGACATTATCAAATTAAAAATTAAATAAATGCACTTGATTTCAGAAAATACATTTATTGAAAAAGAAGAAATCAGCAACTTTTTAATTAAAGATTGTACATACATACAGTCAAACTTGTAATCGGTCATTCAAGAGACCAAAACATTTCTGATGCTATTGCCAAGCCCAGGAGCAGAATTATATCTGATGTTCTGCAATGAGACATTAAAATTTGCAGATGTTCTGCAAGTATTTTGTCCAAATTTGTCAAAGCACAGTAAAATGCAAAATAAGCATAAAAATAATACTTACTAGTAAAATATTTATTACACATTTATAATAAAACATGATTTAAGATTTTTATAATCTAAAACTGAGGAATACACCCAGAATTTGCAATTTTTTCAATGGCTTTTGGCATTAATATTGTCACATTAATGTGGATATACTACTTACAAAATGTTTATAATTTTTGTCTATACATTGAAACAATGACTGTTTCCAGCAATTTTCTAGTATGCTAACATATTTACAGGTCAGTTGAGCATATCTAGGTTTTATTAATTTTAGAATGTTAGCTGTATCAACATCATCCAGTTAGGGGATAGATGAAATGTTCTGCAAAAGCCTCAATTGTTCTGCGACATGCGTCGCAGTTTTAAGCACTTTCTGCTCCTGGGTTGCCGAGTTTGTGATGAAAGCAAGTGAAAGGTCACTCTATGTAATTAACATAACAACAAAAGTAAGAACAATTAAATTCAAATCCTTAAATAAACTTCAATAACTTGTTTAAAAGTATTTAACATAAAATATACAGCCTTACTTGAAGTTAATCGAGAAAAGAGAGGCAAAACCTCTTTCGCTGCTTAACCTCAAAAGTAAGACTGTATATTTTAAGTTACATAATTTTAAAAAAGTAAGAACAATTTTATAAGTAAACATAAGAATGCTATTGACGTATGAAATATAATAAAATTAACTATTTTTTAAAGAAAGAACTTTTTTTTTTATTTAAAGTAATTCAGATTAGTTATGTTTATTAATATTAAAATTACATATGATAAACATCCAATACATAAAAGTGTTGTGTATTCAGAGGTCTTTTAAGTACTTCAGTAGATATTCACGATATTTATTATGGACAAACCCTTAAATCTCTTGTACCATCAAAGAGTTTTCAGAATATAACTATAAAATAATAAAATCCCCTAGACCATTTAATAACTGCATCAGAAACTTTCAATCAGAAATGTACTCTAAGCATAAAGAGTTACACAGTGTCAGATAGTAATCTCTCTTCTATTAAGAGTAACAAAAGTAGATTCATTTCCTCTTTTTTAGGATACACAAGTTGTAAAATAAAATGTGATCCATCAGTACATCCCCACTCTTGTTGCAACCACTACTTTCTCACACAGTGTGGTGAGCATTTGCAACATACCAAAGATGAGCCTAACGCCTGAGCAACAACTGAAAATAACCTTAGCCACATCAGTCAAAGGGTCTATCTCTTCACAAGGAAAAAGGCAGAAAAAAAGACATAATCAACATTTGTAACCCTGTCTTTCTGTTGAACCTTGACTGCAACCAAATCCTTATTCAGGAAGTTGACAAGGTTAAGGGCATTAAGTTCTAACCTAGCAATAATGCAAGTCTTGGGTGTATCATAGAAGGCATCATAGAAAATATTGAAATTTTTAGTGCTAAGTCCAATGACTTTACCATCACGGGTCCAAGGTTCCTAAATAAGAACAAATTCTGTATCAGCCATCCTCTTAGAGAGAAGAGCAGAAGCAGCCCTGTTGTAATGGAAATTCAACTGTCCTACTCTAATCTGATACACAGCAAAAGAAATAGAGTGAAAAGCCAGGCAAAGTTATACATCACGGCCAATGTCAGGAGAGGTCCTCCTACAAAGGCTCCAAAAGCCTTATAAATCACAACATAGATTATGGCGAGTCAGGCTGGAATAAACCTTCTGTCTCAGAGTCCAATGCAAGATCAGAGAAACTAAGAGCAGTATCAAAGGAACAAAAATAAGCCATGACATATAATTATGCATGTAAAACACATGTAATAGGGAAGAAGAAGAAAAATAAAATACTTACTTGCATATTTTATTACATAAGAATGTAAGAGTAATGTAAGTAAATGTAAAGGTAAATATAATAATGAAATTTTGAAAAAATACTCTTAACTTGAACCCCCCTTCCAAATAAATAAATAAACATTTTAACAAAAATCAAAATTAAATGGCCTTATTTATAGTAAACATTTTGTCTACTTTCCATTATTTCAAATTAGACATTTTTTGTACTTTAGAGACCAGCATAATACAGGAAGGAGAATTTTGGTACTGCCATCTATCAGACTAAGAGAAAATTATTTAAATTCTAGACAAATTTCAAGAAATTTAACAATCGTTTTCAATTATAAACTTATAATGGTACATAAATGATGATCATGTAAAACTGTTTATACAGACATGAGAGTGCAGAAAATTAAAAAAAGAGGAAACACGCATGTTCATAAAATTAATTTCAAATGAAAAATAACATGCGCAGGGAAAACAATACAAATGTGTTCATAAAATTTATTTCAAATGAAAAATAATGCTCACAGGAAAAAACTATACAAAATATTTTTAAAGCGACAAATTAAACTAAAAGAATAACACATCAACACAATAAAACGTGTTAAAAAAAAAAAAAAAAACATTAGTTAGCAATCAACTTTTAATAACATTGACATGGGGGGGGGGGGGGGGAGAGTAGTTCATGAGCGAGATATATTAAACACAATTCTACTTCTTTGTGGGTTCTAGAAAATCGTAAAGTAAGTTTAAATTTAATATTGACATTTTTGTTGTGGATGGATAAATATTCAAAAATAAAAGGCTTCCTGCAGAATGTTTGATTGGCGATGGTTAGAGATGAAAAAGGGAGGGGTGGGAGGACAAAAAAAATTACATGAGTGAGAAATATCGAATAATTCTGTTCTTTCATATGTTACAGAATCTGATAAAGTACGTTTAAAATGATTATTGACATTTATATTTTGGATGGAAAAAGATTGAGAATCTAAAGATTTTCGTGGAGCGTTTGAACACTGATCATTATTGGAGTTTGATTTTAACAAAATAAAAACCGCGAAATCAACAAAAATCGCAAAAAAGCGGAAAATCGCGGATCCGTGGAAAATTCTCATGCCTGGTTTATAGAATAGATTAATAAAAAACTCACAGATTCAAAATATTCCGGTCTTCGGCGATCCAAATAGCTAACACAGGGTGAACAATATGCCCTAAAAAAGATATATTTTAATCAATTTCTTTGTACATGAATAAATATTCCATACTGTATAAGAATTTTTTAAATGAACATAATTATGCAATTTAAAATTGTGTATCTTATAGTAAAAAAAATTTCTTTTGAACTTTTATAAACATTCTTTTATAACCTTTAGTTGTATGAACTATGGATCTACATACTGAAGTGGAAGGGGGGGGGGGGGGGAATAGAAAGCATGTGGTCGTTTCTAGGCATAATAAAGAGTTCACGAGCCAGCTGAATGCAGTACAGAGCTTTCAACAAGGTTGCCACTCAAATAGCAGAATGAAATTCCCTAGGTTTTCCAGACGTGTTCTAAGAAAATTCCAGTCTAGCCATATATTGTGCATTGGTTGTATTGAGGACAAAATAATTATGGTACGACTTGAAAACACAAAAGTTACATATTACTTTGACCTAAGGACAAACTGCCCTCCATGTGAGGTCTTTCTAAGAGGTCTTGTTTTTAAAAAATGGCGGAAGCTAAGAAAAAAACAAGAAAAATGACTCTACGTTAGAGGAAAAATTTTTTTTTTTTTTTTTTTTTTTTTGGCAATCATTGTATGAAATTCCCAGACTTTTCAAGATTCTGGTTAAAATATTCAAATTCCCTGACTTTCATGGTCATTTTTCAAATATCCTGACTATTCCAGGTTCTCCAGGTTTTCCAGGTAGCGTGGCAACCCTGTTTCAATATCAGTCAATACACTACTACTATTAATGGCATCTGCTTGTTAATAGTAGTAGTGTTCAAGCAGCGCCTAGAGATTAATGCGTGATCATAGTGTTGTTGTTCTCATCTGCCATCTGCAAAACCGTTATGGCAGAAACAAAGAACGTGCTTTGAATTTTTGCTTCCTGCTTGAAAAATCAGCTATGGAATCTTATCAAATGTTTCAACCGGCTTTCTATAAGAATGCTATGAACTATTCCAAGTTTTTTGAGATTTGGGCACTTTGGTGAAATGAGTGTTCAAGATGATTCTTATTCTAGGTTCCTTTCATTATTTCTAAACGACAAAAACATTATAAAAAAAAAAAAAAAAAACTGTGAAATAATCATTGATATTCCATGATTATGCTATTTCATGATTAATGAAATTTCAAAACAGACAGGAGTGAGTTGGAGCTCAGACTAGTTGATTTTACGACTGGGCATTAATTTGGGAGAGAGCAGTTTATTTTTGACTCATCTGATTTGCAAACCTCACAACAAGTTTTTACTTCCAATATATAGACTTTATAGACTAAAATTGGAAATTTATAGACTTAATAGACTAACATTAAATAACTTAATAACTAAATTTAATAGACGAAATTAGTTGTGAGCCCTGGATTTAGGACTTAGGAATTGACTATCATTACTCTGTCTGTATTCACAGACCTAGCTTGGTGTGACATTTTACAATTCATGAGAATGGATAAAAAAGAAAAATATCTGAAAGGGAATTGTTTTGTTGGAGTGGGGACTGCAAAAACACCTTTGCAGCAAACACTGGATAATATGAAAGTTTAAGAGTTCCATAGGTGCTTCAAACAGTGGGAACAACGATTAGTAAAGTGCATCAATTCTAATAGAGTGATTTTAAAAGTAATTGGAAGAAGCTTATATAAAATTTAATAAATAAATTTTTCACGATTTTTTTTTTTTTTTTTTTTTGGGGGGGGGGTGTCTTTTTATAAAAGATTCAAATAGAAAACATTAATATAGTTCAATATTAGCAATTGTATAGATTTTTAATTAACTAATTCTGATTTTTATAAAGGTACAGTTAATTACCCTACATATGTGGGATAAAATGTACCAAAAATTGTGTTTTTTTTTTTTTTTTTGCATACAACTTTGCCATTTTTATATATATATCTTTCATTCAAGCATCAATCAATTTCATTTTGAAGAAGTTTGCAGAATTTCAATAAGATTAATTCATTAATTTTTGAGAAATTCTATCCACTGCTTTTTTGAAGGGTTTCTGAAAACCAGTATCTACCGACTGAATTTTCCAAAATTTTTAACGAAAATTTTATAAAATACTGTTTAAATGTTGCTTTTTTATAAGCTCAAAATTTTGAAGAAAAAATAATTTTATTTATTATATTAAAAAAAAAAAAAATGTTTACAAAAACTTTATAAGATCAAAGTTACATGCTAACTGAATTTTTTGGTTTTTTCATCAGCAGCCTAAGATTCAGATCCACACCAATACATACACAGACATATTAAGCACAGATTATTTTCAAGCAAACTAGCCTCTCTCTTTTTTTTTTTAATAAATAAAGTACAAAAATTTGTTAGTTACCTCAAACAATAATAGTGACCACAATAAACTAAATCACCACCTTGTCCGCAAACTATGCAAAAATTCTAAAAAAAAAAGGAAAACATGTATTAATAATAATAATGTATAAGATTACGTACAACTGTCATCACAATACATCATACCAAATATTCTTTCTACCTTTAGGTGTATCTTTAATGAAATGACAAATTGATTTAAATATCTAAGACAAAACTGGTACAAATAATCAAAATATAGAATATTGCAAAACCTGAAATTTAACATTGTTTGGCATAGGTGATAAAACGCTGTTCTTTTGCCTGTAAGTCTTAAATTTTAACTATTTGATGACAGATCATTAAAACTGATACTCTTTGGACAATTATTCATACAAATTGGAAAAAAAAAATCTAATATACTATCAGAAAGAAAAAGAGGGTGGAGATTAAATTAATTCAGGGTCACAAGTAGAGAACACCAGGGTAGGCAATGTTCAATTAAAAAATATTTTTGCCTGTCCTAGAGTGATTGATTCTCAATGAGTACTATATTGCATCCATAGTTAGAAAATATATTCATTGTGTTTCGAATACTGTTCCGTTTACCACTTAAACAAATTCATTTTAAAAACATTGGTTTTTTTAACTCGTTGCACTTTAGCAGGGTGACTACAGAAATTCAGAAAAAAAATTCTCTGATATTTCCAGATTGATAAAGTACCCTGATTTTTCCATAACTTCCCCATTTTCCCTGATTATTGCCACCCTGTTTAACTGTGTAGCTAGAAAATATAAATAATCTATTACAGGGTGGCTACAGAAATTCAGGAAGAAAGTTCCCTGTTTCCCCTGGCTAATTTTGAGAGATTTCTCATGATTTCCGTTACCTATTATATACATTGCAAATTTTATGCATATCATATTTTTGTATAACAGGCTCGCTAAACCACTGCAATTAAAAAAAAACATACTGATATGCAAAAATATCTCAATCTTATTATTTTCTTCTTTCTTCACTTAAAATGAAAAATTCAAATTTTGGGAGAAATTAACAAAATTATAAAAGTATTAATCATTTTAATTCCACAACATATTAACATCAGAACATAAAATTATTCCTAAAGTTGTTGCACTAAAAATATTTAATTTCAAAAAAATCTTTTAAATGTTAACTTGATGAGATTCAACTAGAAAGCAGCCAATTCTGTGTAATCATGACTAAGATAATACATGCTTGGCAAACTTTCAGTCGTGTTTGCAAAGCAAAAATGAAAACTTCCATGATTTTCGGGTGTTTTTACAAAATTCCCTGATATTTCCAGATTGGTAATGTGCCATGATTTTTCCCTGTTTTCCCTTATTGTCTCCACCCTGTATTAATTTAAATATTTATTCCCCAATACATTTTTGTAGTTTCTCTATACATATACATATTAGAGAAATAGTCTGTAACATGTGTATATATGTATGTATAAAGGGAGTTGGGACTTTATTTTAAGATTTTTTTTAAAATTTAAATCTTTATTTAGGAAAAACTGTAGGAGAGAGGGTCATTTTTTTCCTGCTGACTCTGCAGCCCTGGTATGAACCCTGTAATATAAAATAATTTTTCGTAAACAAATATAACAAAATAAAAAATAGTTTTAAAAAAATTACATGCATATTCCCTGGTGATGATGTGCAAATGCTCATAACATCTTTTTCGCATTTACTACACACTTTCCCAACAAACAGAGGATGATCCATTACAAGTTCAACATTTTGTCTTAGACAAGCGATACAGACATCTGAAATATAGCAAGAAAAATAATTTGAAATAAGACATAAATTAAAAAAATTTTACAAACACACTTTTATTTCAAAATGTACTAAAAATTCCAGTTCAGTAGATGTGAATAATATACATGTGTGCAAAACTTCAATTCCACCCGATAATAGGAAAAAGGTTAAAATTCGAAAAAATATTTTGAACTAGAGTTGTATCCAGACCTTCTGAACGCCCCGAAATGCATTACTGCTTCAGCATGTATTGTTGTGGGAATTATAATATAGGCAAAATTTCAGCTCAACTGGTTGATAGAAGATGGGTTAAAATTCTAAAACAAATTTTAAACCCCAGTGCAGAAAGTTCTGTACCTGTCTGCAACATGTTATTAAAATTTCATAATCTGTCAGCAAAATTTGCATGTAATCAGGGGAGAAAATGGCTTACACTCAAAAGGCCTGAAAGCTGATGGGGAAGGGGGGGGGGTTGACATCAGCGGCGATCTCGTGCAACAATACACAAATACAATTTTACTACAGAACAATATAGTATAAACAATTGTGTAGGTATTCATTCAATTCATCTCATTCAATTAAATATTTTATAGCAATGCGTGACGCAACACAATATAAATAATTATAAATAATAAAAGTTTTAGTTTTGATACAGAAATTTTTATTTTATAAGTGAATTGTTATCCGAAAGTTGCAGACAAAAAATGTCTGTGACTATGTCACCGTGTCGCGGTGTTTCTGCCACTGGGTTTTAAACTGTAATTGGGGATCCAGAGCACCCAGGTCCCCAATTTAAAATCTGTCATTACTTGAGTATATATTGCAGGTCGAGTAAACATCATCCGCACCCGACCCGAAGGAAGCCTTTCATCCTGTGACCCACAAAGAAGAATTATTCAATTTACATTACATAAGAAACTGAATTAAAATTCTATTTCATGAAATACAATTATATTATTGAACATATCTTTCAGAGAATTAATTATTGCATAAATATTACAAGTATATAATTATATAAAAACTAGCATATAACAAAATTTCTTGTGTATTACACTTACTTTTAAAAGATCCACTGTTTATAAAAAAAAGTAAAATAAGGAAGCAAATATGTGTTTATAAGCAAATATGCTAGGTGCTTTCCATCAGCCATCGATGTTGGTCCTGGACAGCTACTGTGGACACATGACACTTGAAATAAAAGCAAAAATTCGTCGATCAAAGTGATTTGGTGGTGATACCTGGTGGGCTGACAAAAGTGCTGCAGACATTAGACGTCATAATCTACCGACTACTTAAAGTTGCATTTTGTCAAGCATACACTGGTGGATGACAATGACAACTAACATATTCACTCCAAGCATGAAAATGAAGCATGCGTCACTCTCAACAGTATGTCAGTAGATATGTGAAGTTTGGAATTCTATCACAGCCGATGCGATAACAAAGAGTTTCAAAGTAGCTGGAATTTCTAATCTGAAACTGGGAACAGAGGGCAATATGATTTAAGAGGACATTGACTGTGCCAGTGAAAATGAAGACTGTGACAATAACAGTAGTATTGGCAATCAGGATTGCTGATAAATGTCAATAAATAATGCTACTAGCTTTTTTGTATGAAAAAAAAAACTGCAAAGAGTGAAATTTTTATTAAGTAAGATTTTTTTCAGTTTTATTTACTTCTTTGAATACATGTCTTGATTGATACTTATGTCGAGTGAATACATGCAGCAGAAAAAAAAAAAAAAAAAAAAATCTGTATATAACACACACCTGGAGTTTTCGCATTAAATTTTAGGGGGGGAAAGTGTGCATTATACAGGTGTAAATACCGTATAAAATTTCAGAAGAATATTTTGTATTTTCACAAAAATAGGCCCAAAAATTAAAACTTGGATCAACCCCTGCATATAACATTTTAAATGTCAAGTATTAATATTTACAGATTTTTTCCTCTATGAATTAAGCTTATGATGTGAGGCTTTAAACTGCTATGAAAGAAGAGAATGTCATCCAATCTCTGCATTTAAAAAATTATATTCATAAAAAAGAAACAAAAAAAAAAAAAAAATCTTCAAATAAAAATATTTTGAAGATATGCCTGTGCTTTTACGAGCAGGTCAAAAATTGATGCTAACTAGACCCACACTTGACACGCAAAGCAGGTTACCTGTGGGTACCCAATTCGATGCAGGACTCTACATTGAAGTTATATATGCATGCAAAATTGATAAATATGTATAAATTTTAAGTAAAACAGAGTTCATACTTAAAAAAAAAAAAAAAAAAAACGCTCTAACTTGTCTGGAAAAAACAGTTTTTATTTCTTAAAAAAATAAAAAAATAAATAAATAAATACATAAATAAATACATAGATACAATAAATGATGCCCAGGGGTCCGCAGGGTAGATAACATTAGGACATTTCTAAATTCTCTGACTTTTCCATAACTATTTTTCACTATTTTCCATGACTTTTTCCTGATTTACGCTATTTATTTCCCACAAAAATTTCACAAAAGTAGCAAACAAGCTAGCAATTTACAATAATGAGCTTTCAAATACTGCTTATTTCTACAAAATTTGTCAGAATTCCTTGACTTTACGTGAAATTCCCCAACTTTTCCCATTATTCCCTGAGTAGTGGCCATCCTGGATGGAGAACTGCTCGATTTACTTGCCACTGGTGAGTAATTTTTTTAGATGTGGCACATAGATTTTGAGCCTTTCAATTTCGTTTTTGATATTAAATGTAGTAAAACAACTGAAAATACTCCTCCCAAAAGATGAACAATGCTAGAATAGGCAAATACTTTAGATTTTATTATTCGACCTTTTAAACTATTATTCGACACTGAACACTATTATAAGCAATGATGCTTTGGGAACTTGAAAGAATTCTGCTAAATGGTCAATTCACCTTACAATTGAATATAAATTTTGTTGTGAAGATTATTGAATCTTATTTTAATATAAGTAGGTAATAGATATTATGAAATATAAATTAATTTAGCATGACAGGACTTTTTAAAAATCTATTTTCACATATAAAGGGTATGCAATAACTATGCTACATCTCTTAGCAACAATTACTATATTCATTTCTTAAAATTCCTTCGATACAACTTTATAATAATTTATCAAACCAATAAAAAAAAAAAAAGAACTGCTTTAATTAGAGAAACTATTGAAATAATTAAAAGAGAAAGAGAAATTTGTAATGATTTTCCCTCCTTTACTGTACATAACCTTTAGTTAGAGTTATTAAAATACAAATAAAATCCCCGTAAAAAATTTTTTAAACATATTTTCCTGCTAGAGGGTGCAATAATCTAATGCTACATTTTTCAAAATCTTTAGGAAAAGTTTAAACCGTATATTGTAACTTGAAATATGAACTGGGGTGTTAATAGCATAGTTGACAACTCTTAAATATGTCTTTATATAGCAGCAACAAATAATTATATAGAGTAATTATCAGTATATACTTAAGTAAGAGTTAAAATACTTAACTCAATTGACTACAGTAATTATTTTAATAAGTATCGAATTTGCAAATATTATTTTAATGAGTTTATTCAAGTAGCAGAAATATGGTTGATATGTCACTACATAAGAAGTTAAATTATAGATGTGGATATTTAAAAAAGAAGAGACATTGCATATGGATTTTGTTCTTTTATAGTAATTTGACACTGATGGATTTTAAATTAATGGACTTATATTTTTTTGAATAAGTATCTTTGAACTTATTTGAAGACTCAACGAGATGAGTCAAAAGCTAAGGATGAATATGTAACTAACTGAAATGTTTTACTATATACAGTATATATGTTAATGTTTTTATAGTATTTTTATACTTTATAAAGGCTTTTTTAGCAGTTGTATTGTGAAATATTTGAATTGGTTGTATTAAAAATGATACGTTGTTTAGTATACATAGCATAATTAAAATTAATTTATACAATGTAATTGAATTATAATTTTAAACATATGCTAGCTTGATATTATGTAATTATTTTTCTAACTTCAACATTAGAAAAACACTTTCTTTTGAACCATATTCTATTCACCTGTCTTAAACAAAGCTTTCCTAATTCTCTCTACAATATTTCATTTGAATGAGACAATTTTCTTTATTTAAAAGGGAGAGAGAGAGAGAGAGAGAGAGAGAGAGAGAGAGAGAGATAAAAAAAATAAAAGGTGAAAATAAAAGAACCAGCAAATTGCAAGTCATTTTTGTATTTATTTGTAAATTATTTTATGAGAACTTTTGCAATGCTTGGCTGCAGGCAGTAGGGGCCCAAATCAATGATTTCACAGATGACAAAAGAATTTTTTTTGACTTATAAAAGTATAATAATTTGGTAAGAGCAACAAACTTAAACTGGAAGCATACAGCATATACTAGTCTGCGCTGCTGAAGGCAGTGGGGACCCAGAGCAAATTTTCCCAGATAAGATATTTTTTCCTCCCCAAATTATTTTTTCTTATTTATAAAAATTTAATAAGTAATTCATTAATAATAGTGATACATTTAAAAGTAGTGACCCACTAGAGAGCAAAACTCACTAGTTTGTGCAATAAATTGTGCAATGAGCATATGTATCCATTAGTGGACAAACACTTACGAGAAAGGAAATGTGAAAGAAAGTCTGTCAAATTTGAATAGTTTTAGAACATCTGGCTTTTGTAAGAAAATTTTTGTAATTGGGACTAAATTATGCAAAAAAAAAAAAAAAAAAAAAAAAAATGAAGAACAATGGATGCCTTACTTGCAAAGCAATACCGTTCCAATCCCCCCCCCACACACACACTAGAGCCCCTAAATAAAATAATAGGCCGGCGCATCACCGCCATTTTTTTGCCTCCGAAGAGGACAGCATTTCACTTGGCGTCTTTACCGCTTCCCTAATGATTTTAAGAAATCTTGATTTGAAGCTAATCCGGTCAAGATAAGAACAATAAGCAACAATAATATTCTTGAAAACACATTTTTTTTCACACTACATTCTCAGGATGTCATTTTATTCTGAGGATATCCTATGGATGTATGATGTGTTGTTAGGGCTGTTTCTGTTTCTTTTACAAAATGTCGCGAAAACTGAAATACGCAGTAATAGAAGGTCTGTGAACACTTTATATTCACTTCTTGAATGATTATAGCAGTTTATCGCTAAACAAACTTCCATATCATAGTTTACTTAGCTGAAATTATGAAATGTAATAAAACAAGTTACTCTAAAGTAACGTAAGACGATAAATTTTTTTTTTTTTTTTTGTAGTTTGTTTATCATAGAAACGCGCTGGGTACATGTGGCAAACCTAAGGCAACAAAATGCCTGATACGCCTTACCCCCCCCCCCCCCCCAATCGATGCAAATTGTTTCCTGGAGCAATTATTGTAATGCGGATTTTTTACACATGCACATATCTCTGCACATTCTAAAGCACTTGGCAACTCTGGAAATAACTTACAATATTGAAACTTGAATTCATTGAATATTTATATCAATATTGCTACTATGAAACTGAAATGCATCCTATTGCAATCCCAGTTTAGAATGTATGTTCACTGCTTTTCTTGTGTAATATTTTGGAGGAATTACTTTTCGCTTACACAAGTTCAATTTCAGAACACTGAATTTTTGAGCTTGTTCTCTTTTCTACACTTTGTATCTAGAAAAATATAAACTATCTATCATTAAGATGCTTATTATAATAACCCTTTTCTGTAGATTCTTTTTATGTTTCTTAATGATGCAAGATGTAATGTGTGTGTATGAATGACTGAGTCAGACTTCTAAATTTTAGGAGTCGGAGATAGAAATTTTTTCTTCCAACTCCACAGCCCAGGCCTCTTCATTTAATGTTACATAAGATTCTTCATTGCACTCTGTAAAATTATTAGAGTGTTTTTTATGATGTTATGTTACTATCCCTCGCAGTAAAACTTTTGTATATTTTTGCAGCACTATTACACGGAAAATGGAGAAGAAAGGAGAAATGTTCATTAAAATCTACTTATACAGTAGAGAGCCAGAAATCCGCCGACCTAAAATCCGTCGAAGTCCGAAATCTGCACAGCTTGTCAGATACAAACAATGAAATTCACTATTAATAAATTACAAAACTGCAAATCAGAATTTTTGAAAAAGATCTTGAATACGGATTTTATGTTTGCATTTTATGATTACAAAAAAGAAAAACAAAATAATAATAATATGAAAGACTGCAAGAGCCAAGTTGCTGCTAATGAAATTATTGACAGTATATTAAATTCATCAAAAGGAAATAATGATTATTGTGATATGATGATATCAATCAGGTAAATAATAACAAACTAATTTTTTTAAATGCTTTCTGATGAAGGCATAATTTTTAAAGAAGAACTCGATAAAATTCGTAGAAAAATAAATTTGTGTTACTACTATTCACAATAAATAAATCATGCAGGTTCAAATTTAGTTTAAAACTAGTTATATGTGAATAGATTTTATCTAAATTTGACAAATATTTCTTTTCATGTTTATTTATTGTTTTCATTATACATTTTTGTTAATGTTCATTAATATTCTTATGTACCTAGTAATTTAATATTCAGTGTTATTATTTACTAGTATGTGTTTAGTTTGAATAATATTCTGTTTTTATTATTCAAAGTGAAAATCATTTTTTATGGGCCCCGAAATCCACAAAATCGTAAAATCCGCACATTCTCTGGTCCCGAGCTGTGTGGATTTTTGACTCTCTACTGTAATACATTTTTGACTGCAATTGTTGCTATCAGGGTTGTAAAAAACCTAAACCCTACCAGTGGGATTTTTTGGACGGGTTTATTGAGTTTTATATAGTTTTTTTTTTTTTTTTTTTTTTTTTGGGGGGGGGGGGGCCTTAATCTTCGTTTTGAGAATTATTATTATTTTTTTTCTTTTTATAATATAAAGCTTAATATGATTAATAAATAAATAAAAATGTTAATTTTTCATTAAAATCAACATTTAAAAAATGTCTAAAATCCTTCTATGATTAAGAATTACAAGGAATTTTGTTTTAATTAAATAATTTATGTTTTGAATATTCTAGAATTCTGTTGGTCAGTTCTTTATAATGAAACACTAGATTTAAATTATTATTTTGAGTTGCTTTATTAAATTTTTCGTATTCAAGAGATTTTCATAAAATGTTTTGAATTATTGTTCTTCAATTAATTATTAGTATTTCATTGTGCTAAAGTTTTCAGGTATATATATATATTTTTAATTTGAATTGTATTTATTTATCTTTTACATTCTATAGAGCAATTTGAGCCTCTGCAATATGTATATTTATTTGCCCATGTTGAAATAATGTGCATAAATTTGTTTTACATTTAAATGTTTATTATAAGTTAAAAGAGCAATTTTAAAATAAAGATCTTGAAAAAACCCACTTGAGATTTTTTCTAATATTACTCTACTAATGTAGGAGTATTGTATTCAGTCCAAAAATTAGATATCAAGTTTTCAACTGATTTACATGTTTTAAGCACTCGAGTAAAAAAAACAAAAGTGGGTTTTGGCAATTGGTCAGTGTGTGTGTGTATGTGTGTAGAGAATCTGACTATCATATCTCCGAAATTAATAAAGGTAGAACAAAGAAACTTCGGAATTGAGTTAAGTCTAGTTGGTGTACAGATAATATTTTAACAATTGGTGAAAATTGGAATATTTATTGCTTCTTATCTGTTATATTTCTACTGGATTGAACTGGGACGATTATATCAGGTTGTAAAGAATTCTTAATAAAGTAATCACCTCCCAAATGTATTATTTTCTGCCAATGTTTTGGTACTTTGGCTCAGAAACTTTGTGGTTGCAAGTCCAAAAACAGATCAACATCATTTTGGATATCCTGTGCTGAATTGAAAATAGCACCAGCAAGTTGTAGCTATAGGTGTGAAGAAAAGGTAGAAGTCCGAAGGAGCAATTTCAAGGCTATATTTTGGATGTGACAAAAGATCCCATTCAAGTCCAGCCGGTGAATGCAGACATATGTGGTATGCATTACCTTGATGGAACAGGACATGGAATAGTATCTCACTGTACACCTTACTGTCGATAGTTTTACCTTTTACCACTCTATATACCAGATACTCTTTGTGGATAATACCACGGCAATTCCACCAGATACAAAGCATTATCTTTTTGTCAATCAAACTGCGCTTTGCAACGCTACCGAGGGGTTTACCAGGCACAAACCAATCCCCTTTTCAAGCTTGTGTTGTTGAAGTAAATCCACTTTTCATCACAAATGATGATCCAGTGCAGAGTGTTGTCCTTGCGTTTATATTTGAGCAGTTTAATGAAGGCCTGAATATGTCCATCCTCATCTGCTTGAGTCAACTCATGTGGCAACCAGCAATTGAACTTGTACGTCAAATTTATGTGATGCATAGCAAGACTAATGCACATGGTACTAACATTTAACTCCTTAGCTAGCTATTGAGTGGCTGAATACTGATCTTCCAGAAGTTTTCGCAGGCGGGCCTCATCAACGTCAAGTCAGTCAGAGTGGTGTTCTTCTGGAATGTCACAGTCCTTGTTTCTGAGCTTCCAGTACCAAAGCTTCACAGTGCCATACGATATAAAACAGTAGTACCTAAAGCTGTACACATGTTTCGGTTACATTTTTCAGCTGACTTTTTGCAACAGAGCTGGAAGTAAATGATGGTTTTAATCTGGTAGCATAATAGTTCCATTTCAGACACCTTGTACTTAATAACGGCATTTTTTTTTTTTTTTTTTTTAAGATTTTGCAACACAGTGTTCTAAAGCAAGTCTCTTTCTTTCAAATGCCAAAAATCATTTGACAAAATATGAGCAAACATGCTTAAGTGAACTGTTTCTGCAGACAATATTTGTGGTGGCGGGAGACTTTTGTTGCAACCGATAATTTAGCTGCTTTTACTTTCATTTTGTAATTGGCACCTTTTTTGTATGGTTTCCTGTGGCAGAATATTTTTAGGCTTACTGCGACAAATCTTGTTTGTATAAACCTCTTCTGCAAGAGAATGTTATTTAATAGCAACATATTTCCTAATTTACACATATGTCCCTTTAATTATAAAGATATCAATATTATTAATATACTGTAGAATTAGGGGTGGGAATCGATTAAGAGTTTTAACTGGGTTAATCGTATTTCACTAATCGGTTTTCATTTATATATATATATATATATATAATTTTATTTCAATGATGAATAAAACTCTCATATTGTGTACAGTCGGCAACAAAAGTATCCAAACACTAGCAAATTTCCTATATAAAAAAAGTAGAGTTAACACTGTTTCGTTAAATAAATCCTTTTTGAATCATGTTATTAGTCAGTCTAAGAACATGATTCGACAAGGATCTATTTAACAAAACAGTATTAAGTGTACTTTTTTAATATAGGAATTTTTGCTAGTGTTCGGATACTTTTGTTACCGACTGTATATATAATTCATAAGTTTGACTGAATTTTTTTCAAAAATTTTTGTCTAATCAATTATATCTGTTTCATAGCTGAAATTTAAATCAATTTTCAAAGTAATAATTGGTGACTTTAAGTGTTTTTTAAAGAAACATTAAATTAATTTACACATATTTTAGTTTTATATTTGCAGGCCTTGTCCATCTCGCTTGTCACAATTTTTAATTGAATTTTCAAAATTCCATACCATTATCATAAAAATCTCAAATTCTTATATTTCAGTTCTTCTTTATCACTTCGGACTAGAACACAGTATGTTATTTTCTGTTACTACTTCGATAGTTACTATCAGCAATTCTGAACAGACAATAAACGCTTGAAGATATTGTGAAACGCCGTTGACATTTTCCACATCAGAGGGATAGTGGAAATCTCAATCCCTTCTTTTCTTTTCTTTTATATCTTTAGCATTTCCATTTTTTGAAGGCTTCTTGTTTCTGACAATACTATTGCGCTAGCCAACACTTTCTGTAGAAGGCTACAGACAGGTGGTGTTGCTCCAGCATGCACATGGAGCAGCATTTTGTTTAATAACTGTCCTCCCCCTTTTCTATGTCAACAAAAGTGCAACATCTTCTTTTGAAAAGTTTCATTTATATTTATTTATTTATTTTTTTTTTTTTTTGCTTTTTCGTTATTTGATGGATGTTTCTTATAATGTTTGTTAGGAAAATATGTAAAAAAATAATATTTTGTTGGCAGAACAGCATTTTTACTTTAATTTGTAGTTTGAAAATTTTAATCGGATTAATCGATCCGATTAACTCGATTAAAAAAATTGATCGAGACTAAGCATTGATCGATTAACCGAACTGATTAATCGATTAATCGACACAGCCCTATGTAGAATAATTCTTAAATATAAGACGTAAGATGTTTCTGTTTTCTATTGAAATCTAGGAATATCTTTAATTTTTATAAGCAAATCTTTCTGCAAATGGCAATTTCTTTTCTGCGACAATGTCACCATGTTCCCTTAATTCTGCCACAGGGTGTATGGTATTGAGGAATTAATACCACAAACAGAAATAGATGAAACATGGTACTCCGGGTGATGAAACCATTCTTTTACTCAACAGGGGTCGATCCAGGTTTTAATTTTTGGGTCACTTTTTTGTGAAAAACAAAATATTTTTGTGAAATATAAAATATTTTTGTGAAAAAGTAAAATATTGTGTAAAATCTTCAGTTTTTACAATCACTTGTAATGTTTAATATCAAGTTAATAGTGTTTCGTTGAGCCAAATTAAGGCATAAATTAATAATAATACTGAAAATATGAAAACATTTAATAAAAGGATCATTTTTATAAAACAAAATCTTGTGAAGGGACTCACTTATAAATTTGAAGGGTCCCTTTGTATGGATTTGTATTTTGTGAAGGGCCCCTTTTTATGAATTTGAATTTGTGAAGGGTCCCTTTTTACCATGTGGAATTTTGTGAAGGGGCCGCAAAAGGGACCCAAATTTTGCCTGGATCGACCCCTGCTCAATGTATCTGAGAGCGGCTGAAGTAGTAGACTAAGTTATAACTTTAATGGCTTTTAATGTAAATTTTAACATATTCATTGTATTTGTAAATAGAGAAAAAAGTATTTCACATTTTACCAACTTAAATTTTCAGAATTTTAATGAAAATTTTCACATGGAACTTGTTATTTCCAGAAGCATAACTACATTTTAAATTTATAAAACAACCTTAAGGGGACAGACTACTTAATATGAAAATGAAGAAAATTTTTGATCAACATTCATAAAAAAAAAAAAAACAGGATGCATGTACAAACAAAAGTTTGTGTTAACTAGTATAACATAACTCTATTAAAATTTTTATATTTTCACAATCATTTTTTGTTGAATAGAACTTCTCATCTTTAGTTCATTTTATTCATTATATCAAAATGTATAGTTGAGAAAAATTTTAAGTTCATATTTCAAATACTTTTTGAAATATCATGCGCACAGTGAAAAAATACAATTGAATTTTAAAAAAAATAATCTGCAGTAAAAATAATTTTCTTATTTAAAGTAATAAACCAAAATAATATTTTTAATCAACAGAGTAACGTCATACTAGTTTACACACACACACAAAAATAAATAAATAAATAAATAATAATAATAATAATAACTGTACTTGCATTCAAAAAAAAAAAAAAAAAAAAAAAAAATCTGAAAGTTGATCAAAAACTTTCTTCATTCTCTATTTTTTACAGTAGTCTGTCCCCTTAATTACTTTTGTTAAATATCATGGCACTTTTGTGGACCCCGTACAGCAGAACAGAAAAAACTACTCAAAGTCGTAAGCCAAACTGCTTAAGCCATGAATCGAAAAAGATGGAGGGGGCCTCAAGAGTGCTATGGCATTTAACAGAAGCAAGTAAGGTTGTTTTATTAAATAAATTGAAAATTTTCACTTTCCATGAGATTTCTCTGGCATTTGGAACCAAAGTACTAATATTACTAATACCTTGAGTATTGTAGTTTTTTTTTTTTTTTTTTTTTCTTTTGTAATCAATGCTTATTAGATTCATCCTGAAACACCAAAAACACTTTTAAATGGAAAAAAATCATCAGCATTTTTTTTCATTTTTATATTTGATTTTTGAACTTTTGTTTTTTTCTCTGTTCGTTAAAAAGCAGCACTACTCCAAAATTTAGCAAATGATAAACAATCTGCAGAAGTCACTAAAAATTTCTTAGTAGACATCAGTGCATCTTTGTTACTTAGATGAATCATTCTGTTCTTTTATATGTTATAGAATCTGATAAAGCATGTTTAAAAGGAATATTGACATTTATATTTAGGATGGAAAAAGATTGAGAATCTAAAGCTTTTCGTGGAGCGTTTGAACACTGATCGTTTTTAGAGTTTGATTTTAACAAAATAAAAAATCACGAAATTAACGAAAATCGCAAAAAAGCGGAAAATCACGGATCCGCGGAAAATTCCGTATGTCGGTCATATTTTCGTTCTCAGATCTGATTGTTTTCTTTAGCTCGAAAAAAGTTAAACTTGACTCATCAAAGAGAATCAGTTCAGTCCAATAATTAACTAATCATTTTTTAATATTTTTTGCCATCAGTCAGCTTCCATAATTCTCTTCACTAAGATTGGAATTTTTTCAAATTTTCTGTCATTTAAACCTGCTTTGTTTAATAGTTGCTGTACTGTAATTAAAGAAATTATGCTGCTAAACACTTTCTCTGAATCTCTTTTATGTTTTAAATGTAATACAAACCGATTTTTAAACATTTGCTTTTTAACTTACGGTCATCTTGCTTGGATGAGCAACATGGCTGCTTAAAACCAAATTACCAGTTTAAACGGCTAAAAAATTTTATATCTTAAACCCTTTTACCAATATTTCATTAACATTTAATTATTTTGCCATCTCACATATTTAAATATTTTTCGATTTTCCTTCAAAAATTAATACTTTTTGTGGCATCGTTAACTGCCTTATTCTTACCATTTTTGAAATAATTTTAAAATTACAATTTTCCTGACAATTGCATTTTGTTTTTAACGCTGGACTCAATGCTAAAGTGTATGTGGAGGACAACATACTAAAATCTGTTCGAAAATTTGCTTTTTAAACGATAAAATTGGCGGTTGTAGAATGCGAAAAGGAAAATATCCAAGTGCGGCTTTTTTTTTTTTAATCGCGTAGTGTATATACATACACATAAAATGAAGTCGGAAAATTCTTTCGAATATCCAAATTCCTCATACCTATAATATTATGGAAATCTTATTAAATCTTACTAGTTTCGTAGCAGACTGAGTAGCCACTCTCGCAAGGGGGCTCCCTACTTCCTCTTGACTCATGCCGCTGATAGTGGATGTTTTCTTTTGTCGTCTTTTTTCTCTTTTGATTTGCAAGAATTTAAATTTTGAATAATTTCTATTGTTTCATGGAAGAATGCATAGTCTGGGTTATATATGCATTTTCCCATGAAACAATAGAAATTATTTAAAATTTAAATTCTTGCAATGGCAGCGAATCAAAAAACCCAGACTATTCATTCTTCCGCAAAAAAACAGAAATTATTCAAAATTTAAATTCTTGCAATGGCAACGAATCAAAAGCTGCTGACAGTGGAGTCATCTGCTCAAAAAGCAAGAAAAGAAGACAAAAGAAAACATCTAGCATACCAGCAGCATGAGCCACAAGGAACTGTGCTGAGGAAGCAGGGGGCTCCCGTGCGAAAGTAGCAACGCAGTCTGCTACGAAGCTGTAAAGTAAGATTTTTCATATACCGTAAAATCCCAAAAGTAAAATCCCCATTGAATATAACCTCCCCTCTCTTTTTTCGCTGAAAGTGAAATGTCTCCATTATCCTGAAAGTAACCCCCCCCCCCCCCTTTTTTTTTTCTCCATCCAACAAAGCTACATCCAATCTTCGGGCGCACTTACGGTACGTCGGCATTGCAAGTTAAATTTGCCATTGAATTAAGTTTTAATATTTATATATTATTTCTAATTTAACTAATTTTTCATAAAAGTGTCGGATGCATGTTATCAATGGAATCATTACACAGTTTTTTTACCTTTAATGTAAGAAATTACCTTTAATATTCCCTTTTAAGTAAGTAACGTAAAATCTCGAAAGTACCCCCTCCATTGAATATAACCTCCCCTCCCTTCATTTTTTTTAAAGAATCTTGATTATAACCCCCCCCCCCCCACCTGAAATTTATCCGTTTTGCTTTTCAAAAAAGGGGGGGGGGGTACTTTCGGGATTTTACGGTAATTAATTTAAGATTTATAATGTTCATTAACGTCATTTCAAAATTACTTCATAGAATATACTTATTCAGAATTATTAAGAATACCTTCTATGGTTTCTCTTCCACTCATCAAAGCATCAATGACATATTCTAGAAAGATAAAATATTTTTAATTATTAAAACGCAAACACTGGGTTGAAGAAAAATTTTAATTCTTCAAAACATTTCACAATAATTCTACATATTTATTTTTATTTTTCAAAAAAATTTAGGCATTTTTCCCATTTGAAGACTGCCACTTGACAATTTAGTGATTTACCCATATTACACTTATTAGTTTAGCATTTTAAAAATTTTCATGGTTTTCTCAAAAACTTGTATATATACAGACAAGGGCACTCAAAACTCAAAGTTCTGTGTTTTCTCTATCTCAATTAAAAATAAAATAGATGACACACAGCATTATAATCTATCAAGTTTACTACAAGTCACCTGATCATATATAGGCTATATTTATTTTATTAATTTGCTATAGTTGGTTAAAATCCTATAACTAATTCCCTCCTCCCCCCTCCCATTATAAAGCTTAAAATTTTATAAAGAGATTCTCTGTAAACTAAAAAACGAGACAATTTAAAATTTAAAAGACTCTTAAGGATTTTCTCTATGTTTTTCCAAAAAAATTTTAAAAATTCCTTGGGATTTCCCTTTTTTTTTTTTTTTTTTTTTTTTTTTTATGTATTTTTTTTTTTTTTTTTTTTTTTTAATATCTTGGGTTTTGCAGGTTTTACTGAATTTTAGGTACTGTAGTAACTCTGGCTATGTCAATTGCCCTCAACTGATATTGCTGTTAATTGATTAAAACCTAGGCATCTTTCACAATCGCCAAGATAAATTCCAAAATTATGTTTTTAAAAACATTTAGTTAAATCAGAGGCGATCTTAGAAAATAATTATAATAAATATAATACAAATAATAGTATAAATAATAAAAAATCTGGAGTGACTCCACTCGACTTTCCGAACATTGAGTAACTAACAGTTTTGTAGATAAAATAAAGAAAGAGGAATTGCTAAACAAACAAAAGAGAGAAAACCATAATAGAGTGTTTTTTTCTCCATATATCACACGAGGTTTTATTTAACGCTACTGAACTTTGAGCCCTTAGATCATAATGATAAAGAATTTTTCGTTTTGTCCCTGTAAAAATCTATAGATGCTAGATTCACCAAAATGCTTATAGTTAGTGCAACAGTGATTTATAATATTCATACAAATTTTCAGCTCAATTGAATAAGGCGTTTAGATGCTATCGCACTTTTAAAAATTTGGTCTCATAGGCCATAATGATAAAGAATTTTTCTTTGTGTCCCTGTAAAAAAACTGTAGTGCTAGATTCACCAAAATCTATACAGTTGGTGCAAATGCGACCTATAACATGTGTACAATTTTTTTGCTCAGATTAATAAGGCGTTTAGACGCTATCACACTTTTAAAAATTTGGCCCCATTGGCCTTAATGATAAAGAATTTTTATTTGTGTCCCTGTAAAAAAACTATAAGTGCTAGATTCTCCAAAATCTATACAGATTGAGTATCTGTGACCTATAATATGGGTATAAAATTTTTGCTCAATTGAATAAGGCGTTTAGATGCTATCGCACTTTTAAGATTTTGGTCCCATAGGCCATAATGATAAAGAATTTTTCTTTGTGTCCCTGTAAAAAAACTATAAGTGCTAGATTCACCAAAATCTATAGGGTTCGTACTATGGTGACTTACAATATACGTACCAACTTTCAGGTTAATCGAACAAAGCCTTTAGACGCTAGCGTGTTCACAAACATACACACATACACACACACATACATACATCATCGTAAAAATAGTGAAAACGGACTCAGGGGACCTCAAAACGTATAGAAACATCAAAATCTCGAATTCGGATTTTTGACATGATTACAATACTTTCCTCACTATAGTGTTCGGAAAGTAAAAATTCACACCAAATAAATTTACAAATGTCTTATTTATATATTATTTTATTATTTATTACAATAACTTCATTCATTGTGTAGCTAGATAAAAATACATATGGTGTGGGGTCGGAAATTACTACTCCAGTGTCACGATGTATTCTAGTTAAATATACAATTTCGTGTGGCAGTCCTGAAATGGAAAAAAATACCGATATTTTATTAAAAAGAAAAGCCAATTTTTAAAATCAAATTCATGAAATAATTTATAATCATACACATTGACTGACTGCTATAATGCTTTACAGGATTCTGGTTTAAAAAGTCAATTTAATTAAATCATATTACATCAATAAAAACTAATTATAATACATAGTAATTCTCAAAAAACATATAGAATTATTTTTTAAAAAAGTTGGAAATTATTTAGTAAAAATTGGCTTAAGTAAGAAACATTCTTTTACTTGTTGATTTCGAATAAACTTTGTATAATTATATTTTCTGTTCATTAATTAACAAATTTTCTATTTATGTAGGCTGATCTTTATTTTATTTTTTTCTTAGCAAAAGGAACTTGAAAGATTGTCGAGTCAGTCTTAAATAAAATTTATTAAAAAACTAGAAAAAATTTCAAAATGCCAAAATTACCTATTCCACTGTCCTCTGTCCGAGTTGATGATTGATGATGCACTGCAGTTTGCCGACGCACCCCAGATGATTGTCGAGGTGTTGATGTTGATGGCTCATTGTCTGAGGAGTCACTTTCTGCTTTTCGTTTACGACTTCGACGTTTAATCAAACAGTTCTTTCTTTGAACAGGTTCACAAAGGTAACATGGCCATTTTTTGCTTGATATCTATTTAAAATAGCAACAACAAATATAAATAATATTTAATATAGCACTAAATAAATATGATACTTGTTTAAGACAGTGGCATATCTAGACACAAATCATGGGAGGGGTAATCCAGTCATGCCTAAGTCATGTGGATTCAAAAAGTTTTTATTTTTATATTATTATTATTATTATTATTTTTTTTTTTTGTGGATTGATTTTCACAAAAATTGGAAATCGGCTATAAATAGTGATTATGAGTTCACAATATATTTTAATTCGCATGAGAAAAATATATAAAGTAAAAACATTTAATTAAATTCATATTTCTGACAGATTACTTCTGCATCTGCAAACACCTGTCATCAGGTTGTGTGGTAGAAATGCTGATGAAAGTGGCAGAAAGTTTCATAGCTGTCTGCGGCAGGCTTTTAAAACTTCATAATCTGTCTTCGAAATTTACGTGTAATCAGGGGTGAAAATGGCTTACACTCAAAAAGCCTGAAACTGATAGCGTCAATCTTGGGGGAAAAGGGGGGGGGGGGTAGCTAAACAACAGTGGTGATCTTGTGCAACAATACACAAATACGATTTTACTACAGAACAATATAGTATAAACAATTATAAAATAATAAGTTGAACTCATTCAATTAAATATTTTATAGCAATGTTTGACACAACACAATATAAATAATTATAAATAATAGAAGTATTAGTTTTAGTATTGATACAGAAATTTTTATAAATGAATTTTGAAGCGGAGGAGAAGTTTTGGAGCAGTTTTAAATGAAATTAGCACTTTTCTACATTCCCATAGAATCTCAGTAACAGGTAACGGGAGAAAAGAATACACTCATAACACTGCCTATCAAGGGAGATCTAGGCTCCCTAGGTCACCGTTGTTAAGCACTGTTTTGTGTGTTCCTACCATGGTAGTAAAAATCCTCAATCTCTTCTACTTTCATGGTTCCTACCAACACTCTATATGGGGGCTCTATAGTTCCTACCAGAGAGCGTCTAAGACGTCATACATCGGTAGCGCATTGTTGCGCCCGAAAATTTCTGTAAATTGCAGACAATTTTTTATGACTGCAGACAAAGACTGTCCGAAAGTTGAGGGCAATTTTTTTTATTAGTACAGACAAAGAGTGTCCGAAAGTTGCAGACTAATTTTTTAGTTCCCCATCATACTATAGGTATGGGGAACTTAGGTAATCGTGAAAATTTTCGACCTCGTTTTTTTTACTTTTTTACACGTTTTCAGGTGTGAGGAATCCGAAAATGACAAAATTTGTATGGTGTCTGTCTGTAGGGTGTCTGTTAGTGTGTTAGTCCATTAGTTTGTTAGTCTGTGTACACGATATCTCAAAAACAAATTGTCGCAGAGAGGTCAGATCAGTTTTAAAATATTACTTTTGATACTGGCAAGAACCCTATTCATTTGCAACATTCGAATTTAAAAACTTCGTAAGTTATTAGAAATTTACGATTTTCTTAACATGGGGGAATAGGACAAAAATTCACTTAAACGCGCATTAAATGGAAACTTTTACTGTAAAAATGTCAGACCAGTTTTTAAATATCATTTTTGATGCCGGAATGAACATCAGTAATAGAGGTGCCAATTTTCAGTAAGAGCTATCAGTAATCAGAGTTATATATTTATGAAATGTGAACCGCTTTACGGAATAATTTTTATGCACAAACTCGCATATAATAACGAATTGAACAGTTTTTGTAAACAATCATATAATATATTCATTAAAAGTTTAGAAACATTTCTAAATAAAAGTAAATAAATATGTATTTCTTTACCTTCATATAAAATTAAAGATTTATTTTATTTTTTTAAACCTGCTTTCTGAGGGGAAAAACATCTGGATCTCTCTCTCTCTCTCTCTCTTTTTTTGTTAGGGGGGGGGGAGGTTTACAAAAATGTATTTTATTTATTATTATTATTATTTATTTATTTTTATAGTCACTTTGGCATTAAAACATTGTTCTTTTCTCTACGTACCTTGCATATTTTTTGTTTGATATTACAGTATGTATTTTTAATTTATTAAGGAAAAACAAATAGATTCATCAAGTTCAGTAATAAAGCCTAAACATAATTGCATATGTGAGGAATATTGAGCACTTCTATCACTTTTTTGGTTCTAGAAGTAATCTTTGTTCACTAGCTGGGATAGAAGAGGGGCAGTCAAAATATGAATAATCAGATGAATGGGAAATGAGACAATTCTACTTCTTTATAGGTTCTAGAATCTAATAAAGCAAGTTTAAAATGAATATTGACATTTGTGTTGCTGATGGAGAAAGATTGTCAAACTAAAGCCTTCTGCAGAGTTTTTAATCGTCCATGGCTAGTTGGAGATAAGAAAATAAGTGAGGTTAAAAAAATTACATCAGTGAAAAATATTGTATAATTCTATTTCTTTGTAGTTTCCAGAATCTAATAAAGCAAGTTTAAAATGGATATTGACATTTATTTTGTGGATGGAGAAAGATAGAGAATTGAAAGGCTTCCGTTGTGCGTTTTATCGTCGATCATTAATGGAGATACTTTTTTTTTTTAACGATCGATACCCGCGATATTTTTAAAAGCGTATAATCCGTAATTTTTATATGTTGTCCGTAATGCCGTAATTATTGCCGTGAATCCGTAATAATTACGGACAAATCGTAATAATTGGCACCTCTACAGTAACTATAAATATGCTACTTTGAAAATTTCGCAAGTTATTGGAAATTTACGAATTTCTTAACACGGCAGCATAGGGCAAAATTTCACATAAACGTCAATTTTGAGAGATATTTTCATCGTAAAGATGTCAGACTACTTTTGAAATATTATTTAGGACACTGGCATGAATATTTAATGACTATGAATTTTCCAATATAAAAATTTTGTAAATTATTGGAAATTTACGAATTTCTTAACATGGCAGACGAGAACAAAATTTCACATAAACGTCAATCTTGAGGGATATTTTCATCGTAAAGATGTCAAGTCAAACCACTTTCAAAATATTATTTAGGATACTGGCATGAATATCATAGACTATAATTTTTCCAATTTAAAAAATTTGTAAGTTATTTGGGATTTACGATTTACTTAACATGTCAGAATAAGGCAAAATTGAGCATAAACTTCGATTTTGAGGATCATAAATACATTAGATAACTTCAAAATTACATTTATGATATTTGTTTGAACATGGTTGAATACAAATATTCCAATAGGAAAATTTCGTAAATTATTCGTAATTTACAATTTTATCAACATAGCGAAATTGTAATTTTTTCACATAAATATGAATTTTGAGGATTATTGCATTGGAAATAGTAGCATGAAAACTAAACAATGGAATTGACCCTGATAAAATAAATTAATAGATTAGAATAAGATAAATATATCAAAGTGAACGGTGGATAGCCTATTAGGCGGGGATTTCGTTCTGTCACTGTATGAAGTTTTGATCATATTCATTATGATTATAATATGCCTCGCACTAGAAATTTATGAGAACATAAATATGGTGGGGAACTGATCAGAGTCCACCTATGCCAACTAGTTTTTAAGTGCAGACAAAAACTGTCTGGAAGTATTTTTTCTGTGTCTGCAACTATGTCGCCGTGTTTCTGCCACTGGGGATCAGCATTTTTAATAAATGAAAAATTACTTACTCACAAATCCTAAAATTATATAAAAGTTTTGTCCAAAGGTTGTGCGGATTATAGGAATTTGTGGATTAGAGGTCATTGCCTTTGTTATATTTTTCTTTTGCCGATACAAAGTCAGTTATTATTATTAATTTATAGATAGACATTAAAACGGAAAGATTATTTCTAATAAATTTTAGAATAAAATATTTCTTTAATATTCAAAATACTAATTAATAACATTCATTTATGAAAGTAAATAATTTAAGCATACTGAGATAATACATAAAATATAAGTATGCATAATTAAAAAAAAAAAAAAAATACAAAAGAAAATAATTTTTAAATGCAGAAATACTAACCCCTCAGCTAAAAAAAAACTGCACTCTTACTGCTTTTTGTTAAAAATAACTTTCTAACTAAAGATTAAATAATTTTAAAAAGATTGAAAATTTAAAACTTTTCCTTGTATCCATACTTAAAACTGAATTTTGAAATTAAATATCTGGATTTTTAATGTTAAATATGCCTTTAAGAATCCAAAATCAGGATTGCCACTCAAATAGGAGAACCTGACTTTTCAAGGTTTTGCAAGTGTGTTCTAAGAAAATTCCAGTCTAACTGAATATTGAGCAATGGCTATGTTAAGGGCAAAATAATTATGGTACCACTTGAAAACACAAAAGTTACCATAATACATATACTACGTTATACTCCATGAGGGTCTTTCTGAAAAGTCCTGTTTAGAAAAATGATGGAAGCTAAGAAAAAAGAGGAAAAATAACCCTGCATAAGTGGAAAAATTGCTTTTTTTTTTTTTTTTTTTTTTTTTTTTAAGCAATTATCGCATAAAATTCCCTGGACTTTAACAGATTCTGGCTAAAATATTGAAATTTCCTGACTTTTATGGTCAATTTTCAAATTCCCTGACTATTCCAGATTTTCTAGGTAGTGTAGCGACCCTACAAAATTGCCCTAAAGAATCTAAAAAGTGTCCTTTATTTGCTAGTAGCATCCTGCTCTTTTTTAAACCTGGGGAGAAACTTTGTAAATACCATTAAATTATAAAAAATATTCTTGAATTTCTGTTATTGAACAGTTTTCTCTAAACACACACTAAAAAATAACAAAAAATCCTTAAAACAGGAAATACATTAACAAAAATTCCTACATACAGTTATCCCTGCAAAAATTAATTAACTAAGGTGCTAATCAGGGGTTGAAATCAGAATAACAAGTTGGGTGCCAAATGGCCACTAGCATTGTTTCCTTAGTTGCAATTATGTTGTACTAAGGTGCCATTTTAAAATTGTTATTTACACACAGAAACATATGCGTAAATGTTGTACATATTGCAATTATTTAAAATGCTCATTCTTTATTTAGTTAGTTTTTTGCATTTTAAAGATGTGCTAGTGCAAATATTTTTACAAGAAAGCTAGGAATTTAATTTTACTACTTTATTGCTAGTGCCTTTATTTAATCACATATTATAACTGCACACTGGAAGGGGAAAAAGAATGCCAGGCGTCAAAGTGACGACTAGGTATAAAATTGTGGTTGTCAAAACAAAATATTTAGTTGCAAAATACAACTAACGACCACTAATTTCGAGTCCTGGTGCTAATGCATACCTGCCAACATTTGAAAATAACAATTAGTAGCACACCAATTTTAAAAATGGATTGGACGGTTGGTTGGTTCATTTTTATCATGCAACACATGAATCCTAAACAAATAAATGTGTGTATATTACCATATTTTCTTGTGTATAACCCATGAGGTACTATTTTCAGCCCTGATGAAAAATTTTCCATATTCCAGACATCAGGCTTTTATTTGCCACAGCAATCCGGCCACATTATGTTAAATGTTTTTTACCCCCTCCCCACTCAGATTAAATATTTTTAAAGTTATTATTTTTATTGAAATAATTTGCATTAGTGTTCATATATATAATGAAAGACTGTACTGTTTAAAAAACAAACATGATTTATGAAACCAGGAGTAAAATAATTTTATTCAAAATTCAGAATTACTCTTTTTACACTATATTCAACCAGTTATTAAAATTCAGCAAAAATGCTAGCCAATCAATAAATATTTTTGTTGTGTGTTTAATTATGTGTATAATTAAAAAATATATAAATTATAATTATTGCAAAAAATTATAATCTTAACATTGGGATAATTATTAAAATTTTTTTAAATATAAATATTAAACACATTCAAAGGCTTCTGCAGGCATTTGATCATCGATTGTTAGAGGGGGGGTGTAAAAAAAAAAAAAAAAAAAAAAAAAAAAGAGTGAGAAATATTGAACAATTCTACTTCTTTATAGGTTCTATCATCTAATAAAGTAAATTTAAAAAGAACATTGACATTTATGTTGCGGATGGAAAAAGATTAGGAATCCCAAGGCGCCGCAAGGCGTTTGTTTGCCGATCGTTACAGGGTGGGATGGGACGCGAGGGGGGACACAAAAAAATACACGAATGAGAAATATTTAACAATTACATTTCTTTATACATTCTAGAATCTAATAAAGCAAGTTTAAAATGAAAATTGACATTTATGGAGTGGATGGAAAAAGATTGAAAATCGCAAAGCAAAACGTAGTCAGAAATGTTGCAGTTTTGGTGCTAGATAAAAATTCGTAATTTTGAGCCGATTTTCGTAGCATCGTAGTTTACGGCCCAAATTCGTAGTAACTACGAATTATTCGTAGCAGTTGGCAGGTCTGCTAATGCAGTGGTGGATTTAAGGGGGGGGGGGGGGGCTAGAGGGCTGAACCCCCCCCCCCGGAAAAAAAAAAAAAGTACTGACATTCCCAATTGACTATTATAGTTGTAAACTTTTCTTTGATCTCGAATAACACCTTGAACAATCTTAGCCCCCCCCCCCCCCCCCAAAGGTAAGTTCTGGATCCGCCACTGTGCTAATGGGTTAAAAACAAAATAGAAACATAGATGTAAAATTAAGTATAAATAATAAAAATAAATGCAATGTAAGAAAGAAAATAATTAAAATAATTCATAAATACAGTTGAAGATCTTTAATCTGCACACCTTGGTTCTAGAACTTGTGCAGATTATAGATTTTTGCAAATTATAGATCAATGATGCTATTTCCTCGCTATATAGATTAGTATAATGTACATAAAAAAATAAACTTTATGTAATTAAGCTAGAATTGGAATTATTTGTTTTTATATAATGTAATGAAGGTAATAAATATATAAAACAATAAAATATATTTAATGAAGTAGAAGCAATGTATAGTTTAAACTCTTAAATGAGTAGTTCATTAAAAAAAAAAAAAAAATTTACTCCTGCTTCTGGATTATGATTAGCAGTATGCAGCCAGATACTTGCAATGTGATTAGTTTTATGCAGTTTTTAATGACTGCATTGTAGATCTTATCCTCAAAACAAATGCTGGTATAAATTTTTCCTTAAATAGTTTTGTTTATTTTTGAAATACCACCCTAAAAAGAACATTTACACTAAATGGTCCTTAAACAGCTGTGAAAATACGCAATCTCACCAACGCATATGATGTCATTCTTTTCAACCAATGAGCAATGCCGTTACTGGCAGGAGTTAGAAAACAACACTTGCATGTGTTTTATTTGATTACTAATTGAATATTATTCAGACGATGTTCCGATTTGCTAAAAAAGTATAAGGCAATAAAAGTATAATTATTTTTTTCTTTTAAAATTAATTATGTGTATCTAAATCAAATTTTATACTCTTTTTTTCATTTAGTATGTGAATTAACATCATATTTTCTTATATACATCCAAAATGTTGGATTTTCGTTATTGCAAAATCTTTTGTTTACATTTGCAAAGTGAGTGTGGATTATAGACAATTGCAAATTATGGGTATGCGGATTATAGATCCTCAACTGTATTATGAGATTAACTTACTCTGTCAAATGACTCTTCAGAATCTAGGAATGTGATACACTCTTCGCAAAATGCCCTAAAATAAACATACACCAACATATATTAAAAATACTGAAGCATTTGTAACAAAATCATTAAAATAAGATATTTCAACATGAAGGGATCCACACACAAATATTAATATTTTAAAATTTGCAATGATTCAGATTTGAAAGGAGGGAGGGGATTCATAAAATAAAGATGAATAAATTTAAATCATAAGATTACAAGTTTTTTATAATTTATATTTCATTTCACTTAGCAAAGGTTCCCATTGGAGTATGAGATTGCTAGAATCCCACTATATTAAAAATTCCTATTACTGCATTTCTTTCGAGCACAATTTGAGTATTCAAAATCAGATAAAAATTTTTCAACAGATAAAGTCATAAAAAGTTGAGCAATGGGCTCTTCCCACCTGACATCAGAGATCACATGACAGAGGAAAAACAAATAGCAGACAAAGTCTTGTTTATCTAGAGCGACTGCTGAAATAACATATTTTCTATTCTTATTTTCGATCAATCGTATATCTGTGTTATTTTTTATACATCATTTTTAATCCATTTTATATCATTATTCATCATCTTTTGTTTGGTGTATAGATTTACAATCATCATTTAGTTTATATTTGTTATTGATGTTCATGAAGAACATGTTAAATACTCTGACTTTTGGTACTTAAATCAGTGACAGAATATCATACTGCATAAATCCATTTAGACCAGTAACTAAGTTAATTAACTTGTTGTAACACCTTTATGCAATTAAATTAAATGAAAACATTTTAAAATTTCAAATTATAATCAATAAACATTCCACAAGAACAAGCTATTATTTATTGCTAGATCAGTTAATGTAACAGTTAGACTACAACACACAAAAATAGATTCTTACAGGTGACAATCAATAAACACATAAAGTGTTTTTTAAAAATTATTAAATTTACAAATACAATTATTCTACTGCTTACAAATGCACAGTATTACTTTTATTTTATTTTATAGTAAATATTAACACTTTTGTTCTTAAGAACAATATTTAATTGAATTCGATTCTCAGAATTCGATTATACGTTTTCCTCACGTGATTGAGCAGACGACGGTGGGAAGAGCCCATTGCTTATGCATTTCTAATAAAAATTTAGATTCGGAATATCAAAGCCACATTGGTCCTTAATCACAAAAAGGGAAAAGAAAGGAAAAATTAATAAAAAACAATAATTATACCTCCTTTTTTAAAAACACTTGATTTTTTTTTTTTTTTTTTTGTAACAATTGTTTGGTGTTTTTTTTATTTGTAACTAGCCACCTTTGGCGACCAGCTGGTTCGCGATCCCTGAAAAATCCGACTTTACGAAACTCCCGCTCGGTGGCGACTGCGGTGCCTTTTTCCCGTTTTAGGTCTAATAACAGCTTATCGATATATCGTGAACATAGCTTATTGTAAGCGCAGTAAATTCCTGTGCGGTAGCGCCTTCGGCGCCCTCTTCCCTTTTCTGTATATGAAACATCCTGTTCGCTCACCATGTTATGATCTTTCAAATTTCTGACTTTAGCTAAGTCCCGCTCGGTGGCGCCGTATAACATTTTAAAAAAAGATTTGTGTCTGACTTAACTGTGGTTTTCTCCAAAACTTGCTTAATTCCGGGCTATATACCGTTAAAAATTTTTGTAAGAAATGTGAGCGAAAATCTGAATTTGAAACTCTGTAAAATATAAAAGAATAAAAATTTTCTGGTTTTTCCGTAGTTTTCTCTGAAAGTTTCGTACAGAATTTGAACGACTTATATCATTTTAATAGCCTGCAATAAAAATACTTTAAAATATATATCATGTATTACAATAATGATATCATGATTATTGTAATAATTATTGTTAATGATTATTGATTAATGATTATTGTAATGATTATTGTAATACATGATGTATATCATGTATTACAACAATGAATATCTATGATATACAGTCAAACCCCGATTTAGTGCCATCATCGGTACGCATAATAATATGGCGCTATAAGGGATTTGGCGCTATATCGAATTATAATTCTAACAATAAAATTAAGTATTCATTTACTTCATTATATTACAAGCATCAGAAAAATTGAGGATCATAGCACTAAATATGTGATAACTAGTTGTGATTTATTTCTATCTACGTAGTAATTATATATATGCAGGAGATAAATATTTTAAAATACTAGCTTGTTCAATATTTTTTTTTTTTTTTTTTTTTTCGTTACGGAAATGTTCTCAGTGTCTTTTTCTAAAGTTAAAAGATTATAAATCACCTTTTTATCGATTTAATTTTTTTTTCTAAATATATCCTTAGTTTGTTAATGATGTGTTTTGCTTCGTCAGATTTAATTTCTTCTTCTTCAATTTCAATTTCCTCTTCAGATGAATCCGAATTTGAGTCGTTATTTGTTATTAGTCCAGAAATTTCCTCTTGAGTATTTTCTTCAAATGCTGGAACATCTTTGTCTACATTAATATATTCAGCTGCAGTGAGAGGATGCTGTATGGAAGTTAAAGTATTTATGTAATGCTGTAAAACTTTAATTTCTGCAGTGTTTAGTTCATCAATAGATTTTTCACTATTTTTTAAGCCAGTATGACTCCAGCAGTTAATTATAGTCTCCATAGAAGCATCATCCCAAGCTCTTTTCATCATCCGAATCGCATCTTTTAGGGTCAAAACAGAACAATTATTTTTAGTGATACTGTCATTAATGTGTCTGATATAATATTTTCGGTAATTCCTTTATTTCCTATGAAGAATTTATGATTCTGGAATCTAAAGGTTGTAAAGCACTAGTGCGATCAGGAGGTAAAAATTCAATTGGGATATTACTGACTGGAGTTACTTTATGACAGGGTGCATTATCTAATATCAATAATACCTTACGCTTTTCCTTCCTCATTTCAGCATTAACATTCACACACACACCAAAAAAAAAAAAAAAAAAAAAAAAAAAATGCGAATCTTAACAAAGAGTTTTTTTTTTTTTTTTTTTTGGAAATTGTAGATTGGCGTTATATCGAGTTGGCGTTATAACGAATACTTTACATTGTAGTTCCTATTCAGAAGATTTGTTCCCTCGTAAATATGGCGGTTAAACGGGTTTGGCGGTATTTCGGGGGGCGTTATATCGGAGTTTGACTGTATTTTAGACTCAAAATGGCTAATCTATCAAGGGCGATTAACGATTTCTATTGAAATCCATCTAAAATTTAAGAATTCCAAAACTGCTTGTTTACAACCGAATTCATAAGAAAAAAAAAAGGGGGGGGGGGGGAAATCAGTATTATTCTGTTAAAAGTAATTCATTAACAGATGAAATTGGTGAATGGTGTCATTAACAGATGAAATAAAAATGAATTTAAATAAATATAATGTCAATTTATTTTATTTTTAAAGCTATACTTTAGATTTTTTAACTGCATACAGGTGAGCCATAATGACGGGCAATTTCGAAGTTCTGCTTTTGATCGATTTTAAATTGAAAAATCTCAAAAACTACTTTTTTTTTATTTCCAGTATACTTTGTCACGTGGCCGAAAAACGAAAAGCAACCTTTTCCCGACCTCTAGCACCTGTCACTGAAGAATCTTATTCTCTCTTCTCTGTCAAGGTCAGTTGCAAGAAATTCAGAAACGTCGATTCAGAATTTCATTGAAAACTGCCGCGATACTGAAAATTAAAAAAATTATAACTCATTCAGTTTTTGAAATTTTCTCTCAATCTTTTGGGAATTGAACTGTTGAAGCGAGATCTATATATATAAAAAAAAAAGAAATGATTTATCTCTAAACGCTTTTGAGTTATAAAATGTTTTGTGAAAAAATCGATGTTTCGTAAAATCTAAAAATGTGGATCGCTAATCCGTATTTTGAAAAAATGTTTATATGGTTCGAAAGAGGATTAAATGACCTTTTCAAATATACCAGTTGTTAAGAAATGGAACCGTTACTCGGTCATATAGGGCGTTTAAAAAAAGATGATCGCGAAAAAGAAAAATTTTCGACCCTTTTTAAAACTTTTTTTTTTAAATATAAAAAATCCGTATTTTTCAAAAAAAATTGTACCGTAAGAATCGGTAAGAAATGCTCTTTCTTGTGGTATAGGTGTATTTTTGATATTTCCAACAGATCGGCAGTGATCGCTTTAGAAAAACCCGTGGAATTTTTCTCTCTCTGCTTCCTCTTTTGAGGAACATGCTGAAAGGGCTGAAATTACGATCTGCTGGCTTTTTAATTAGACATTGGTCGACGTTTTAATTAATATCTCCGAAACTAATTAAAATTTTTAAATTCTTTTTTCACTATGCACTCGGGCAGGCTTCTGAGCACCCGTATGTCAAATTTTGTAGTTCTGCGTTCAGTAGGGACTGAACGTATAGATGCTCAGACAGACAGACAGACAGACAAACAGACAGACAGAGAGACAGACAGACATCATCTTTTATTATTATAGATTCATGAAAAAGAAATCAGCAAAATGCAAACTATTTAATTTCTCCCTTAAATGTGAGAAATCCTATTTTATTTTTTTATTTTCCTTTGAATGAAAAAATCCCACTCAATATTTTTTTTTCTAGTGTGAATCCAGCTGAGTAAGGAATATACAGAAAAATATATTATAATTTTTAACACAATTTTACTCATTTTAAATGTGTCTTCATAAAAAGGATAATGGATGTTACATTATTTTATTTTTATTATTATTATTATTATTATTATTATTATTTGTAAATTACTATCAAGAACAGTGGTTCTCAAATTTTTAAATCCATGACCACTTAAAACCTTACAAAAATAGATGTAGGCACACTATAAACAAATTTCAGACATACATGTTACAATAATAGTAAACTTAAATATTTAACACAATTATGTGCCAGCGTGTGATGTGCAGTATTGTTTCAAATGTCAGCCACGTGAGATCGACAGCAAATGTGTTAAGAGACATACTTCTTCACAGGCTTGCCACTCAAATAGCAGAATGAAATTCCCTAGGTTTTCCAGACGTGTTCTAAGAAGATTCCAGTCTAGCCATATATTGTGCATTGGTTGTATTGAGGGCAAAATAATTATGGTACCACTTGAAAACACAAAAGTTACACATTACTTTCACCTAAGGACAGATTGCCTTCCATGCGGGGTCTTTCTAAGAGGACTTGTTTTTAAAAAATGGCGGAAGCTAAGAAAAATGACTCCACGTTGGAGGAAATTTTTTTTTTTTTTTTTTGCCAATCATTGTATGAAATTCCCTGACATTTCCAGATTCTGGCTAAAATATTCAAATTTCCTGACTTTTCCCTGACTTTCATGGTCAATTTTCAAATTCCCTGACTATTCCAGGTTCTCCAGGTTGCGTGGCAACCCTGTCCTCATCAAAATTATACATATTTCTTTGTGAGAGAGAAAAAAAAAAAAAAAAAAAAAAAAAAAAACATTTAGGACAATTACTGTTCTACTTAAATGTGCTAGAACATAAATATGAAATTTTTGATACTTTTGAAATTGAAATTTGTGACAAACAGTTTTTAACCTGTATTTCTTTATATATATTGTTAATTTTTCTTAGATAGTGAAAGTAATTAAGTACAAAAGCCTTTAAGTTTGAAAATTTTATTTCTTGAAAATTTCTTTCATTCATAATTATTGTGGACATAACAATTTTTGATGTTGACGTTTGGGTTAAGGAGACACTTCACTTAATTTGAGCAGCAATCTAACCCCATGTTACTCTATGGAGAAATCTGCTTTCTAATTACTCATTACACAGTCTTTTTATTTTTTTTATTATTATTATTGTTTTCACATTAAGAAAATTCCCAACCATTAAAATGTATCTTGTGTTTCAAAAATTATTATTGCTATTATTATTATTATTATTATTTTAATATTTAGTTTTAAAGCTCTAAAAGTGTGAAAAATTAACTAAGAGCATTGATAGATAGATCACAACAAACCATAAAAATGATATAGATGTTAATTTAACTAGTTCCTTAAGCAATAAATAATAATAATAATAAATATACAAATAAATAATGAAAAAATATATTCCTAATATATTCTTAAATAAAATTTTTCTTCGGAAATACAGGATTTTAGATTTCCCTACATTTTCCCAGTAGCATAGCAACCCTGTATTAATTCATCACTAATTCGGGGGGGAGAGAAACTTCTGCATACTTTTTTTTTTTTTTTAACTGCCCAGTTTTTGTGAAGGTCCATTTTCAGTTCTCCATTTTTTGCAAAGGGTTCATTTTAAGCTTGCCGATTTTTTGTAAATGGTCCATTTTCAATTCTCCTTTATATATATAAGGTCTGTTTTTAAGTTGTTTGCTAATTTTTCAGATGGGTCTATTTTAAGATTGCAGATTTTTGTGATTTATATATATATATACCATTTAAATTAAAACATAAGCTTATCACCTACCAACGGCCTGAGTTACAATGATTTAAAATCTGATCGTGATTTTACTTATTATAAATTAGAAGGCATTTTAAATTATTAATTTAATTATTGTTACTTAAAAGAAAATAATAATAAAATAGATAAAAACAAATTAAAGACAGGAAAAGTATTTCATATTATTTTTATCAAGACAAATATTTCCATCATAAAATTGTAAGAGAAATAAATATTAAGAATATTACTATCAAATTTACCTTTTACAATATCTCTCACTGCAATATACAAGAGTTCCTCCCTGTCCACAAATTATGCAGTATTTCTGGAAAAATAAAATAGTGCATTGTGTTAAACATAAAAATTCTAAAATTTTAGCTTTATATGAATATATGTATATAATACAATATTTGCTTTAGATATTACTATGAATAAAATAAAGTACATATAGATAAAACAATAATATATAATTTGATATTAAATATATATACATTAAGATAACAGATATTTATGTATATCCCTGCATTTATAGGAAATTTTTAACTAATAATGATCTTGACGAAAAAAAAATAAATAAGTTAAAATAATGCTGCTGCTACTACTGATAATAAAAATTAAAATAAAAGTTGTTAATAAAAATGTTGTCACAGTAAAATATCTGTACAAAGCATTTATTAGTTCATTGGTTTACTATATATACAGTAGAGGCCTAATCAAATTTTACATGAATCTAATTCTTTAAAAACATTTCTTTAACACCCAAGTTATTTTTATTTAATTATTATTTAACTTATTTTTTAATGTACTTTCGTTAAATTCCAATTTCATGTCTTTAATTTTGACTTTTCTATTAATACTCTTTCTTAAGTTCCAACTAGCTCTCTATTCTTGCTTATGATTGGTCAAAGGGCATCCTAGATTTCACCGGGGGTATTAAATAGACATATTTTCTCTAACTTGGGTTTCGTTTCTTCACTAGCCGAGTAAGAACTGTGTCAATAATAGACCTTATATATATAGACTACGCCACCAATAGGACTTCCCATTATAGTGAATGTCTTCAACATAAGGGTGTAATCTTTGCGGTCAGAACCGTATGTCATGTGACATGGAGTTGAGGGCGATTCTTCCATAAGAAAGCACTTATTTTTGTAAGAATTCAAACAAAAAATTCTCCCCTTCAGAATGTTTTCTCAAAAAAGAATTTTTTTTAAATTAATCTATGGCATTTTAGCTTTCCAACGATGCGTAAATCTAAAGGCTTAAATGAAAAGTATGTGTACAACACAAAAATTAAAAAACTCTAAACTACTTTCTTTCCTATGGAAAAATGACATAATATTTATTCTTGTCTCTCTCTCCTAGTCTACATCATGTGATAATTTCGCTGGGGAAGCTACTTCATGTTGCAGACAGATAATGAGGAGGGATGCGTGGTCTATTATATAAGGTCTATGGTGTCAATTGAGAAGCTCTTAGAGCTTTTTCTTTTTACTGATTTTGCAAGCCTATTTAATGATAGGAATCTAAAATTACTAACACTTTCATCTACCTATGCTTAAACATACTAATCATTTTTAAAATTTGTTAAGATTTAATTCAGTTAGGATTTTGAAAATAGAAAATGTATGTCTCTGTCTCTCCCCCTTTTTTTATGACTGCAAGATCCCCCTGGCTTTAAGTTTCTTAGGAAACTTTCACTCAGCTTCCATTAGCTTCATCAGGTGAACAAAGTAGGCATGAGTGCAGCAAACTAAGTAACACTCATGCCTACTTTATTCACTTGACAAAGGGTAGTGTTTTATTTCGACTTGAAACAACTGTTATGAGTTCTTGCATTTTATAGTGTTTATTCAAATTTTTATATTTATTACTTTTAATGCCAGTTCTGTGGTGCTTTTTTAATAATAAACATGCCTATACATAACGTACCCAATACCACGATTTATCTGCAAATCAAAAGTGGTTGACCAGGTTTACTAATACAGTTAGTAGTAGTGACTTGTGAATTAGGCAAAATTTCTACTTATAAAATAAATAAATATTATTATTATTTTTTTTTTTCTTTTTTTAAGTTGCTAAATTAATCTGCCCATATAACTGAAAATACAATTGTCAGCACACTAGGACACTAGGCCTCAGTCTAATGGTTCTTTCTAAGAGGTCTCAGCACAAATACACATGTGTTTTTGAGAAAACCATAGAAAACTTTGCACAAATGGCCCAACAAAGACCGACTTGGGATCGGAACTGGCTTTCTCATCTAATAAACTTAGAAAGCATAATCTCTCGGCCACTGATGAGGCTCTTCTCCTTTCAATAACATATAATATATTCAGAGATAGATTGTAACATAAAACAAAATTATTGTGTTATATGTTTATAACACATTTGACAACATTGAAAAATAAAAATAAAAGATATTCTACAAGTGGCATTTTGAGGCCTAAAGAACATATACAGGTTTTTGACACATGCCAGTTATTGAGCATTTAATTCGGTTTAGCCCATATGTCAAACTAATAATGGCACTTCAAAATTTTATTTATTTACCTTTCTGACTAGATATTTTTCGCTAGTGACACTACCACGTCTTTAGCTATAGCGTTGTCCTGAATCTCCTCCTCCTCTTTATAGCCCAATCTGAGTATATTTCGGCATTTGTCATCTATTAATGCCTGATCATGGTCAATATATGTCTAGAGGTGCCAATTATTATGATTTGTCCGTAATTATTGCGGATTTACAGCAATATTTACGGCATTACGGACAACATATAAAAATTACGGATTATACGCTTTAAAAAAAATCGCGGATATCGATCGTTAAACTAAAGAATCCCCACTAACGATCGATGGTAAAATGCACAACAGAAGCCTTCCAATTCTCAATCTTTCTTCATCCACAACATAAATGGCAATATTCATTTTAAACTTACTTTATTAGATTCTAGAAACTATAAAGAAATAGAATTATACAATATTTCTCGCTGATGTATTTTTAATCCCCCGCCTTTTTTTTTTCTTATCTCCAACTATCTATCGACGATTAAAAACTCTGCAGAAGCCTTTAGTTTCCCAGTTTTTCTCCATCAGCAACATAAATGTCAATATTCATTTTAAATTTGCTTTACTGGATTCTAGAACCTATAAAGAAGTAGAATTGTTTCATTTCTCATTTCTCTAATTATTTATATTTTGACTGCCCCTCCCCAGCTAGTGATCAAGGTTTACTTCTAGAACCAAAAAAGTGATAGAAGTGCTCAATATTTCTCGCATATGTAATTATTTTTAGACTTTATTACTAAACTTGATGAATCTATTTGTTTTTCCTTAATAAATTTAAAATACATACTGTAAATACAAACATATTGCACATTACATCAAACAAAAAATATGCAAGATACATAAAGAAAAGAACAATGGTTTAGTATTTAACGCCATAAAAACAGTTGTCTATTAAAAAAGTGACTATTAAAAAATAATAATAATAAATAAAATAAATTTTTGTAACCTCCCCCCCCCCCCTTCAAAACAGATTAAAAAAAAAAAAAAAAAGTCTTTCATTTTGTAAGAAGATAAAGAAATACATATTTATTTACTTTTGTTTCAAAAATTTTCTAATTTTTTAATTAATATATTATATATTTGTTTACAAAAACCGTGCAATTCGTTATTGTATGTGAGTTTGTGCGTAAAAATTATTCTGTGAAGCAGTTCACGTTTCAAATATGTAACTCTGATTACTGATAGCTCTTATTGAAACTTGGCAGCTCTATATGTCATATGATTGGACAGTATCTCCATAATTTCTCTTTTTTTACACGCGATTTTTATTATGGTAATTTGTTAGTTTTTTAGTATGGTTTAAATATAATACCTTATTACTGGTTAGTTTTGGTTAGAGTAATTGTGGAGGTTGTATACTTTTGATTTGTTTAAAAAATATATGAATCTTCACCTTTTTTAAGACACATTCACACACTAATTTTAAATTTTACAATCATACAGTGCCTTCAAGAATTTTAGTATTGTACTCCAGATCAAGCAATTACTTATTTGTATTGTTTATTTTGCTGATTTCTAATATATCAAATAGTTCTTGTTGCAGAAATTGAAATAATATAATGTAGGAAAAGAAGAATATAAAAAAAGTCTCCCTTTTTCATCTCGTGCTGTTGGCATTTAGCCAAGAGAGCTTCTTTAAGAAGATCTTCCCCTATCAGAGTTCAGTTGGAGAAATGACTTGACGAACAGTGGATCCGCTGCGCCAAAAACAAAAGTAAAAAAATCTGAAGTGATGAGTGAAAAAAATCTTAATTTGTATTCTTTTGACAGACGCTTTATAATTCAGCTAATATGTATAATAATTGTAATTTACAGTGTATCTTAATTTCATTTAATCTCGTAAAATAAATCCTTCGTATCGTAATACAGTTCCCACTGCTTATTAAAATCGCATTCGTTCTGAGCAAAAGTGATTTTATTAAGCAGCTGATTTTTATATCTAGCGAATGTTCCTGCACTTAAGGAAAAGGTATTACTTCCCTGACTTTGGAAAAAAACTTCAAAAGGTAACGAATTATGGAATTACTAAACAATATTAATTAATTTTTGAGAGATAATTAATTAATTGCTCCTTCGATATAAGTAAACTAAACACATTCCAAATTCCCATGCACTTTTCTTTGAGGAAAGTCATCATTACTTTACCAAAAGTTCACGTGTTGTTCTTATAAATTTAAAATCTTTCCGTTTAAACCTTATGAATTATAGTAATTTCAAAATAAGAACTGCCATTTAATAATTTAAAAAAAAAAAAATCATTTCAAATCAAATTTGTAATTTATTACGGCGCTTTGAAGAATACATTCCTTGAAATTGTTAGGTAGATAATTTATGGGGCATGTTTAATTTGTAACTGTGTTGCAAATCTTCGACAATGAGCGATAAAGGAGAGTTTATTGTGTTTTAATTTCTGTTTCTATTTAAAAAAAAAAAAAAAAAAAATCACAATGCAAATAAAATTTTTTGAGTAAGTATAAATGATATTTTTGCTGCTGAGTAGATATTTTTGAGTTTATTAACCGGCGGTTTTAAAGGTAGTTTGTATTGATTTCATTCCGGTCCTGGCAATCTGATCAGATTAAGCAGCTGATTTTATTAACCAGTGAATTTATTAAGCAGCGGTTACTGTATTAATTTGAAAAGTTTGAACTTTGTTTATTAGTTCCGTTTTCGTATGTTATATGTAATAACATTTTTCAACCCGCTTTTTAAACACACCTTCAAGCAGATATTTCAATTTTTATAATCATACAGGGTCTTCAGGAATTTCATTACCTCCAATCACATAACTAAAAAATGTTTCTAAAACTCTGGAACCTTTTAGAAATATCTGAAAGCCAATTTTTTCCAGAAGGTCCCCATAAAATTCCTAGACCTTTCAAGAGGGTTTCACGAAGATTCTACACTAAATTCATAAAAAAGATGACAGAGATTTAATATAAAAGCATTCTAACTAGAACTAATTTTCACTTTTGATTATCATTTTCAATTTTAGTAATATAGAATCCATAAAATTTGCATATTTCATTAATTTAATCTGAACAACAGGGTTTCTTATGAGATCTTATATTTAAATGTGACAACTGCTGTAAACAGGTTAAATTTCCGCTTGTTGTTGAACAATGTAAATAATCAATAATTTTTATATTATTGAGGTAATGTCATAATGCAACACAAAATTCACCAGATGACTGGTGGTAAAGAGTAATTAAAAAAATTTCATAGAAAAAAAAAAAAAAAAGCTACTTATACACAATATTTTTTTCTATTTATTAATCACATAATGATTAAATATATCACAATAACCTTTTCTATACTAACTTACATGAGATTTTCCTGGAGGTTTATTGCATATTCTATCAACATCTACTTTACAAAAATTGCAGACTTTTCCCTGGAACAATGGGTGCGATTGGACTAATTCTCCATTTGTTTTACAACAGGCTACACAAATATCTAAAAACATCATTTTGAAAATGTTTGTAGTTGCATCAAAAGCATTAAAAGAAATTACAATCTATATAACTTAAAACAAAATTTAATAAAATATAAAAAAAAAAGTACCTTAAAAATAATAACGATACACACAGTTATTTTAATCCTTTAAAAATGATACGCTAATGCCATGTAATGTATGCACAGAAATTATTCTTGTGCTGTAAAACATGGGATTAATACAGGCAAAATTTAAGGCCCTTTAACTTTTTCACATGATTTCACTTCATAAAAAACAAAGACCCTTTCACAAAATTTAAATCCATAGAATGGATCCTTTCAGAAAATTCAGATTTGTAAAATGGGCTCTTTTACAAATTTCATATTTATTAAAAAGAAATATGAAATATTTCTTTTCATAAATATGATATATAATTTTTATAAATATTATATTCTATAATATGATTATATTGTCTTTCAAAATATTTTGTTTTATAAAAATTATCGTTTTATATATATATATTTTTAATTAAAAAAGCTTCACCAATTATTCAAAAGACATCACTGACGTATATTACGAAGATATTGCATCTATTCAGAAACAAATTATCAATACATATTCAGAAGAAATAGTCAATAAATATTCAGAAGCCATAAACCATACATATTCAAAAGGTCTCGCCATCAAATATTCAGAAACTATTTTCTATACATATTGTGAAGTTATAGCCAACAAATATTCAGAAGCCAGAATCAATACATACTCAGAAAGATATTACCAACAAACAGGGTTTAACCTGGCAAAAAAGTTTCTTTAGCATTTTAGCTAAAACATATAAGCAGTATTTTAGCTTTTTCGATAGTTAATTCTTTGAATAGTATTGATTTCTTTTTCTTAACTTGGTTATCCTCAATTTTTTTTTTTTTTTTTTTCCTGTTTGTTTTGTTCACTGAAGATTTTAACCAAGCATATATTGCGATTTAAGAAAAATGAATCAGCAAAATTTTGTTTCAATTTCAACAAACGCAATACTAGCACTGAGAATACATCTATGAAGCAAACTCTTAATTGTGTTTTTAAATATTTTTGCATTTAAATTCAACTATTAAAAGTCGAAATTAAATCCGAATATACTAAATAGATAATGATTCCCAATATTTTCAGTAGTTTTGTAATTTCCGTCCACGAATATTTGTCTAAAAACTAGAGGTAGTTATATAAAGATATTTTATGAAGTAATCTAGTTTTAGCTTTTTAGCGAAATTCTTACTGACATAGTTTAGCAAAATGCTAAAAACACTAATGGCAGTTTAAACCCTGCCAACAAATAGTTAGAAGCCATCAATATGTATTCTAACGATATCGCCAACAAATATCCAGAACCACCGTCAATACATAGTCATTAGATATAGCCCACAAATATTCACAATCCATCATAATACATCTTCTATAAATATCTCCAAGAATATCTATAAAATATTATCAATATATTCAGAAAATATTGCCAATAAATATTCATAAACCATCCAATTTCAGAAATGTTGATGGTCTCGGATACCAAGACTGGAAATTCGTTTCTACATGCAAGGAAGAATCTAGATTAACAGTACAGTACGAAGCCGAAAATCCAGACTCCAAAAAATCCGGAATCGCCAAAAATCCGGACAATTTCGGCGGCATTAATCATCATCATCATCAACAGTGATTTTTTTTTTTTTTTTTTTAAGCATAAATATATCTAAATAATGAATCGAAAAAGTATTTTATTTCTTAGTAATCTTCAAAACCGGCATTTGCAATGTCTGTAAGAGGAGGGAGAAGAAGGTTATAATAATAGTAACAGTTCTTAAACATTTATCTAATTGAGAACTAAATTCTATATTCTATTTCAATTATGCTCAAACTTTTAATTAAAAAACGTAAAGTACTTAAAAAAAAAAAAAAAAATCACAGAAATGTTTTTCTTATTTTCTTTTATTGTAACTTGTACTAAATTTTGTATGCAAATATTTCAATAAATCTGTTTTGTTTTTCAAGTTTAATTTTTAATTTTATTTATTTTTATTTATGTATTGTTAAAGTTGATAAAAGGAATGTTGCAGAATATGTTTAAAAATCGTAATATATTACTTTTTACTTGCATTTGCATATTATCCAAGTACTTAAACCATAGTATTATATTTTTTAGGCATGACCAAAAATCCGGAAAATCTGAAAATCCGGAATCGCTGCGGTCCCGACGATTCCGGATTTTCAGCTTTGTACTGTAGTAGGTTTTGAAAAATGTAAAAGTTTTTACAGATTTGACAAGATATTTTAAGATACTTCAAGAAATTAAATGTAAAAAATGAATGTTGGAGGGCATCTCGACAAAAATGGAACTGAAATGGTGATAATGTAAAATTGATGTCTGAAAGAAATAGTCCTGTTGTACTTAAAAAAAAAAAAAAAAGCTACATGTGACAAAAACTAAAAATAAATTATTTTTTTCATTATCTGATAAATAATAACCATATAAGTTTTAAGAAAACAGAATATACTTATTACATCATGGACAACAAATTTTCTAAAACATTAGATTTGCTCAAATTGCTGTATTATAGGAAAAAAAAAAAATATATATGTATATATCAGGGATGGAACACGGGTGCAGAATTCATACCGGAATCTGTTTAAGAAATTTCTATACCTATAATATCGTTGATTTAAGAGGTAGAAAATTTTTTTACATCCATAGTGGTATGAATTCTGTGCCCGTGTTCCATCCCTGATATATATATTTAGCATACAAAATTTTTAAAATAGCATTCTAATTTTGAAATAAAATTTTTAAAAATTAGAAATTTTAATTACCTTCAAGAGATTTTTTACCACTCAATACTTGTTTAACCAATTCTTTAACTTGTTTAATTCCATCTTTGAAAAAGAAAAAAAAAAAAAAGAAATTACAAAAGGTTTTTTAAATAATAATACAACAAAAAATAACAAATTCACATAAAGAACATATACAGTCTAGTCTGACTTCTATTTAATGACGTCACAAAAATTCAGCAAAAGAAAAAAAGTTTCTTTTATAGACTATTCATAAAATAGAGATTCTCTAATCAATGAATTCTAGGGGGAAAAAATATCTAGGAAAATTTTAAGGGAAAAAAAAGAAATTACAAAAGATTTTTTAAATAATAATACAACAAAAAATAACAAATTCATATAAAGAACATACACAGCCAGACTTCTATTTAATGAAATCACAAAAATCCTGCAAAAAATAAATAAATAAATAAATCTTATATAGACTATTCATAAAATAGAGATTCCCCTAATCAATGAATTCTATTGGGTGGGGGTGGGGGAATCTAGGAAAAATTTAAGAGAGAGAGAGAAAAAAAAAAATTACAAAAGACTTTTTAAATAACAAAACATAAAACAACAAATTCACATAATGAACATATACAGTCAGACTTTTATTTAATGATGTAACAAAAAGATTATTCATAAAATACAGATTCCCTAATCAATGAATTCTAGAAAAAAAAAAAAAAAAAAATCTAGGAAAAATTTAAACTCAATGGGATTCAAAAACATATCTTAATACTGTAAAAACAAAGATGATATTTCAAAAAATACTATTTAAATTCTTTCATGATTTGGCTTGCTGCTCAATTCAAAAATGGCATTTATGAAATAAAATATCAAACAGAGGAAAATATTAAAACCCGAATAAACTACTACGTCAGAAACGCCAAAAGAAAAATATTTGCAATGCATACAGCTGTTTCGGTAGCCTTAAGCGTACCGTCTTCAGTGCATAAAGAATTCTGAATCTGGAGAAGTGCTTGTATATACAAACTGGTATTACATAGCTATGAGCTATGACTAAGAGGAAAATCTACTACAGCCCTAATCAAAAATAATAAAGAACAAAATATAAAAGTAGACTTTAAAAATGTATAACAACTTTCAAAAATCTTACTTGTGCAAAAAAAATCATGAAACAAGAGATTTTAGCTAAAGTGCAGTTGCAATTGTGTGGAGGTCAATAGGAGTACTGACCAGAGATGGCTACCTACTCGGCTCAAGAAATCGAACAAGAGAAGAATCAGCCACTGCAATACTCGATCATTAACAAGCAACAAAGACAGCGATGTGAATTATTCATTCATGTTTCAGGGTTTATGAAAAAAAGGTTGATTCAACAGAATATGGAATCTCAGCACTGAGCTATAAAAGTGGCATGAATCAATGGAAATCAATGAAGTCTCAATATCAAATAAAATTACACCCCATACCACAACTCCCAATTGTCAGACCATGCAGCAGACAACAGTCAAGAACAGTTGGCACATTTTTAATTCATACCATAACAATGTTAGTACTCACTTTTTTATTCATTCTTCCCCCCTCCTTTTTTTTTTTTTTTTTTTTTTAATTGTAACTACATATTGGAGAAAATTATATTACAAAAAAAGTGGTGTAAAAAAATTGGCAAGTACTAATAATGTTACAGAATAAATTAAAATTGTGACAATTCTGAGTAAGGTGAATATCTAACTATTATCTTGGATGGCTACAGATATGTCTTTGGTGGTCACCAGGGTTGAATTTGTAACTGAAAACAGTTTGTTTTCTTATCAAATGCATCCAGTACAACCGTAATGGTTCTAGTACTATGTAACAGTGAGGGAGAGTCAGCAAAACGGTCTTTTTAATTTTAGCCCCAAAAGCACATTCGCTGAGTTATCTATGAATAATAGAGCTCTTGTTGCACATCAGATCATTGGCCATTAAAAGTTAATCATTTTAATATTCTAAGTTATGTGCCTACATGATTTTAACACATTCGAATAATTTTTTGGGCCTAACTAAAACTCTTATGACTTTTAGTGGAGGGAGAGAAAAAAAAGGGACTTAGGGACCATTTTGCCAAGAAAAGGGACTTTTAGGGACCACACTAAATGCCCTGTGTTTTTGAATGAAATGATTGATCCTTAATATAATTTGCAGAAAATTTTAATTATAACAGAATATACTAGATATGGTTTTATTTATTAGATGATTTTTTTTTTTTTTTTTTTTTTTTTTTAAGGAATTGAGACATTATGTTATTGAAAAACACAATGAAACTGTGATTGAATGAGACAGTGAATGGACTAAATAAGTAAACAATTATCGTGCAGGTACTAGTTTCAAATATGTATAAAGAAAACACAGCTCTATTTTAACTTTATTTCTAATAAAATTAAAATAAAGTCTCCCAAAATTTTGTAAAGATCAAAGTAAATTCAATTCAATAGTTTTTTTTTTTAATATAAATTAAGAGGGAAAAAATGGTTTATATATTTTAGTAGTGCTGACTTTAGAATAAAAGGGCGGTTGGGGAAAATTCAATAAAAAGGGCATTATTTGTATTCTTCTATGCTGTAATTTTTGTACATGACAAAAGTAAATCACTAATTTTATGTGTGCAGGGTTCCCCTTTGAGCCTTTGAGAAGGGTGTCGCGCCCTGCCTGCCCTTTAAATTTTTATGAGCGCCCTAACTGCCCTTTAAAGTACAAAAGTGCGCCCTCCTTGCCCAAAAAACGCACCCTTTATGCCCGAAAATCGTGCCCTTCTTGCTCCCAAATTTAACCACCACGACCCAAAATAGCGCATTTTTTCTCCTTTTTAAATATTCTTAGTGCTTTATTAATACAAATTTTCTTTCTAGAAGCTTTTTCACTTTTCTGTGTGTTCTACTTATTGCAAAAGCGAGTTGACGCTTAGCAGATGTATAAACTATTTATCAGCGTAAACATAGTTGCCGTCGAACTTCTTTAAATGACCCTGCAGCCTGCTGGCTATAAGGGTGGGGTGGGGAACAGACAAATAAGTGCCTCCCCGGTGTTAGCAAAAAAAAGAACGGGAAAATATGGAAGATATTGCTCTTTTCTTGTATTCCTTTTGCATCATAAATCATGTTTTTTTTTTTTTTTTTTTTTTTTAATCTTAAATATCACGTTAACAAAAATAGCAAATCTAATTACTTTTATGATCTAGCTGAAGAACCACAAAAATCATCATTAAGTTCAATCTCATAAATAAGTAAAAAAAAAAAAAAAAAAAAAAAAAATGACTCAGGAAAGAGAAGTGTTTGTTTACATTAGATGAAAAACCACAATCAATTAGAATCAAAAGCTGAAAGAAGGGGGAATGAAAAGGAAATCTAGATTGTGCAGTGCTTTGGTTTTTATTTACACGATAACCACCGACAAGGATATTCTTTTTATCTGTGACAATAACAAAAGTTCATTTATTTTAATGATATTTTGAAATTTGTGTAAAAATGCTCTCGCATTTCGGTAATTAGTCACAAAATTATTACAAATATCAGAAATCATTAAAAAAAAAAAAAAAAAACTAATTACATCGATTAGCGTAAAATTAAAGCCTATCTTAGGTATTGCTATTAAACATAAATTTTAATAATTAACGGCAAAATGATTAAATACTTCCGCTATCGGCTAAAAAAAATATTGTGAATTTAGAAAGTCAGCTTTTTATAAAAGTAAGGATTTTATTAACATCGGAATAATAAAGTATTTCATAAATAGTTGCAATTAAACGTAAATTTTCGAAAGTTAGCGGTGAAATCGAAATTATCCTGTATTTCTGAAATCGGCTGCTAAATTACTGCATATTTTGAGATTAAACTATAAAAATAACTCAAATTTTATCGATTAATGACGGAATAGATAATTATTTGGAAATTTAGCTTTGAAAACAATGTGAGCAGCAATCTTAGCAGCAAAATAATAGAGTATTTCGATTCTTACAGTTTCCTTTTTACTTTCTTCTATATTTAATAGAAGAAAATACTGGATTCGTAAAAATTTTCAACTTCCGGTTTTCGACGGATTTACACGTTTTGAGAGGTCTAGAACATGATTTGACCATTTTTAGACAATGTCTGTCTGTGTGTGTATGTGTGATAAAAATTTTGTGGCAACTATCTCTGGAACTACAGCTCAGAATTGTATATAAATTTATATGTCGATACACCTTGACCTAAATTAGTACCTATCAACTTTTGGTGAAAATCGCTCAACAGGTGGCACTGCTATACAGCGATTTCAGAAATTTAAAGGAGGCTATATCTCAGGTTCTATTGCATATAATCGAACAAAACTTGATTTTTAAGGTCTTTATGAGACATTATGATGATTCAATGTAAATGTTTATCGGCCAACAGGTGGCGCTGCTATACATCAATTTCTGCAATTTATGGGAAGACTATATTCCAGGAACTACTGCACAAAATTGCATATAAATTTATATGTAGATGCACCTTGACATAAATTAGTATCTATCAACTTTTAGTGTCAACCACTCAACAGGTAGCGCTGCTGCACAGTGTTTTCTGCAATTTAAGGAAAGGCTATATCTCAGGTTCTATTGTGTATAATCAAACAAAACTTGACATGTGCAAAGGCCATTATGCTGATTCAAATTGGATGCTTTCAACCAATAGATGGCGCTGCTACACTGGAAATTTCCTCGATAATGGGAAGGCTATATCTCAGTTTGTATGGCATATAACTGTACAAAATGTGATATGTGAGATACTCATTATAAAAGCATATTTTTAAGATGTTATTTATAGACAATAAAACTTTCTCTGGATATTTAGTATTAGCTTTCTCTAAGATGAAAATCATTTGCATTCATCATGTTAGATAATTTTAATAAATAATAGTTTTAATAAATTATTTGCCCTTAGTGAATTTGTATAGGAAAATATAGAAGAAAGTCTTGTGGTGACCACAACATACTATCCCTGCCCCCACAATATAAATATATTAACCTGTGATACTCTTTGATGGTTAGATAATGCAGAGTTCAAAATTTAGCAACCTCTAATTTTCATGCTAGTTATTTTGTTTTTATAGAAACTTCTCATTTTGGGTGTTAAATTTGCCTTATATGTATAAGAACTTTATAAATTTAACTCATTATAGGTACAAATAAGTACTTTTAATAATAACCTATATAAGTATTCCATCTTCCATTATTCATTCTACAGCCAAGTAGTAACAGTTTCCAGGGATTTTGCATGTTGGGTAGTTTCATCCCTAATAGTTGTAGGAGCTACATTTTTAGAGATCAAATTTCAAAAGAATATTTCATTTACCATTATTGAAATCCAGCAAACAAAGTGAGTAAATTCCAAGGATATATTAAATTTACTAACTGATTGTAACATTAGAAATTAGCAATAATACATAAAAAATTGGAAACTATTAAAAAAAGTATCATTAATTAATTAAATCGAACTTTTTATCAAACTATTAGAATGTTTAATATTTTTCTTTAATAATCACTAAAAACGGTCTTTGGTTTTCATTTTAAGAAATTTGCGAAAATCTTATTAAAGATAATTTTTATTATAGTTCTTTACTTTCATTTCAACATTTATAAGATTTTCAAGAGCTTTTTACATATTTTTCAGGAAGCAATTTTAATACTTTTTATTAGGTTTAATAGAACTATAGTTAAAGATAAAAGAATGTGAAAAAATAAATTTATTTATTTAATTTTTGCTGACTAATTTGTACATTTAGTGGGGGGGGGGGAATTGCTGATTGCTTAGCAACTGCATTTATAAATATAATAAAATTGTTTGTAATTTTGGAGGCTATTTTTTGTGAAGCGATATGCCCTTTTTATAAAATGTGCCCTTTTTCATTCTCCACAAATGTGCCCTCTTTTTATAGCACCCTCCTGCCCCTTTTTCCTTGGTAGCAGCACCCTGCCCTTTTTCAAACCTAGGGGGAACTCTGTGTGTGTATATACATATAGGATTATATGCATTTGTTCTTCCAGGAGTATTTCTAGAAAATTGAAAAGTCAGGAAGAAAAGTGCCTAAAAACCTCTAAACATTTAAAATGTTAGAAAAGGTACCAAAATGTTTTTAAAAGGGCCACAGGGTGCTAAAAATGTGTTTCAAAGGGCCACTAGGTAGAGCACCCTGCCAAATTAACCTAGAGTCAGCACTATTTAGGTGCCAAAATTGTCATGCATGCTTAGTATTTTTTCAACATTTGCCAATGATTGGCATATGTTAAACAATAATATATAAAACAATACACATTTAAAATGTCAAGAATACCTTCCATTTCGCTATCTTCACTGGTTGAAGCATCCATAGAAGCTTCTGAAAAGACAAAAAAAAAAAAATCTCTAGTTATTGAAATATTACACGCTGGTGAAATATATTAAAACTGTATGGTGAAGAAGTAATGTATTTCTTTAAACATTTTACACATTATTATACATATAAACATATTTTACAAAGAAATCTGTATATATATATAAAAATTGAGGTGTGTGTCCCTATATTTCACTTTGCAGCTAAAACTACATATCGTAGACGAATAGTGTTTGTATGTAGCAATAGGTACAAGGCTCCCATCGTGCACTATGGTGGTTGCAAGTCGATACCTCTAAGGGTGTTGCAGATACAGGGGTTGACAGATGTGAACTCTAAAAATGTGTGATTATCATTGGTCGGAAATGATCTGGATCGTTCTAGAAATTTCTGGAATGATCTAGAAAGTCTTAAAATTTGAGCCAACTAAGAATGTTCTAGAAAATTCTAAATTGATCTAGAACATTCTAGAATGATCAAGAAAGTTCTAGAATGATCTAGAACATTCTAAAATGATCAAAAAAGCTCTAAAGTATATACAAATGTTGTAGACGATCAAAAATATTTTTATTGATCGGAAATGATCTGGATCGTTCTAGAAATTTCTGGAATGATCTAGAAAGTCTTAAAATTTGAGCCAACCAAGAATGTTCTAGAAAATTCTAAATTGATCTAGAACATTCTAGAATGATTAAGAAAGCTCTGGAATGATCTAGAATATTCTAAAATGATCGAAAAAGCTCCAAAGTATATACTAATGTTTTAGACGATCAAAAATATTTTAGAAATTTCTGGAAATCTCTAAAATGTATGTCAATATTTTAATTGGTCGAAATTATTCTGGATCATTCTCGATACTTTTCAAATTTTCTAAAAAATTCAAAAGTTGAAATTTGTAGAACAATCCAGAAAATTTAGTAATTAGTGGGGATAATTTTCGCGACTATATAAGACGAAAAGTCAAGCCCGTGCTTTAGTCGATTTTTTACAAGAATTGCGTAACAAAAGAAAACTTATAAGTAGTGTGATTGTAAATAACAGTGAGTAATAATTTTTACAGTGAAGAATTAAATCTTATTAAGTTTAGTGTTCTTTTTTAGTGCAGTGTGAAAAATATCACTAACGATGCCAAAACGTAAGAGCGTATTCTCGCGTTCTCGAATTGTATCGAAGAGGCAAAAGATGTCGCGAAGAAATGAAACCACGGAAGAAAGAGAACAGCGTCTATCATTACTTCGGGAAAATTATTATCTCAGGCGAAATAACCAGACTGAAGAGCAGTTTAATGATTCTTGAGAGACAGATAAAATCAGAAAAAGATTACAAAGAAAAAGATAAACAAATGAACAGACAGATGCTAGAAGAATACAAAATACAATAAAAATGCGTAACCTTCGACTAAATGATCAAATGGAAGCTCAAGCGTCAGGAACAACCGTAAATGCTATTCGTGAAAAACGTCGGGGAGGATATAGTCTTGAATATGAAGCGTTTTATTATAATCCCACTAGAAATTATAATCAACATCCAAGTGTAGTAATCGGTAAAATGAATGTAGTTTGTAAATTTTGTAAAGCTAAAAAATTCAAAGGAGAAACACCGAGTACATGCTGTTCGAATGGTAAAATTAAATTACCAGACTTGAAATCTCTGCCACCGGAATTCCTAGAATTTATGAAAGGAGAAACACATAATTCTAAAGAATTTTTAAAAAATATTAGGCGTTACAATGCATGCTTTCAAATGACTTCATTTGGAGCAACTGCAGTAATCGAAGAACCAGGATTCAATCCAGTGTTTAAAATACAGGGACAAGTATATCATAAAATTGGATCATTATTGTCTTTCCCAAATGATACTCCGAAATTTTTACAAGTTTATTTTGTAGGAAATGAAGAACACGAACTGGACCAAAGGCTTTCAACTTTTACAGGATTACATCGAGATATAATTCTTTATTTACAGCACTTTCTTCATAAAAATAATGAATTAATAAAGATATTTAAAACAGCAATGGAAAAAATGGTTTCAGATAGTTATAAAATAATCATTCGAGCAGATAAAAGGCCAATTGGTGAGCACGAAAGACGATTTAATGCACCTCAAGTAAATGAAATAGCTGTAGTCATGGTGGACAGTGAAAGTAGCTATAGAGACATAGTGGTACAACGAAGAAGTAATAAGTTGGAACGTATCGCTGAAACTCATCACATGTATGACGCCTTGCAGTATCCATTAATATTTTGTCACGGTGAAGATGGTTACCATTTTAATATTTATCATATTAATCCAGAAACAAATAGACCAACAAACAAAAAAGTTTCTTCTAAGGAATTTTATGCATATCGGATAATGGAGAGAGAAAATAAATACAATCATATACTCAACTGTCGGCAGTTGTTTTTACAGTTTATTGATATGCAAGCAAAAATTGAAGCAGAGAGACTGTTATTTATCCGCCAAAATCAAAATAAATTACGATCGGATGAATATATTCATTTACGGGATGCAGTAGCCAATGATGGAGATATAGAAAATTTGGGACGATTAGTAATTTTGCCCTCTACGTTCACTGGTAGCCCTAGGCATATGCTTGAATATGCACAAGACGCAATGACATATGTAAGGAAATATGGTCGTCCTGATTTATTTATAACGTTTACGTGTAATTCTTCATGGAAAGAAATTCAAGATGAATTACAGTATGGACAAAAGCCACAAAAGAACTTAATTATAATGTAGAAGAATTGCAACGTTATATCAATGAAAATAAACCAAAATTAACACAAACTCAACGAATAGTATACAACACAATAATAAGTCGTATTGACACAAGTACAGGAGGGATTATCTTTTTAGATGCACCAGGAGGTACAGGCAAAACTTTCCTTATCAATTTAATCCTAGCTACAATCCGAGTAAAAAATGAAATCGCATTAGCATTGGCATCTTCTGGAATCGCCGCGACATCAATGGAAGGTGGAAAAACAGCCCATTCTGCATTTAATTTGCCATTAAATGTAGCTGATCAAGAATTCCCAGTCTGTAATGTCACAAAATCTTCTGTACGTGGCCAAATTTTAATACGGTGCAAAATTATAATATGGGATGAGTGCACAATGGCTCATCGAAAATCACTTGAAGCACTGGATAGAACACTACAAGATCTTCGGAAGAATACAAAACTAATGGGCGGAGTTTTATTGCTACTATCTGGAGATTTCGACAAACATTACCAGTTATACCAAAATCAACACCAGCTGACGAAATAAATGCGTGTTTAAAACGATCAATTTTTTGGAATAATGTTGAAAAGTTATCACTAACCGAAAATATGCGAGCACTAATAACTGGAGATCCAAAAGCACAAGAGTTTGACGACAATCTTCTGAAAATTGGAAATGGCACCTACCCACTAGATCTACAGTCTGGTAAAATAATTTTATCAGAAGAGTTGTGTCATGTAGTAGATACCGAAGAACAACTTATAGAAAAAATTTATCCATCAATAGAACAAAATTACTTGAATAAAACATGGTTGTATGAACGAGCAATTTTGGCTACAAAAAATAGTGTAGTAAAACAAATAAATGAAAGAGTACAGGATATGATACCGGGAGAGGAAAAAATCTATAAATCAATAGATTCAATGATGAATCAAGATGAAAATTTGAACTTTCCGATAGAGTTCTTAAATTCATTAGAGCCACCTGGTATGCCTTCTCATGAATTGAAGCTAAAAGTTGGATCACCAGTCATATTAATGCGAAATCTTAATGCGCCAAAATTATGCAATGGTACAAGATTATGTGTAAAACAATTTTGAACAACATCATTGAGGCAGAAATTCTAACTGGCAAAGAAAAAGGAAACTTGGTTTTTATACAAAGAATTCCATTAATTGCGAATGACTTACCATTTTGTTTTAAAAGATTACAATTTCCACTAAGATTAGCTTATAGTATAACTATCAATAAGGCCCAAGGTCAGACGTTCCGATTTTGTGGGGTTAATTTAAAAGAATCCTGTTTTTCACATGGCCAACTCTATGTAGCTTTTTCACGCGTGGGACAGAAAGATAATTTATTTGTTTATGCACCAGAACACAAAACAGTAAACATAGTGTATAAGAATGTATTTCAGTAGAAATGTTTAGTATATAAATTGATTTAAGATAATTTAAGATATTAATGTATACTTAGTCATAAGATATTTATGTATAATTTATGTATAAACAAAAAAAAAATCAATAAATTAATCAATTAAAAAAAAAATGTGTCTTTTATATAACAAATTGTCAAGTAAGTATTGATGGTGTGATGTATCGTATTCTTGTAATCATCAAGAGAAGATTGCTTTTATTTAGAGAAATATTTTTTTTATTTCTCATTTACAAACACTCTACGACACAAACACTCATACATAAAAATAAACGAAAACACGTAAGACATATTGCATAAATGGTCGATAATCTTTGGACCAAAAATAATAAACATGAACGGCACTCAATCGAGGCACCCGCTATTCTCGGCGTGGCATCATTTCTTTACCAAAACAAACTCACAACTCAACTCTCTTCAATTCGAAAGTCTTTCACCGAGCTGAACAAACAGCGCCCTCTCGTGAGTCTTAAAGTCATTAGTCTGAAGTCATTACAGACCTCCTCCCTTCAGGGGAGAAACTTTTCACTATTGTAGAGGGAAAAGTTTGGTTAAATGATACTTCATTAGGATAAGTCTATATTCAAAATCAATAGTCACAATGTTCAACATATTGGTCCATTTTCTTAATATCGTAATTAATTTAAAACAAGTAATAAATTAAAAAAATACGAGCAAGCACCAATTCTATGCAGAAACAGTACCTGGTTATATTTAAATGCACCAGACTTATCCCTATTTCAGATTAAATACACTATTTAACTTATTTTAAAATATACAACAAAAATAAATACCAAATAGAAATTTAAATATTATTACACACAATATACCTGTGACACTAAATAGATATGCAAAGTAAAATATAGATAGTGAAAACAATTATATACCACATATATATATAGCAATTAAACAAATACGATATATATAGCAATAATTAAACAAATACAATATATATAGCAATAATTAAACAAATACGATTTCTAGCAATAATTAAACAAATACAGAAACTTTTTTAAACTAAGGGATAAGACTTAATTTATCAGCATTCTGAGATTGTATTTCTATACACTGAACAACCTCCTAATTAAATAATACTGCATAGAGTTCCCAAAGTAAAAGTCTGGGATTTGGTCTTTTTTTTTTTTTTTTTTTTTTCCTTTTCTCAGGAACATGAATAGCTTTATACAATTAGGACTAAGTAAAATAGGATTTTGAGATAAATTCTCCTTTAGTTCTTCAAATGACCTTTGGCAAGAGCTATTCCAGTCAGTGGATTTTAGAGTCCAATCCTTTAGTAAGTCTGACAAAGTTGCATCTTCAGAAAATTCAGGAATGCATTTTCGATAGTATTCAGCTAATTCCCAAAAGGCTCTTACATGAGTCTTGATAGTAGAAAACGAAGAATCTCTTTTGTCTCGAACATTTATTTTACTTGAAATTCTCAATCCTTGGCCTACTAAATGTCCAGAATTCTTCACATGAGCTCGAGTAGGTTGACATTTAGAAGAATTAATGTGCAATTTACTAACACTCATCTTGAAGGAAATGTCTTTTACATGTTTTTTTCTTGCTTTAGGAAAATTGACGACTTTCTCACTATATGGCACTGGACACTTTTCACTGTCTTTCAATGAATTTGCCATTAGTTGACTAGAATCTTTTGGTACATTGTTCATGGGCTTGAATGTACTCAAGGTAGTCGCAGAAAGCTTTTCTTTCAAATAATTTTGTTCCTTCAATTGCTTCTCATAAGTTAAGCATTTTTCAGATAATTGCATAATATCTAATTTATTTTTTTGTAATTCAGCTGTCAACTGATAAAATTTAGCATTAGAAATTTTTTCTTTCTCTTCAAGAATACTAAACAGGTAATCTAATTTGGAATTAATTATAGTAATTTCATTTCTTTCTTCAACAAGTTTTTCATTTTTAAGACAAATTTCTTTTTCTTTACCTTTCCTTTTTAAGAGTTCTTCTTTCATTATGTTAATTTCATTAGACAGCTTAAGATTTTCAATTTTAGTATTTTCCAGATGTTGTTTGTAATTATTCTTTTCAACATTCAGAATTTCTAACTGATTTAGATAATTCTTCTTTTCACTTTGTGAATTAAGTCGAAGAGTTTTTAACTGATTTTCAAACTTTTCTTTCTCTTGAATTTCTTCATTTATCTGCTTTTGATATTCTAAGCATTTTTTATTCAGGTAAGCATTTATTTCTGCTTTTAGTTCTTCCATTACAAAATTAGAGTCTTCATTTTTCTGTTTAAGGTCTTTTAAGGCATTATTCAGTTCCGAAATATTTTTCGTAGTATGTTCCAACCTTTCAGTAAGTTTTTTATTTTCAAGAGACAGTTCTTGTTCTTTAATTTTCTTTTCTTCCATCTCCCCTTTCAAACATATTATTTCATTTAATAATCTGAAATTTTCAGATTTGAGATGGTCAAAATTTATTTTCTCTTTAAGAACAACTTCATTTTCTATTCTATTTTTATTTTCTTTTATATCCTGCAGTTCTTCAACAAACTCTTTTGGAGAGGTTTTATTGAGTTCTGGCCATGAAAATTCTGGCAGGATTTCTTCTACCTCTTTGGTTTTCTTTTCATCTGCAGATTTCCTTTCAATCAACTTTTGGTTAAAATGGGCAAAATCTTTATTTTGAATATTTTTCTTCATTCTTAAAAATTTCTTAGAATTCCTTGTTTGTACAGAATTTAACTTAGACACTTGTACATTTTCTTTTGATTTGCAATTTTTGAACATTGCAGCAGTTTTATTTCCTAACAAATACTTGTCACCATAAAAAGAATTTTGTAGGACAGCTGCTTTAGTTTTTAAGTGTCCCATTTTACAATCCAATTCAATTTCTGCAAGTGGTAAACAGATTGGATCCACTTCTAATGGATTTCTAATATACACTTTCTCATTTGTGTACATATGTGGTTTCACGTACTTGCTGCTAATCAAATCACATGAAGCACCAGTATCTCGAATTAGCTTCATCTGAACACCATTCACTTTACCTATACTAGTATAAGGTGTCATTGATTCATCAGAACCTGCCTCAGTTATAATATGTGAAATAAATTCTTCATTTTTCTTTAATTTATCACACTGAGGTCTAAGATGATTAGTAGAACCACATTCATAGCAACGAGTAATTTTTCTTTTATCAAACTCTTTATTTCTCTGATTTTCCTGGGATGTTTCTTGTTTTGCATGAAATTTCTGCTTGACATCTTTACTATTTTCCCCAGACTCATCACAAAAGTTTCCACTTTGGTTACGAAAGTTGGAAAAGTTCCTTTTGGGCAAATCCCTCTTTTTGAAACTTTCCTTAATACTCTCAAACTCATCTAGTTTTTCAGCTAAGTCCATAGGTGTCATGAATGTAAGCCAGTTTTCTAAGAAATGATCTCTTACATCAGCAGGCACTCGAAACTTCAACTGCTCAGTCACTATTAGGTCTTTTAGCTGTTGGAAATTCTCTATCTTTAATTCTGTGAGCCATTCCGTAAAATAACTAGAGAGCTCTTGGGCATAATTTCTCCAAGATTTTTCGGACGATTTGTGGTGCTTATAAAAACATTGTTTCAGTTTTTCACTATTTAATTTATATCTTTTCATAATGATATTTTTAACAAAATCATAATTTGTCGCATCGGTTGGCGACTCTCTGGCCAACATATTGGAAAGTTCTGGCGGTAAAACTGCTAACAGGTAGGCCACCCAATCCTTTTTTGGAACTCGTGCCATCTCCGCTCTTCTTTCGAAGTTTATTAAGTATAAACCCATTTCATCATGTTTTTCATCAAATCTTGGGGTAATTTGGGTTAACTGTATTCTTGGGACCGATTCAATCACCCTTTCTGGTTCTAATATTGTTTCAGGATTTTCTTTTGAAATTTCCAGTTTCTTTAATTCAAGTTCATATTGTTGAGTTTCTCGGGTCCTTCTTTCCTCTCTTTCTTCTAGTCTTATTCTCTCTTCTTCTTGTAGTTTTTTATCTTCAAGAAGCCTTTCCAATATTAATTTTACTTCTTCCTCATTATAGGACTTGCTAGATAAAATTAATTTCTTGACGTCAATAACTCTACTGGAAGTATCTACTTCGACACCGATTTCTTCACAAATTTGAATTAAGTCATGTTTTCGAGCTTTCGCTAAAAATGCCATGTTTCAAAACCCCAAACAAAACCAGAATGCTCTCAAAACGATAATAAGATATAAATAAATAAAATTATCAGAAAAATTATTCTTTTCTTTTTTTTTTTTATTTACCCCTTTTTTTTTCAAAATCAATCAAACACACAAATAAAATAAGATAATGAGGGTAATTAAGCTTTGTAATTAATTAAAAAATAATAATATCCAACCCAATTAATGGAATCTAAAACTTATGAAAAATACCTTATTTTTCTCTATTCAAGAGAACACTTTTTTTTTTTTTAATATATATATTTCTTTCATAAAAAAACCACCTGTACAGTACTTTTCCTCTTAAAGAACAGAAAATATTAAAATTTTCAGTCACACAAATTTCTTTTATTACATAAATCGTATATTCAAAAAGAATACCCAAACAAAATTTTTAACCAAGTACTACATTTCCTACACAATCATTATTTCAATTCAAAACAGAAATAAATTAATTTATTTGCAAAACTATTTGATTCTTTTTGCACACATATTTCTCAGGAAACAGAATAATTAATATTTTTCTTCAAACCCAAACAAAAAAAAAACACACAACAGTTTCGTTTTCAAATCGAAACTTTTTTGCTTTATCAAAAAAAAGTAAGTTCAATCGAAATTGGATTTAAGTAACATAAATTACCATAGTAATTAATATTAAGAAATAAAATGAACATCTAATCATCGTTAAACACTTCATTTGAAACAGAAACTACTATTTTACTTCAAATCGAATATCGAAACGAAAATATTTTGTTCCAAACACGAACAAATTCATTTTACATGAAATCGAAACTAATTTTTTTTTTATTTTTATCCTTCATTCACTCTTTATTTACCCATTTATTTTTGTATTATTAAGCAAAGAAATACCAAATCAGTAAAAAGAGACAGAATAAATCCAATAAAATATCAGAAATAAAAATGACCTGAAATGCACATTAATATGAATCATTCAACATTTTTCTTTTTAATTCTATAATAAATACATTCTTTTTTATTTTTTTATTTCTCAAAGCTCTAAACCACAGATCACTAAACAAGAATATTTATTCTTCCATAAAATACAGAACAGGTACTTTTTTAAAAATCTGTTCTCAAATTTGCAATTCCGTTAAAACCGAAATTCTTTTCAAAATGTACTTATTCTACAGTAAGTTTTTATTATTATTATACCATTAAACAAAAGAAAAAACATATATATTCATTTATTTCTCACTGATTCATCAACTTTATTTATTTATTTTTTTTCGAAACACATCGACAAAAAAACGAAAGATTTCCTTCTTTTTTATTTCTTTTAAACAACGGATGAATCAGGTTAATAATACATATTTTTCTCTACAATAATAATTTATCTTTAAATAATACTTTTACTAAATGAATAGGGACAAGCAGTGCTATATAATTCATGATTTAAATACATAATCTAAATTAAAGTACCCTTTTTAAAAAAAGAATATTTTCTCACGTTCTAATACAAGAACTGAGGACTGAGGTATTTATTATATTATTTTTAAATCAAGGCACTGTTTCATACATAAAGGCACTTACCCCTTTAGTAACGTGAATTCTTTGTAGCGTCGGACGTATTCCTTGAGCTGCCACCATATCACTAGACTGTGATGTATCGTATTCTTGTAATCATCAAGAGAAGATTGCTTTTATTTAGAGAAATATTTTTTTTATTTCTCATTTACAAACACTCTACGACACAAACACTCATACATAAAAATAAACGAAAACACGTAAGACATATTGCATAAATGGTCGATAATCTTTGGACCAAAAATAATAAACATGAACGGCACTCAATCGAGGCACCCGCTATTCTCGGCGTGGCATCATTTCTTTACCAAAACAAACTCACAACTCAACTCTCTTCAATTCGAAAGTCTTTCACCGAGCTGAACAAACAGCGCCCTCTCGTGAGTCTTAAAGTCATTAGTCTGAAGTCATTACAATGGATTATTAATAACAAATAACTGTGCTATTAAAAATGACCCAGCGAAGCGGGTATTCACAGCTAGTAATTATATAATTTTCTATCAAGTACAGTTATCTTTCCTTTATACTCGTTCAAAGATATCTACTGAAAATTACACATAACTGAGAACTACTTATGTTGTAACTTTTTACAGACATTATATATTATGACTATGAGAAACAAATACATTTTGAAATATAATATACAGTCGAACTTCGTTAACGTGAACACTGTTAACATGAATTACTTTTTATGATGAACTGTCTTCACAATCCCCGTCAAAATGAAGATTAGTTTAGTAAGTTATGTAAAGATTAGTTACTGATAGCACGAACTACTGATAACACAAAAATTTTTTTTATCTTCTTTGAGTTTCACATTCACCTGTATCTTATACTATTAAGTGAGCAATATTTGCATATATATTTCACTGTTCTCGAAAACGGTAGCTCGGACAGTCACGAGATTTAACACAAAGGTGCCCCCTGCAGGGTCATTGTGCACATCGAAGTCAGATTTTCGAATTTTTGATTAGTTTTTTCTTAATTAATTAAAGTGTGAAAATAATAACCTTCTAATTTCTGATAAATAAGCCATTTAAATTTGGGACTCATCACGAAGAGTATTTAATCGACGAAAGAGAGGAGTTCCGGTTGAAGGATTTGAGGGTGTATTTAAAGATAATGCTATCGGTCGAGTATATACGGTACACCCAAAAAATGCTGAGTGCTTTTATTTACGTTTACTACTCCATGAAGTACGTGGACCAACTTCCTTTGAAGATCTTCGAACGGTAGATGGTTACATTTGCGAGACATATCGTGAAGCCTGTCAGCGTCGTGGCTTATTAGAAAATGACAATCAATGGGAACAGGCAATGAAAGAGGCTGCAGAAACAGCAACAGCAAATCAATTACGTGAACTCTTTGCTATAATTATAACAACATGTAATCCTTCAAATCCGAATAGACTATGGATGAAATATCGTGATAGTATGAGTGATGATATTCTAGCAAGAGTGCGTAGAGACAATCAAGATATGAATATTGGTTTCAACGATAATATTTACAATGAAGCTTTAATAATTTTAGAAGATCGATGTTTCGCAATGTGCAATCAAAATTTAGTTGCTCTTGGGGTGCAATCTCCTGAAAGAGGCGGATCAAGCGTGTTTAATTCAGAATTAACAAAAGAACTTAATTATAATGTAGAAGAATTGCAACGTTATATCAATGAAAATAAACCAAAATTAACACAAACTCAACGAATAGTATACAACACAATAATAAGTCGTATTGACACAAGTACAGGAGGGATTATCTTTTTAGATGCACCAGGAGGTACAGGCAAAACTTTCCTTATCAATTTAATCCTCGCTACAATCCGAGTAAAAAATGAAATCGCATTAGCATTGGCATCTTCTGGAATCGCCGCGACATCAATGGAAGGTGGAAAAACAGCCCATTCTGCATTTAATTTGCCATTAAATGTAGCTGATCAAGAATTCCCAGTCTGTAATGTCACAAAATCTTCTGTACGTGGCCAAATTTTAATACGGTGCAAAATTATAATATGGGATGAGTGCACAATGGCTCATCGAAAATCACTTGAAGCACTGGATAGAACACTACAAGATCTTCGGAAGAATACAAAACTAATGGGCGGAGTTTTATTGCTACTATCTGGAGATTTCGACAAACATTACCAGTTATACCAAAATCAACACCAGCTGACGAAATAAATGCGTGTTTAAAACGATCAATTTTTTGGAATAATGTTGAAAAGTTATCACTAACCGAAAATATGCGAGCACTAATAACTGGAGATCCAAAAGCACAAGAGTTTGACGACAATCTTCTGAAAATTGGAAATGGCACCTACCCACTAGATCTACAGTCTGGTAAAATAATTTTATCAGAAGAGTTGTGTCATGTAGTAGATACCGAAGAACAACTTATAGAAAAAATTTATCCATCAATAGAACAAAATTACTTGAATAAAACATGGTTGTATGAACGAGCAATTTTGGCTACAAAAAATAGTGTAGTAAAACAAATAAATGAAAGAGTACAGGATATGATACCGGGAGAGGAAAAAATCTATAAATCAATAGATTCAATGATGAATCAAGATGAAAATTTGAACTTTCCGATAGAGTTCTTAAATTCATTAGAGCCACCTGGTATGCCTTCTCATGAATTGAAGCTAAAAGTTGGATCACCAGTCATATTAATGCGAAATCTTAATGCGCCAAAATTATGCAATGGTACAAGATTATGTGTAAAACAATTTTGAACAACATCATTGAGGCAGAAATTCTAACTGGCAAAGAAAAAGGAAACTTGGTTTTTATACAAAGAATTCCATTAATTGCGAATGACTTACCATTTTGTTTTAAAAGATTACAATTTCCACTAAGATTAGCTTATAGTATAACTATCAATAAGGCCCAAGGTCAGACGTTCCGATTTTGTGGGGTTAATTTAAAAGAATCCTGTTTTTCACATGGCCAACTCTATGTAGCTTTTTCACGCGTGGGACAGAAAGATAATTTATTTGTTTATGCACCAGAACACAAAACAGTAAACGTAGTGTATAAGAATGTATTTCAGTAGAAATGTTTAGTATATAAATTGATTTAAGATAATTTAAGATATTAATGTATACTTAGTCATAAGATATTTATGTATAATTTATGTATAAACAAAAAAAAATCAATAAATTAATCAATTTAAAAAAAAATGTGTCTTTTATATAACAAATTGTCAAGTAAGTATTGATGGATTATTAATAACAAATAACTGTGCTATTAAAAATGACCCAGCGAAGCGGGTATTCACAGCTAGTAATTATATAATTTTCTATCAAGTACAGTTATCTTTCCTTTATACTCGTTCAAAGATATCTACTGAAAATTACACATAACTGAGAACTACTTATGTTGTAACTTTTTACAGACATTATATATTATGACTATGAGAAACAAATACATTTTGAAATATAATATACAGTCGAACTTCGTTAACGTGAACACTGTTAACATGAATTACTTTTTATGATGAACTGTTTTCACAATACCCGTCAAAATGAAGATTAGTTTAGTAAGTTATGTAAAGATTAGTTACTGATAGCACGAACTACTGATAACACAAAAATTTTTTTTATCTTCTTTGAGTTTCACATTCACCTGTATCTTATACTATTAAGTGAGCAATATTTGCATATATATTTCACTGTTCTCGAAAACGGTAGCTCGGACAGTCACTAGATTTAACACAAAGGTGCCCCCCGCAGGGTCATTGTGCACATCGAAGTCAGATTTTCGAATTTTTGATTAGTTTTTTCTTAATTAATTAAAGTGTGAAAATAATAACCTTCTAATTTCTGATAAATAAGCCATTTAAATTTTATCCGTAATTTAATTGTTGCCAATTTTTTTTTTGACAGAGTAATAATTTTAAAAAAAACAAAAAAAAAAACGTACATTTATTTAAAATGAGGAAAATAAATCAGAAAGATTAGAAAATAAATTAGAAATATCATAAGGGAAAATTTTTGTGAATCCGATGCAATAAACAGCTTATCAATCTGGCAATTAGATTTTTTTAAATTAACTAAAGTATGAATTTTAGGTGGCAACAGCAGAAGATTGCATGGAAACTGTTAGGAGAAAAATAAAAATAAAGAATCTGCTTCACATTAAGTCACACGTTTTTGAAGTGGGATTAAAAATTGCAGTTTTCAAAATTTTTTTGGTTAATAAACAAAAGTTATTATTATTATTTTATTTTTTTAAATTAAGTTTTATTCTATCTTCGAAAAGATTTATGTGATCATAGATATAATAATATATATAGATCTATCATCCCCATATTATCGTGCAAAGATTTTTGATGACGAAAAAAAAGCTTTGGAATCAGCCATTAAGTGGTATTGGAAAAAAAAAAGGAAAAAAATAAAAATGAATTTGAAACTATATCTGGAGTTTTTCATTCACCTTTAGTAAATAAATTATTCATGAATTTTATTTGCTAAAATATTCATGTGTATTCACTCGGGGAAAGACTGCCATATTTTGGTAAAATCGCCTTTTTTTTCCCCGAGTGAAAAGGAATCACTTTTTTCTCCCCAAATCTATATATTATTACTATATCATTACTCTATATTTACTCTATATATTTTTATATGTACTCTATCATTACTATATTATTACTCTATATATTATTTGTATGTGATACGATACATTAAGAATTTGGGTTTATTTAAACTCTATGAACCATATTTTTATTTTATCAGTTTCATTAATAGATCCTGCTGGGCGATTTTTTAAATTTTGGTGTTGAAGTACACCGAACGTTTTTCGACAAGAAGTTTAATATAGCAACAGCCATTTTAATCTAAGTAGCGCATCAAATATATAAAAACATAAATGATTTATTTTTACACAAAATTTACAGAAAAAATGCAATTTTAAAGATAGGAAATGTATTTCAACAAGCACTATTTTAAACCTAAACACCATTAAAAATATAAGCAGAATATGAAGGATTCTTATGTATAAACAAAAAAGAGTATGATAAAATTATTAGCAAAATAGTCTTCCCCTTTTCATACCAAAAAAAAAAAAAAATCCATCGCTAATATGGCGACAAAAATTTAAAAGCCGCCAATGGAACGACATAATAAAGTTGTGTAGCATGATAATGTTTACCTATTTATTTATTTTTTTATATAATAATGTTTACCTATTTATTTATTTTTTTATATAATAATCACTATGCTAATTTATCATACAAACAAATGAGCCTCTGTGTGTTACTGCACTTGCACGCTGTCGAACAGAAATATTTGAATAATTCAAATTAATATTTAAATAAATAAATAAAAATAAAAATATGTTTAATGGGAAATAAATACAAAAAGAAAAAGATTAGTTATCTAAAATACGGCAGAAATAGCGCTCATAGCATATTGTTACAAGGGATTAAGTCTTATTGTTACAATGGATTAAGTCTAAAATGGTGACAAAAATTCAAAAGTCGCCAAAGAGAACTATATTAAGGCTGTACTATCAGGTTTACAAACCATGAATTATATATAAACACAAAAAATTGTCTCATGCGACAGATGTAGCCGGTCACAGCATATTGTAATATTTGGCGTGAAATTGCTGTCATTTTATGGTTGATTGGATAAACAAAATAAACATAGGAAATAACGTAAAAGCAAATATGTGCACCACGTATAGTGTTGTTCACATGTAACTGGGATTCAAATATAAAAGGGAAACTCCAATTTTTTCGATACTATCTATTTCGAAACTGTTATATAATAAGCACCTAAATGGAAGCTCATTGGTAAACCATTGTCGCAGGTAATAGGGACAAGCGCCCAAGTTGCAGTGGATGACCAAATCGCTGCCGAAGGCAACAGGGACCTGAAGCGAGCTTTTGAACAATTTCAGTAATTTATTTTATTTTTATAAAGCTATATAGAAAAGAGTTTCCTTTAAATTTAGTGACCAGCAAAGCGGGCAAAGCCTGCTAGTTACGTTTAATAGCATATAAAAAGTTAGATAAAACATAAAAAATTTCAAAAACATACTTTCATTTTAAAAATGCACTTAAAAACTCCAAATCAGTGGTTATAGATAATGCACATGTATACAAAACTTAGATTTGAAAATCACACATATAAATAAAAAACATACCACATAAAACAAAAGTATATGAATATAAAACAACATTTAAAAAAAAATAGTAACTGCACACTTCTGCTTTAAAAAAAAAAAAAAAAAACTATATGTAAATTTTATTTTTAACAAAATTAACAATATTACTCAGATTTTAAAAAAATAGCACTTGGCTCTCATTTATAAAAAAAATCTTGTAGTTTGATTTTTGCTTAGGCTGTGTTTGTATGATGATGCTTCTGAGAATCTTGAAAAAGAACAAAATTGTAATGTTTTTTCACTGTAAAATCTTTAAAATGTACTAAAAAGGCATTAATTCTGAATTTCAAAACATCCCCCCCCCACCCTCCCCCCAAAAAAATCCATTAAAAAAAATAATAAATAAAATGTGTGTCTTCTTTTAAAACTTGGGGGAACACACAAGGAATTTTTTGTGGTAAGTTAAAACCTTGGACTCCGCCAGTCCAAAAACATAAGGAAATTCAATTTCCAAAACTACCATGATTTATTCTTTCTAGTAAGGTTATCTTCTTAAACAACCTTTATTGCCTGAACTAATAGAATAATTGTTTTAAAAAGAGATTAAAAAAAAAAAAAAACAGGCTAAATTTACATATGTTTATTTAATCATATTTTCTTGAAAAAAGTAGCATATATTTCAAAATTTAGCTATACCAGCCTTTTATTTTGACTATTCAGGCCGGAAAAAGATGGGCTAAAAATAGGAGTTATACTGTTCTACAGTGTATTTATTTATTTATTTATTTCATGTTTGCACCCCATTTTACTCTGTTTTTCGGGTTATCCACGATTGCCACCCAATTTCACGGATAATCGGTGCTCTACTGTATTTTAAATGAAAGCTAATACAGTAGAAGATCTTTATAACGCAATTCTATATAATGCAATTCTCTATATAACACAAAATTTCTTGGATATAAACAATAAATTTTGCAGTTAAGAAATACTTTCTAAAAAACTGTTACTTTGTTGAGAAGTAAGTGTGATACATTTGTTTTTCTTTATCTGCTTAATTCAGAGATTTTTAATGAAAAAATTGCTATCATTAATTTTTTTTTTAAGTGAGCAATATAATGAATGATTTTGTACAGGCATATATGGACTATCTTTGTAAAGTAAATTTTAGAATGAAAGTTATTATCCACCCATTTTTTTTTTTCCAAGAAATGTAACTTTAAAATGTCCTACTCTATTTTGATATGTTTCAGACATATTTGGCCATGTTTACAAGGTAAGTTTGACGATGTGTGAAATGTGATCTATATAATGCAAAATTCTATATAACACAAAACCTTGTGTTTTTAGCTTTGCGTTATAAAGATCTTCTACTGTACTTCAAAGAAAAAAAGGAAAAAAAAAACCACTTACTTATTTCATTGATTTCATCGATAATAGTAGAGTTGCGCATATACTGATCTGGCTGCTCCTCTACTGATGATGTTGTTTCATTTCTTAGTGAATGTTCCTCATAAAACGATTGTTCTTCCACTTCCATTGAGGGCTCTTGTTCCATTGATGATGATGATAGCTTATGATCTACTTTTGGTGTTTCCTTGAAAGTTGGTGATGGTTTCTCATCTATTGATAACGATGATGATTGTTGTTGTGGAGATGATGATTGCTGAGGTGTAAAACTTGCAGGTTTTTGATCCACTTCCCTTTTTCTAATTAAACACTCATCTAGTTCAACAGGGACACAGAGATAACATTCCCATTCTTTTTTTATTACCTTAAATAATAATAATGACAACACATATGTAAATTGTGTAAGATATTGTAATATATAAATAAATCCAAAAATATTTTTATTAGTCAGAAATACAAATACTACAGGTTAATTAAAAATTTTATTTTAGCTAATAGCAATTAAAAAACTAGTATGTTGTGCCCATCACAAAACTTTCTTTTATATCAATTCTATAAAACAGCGTGACTTACAGTTCAAAATGTACAAAAGTTTAGCCATAACTTCTCACAAAAAAGATTTTACAAATGAACTTTGGTGCAATTTTATTTAATCAACAGATGCTGAGATGAAGAGTTAAAAATCACAATAGCAGCCCCATCTGCCGACTGATATACACCTAAATTAAGCCAGCATTTGCTTTCATAATGGTTATCTCACATGTCAAGTGAGAGAACATGTCAAGTGAGATTGTCCCCCCTCCCCCCCCCCCCCCCCCCCCAAAAAAAAAAAAAAAAAAAAAAGCAGCTTTTATAAAAAAAAAATTTCCATTTTGTTTTGAAATTTTTTTAAAGTGGGAGTTTTTTAGAGCTTTAATATAATTAAATTATATTGTAATAAAAAATTAAATGAAATAAGAGTGAAACTATTCAATGAAGAGAATTCTAGGCCCAAAAAAAAAAACAAAAAAAAAACACGCTCTTTATTCGAAAAAATTGATTTGGTTTGATACAATTTAAATTATTAATAAATATTTCTTATTCAATAAAAAGGCCAAAGGAAATTAAATTTACCAATTACTTGGCTCAGCTTTTAATAAAAATACACTTTGAATAACTGTTCTGCTTTCACAGCATCTAAACTATTCATAATTAGTTTCTTCTTAACAAAGCAATTGTGTAGAAAAATATCCTTTCAGTTGAAGTTGGAGGGCAGCTCTACAATTTAACAAAATACTATATTTTCCTGCATATAAATCCACATGTCAGCTTAAATAAGTTTTATATCAAAAATTTTAATTAACAGGGAAGACTATTTTTAAACGAGGTTTTGTTTTGTACAATATAGCCTTGTCTGTAAATTAAACTTTTTGGTATAAAACTGGTTTATCTGACCTGAGAACTAACTATAAGTAGGAAAATTAAAAAGAAAAAAATAATAATAATAATAATAATAATAATAATGTATATATATAAAAGTAAGCTAAGAAGAAGAAAAAAAAAAAAAAACAGGAAAAGTGATTCTATGTTAGAAGAAAATTAGTTTTTTTTTTTTTTTTTTTTTTTTTTGGCAATCATTCTATGAAATTCCTAGACTTTCCCAGATTCTGGCTAAAATATTAAAATTCCCTGACTTTCATAGCCATTTTTGTTATGCTTGTATGTTTGACACTGAGGAGGGCTAGTGTTCTAGCTGAATCGTCTGTCTTATGTTTTAATGTTTTTAATTAAAATGTATTTTTAAAGTTTTAAAATTTTTGTATTTTTTATCTCATTTTAAATGTTACATTGGTTTTTTATATTTTAGAAACTTTAGATATTTATTTAATATCTTAACTTCTGCAAGACTTTATCTTTTGCTTTTCTGGAAATTGTTTCATAACTCCTTCAGAGAACTTAATGTTTCACATATTCAAATAGCTTTCAAACTGAAAAGAAATAGCATTTCTCAGAATTTATTCCCAACTTCCACACTTTTTAAAAGAAGGTTGATTTTATTTGTTTCTAGATCAGTAACCAATGCGATGCTTAGATCAATTGAATTAAGGGAAATGTGTAAATAAAACGCCAAAATTAATTTCCCTGTCTTTCCATGTAAATGTAAGAAGAAACAAGAACAAAAATGTATATCAATATTTAAGTACAAAATTAGGATTACGGAAATATTTAATTAAAGAGAATACTTAATGTTTTAAATATAAAAATGATAAATATGCAAATTAGCACCTTCTATGCCCCCCCCCCATGAATAAATAACTTTATGTTCATAGTCAGTGGTGGATTTAAGGGGGGGGGGGACAATATAATTATAAATATGAAATATATTGAGCAATTCTATCTTTTAAAAGATTCTAGAATCCGCTAAAGCAAGTTTAACATGCATATTGATGTTTATGATGGAGATAGAGAAAGATTGGAAATTGCATGATTTTGATGGCCTGTTTAATCGCTGATCATTAGTTTGAAGGGAGGGAGACAGAAAAATTTTATAAAAAGCAGAAATCCGCCATTCAGCGGAAAAGTGGCATCCCTGAAATATATTTTTTTAAAAAGAGAGAGAGAGAGAAAGAAAGAAGAAGAAAGAAAGAAAAGAAAATTCAGGCATAAATTTAAAAAATTTCTAAACATAAGAAAAAGCAATGCTAAATAAATAAAAATTTAATTAAAATATTTATAAATATTGAAATGCGAATTTACCTTGTAACCATATGCCTTGGCAGAATGCAGATATGTTATGCATTCTTTACAGAATGCCCTAAAAAGACATACAATACATTTAAAACACTAAATTATTTATAATACATACTAATAATTTAACAATTATTTTATTACATATGAAATTTCCTTAATTTTAAAAGTTTTCCATGTGTACTTTAAAAAAAAAAAAAAAAAAAAAAAAAAATCCATTATCTGCACAATAAATAAAACAAACCACTGAATAAATGATCAATGCCAAAAAACACTTTTTTTGTACTTTGAAGACCTTAGGTGAAAACTCATTATCAAAAATTTTGACTGATTACAATACTTCTATTACCTACAATAGTCAGATAAAAGAAGTAAATTAGAAGCTTAATAACATATTTTAGTTCTCTAAACACATATTATCTTTATTAATATAGAAATTCTGTTTGATCTGAATGATATGAAGGATAGCGATCAATTCAAGTAAAAGAAAATATAAAGTCATCTGATCTCGTAAAATGTGAACCCCGAGTCTGACTTTTTATAAGTCATATTTTTGTGACTAAGAACCAAAGTACACAATCATCTTCTCATCTGATTTTTGTGAAGGGTTTATGTACAAACAACTACTACAGCAAACTTTTATGCTTGTAATTTATGTAATTTAAGCTAAGACCTTTTATTTACAAAAATTATACAGCTTAATCCAAACTGAACCGAAAAACTTATTGGTCGAATCGAATTAAACCCTACTCACAGAAAAAGGTTAGAATCATTGTAAGCTGCAGGTCGATGATTCATTCTGGCTCTGATTCATTTTATGATAAAAATTTTGACTAATCAATAAAAATCTAATGACGTTAAAACCTCAAAAATATTTTCTTTATGATTAGAATTTTCCAGCCGACGCCTATGTTTAGTTTATTATAATTATACCAGATATGATGTGTACGGGCATCTGTTACAATATGACATAATACCTGTGAAGTGATGTAACGAAGCGTGCATGCACCTGTGTAGAGGCTACATCCTCTGTGTTCAAGTCTTAAGCAGCTATCACACGGAAGATCCTACCCTCTGAACTATAAACTAATACCTCTCCGAATAATCGAGCATCAGGTAGTAGGGTTATTTTGAAGACTAAAATGAATTCAAAAAGGCGTTAACAATTGGCTACTAATTGCTCACTATTTCATGTTTTAAACACACTCTGATTTTCTTGCACTCCGATTGGTTGAATACGAGCTAACATCTAGCGTAGGAGATTTAGTCAGTCATAAGTTCGTCATTGACAAAGGTAGGAGAGGGAAACTTATCACACGATGCGTTTTCGACCGTTTGTCTCTCGAAAAACCTGTTTCAGGTGGTTTCGGGAGAAAGTATCTGATACTGCTGATCGTATGAGAGTACGTATGATAGCAGTTTTACTGTACGAGTACATACCAGAGTGTAAACAGGGATCCTCAAGTGAGATCCCATTTTGAGTTTGTGTTTCAAAATAAGTTAATGTCTACAGTCCACTGATGATTAATTTTGCCTCCATATTATGGAACCACACAAGTGAAATGCAACATGATGGATGAATATATGTACAAATGAGCAAACAGTCAAACCTTGTTAACGTGAATCTCAAGGGGAATAAAAAATTTGTTCATGTTATCAATATCACTGTAAAAAATATATCCTATTTGCTGCCAGAAATTCTCTGTTATTTGAGAAAATATGCGTAATTTACGAAAAAATTACATTGTCAGAACGTATTTCCTCAAATTACAGAGAATTTCTGGCAGCAAAGAGGACATGTATTTTACAGTGTAGTTCATCCTATCAGTAATTAATCTGCATATAACTAAACTAATCTTCATTTTGATGGGGACTGTGGAAGCAGTTCATGTTTAAAGTAATTCACATTAACGAGGTTTGACTGTATATATAAGTTATTTAAGTAACTAAAAAACAAAACACTGTTAACTCAGATGTGCATACTAGGATCTGGCCTAAAAGTCAGAAACACTCTCTAGGGTAGCTAACATTATAGCATTTCTATGACTATTTTTCACCATATTCCTGAACTTTTCCCTGACTTATGCTGCTTATTTATCGAAAAAATTCACAAAATTAGCAAACAATCTAGCAATTTACAATGACATCTTTTAAACATGGTTTATTTCCACGAAATTTGTCAAAATTACCCGACTTTTCCATGATTCCCTGACTTTCCATGACTGGTGCCCACCCTGACTCTCCCAAAACACTTTCTCCTGCTCACATCAGCATCAGAAGTAGGGTGAGCTGGTATGGCAAGGCCTTAGTTGTATGACAGGCCCATTTTAATATTGTAAATTTTTTTAAAGGGTCTGTCTCTGCAACCAAATCTTTCTTAGATAAACCCCTGACAAAGAATGTGTGCTATTTCTCAACAAGCTACGAAGCAGCAAGCAACAGCTAGAAAAATCATAATGAGAGGTTGAAAATCCTAATTTTAAGGTTACCAACCATTTTTTCTTTATGCGCTTTATGAGCAATTACTTAAAATTTGTATTTTTTTTAGGTTCTTCAGAAGAAAGAATAAAGGATGAAAAATGATAGTTTATTTCATAATGTTCTACAACACACCAATTTTAAATACAAAACAAGTGTGTGTGTTATAAAAAAAAAAAAAAAGTAAAATTATTAACATTAAAGTCTACAGAAACACATAGCAGGAGCAGGGTTGCCACTCAACAGGAGAATGAAATTCCCTGACTTTTCCAGGTGTTTTCTAAGAAAATTCCAATATAATTGTATATTGAGCATTAGATGTGTTGAAGACAAAATAATTATAGTACTACTTGAAAACAAAAAATGCATGACAAAAGTTACATATAGTGATAGGATAGCATCTGTTGCTGATAAACAAGATCTGAATTTATTTCACAAGCAGAAAGGAAGGCTGGGCAGGGTTCATACTCAAATATGAGAAAAAAATTCCCTGAGTTTCCAGACAATTTTCAAAAAAATATTAGCCACATATTACAAGAAACGCTCCTTTAGACAGGACAAATTACAGCTACTTCCGCTGTATGATGTCATATTACTGCCGATCATGATAGAAATTCAGGAAGAAACCATTGTTTGCATGCGTATTTTCACAATACTTAATCATCTGAATTTTGATATGAAGCTAAACAAGAAAAATATAACTTGAGAGAAAGAAAATATTTGTTTTTCCAGGTTTTATAACTGATTTTCCCTGAGTTTTAGTGAAAATTTTTATTTTCCCTGACTTTTTTAAACAAATTCCAAATTCCCCGAGTATTCCCTGTTTTCCCTGATAAGTATGAACCCTGCTGGGGGTGTTTAATAAAAAGGGTGAAAACTAAAGAGAAAAAAAAAAAATGACCCTACGTCGGCAGGGTCTAAAGAAAAATTGTTTTTTCTTTAGCAATCATCGTGCGAAATTCACTGACTTTCATGTTCAGTTTCCAAATTCCCTGACTATTCCAGGTTTTCCAGGTAGCGTGGCAACCCCGACATAGCCCTTGTAATTTTTTTTTTTAATTAAGACAGCTAAATTCTAGTTCAAGATGAAGTTGTGGCATGTATCTCAATTTTTCTCCTCTACCTACCAAAAAACACATTTTTTCATCTTTGTCAGATAGCTTTTTTCTATTTGTCATGTCTGATGATATGATGTTTTACACATGAACTTTTGTAATCAAGCACAAAAGCAGATAGTATGCATTTTTAATAAAAAAAACAACTATCTACTTTTAAACACCCAATAAAATAAAATTTTGCATGGGATAAAGAATATTACAGTGTTTGATGGCACTATCTGTAGAGTGAAGAAAGTTAAAACTATGGCTCAGGTAAACAGCCAACACATAAGCGCACCTTGTGCATTTTCACCCTTTTTATCAGATAATCTACACATAACATGCTGAAAATTCAGGGTGGTTGCAGAAATTTAGAAAAAAAGTTCCTTGATTTTTCATGATTTCCATGACTAATTTCGACAAATTTCCATAATTTCCATTACTTATTAAATACATTCCATAATTTTGTGTATATCACACTCTTATGTAACATGCTCGCTAAACCACTGCAATTCAAAAAACTATACTAATGTGCAAAAATCTCTTTTTTCTTTCTTTCTTTGTTCACTTACAAAAAGTAAAATAAAATGAAATTCAAAATTCTGGAGAAATTAACAAAATCATAAAAATATGACTCGTTTTAATTGCATAACATATTAACATCAAGACAATAAAATTATTCCTCAAGTTGTTGCACTTTTTTTTAATGTCAATTTGGTGAGATCCAACAAGAAAGCAGCCAGTCCTGTGCAATCATGGTTAAGATAACACCTGTTTGGCGATCTTTCAGTCATACTTGCTGGACAAAAAAATGAAAATTTTCATGATTTTTGGGTGTTTTTACAAAATTCACTGATTTTTCCAGATTGATAAAGTACCCTGATTTTTCCATGATTTCCCTGTTTTCCCAGATTGTTGCCACCCTGGAATTACACTAAAAGCACAGATATTTTTAACCCCTCCACAAGCGTATTTTACGCATTAAAATCTAAGAATACTCCCGAAAATTTTAATCATGAGTATTTTTCACGCTTCGTATTTTTCGGGTAAGTTTAGTGTATTTTGTTAAATATGTCTGAAAAAGTTTATATTCTTTCGATAATTCAATGTTCTGCATACTTTTTTTTTTTTCCCCAAATCAATTAATACCTTCTCTTACAATGGATAAAGAGTTTTTAGAATTAAAATTATTTTGAGTAAAACTGTAAACATTTGCATCAATAATAGAATTTCTCACATTCATGTATGGCCTTATCATTTTTCAATATTCATTGTAATTTATACACTGAATCACATTATATTCATATTCTGAATTCTGATATTATATTGTAAAAATTATGCTGAAAGGAATATTATTACAATTGGCCACTCCATATAACTTGAACTCATAACTGAAACTCATAATGTGAGTTCATATACATTTTTTTTTAACTTATTAAGAAAGAAGTAAAATTTAGCATGAATTTACGAAAGATCAACTTTTTTCTCTTCCACTTTCTTTTAAATTCCTAATAATGCCAAATTCACTCCTTCAAAAAAGATCAAGGAGTATTTTCACTCCTAGGAAAAAATCCTAGCAATATCTCTGACTAAAAGTCCCTGTGAATTGTATTCACTTTAGCTAAACTTTAATAACATAATAGTTAAATAAAACTGCAACAATGTATAGTTACATAATTTTAAGAAGGAAAATAAAACAGAGTAGGGAGGGGGGAGAATTATAACATATGTGTGTATTTAAGTATATATTTAAATAAACACCAGAGAAAAATGTTTACTTTTATACACGAGTAAAATACACTTTTCCTATCACTAAAAGTAAATATTTTTCTCTTCCGATAAAGTGAAATAAATAATAAAAATATAATTATGAAATTTACCGCTTGCAGGTCTTTATGCTACAATATAGCAGTGATCCTCCTTGCCCACAAATTATACAGTATGGCTGAAAAATAATATGATGCATTCAATTTAGGTATCATACAAATTATTTTATACCTCTGGTAAAGACACCAGTGTTCGTCACCCCTAAGATTTGCACCAGTGTTCGCCACCCTCACAAAAGGCATATTAAAATAAGTGTTTAATAGCATATATGAATTTGAATGCATCTGCAATAGATTCTTTAGAATCGGAGAATCTAGCTCGAGCAGATTTAAATTCATAATTAACTGTTATTTTAACATATCTTTTGTGAGAGTGACAAACGCGGGTGCAAATCTTAGGGGTTACGAACACTGGTGTCTTTACCTTATATATTATTACAATAATTTTTTGTACATTAACTTACATAAGTTTTTCCTACTGGTTTAGCATTTATTCTGTCAACATCTTTCTTACATTTTCGACAAACATGGCCCAGAAACTGTGGATGTGGTTGGACTAATTCTTTATTTCTTCGACAACAGCCTATACAAATATCTAAAAAAATAAAAATAAACAAATAAATCATGAAAAAAATAACTATATATCAATATTAATAAAATCAGACTTTTGTCTGTAAGTTTGTAAGAATCAAAAAATTTTGTGATATCTTCACGTTTCACACGCCATGAAAGCTGAAAATTTTGCCTGTGTGCGTGGTGGGGTAATTACACGCCATGAAAGCTGAAAATTTTGCCTGTGTGTGTGGTGGGGGGTAATTAATTACCCCCCCCCCCATCCAAACTGGGGAGGACTAAATAAAATGGTGATTAGCACTGGGCGATGTTGACATTTCTTAAATCGATATATCGTTCATATAAAATACCGATATACGGATATATCGATTTAATGCAGCGTTACCAAAAGTGGTCAAAACGTTCTCTAGACTTCTCAAAACGTGTAAATTCATTGAAAGCCAGAAGTTAAAATTTTTACAAGTACTTTCTTATAATGAATACAAACGCAAAAATCAACAATGGACCATAGAAAAATTATTTTAGTTTAATCAAATTAATTTTTTTTTTCTCGAAATTGTTATCTTAATCACAGACATTAATTTTTTTACTAAAATAAGACTTTTGAAAAAATCACTCACTTCTGATAAAGATATAATGCTTATACTAATTATTATAAAATTATTCATTATTTTCCACAGTTCAAAATTTATACATTTCAATACAGTATAATTAATATTGTGCAATTTTGTTTTACCACAAATTATAGAATTTCACATTGACTCGTGACGTGACATTTTGTGAGTAACCTTCAGAATATTTAAAACACCCAAATTTATTATTATTATTATTTTAACTAATTGATAAATTCAATTGCAAAATGGTAATCAGCAGAAAATTGCTAATTAATAGAACTTCACACATGATATTAAATTTCTATAGTGCCTTGTATCCCGTAATAAATATAATTCTCAACTAAAATTCTCTAAAATACAATTTCTTAAAAAAAAATTACAAGATTTTCTTTTTCTTCTTAATGAAATTTTAAAATGTTTACTTATTTTAGATTAAATTACATCAAATACTACAAAATACAAAAAGACTTAAATAACTATAACTCAGTATAAAAAATAAAATTGATAGAAAGAAGAACAATTTAGTGCATTGGAAGGGAAAAAAAAAAAAAAAAAAAACATCAACTTTCACTGTATTTAAAATTATTTTTAAATACCCATGCTATATGCTGTTAATAATTGACTTCGAAATAAATAAAAATTAGATATTTAAACATTAGAATAATCATATCTAACTAAGATAACGCCGTTGTTTAAATTAATTTATTTTTGACAATATGGCAATGTCATATTTTGTACTGAAATTAATGAAACTAATGAAAAATATTAATTACATAAAATATTCATAAAGAATAGTTAATTCACTTATCTAATAAACAGAAATTGGGGTTTCTTATTTTTAAATTATAGGAACTGGAATTATAACAAAAAATAGCAGAATAAAATACTAATATTGATAAAAGAAATCAATAATCAAACGAATTTTGAATGAATGAATAAATCTCATTTCAACTAGTCAAACTTAACCGCAAAGCTTTGTATCAGAATCGGTTTTCATTTTGCTAGTTTCCACAAATTTTGGCTCAAAAGAAGGGTCTTAAAAAGGTATTCTCTTTTTCCCAATGCGCCTGCGTAACACTAAATCGAAACAGCACTTCAATCTTCATGATTTAGCTGTCTATGACTGTGCATGCTTTAGACTAAACTGGAATCTTTTTGAATATCTATCTGGCATTATTCCAACTATATTCGATCGGGATTTTCCTGATTTAGCTGTCTATGACTGTGCATGCTTTAGACTAAACCGAAATCCCTTTGAATGAATATTTATCTGGCATTATTCCAACTTTATTCATTCGGTTTAGCCTGGAATCACACGTTCACGTGTTCAGATGTTTCTGCATCGATATTTTACGGAAGGTGAAATATTTAAATTGGATAAACATTATTAGCGTTAAATCGATATTTTAATTTACATCAATATAAAGCCCAGTCCTAGTGGTGATTTAAATAACTAAATAACTCGTCATTTTTCCTTGACCATTAGTAAATTGCTAAAAGCTTTCATGAAAAATCAAAACGAGTAAATTATATATTTCGTAACCGAAAAACAACTGCAAAAAAGTGGTGAGTAAATTGAAAAGATCCAGTTACTGGTAAAATAAGTTGAAAATTCAATTCTTAAATCTATCCCTTGATGTATTTCTTTAAACAATTTTAAGCAAAACACAGAGGAATATTTATTTAATTTATGGGGGACAAATAGAGTTTTTCCATGATGAGTACTAACAGAAGTTGATTACAAATTAACAAAAATGGAAACATAGCAGTAGTAAATTAAGAGTGATTTCATAATGTCGGGCTTTTTCTGGGGATTCAGAAGAAGTTTAAACTAAGAATCTGTTACATAGAAGACGAAATAAGAGAATGAGATAGAAGGTTAAAGCAACAGTAAAATTATAAGTTAAATTAGAGACTCAAAAAGACATATTACAAGATCTTTAAGGGTGGGGAATCGCATAATATTCAACCATGTTTTTTGCAACAATGGGAGTCTGCACATGTGCTGACTCCATGAGTCCAGTGTTAAAATAGGGGTGATAATCTTAGTGGTTGCGAGAAAATAAACCATAAGGGAATTCCAAATGACTAAGTGTTTACCAAATCCGAACCTGGTCGGTCAATTTGGCATTTATTCTAAGCTTTAGAATCGTCTTCCAATGCCGGACGCAGAAAGCATGATTGAGCAATAAAAATACTTCTTAAGCTCTAAAGCAGTTAGGAACAATCAGAGGAACAATGAAAAACAGAAACACATTAAAATATTTCTGTAAATTACAGCTTCTTTAACTATATGACAGTAATCTTTATTATATGACAGTTTAAAAGAAGAGTTACTGACTTTTTGATTAGAAGACAAAGATTTTTTGTGAATTCATGATAACTATTTATAGCCGATTTGCAATTTTTTATGAAATCGATCACACACACACACACAAAAAAAAAACTCTACTCTTATAACTACGTGACTTCAACGTACCTTCTTGACCCGACTTTTGTCTATGACACATTCTTATCAGACAGATTTGCCCATGCCAAAGTAATCGTCCAGAAAAATTTGTTCAGGTAAAGATTAATGTTCTAAAATATTTTCTCTTTTTAACCATATTAAAATATTTTTGGAACAGTGAACTCATGATCGCACTATTTAAAGCAGATTTCCAAATTTTCTTAAAGTTTGCAATTTTGTAAGCTGTTTTTGACTCCAGTCCAGAAACCATGTGATTAAGGCATGGTTGGATTACCCCTCCCATGATTTGTATCTGGATACGCCACTGGACTAAGGTGGTATCAGACGAAAGAACATATAGTCTAAAATAAAATATAAGCTATTGCTGCTCAAAAGCTACCAAACAACTTTATCGGAGTGCAGTAGGGTTGTTTTTAAGCATAAACGAAATCAAGAAAAGTAAACAACGGACCTTATATTTGGCGATAATCCACCTCAAGGATGTTTAAAAGGGAAAAGGATAGAGGGTACTCTGTAATGGGCTCTTCCCACCTGGTGTCAGAGGTCACATGATAGAGGAAAAACAAATAGCAGACAAAGTTTTGTTTATCTATAGCGATTGCTGAAATAACATATTTTCTATTCTTATTTTTGATCAATCGTATTTAATCTGTGTTATTTTTTTTTATAAATCATCATTTTTAATCCATTTTATATCATTATTCATATCTTTTGTTTGCTGTATACATTTACAATCATCATTTAGTTTATGTTTGTTATTGATGTTCATGAAGATCATGTTTAATTCTCTGATTTTTGGTACTTAAATCAGTGACAGTGCAATATCGTACTGTGTAAATCCATTTAGACCAGTAACTAAGTTAATTAACTTGTTGTAATACCTTTATGCAATTAAATTAAATGAAAACATTTTAAAATTACAAATTATAATCCATAAACATTCCACAAGAAGCTATTATTTATTGCTAGATCAGTTAATGTTACAGCTACACTACAATATACAAAAATCGATTCTTAGAGTTGAAAATAAATAAACACATAAAATGTTTTTTAAAAATTATTAAATTTACAAATACAACTGTTCTACTGTTTACAAATGCACAATATTACTTTTATTTTATTTTATATTGAATATTAAAATTTTTGTTCTTAAGAACAATATTTAATTGAATTCGATTATTCATTTTCCTGTATCATGTGATTGAGCAGACGACAGTGGAAAGAGCCCATTGAGATTCTCTGATTAGAGGACTTCATTCTAAAAACTACCGTTTGTGATTTTAACAGTCGAAAATGCGTAATTGAAGAATATACGCAAGGCCACCCATTTCCTTCATGAAAAACCTGTTTAGGCGTTACTATAAGCTAATGCCTTTCATACGGAACTTTGTCTGATAGTGGCTTAATACTCTAAGCAGAACTTACCACTCAAACAGAAAAATGAAATTCTCTGACTTTTCCAGGTGTATTCTAAGAAAATTCCTGTCTAACTGTATATTGAGCACTAGCTGTGTTGAGGGCAAAATAACTAAGGTACTAATTGAAAGATAGCATCTGTCACTTATAAGCGAGTTAAATTTCTTTCATAAGGGGAAAAGATGGGTGGGGTGTTTAAAAAAAATGGCGGAAGCTAAGAAAAAAATAGAAAAATGACTCCACATTGGTAGAAAGTTTTTTTTTTTTTTTTTTTTTTTCTGGCAATCATTATATAAAATTCCTTGACTTTTCCAGATTCTGGCTAAAATATTCAAATTTCCTGACAATTATAGTCAATTTTGGATTCCCTGACTATTTCAGGTTCTCTAGGTTTTCAAGGTAGTATGATAACCCTGTATAAAGATCAAAGCAAACAGTGTGCATTTTTGTTTTCTTAAGGCTGGTTATAAGTGGACATCGTAGTGATCCTGATCCCATGTTAAACTATGGAGAAAATTATTCCTATTATAAATAATTAAATAATGCATGTTTTTAAATTTTGTTTTTACATTCAGAAAATTCAATACACTGTTAAATTATGTCATTTTTTAAAAATTGAATTTTTTAAGTTTTAATGTTTTATTTTTTAGATGTAAAATGCGAAATGTTTCTAGGTGGAATTTGACAATTTAGAACTTTAAAATAAATTTGAAAACCTCAAAAGAAAAAAAAAAACAGTTTTTGGATAACAAGACATAATTAAACAGTCATGATTTATGTTAATGTGAAAATGGAATCTAAAAATATACATTAACAGTATAGATTATTCTTTCCATATGTTAACGTGGATAACACTGACTCTCACGGAAAAACCGCCTAAAGGAGCATACTAGGGTGTGCACTAAATTTTAAAGGGCAGGCAGGGTGCAGGCTCTAAGAGCCCCATTACATAATTAGTAATAACAAGTTTGGTTGAAAACTTGTAAATATTTTTATATATTTCCCTGAAAAACTAAAATGCATACTTGCCAACCAATTTTAATAAAAAAAGGGAAGATTTTTGTTGAAAACCCAGAAGATTTCATAAAAAAAGGGAAGATTTTTTTTTTTTCTCTTTGACGTATTAAACAATACAGTTTTACAATTTTAATATTTAGAAGCAATCTATAAAAACATTTTACTATAGATTGATTATACTAAATATATAAAAGTTTTAAATGAAGTTATTCCTCTTCAATATATAAATATCTAGAAAACAGAATCTGTAAGAAATTTATTTAACAATAGACAAAAAAACTTAGTTAAGTTAAAGTATAACTAATTTTTTAAATAAATATAGAATATGATTTTTGTGTATATGCATTAATCATACATATAAGAAATAGTAGCAGTACCTAAATTATTCTTCATTTTTTGCATATGTTTACACATTTGGTATAAATATGACATACAAATATTTAATTTAATTGAGGAAAAATAAACAGATTCATTAAATTCAACAATAAAGATCTAAAAATAATTACATATGTGAGAAATATTGAGCATTTCCATTGCTTTATTGTTTCTAGAATTGATCATAATCCGAGGAAAGGATGGAGGGGGGGGGGATGCAAAAATAATTACAGAGTAAGAAATATTTAAACTCTTTCAACTCACTTCTAGAATCTAATGTAATAACTTTAAAATTAATATTATCATTTATGTTGCAGATGGATAAAGATTCGGAAAGAAAAGACTTCTGCAGAACATTTGATTGCTGATCACTAATTGTAGATAAATAAAGGGGAGGGGGGAGGGCAAAAAATAATTACATCAGCAAGAAATATTTGACAATTCTATTTCTTTAAATGTTCTAGAATCTCATAAAGCAAGTTTGAAATGAATATTGACATTTATGTTATGGATTGAAAAAGATTGGGAATCAGGAGTTTTCGTAGAACATTTGGGTTTCTTTCTAAAATGAACGATATCCGCGAATTTTTTAAAAACGGAAGATTTCATCATCTGTCCGGAAGACCGGAAGATACATTAAAAAACCGGAAGTCTTCCGGGAAAACCGGAAAAGTTGGCAAGTATGTAAAATGTCCTACTGAAGATTAACTACAACTATTGCTTACTGGCACTTGTGGTGGTACTTTTTATTTTATTTAATAATGGATAGAGGTTGCCTTTAATTTAAAACAAAATATGTTAACAAATTGTGATCGTATGAAATAATGATGAATTACCCTAGGCTTCGATCTGATCATACATGGGTACATACCAAGTATAAGATAAATTCAATCTTTACTTTTTTAAGATATTTTAAAGTTTAGAATAAAACATACCCGGTCTTGAAAAAAAAAGGAAAGGCAGTCTTCAATTCCAATTTAAAAGTATTTATTAAGATTAATTTGCTTTCCCACTTCAAGAATGCAGAAATCCGGACAACTGTTATAAATCTCAAATCTCTAATACATAGCCATGCTTGTTTAAAATAAATTCAAGATACTTCACAAAATATTTATATAAAAAATTCATCTCCGGTCACTGTCACAATTTCGTTTCAAGTCATAATAACCGTGTGGGACCACATATATAAAAATAACGGTAAAATATAATGTAGGGACGTAGGTGCCCGGCCATTCTTCTCTGCACACAGGTGGAACACCAACTGACTGATTTTTAAATTTTTAAAAATCGCTCCTAAAAAAAAAACAGGTCCGCACACCTAAAATCACGGATACGCGATTTGGATTCGTTAATCGGACTTCAAAAGTAACCAATTAAACAGTACGCGCACGCAAGAGAAACAATCGCCGATTCTCCCGTTGTCAAGTGTCGCGGGAAGCAAACTTTACAGGGTGCGTTGAGCCAGGAACGAACGGTTGCGATGAGATGCCTGCAAAACGATGTATTTTGGCATAGGAATTAAACAAGAGGTGATGTATTTACATCACATATCCCCACATGACCAATTACAAAAAATTTTATGGCACTGGAAACATGAAACGTATATGGTGAAATTGTGAACAGAGCCAGAGACGGTTTTTGTTGACAAAAGACATAAAATTTTTTGTGAATAAATTGTATAAAAGAATAATATAAAAAAAAAATTCAGAAACATTACTAAATATAACATATATATCAATTACTTTACAACTAAAAGAAACTTATCGTTATTACACATACGAACTTGTTATAAGAAGAAATAATATAATCATAATATCAACAAAAAAAAATCACTGAACACATGAGCTTGTTACTTGAAAACACTCACGTGAGAAAAAAAAAAATTTCTTTTTTTTTTTTTTTCTTTCAATTTCTCCTTAAAGGAAATCATGCGAATGACAATAACATGGCTCATAAAATTAAATAATCTCAATTGTTATAGAAAAATAAGATACACATAAAATATAAATGTAATATCTTAAATGTAAACACAGCACATGAAAATAGATATCTATTAATATATATAAGTATGAATATAAACATGAAATCATATTACACAAGTGACATGTCATGAAAGAAATATTATATTTGTTACCAGTAACATAAGAATTGTTTATAAAATAAATAGCAATATATTTGGGCCCAATTATTACATGTGAGAAAGCCCCTTGGAAATAGATCAAGAAAATATCAAACGAAATTAAAACCCAATTAAAATAATAACCCTAAAATGAAAATAAAAGAATGTGCTTTACAAAAAAAAAAATGCTATTTCCAATTGACTTGCTACTATTACACAATTATTTTCACATATATATATCTATATCTGAATAATACTCAAAAAAAAATATATATACATATATGAATGAGGAATTATTTAACAGAAGTGTGGTACAGCAAAATCCAACCATCTAACACATTGAACACTTTTTTTTTTTTTCTAAATTTTTGTATACTTTACTATGATAATCTTGAGATATTAATATTATATTTTCAAAAATTAACTCTTTTATAAAACATAATTTACTGGCTGTGACTCTCTAAGAGTACTCCCAAGCAGGTTGATCAGTCCTATTCTGAAGCACTCCCGGAAAGACACAGAAAGCAAAAAAAAAATATTTATATATATATATATTGTTAAAGATTACTATTTTTTATTCCTGGGCCTCAGGTTGTACCTGGAGGCCGAGCTATCTGGTATACAAGTGTTATTTTTCTTGTTGACAATAGGAGCAGGAGATTGACTATTTTCTAGAACTGGTAATTTATTGTTTGTAAGCAGAGAATTTGTATTGTCTTGTATAAGATATTGTTTCCTTTTTGGGACAATTAAAAGTCTATCGATATTAATGTGGAACGGTTTTGCTGTAACACTTTCATACTCTTTAATTTCAACCAGCACCTTAGAAATTACTTTAGTGACAATAAAAGGCCCGATAAACCTTGCTTTGAAAGTGTCTCGTGTTTTCATGTAAACAAGGTCGCCCGTCTTGAACACTCTGAGGGAAGCCCTCTGGTGCTGTCTTTGATTTCTGTAATTTTGAGCATCCTTCATATTTCTATGTACCTTTTCATAAACTCTATTTAGCTACTTCATGTATTGATAATACTCAAAGGGGAATTCCATATTTGACATTTCATGCAATTCACATACATCAAATATATTAGAAACTGACCTACCAAAATGTAAAAATGCTGGTGAATACCCCGTTGATGAATGTATAGAAGTGTTGTATATACTTTTATGTATCATCAAGGCTTGTTTGAAGTTGAAGCCTTCACCTGCTAATGAAGCAATAGATGATTTGATACTAGTGTTTATTCTTTCGGAAGATCCTTGCGTCTGTGGATGTGCAGACGAAGCATGAACAAGGCTTATTTTCATGGTTTTGGTGAAATGGTTGAAAATATCTGCTGTAAACTGAGGTCCAAGGTCAGACATTAATGCTGCAGGACGTCCATATGATGTGATATATTTTGTTAGGGAGTCTACAACAGACTGTGCCGTGGGTTTTTTAATTGGAAAAAGTTCTAAGAATTTGGAGAAGTGATCAAAACAGGTAAGTACAAACATTTTGTTGGAGAATGGTCCAACAAAATCCATAGATACCAGTTCACCAGGTTTATTTGGAATGAACATTTCCTGTAAAGGAGCTGCAGGAATTTTGTGAGGCTTATTTCTGATACACAGTTTACAAGAAAGCACGTAATTTTTGGTATCTCTGTATATTCCTCTCCAGTAATATGACTTCAGGATTTTACGGTATGTATTATAAATACCAAAATGTGGCATATGAGCTATTATCTTTAAAATTTTAGGTTTTAGTGAATTTGGTACAAGAATCTTGGAGGAATTACTATCTTGTTTGCTATTAAATTTTTTTTTTATCATCAATAGACCCGTATCTGGATGAATGAAATAATTTTTGAATTTCTGTTTTGGATTTTCAGACGTAATATTTTGTATTATTTTCAATAAATTATCATCATGTTTTTGTTCAATAAATAAAGTATCTTGTGAAACTTGTAGTTCTGGGTCATTATTTTCTCTATTAGTTAGGTTTAGGTTGCTGTGATTTATATTGTGCAACTGTATGCTGGGTGAATTGGATGATACAGGTAAGATGTTTTCATCATTTATTAACTCTGGATTTGTTGTCAAATTTTGGGTGGATTCTGAAAAGTCATCACTTGAAAAATAATCTGCTAGAACATTAGATTGACCTTTAATGTATTGGAATGTAAAATCATACGTGTACAACTCTATTAGCCATTTTGTAGTAAGATCTACAGGTGAAGTAGTACTGCGATAGAATTCTATGGGTTTGCTATCACTTAAAATTGTAAATTGTCTATTATATAAGTAGAACCTGAATGCTTGAACTGATTTAACAATTGCCATAAGTTCTTTCTTGAGTGCCGGATAGTGCTTCTCAGAATTAGAAAGTGTTTTGCTGAAATAGCTAACTGGTTGTAATACATTGTTGCGTTCTTGCAACAGAACCCCAGCTATAGCTACATTGCTAGCATCGGTATTCAGGAAGAAAGGCTTGTCAAAATCAGGTAAATTTAGAAATGGTTTAGTAAAAAATATCTTTTGAATTTTCTGAAAAACTTCTGTGTGTTGATGTGTCCATTTAAACGGGATCTTCGTTGAAGTTAACTGTGTTAGTTGATCCACTAGTTTTGCATAATTTGGAAGAATTTTTCTGTAAAAACCACATAAACCCAAAAATCTCTTTAAATGTTTTCTTGTTTTGGGAGTTGGAAATGCTGTTATTTTGGTGATGTTTGATGATATGGGACTTATTGTATGGTCTTGTATATGAAATCCAAGGTAATCAATAGCCTTCTTAAAAAATTGGGATTTCTTCGGAGATAAGGTGATGTTATACTTTAATAAAATTTTGAAAAGTTGAGTCAGTTTTTCTAACATTTCTGGAAATGAGTTGCTACATACAATAATATCGTCCTGGTATGCAAAGATACCAAGACATTTTGTTTCTTCAATTATCGCATCAATCAACATTTGGAAACTGCTTGCTGCAGATCTTAGTCCAAACATTAAACGACTAAATGAATAGGTCCCCCACTGAGTTGTGAATGATAACCTTTTTCTGAATTTCTTTGGGAGATGTATTTGATGATATGCAGACGGGAAGTCCAGCGTGGTGAAGTATTTATACTTTGAAATGTTATTAATGATATAATCGATTCGGGGCAATGGATACGATGAACTCCTTATCATGGCATTGATGAGTCGCAGATCAAGGGCTAGGCGAAAAGATGGCTTTTCATCAAGAGATGTGGGTTTTTTCTTCACAGCAAGCATGGGACACGCCCATTCAGAAATGCTCCTTTCAATGATGCCAGCCTCTTGTAGAGCATCAATTTGTTTCTTTATCTCCTCCTGCATAGCTTCAGGAACTGGATAAGGCAACGTTCTTACAGGAACATCACTTGTGAATTGTATATGCGGGGTCACATGGTCAGTGTGTCCCAGTGATTTAAGTGATGAGGAAAAAACCACTTGATGCTCCATAAGCAATTTCTGGATAGTCAATCTTTCTTTAGTAGACAAATGGTGTAAGGAAAAATTATCAATACTAAATTCAGATTTTCGGAGTTGAATGATCTCATCCGATGCTTGAATCAGATTAACTTGTGCTCTGGGCTCTTGTTTAATTTCCTCTATTTCTTCAATTTGGTGAATTATTCCAAGCTTGGTACCTTTATTTAAATGTTGATCTACTTTAGAATAATTTGTTAACGGAACTGAAAATGACATTACTTCAATATTTTTACTATGTGAACCCTCTTCAAGGTTGACAATTACAGTGTACAAACCTATACCTTTGTTTTTATTCAGTGTGGGAATAAAGATTACCTGTTTATCAGCATATATTTGTTTGCACATAACAAAGACATAAACTGTTTGTAGCGGTGGAATGATCACTTTGGTTTTGAGTGTACATTTATTAACTTCATCTTGACAGTCAAATTGAGAATTTTTATCGTTTACGAAAGTAGGATTAGAGGTAGAACTACTGGTCTCAGGAACAGCGGGTAAATTTTGGAGGCAATTAATTTTGGATTCAGGAATCTCATATTCATCTTCAGGAATTGTGCTATAAATGTCAACATGACAATCGTTAATTTGTACGAGATTTTGTTTTAAATCAATTAGGACCCTATGGGTTTTCAGAAAATCAAATCCCAATATACCAATGAATTTTGAGTCTGTAGGAATATCTATGAGAAAAAATGTATGTCTGAAAAAAAATTTGCCAATTTTGAATGATAGATTGATACATCCCGCACAAAATACCGCTGAATTGACAGTAGCAATTTTAACTTTTGTAGCGACTCTTTTAAAGTGTAATTCATTTCTGAATTTATCGAAATAGCCTTTGGCTAAAACTGAAATGCTCGCACCTGAATCCAAAAGAAAGTTTTGTAATGACTTATTTATGTTTAACTTAACAATAGGTAAGTGAGGACTGGCAGCTTGAGTGTACAATAGAAATCTTAATGAATGAATAAAAATAACATCCTCATCAGGCTGATTTTCTGTTTGGGATGTAGCATTAGATGATATATTTGCAGGAACAATGGTTTGAGTACTTACTGAACTGACCAATCTTTTTGATGAGATAGGAAATTTTAATCTAGTGCTTGGTGATCTTAGGATTATATCCTGACCACAAATTTTTAGACCATTCGAATGTTCATTATGAATGGGAGAGGAAGTGCAGGACTGACCTCTCCCAGAAATTTGTCAGTCTTTATGAAACTGACGATTTTTGTAGTTGAGCCCTTTACGTTTATGTTCAAAAGTTGCTGACTCTGATTGAGCCTGTGCTGACCGGGGGTGTGTGTGAGAGGAGTGTCCATCCGAAGGAGAATGTCTACGGTTATATTTGGATCTAATTTTATTTCTTTGACATGATTTGAATCCCTGTCGATCTGTGTCAAATCTTCTGCCACCCTGATAATCTTTTAATTTGTAACAAAAGCGGGCAGTGTGTCCAACACGAGAACACCACTGACATGTCGGTTTATGACCATCAGACCGCGAGGGCCGATCTGAATTTAATTCAAGATGATGCAGCTGGGAGTCCCGATCCGCGGCATTATGCTGTGCATTTTCAGCAGTCATGCAATGATTTATATTTGAAAATGATGGCTGGGAAACAGCCAAAGATTCACCTGATTGGACAACCTCCTGATATGCAGCCAGATTGTCAACCATTTCCTCAAAATTACTACACTTTCTCGTTAAAAGATGTAACTTATAATCGGGGGTGAGAGTATCTGTTAATTTTGCAATGAGTAGTTGGTCCATTGATTCTTGTGGAAATTTTGGAAACCTCTTATAAACAAGATGTTGGAGCCGATTAGCAAAGTTTCGGATATTCTCCAAACCATCAAATTTAATGGCATTATATTGTAATGCTACACTCTGTTCTGTTTCACCTTTAAAATTCTTACGTAAAATCTGAAATAATTCATCAGGAGATTTGGCTCTTTGGCATGGGATTGACGATGTATAAAATTTTAAAGCCCTATCGCAAAGTTTTGATTTAATAAAAATAAGGGCCTGTTTAGGATGCCATTTAAAAATATCTATTTTAGTTTGCACCTGTTCAATAAAAAAATCCAAAAGATCTGGATCACCATTAAATGGTGTTACTGTGAATTTAAGACAATAAGATTTTTCAGTATTCATGATTTTAAGAAAAATTTGTCAAAATTTGCAGAGACAAAAAAAATTAATGCATAGTTATATATTTTCAAAATATCAAGCAGACATACTTATCTACTTTAATCTTATTATATTTCATAACAAATTTTCATACTAATTGAAGTTGACACATCTTATTAGGTATATCTTTTAGAAGTGATAGCAAACTCCCAAACACAGTAAATTATAACATGTTATTCCTTCAAATACAAAAATATCATACAGCCTATTTTCAAAATATTCTCTCTCTATTATCTTGGCATTAATTCTAAATCAAAACAGTATTTTTATTTTGCAAAAGAATAATACCCTATATAATCCAGAAATACATACCAATATATTACACTTCAAATGTGAAAGTAAGCTTTTAATTATTATTCTTAATAAACTATTTGTTTAAATACATTCAACAGACTAGATTATAATACTTAGTTCAATATGCCACTATGGATTTTTTTTTTTTTTTTTTTTTTTTTGAAAAAAAAAACACTTTTCAAAAGTATGTCTTTAAAAAAATATATGAATTCTTATTTAACTATTTCAGTTTATTATTATTACTGTTATTAATGAAATGGCTAATAGGCATATTAAAATAAAATTTCACCCATGCAAACAGTACTACTTTCAATAATTACTGCACTTATGGCTATGAAAATATGAATAATAACAAAAATATACATCTTTCTAATAATTTCTTAAATAAAGCACTTTCAGACCAAAACTGGCAATGTACCTCATGCAATCTTTAATTTTTTACGATCGGCACCATATGTGGTGGTACTTTTTATTTTATTTAATAATGGATAGAGGTTGCCTTTAATTTAAAACAAAATATGTTAACAAATTGTGATCGTATGAAATAATGATGAATTACCCTAGGCTTCGATCTGATCATACATGGGTACATACCAAGTATAAGATAAATTCAATCTTTACTTTTTTAAGATATTTTAAAGTTTAGAATAAAACATACCCGGTCTTGAAAAAAAAAGGAAAGGCAGTCTTCAATTCCAATTTAAAAGTATTTATTAAGATTAATTTGCTTTCCCACTTCAAGAATGCAGAAATCCGGACAACTGTTATAAATCTCAAATCTCTAATACATAGCCATGCTTGTTTAAAATAAATTCAAGATACTTCACAAAATATTTATATAAAAAATTCATCTCCGGTCACTGTCACAATTTCGTTTCAAGTCATAATAACCGTGTGGGACCACATATATAAAAATAACGGTAAAATATAATGTAGGGACGTAGATGCCCGGCCATTCTTCTCTGCACACAGGTGGAACACCAACTGACTGATTTTTAAATTTTTAAAAATCGCTCCTAAAAAAAAAACAGGTCCGCACACCTAAAATCACGGATACGCGATTTGGATTCGTTAATCGGACTTCAAAAGTAACCAATTAAACAGTACGCGCACGCAAGAGAAACAATCGCCGATTCTCCCGTTGTCAAGTGTCGCGGGAAGCAAACTTTACAGGGTGCGTTGAGCCAGGAACGAACGGTTGCGATGAGATGCCTGCAAAACGATGTATTTTGGCATAGGAATTAAACAAGAGGTGATGTATTTACATCACAGCACTTTTTTTTTTTTTTTTATCTTGAGTTTTGGTAAAAAATTAGCATTCAATTTTTTTTTTTTTTTTTTTTAATACTAGTAACAAATAAAAAATACTGCTGCAGATTATTTGAAAATCAAACAAAAATAACATTTTCATTTTGAAATACTAATTTAAATATGGTTAAAGAAATTTCACTACCTTCAAGAGATTTGCCACCAGTCCTTACTTCATTAACCACTGCTTGAACCTCTTCTAAAAAAAAAAAAAATTAAAATAAAATAAAATAAATGACAAAAATAAATAAAATAAAATTTTCATTAGGACCTTGAATAAGTTCTCATTTTTTCCTAACAAATGGCATTACCAGGATTACATATATGTAATATCAGATGGCAATGCATCCAGGGTTAGAAATAAGCAGTCGTTAGTCATATTTTGCGACCAGTTTTTTCATTTTGATGCCTAGAATTCCAATCATAGGTGCCATATTTGATGCCTGGATTTTTTCCTCACCATATCTAATAATTTTCCCAATCCCATCAGACTGTAAACAAGTCTATTTCAGTCAGCTGAACCTAATAAAAACCGATTTAAGAAATTGTATTTCTATGAAAGTAGTTGACAATTTGTTAATGATTAAGTTAAAAGGCCCTAAATTGGAAGATTTCTGCCCAGAAAATGCTATTAAATTGTAGTGGAATGATGTATATTCTGGCCGAAGATAGAATTTGCGATTTTAAATATGTACATTTAATATTGTTAGTGTAATTACATTCATTACATAAATATTTTTTATATAATCTTGCATATATTATTTACAAGTTGATGCTTTACTATTATTTTTTTAATATACATATTTAATTATAGATGGCACTTAGATTTTTCCTTTTAACGCCCAAAAAATTTAATCCAGGCGTCTTATTTCTAACACTGAATGCATATACAAGGAAGTATTGTCGGTAAGCTTAAACTTCGGTGCATGTTAGTTTGCCACAGTGTAAACTCCCCCTCTCCCCCACTTAGTTCTAAAAAATGTCAAGTTTTGTGCCAAGTAAAAAGTATTTGCAGGGAATTTTATTGTATTATTTTATTCAAAAGAAATCTGCAGCTGAAGCACACAGAATTCTTGTTGAGACTTATGATGAGCTTGCTCTGTCGGAAACAATATCTAGACTGGTTTTGTCGCTTGTTCTGATTAATGATTTTGATCTTGGAGATAAAAAAAAAAAAAGCTCTGCCATACTGAAAAAAAGTTTGAAGATGGAGAACTGGAGGAATTTCTTAATGAAGATGCTAGCTGAATTTGCAAAAACATTATGAATAGATGACACAACAGTTAAACATTTTAAAGTATTAGAAATGATCCACAAGCAAGGACACTCAGGGTGACTAGCATTTAAACCTTTTCAAATTCCCTGACTATTTTTTGAGATTTTCCTTTACTTTTCCCTGACTCTCATATGTTTATTTTCGATGAAAATTTCACAACACTAGCAAAAAATTTAGTGATTTGAAATATCATTAATAATTTAATGATTAATATAGCTTATTTTCACAAAATTTGTTAAAATTCCCTGACTTTTCCAGATTTTCTAAATTCCCTGACTTTTCCCCGATTCTTTGATTTTCCCTGACTGCTAGCCACCCTGACACTGTATGCCATACAAAAAAATAGTGAGAACTTATTCAAGGTCCTAATATAAAGCAGGGCTGCTAAATTTTACCCAGACCAATAAAAGTCAGCTTTTTTTTTTTTTTTTTTTTTTTTTTTTTTTAACCGCTTAAAAAAGACTGGCTAAAATTAAAAAAGCCAGCTTTTATTAAAATTATTTTTTTTTCTTCCTTCCATTTCTTTACTTTTTTTTTTTATGTTAAAAGTGATATACCTAGAGTATTTATAAAATTAAATTATTACTGTAATAAAACACTGAATGAAATAAGAGAAAAATTACTCAATGCATACCATTCTAAATTACTAATATGGGAAAACACACTTTTCATTAGAAGACTGATTCAGTTAAATACAATTTAAATTATTAATAAATAATTATTATTCAATAACACTTAAATAGAAAATAAAAAGTATCGATCATTTATATTAAAAGGAGACTTGGTGCTAGATGAAGACATGGCAAAAATAATGTCAGTAATACCAAAGGAAATTATAAAATAGCAGACAGTTGTTTTGTTTTCTTTATGCAATGATGCCGGTATGTTAAATGCTACTGAAACAGCTGTCTGCTATTTCTTTTGACATTACAGACTTTTTTTCTGCAATAAACTTAAAAACTTCTGCCAATTCTAAGACCAACATTTTCACCAAAATATTGGAAGTAAAAAAATAATAATAAATAAATAAAAAATGTCAAGTTTTTGAAAAATTGAAAACATAGTTACTAATTTACTAAATATATTGGTTACCAATAAGTGACCACGTGACCGTATTTCACGAGCCTTGTATATATATATATATATATATATATATCAGTGGCGTAGCGTGACATTTGAATCTGGGCATGCTCTGAAGTCAACTATGGAAAGAACACTACTCATCAAGGCGATATCATTTCATCAAATTTAAGCTCGGATTTTTCCATTTTCTTGGTTGGTTGATTGTAGGATTCAAGTCCGATTGACTGTACTTGGATCCCAGGCCCAGGGGTCGATCCAGGTTTTAATTTTTGGGTCCCTTTTTTGTGAAAAACAAAATATTTTTGTGAAATTTTTATTTATTTTTGTGAAATATAAAATATTTTTGTGAAAAAGTAAAATACTGTGTAAAATTTTTCGTTTTTACTATCACTTTATGTAATGTTTAATATCAAGTCAATAGTTTCGATGAGCCAGATTAAGGCATTAATTAAAAATAATACTGAAAACATGAAAACATTTAATAAAAGGATCATTTTTATAAAAAAAAAATCTTGTGAAGGGACTCATTTTATGAATTTGAATTTTGTGAAGGGTCCCTTTTCATGGATTTGAATTTTGTGAAGGGTCCCTTTTTATGAATTTAAATTTTGTGAAGGGTCCCTTTTTATGAATTTGAATTTTGTGAAGGGTCCCTTTTTACTATGCGGAATTTTGTGAAGGGGCCGCAAAAGGGACCCAAATTTTGCCTAGATCGACCCCTGCCCAGGCCTATGGGTGGAATGCCGTCCGTGGGAGTCTTTGTAAGAGGTTCTAGCCAGTTTTTACGCGAGTTTCGTAGAAAACCACGGAAATCTCTGAACGGCTCGGTTGATGAGTGCGACCTTGGATCGAACCCGACACTTCCCATCTACCAACTTTGAGCGCAAACCCGCTCGGTCGCTGGTGGGCTTCAATTTCTCGGAATCTCATATAAAATTTTACATACAAATTTTGTCGCTTTAACTTTAAATCATACATCTAAAGGTCTCTTATATTAACTTATTGAAGGCCGCTTCACTAATAGCTGTATTTAAATGAATTTTCAAAAACATTTAATCACAATTTTTTATATCACTTTAGAAATAAAAAATTAAAAGAAAAGAAAGACAAAAGGAATAGTGGGAACCGGAAAGAAAAAATCCATTAAAATTGCTGAAAACTTGGCTTTAGGCTCTCGCTGCGTTCTGCTGTGTCTTCCACAACCGCACAATGTCGGACTGAAGACCCCACTGCTAGTAGCAGCGCCTTAAGGGAGCGCTTGAATGTAGGTGCTTATCTGGCCTCTGATAGTTCTTGTACAAGAAGTTAATTGTTACAATTTTTAATAAAGTTAAATATTTATAAGTTTAATTCTTTCTGTCATATTTGATTTCGAGAGAAACAATGCATTAAAAATAATAAATGTTTCTCTTTAAAGGGAGGTATTACGCCTTTATTTTTGAAAACGCAACTATTATGTTTTTTTTTTTTTTTTTAAGAAAGAAAAAAGAAAGTTTCGTTCAGGAAAAGATATAACCAAATTAAGAAAGTGTTTTTTATTCAAAACTAACTTTAAAAGGAAAAAAAAAAGAAGAAGAAGAAGAAGCAGTATTAAAATTTTATTATATAAAAACTATTTAATGGCATGGCTTAATGTGAAAGAATGAAAAATAAAGAGAATAGTGACCTTTACTAAGGAACGCAGGATGAAAAGAAAAACACACAAATTAGATAAAATTTAATAAAATAAAGCAGAAAAATTAACGGAACATTCCAAAATAAATGAATAAATAAACAAATAAAATAATTAATTTAAGAAATTCAGATTTGAAAATTAAGAAAAGAAGCAAAAAAAGAAAAGAAAAAAAAATCTATGCACACCTGCAAGATCAAAGCTACGCATCTGCCAATTTTTTATAGATCTGCGATCAGTGACCAACATAATGCATACAGGCACACATAAAAAAGACATTGGGAAAAAAAAAGCAACTTTTTCTGGCACATAAAACAATTTCTGGAAATTTATCAAAATTTTATTTTGCAATTTAATCATCATTTTCAAATCAACTCTTTTTTTTAAGTTTTTTTATTACATCATTGTAAAATGAAGTATAAGTTTTAATTTATCAATCAGTTGGAGAAACCAACTCTCTATGCGAACATCTCTACCGAAGGTAAAAAATCCCTAACGCTGTAAAATACCTAAAACTCCAGAATATGCTCTCCAAGGATCGCATGCCTTGAATCGTTTACACAGCGGAACTCCCCTTGTACTTAGTACGAGAGAAAATTAGAGGGACGTTGAATATTCCCTTAAATAGCAAAAAATCCCTATATCAGGGCATGCTTCACAAAGGCAGCATGACCTAAGCAATAACTGGTCAGCAGGAGAAGAGGGTGACGGGACGGTATCTCTGGGATGATATTGGTCAGCAGATGACGCCTAAACAAAGCCGGAGGGTACTAACGACAATAGCAAGAAAGAAAAAAAGGACTCGGATTTATCCAGGAATAATTTAACAAAAGAAATTTCCTTTCACTATAATTTTTCAAAACTGAATGACGGATGATGTATAAATGGAAGCGAATATTTAACAAAATTAGTTGAAATAATTTATTTTTAAATAAATTCTGCTTAAAGTTTAGATTGCTTTTAGTGGGTATGCGGCGCATGCCTAGCATACCCAGAGAATACGCCACTGATATATATACTATATATATTCATCTTCTAGGACGGATTTCCTTAAGTAAAAGCTACTGTACAAATAAGTAATTTAGATAATTGAAAGCTAAAATTGATAAACAAATGGCACAATTGTGAATAATCGATTAAAAATGAAAAAAAAAAAAAAAAAAAATCTGTTAATCACAAAAATTTTTTTGCTGACTACTGATTAGCGACTTTTTGCTTTAGAAAGATGAATTTCATATATTTATTTACCTATAGAACCTGTAACTGGTTGAACTACTGTCTTTTTTGGCAGGGAGTCTTGGATAAATTTCGGAAACTCTAAGAGGAAAGAAAAAAATCTTTAGAATATTACACAAAAATCTTTTTTACATAATATCAGAATATCACAATTTTTTACCTTTTTGTTTCCATTGAAAATCTACTGTAAAATGCTCTGTGGAAGGGAACCCTTGTTTGGCCCAATCTTTTAAGGCATCTTCCTCTGTTGAGCTTAAACCATTTATGGTGGCTAAGAGCTAAAAAATAATTTTAGTAATTTAAAAATATATAATGAGGGTTGTTTAGAAACAAAAAGAATACATAAATAATTTTTTAAAACTAAACAAATTGCATAGATGTCCAGCAAAGAGACAGGGAAAGACAGAGGAGCGAAAGAAACCAGTTGTATTCAGTTCCCCCATCATATATTTTTTCTCATAAATGTCTACTACAGGGCATACTACTATGTTTCTTGTTAAAAGAAAAGAATTTCATAGATCACTCAACAAAGTGATAGACTGAATGCTCCACCTAATAAGCTCTCCATTGCATAAATTAAGAAGTTTTTAAAGAAGAATATTCATAATCAATGATGTTGAAGGTCGTATCATAAATGATATTTTAAAAGTGGTCTGAAATTTTTATGATGAAAATATCCCTCAAAATGGAGGATTATAAGAAATTTTGCCCTATTCTGCCATGTTAAAAAAAATATCAAATAACTTATGAAGTTTTTAAATTAGAATGTTTCAAAACAATAGGGCTATAGTCAGTGCCATAAGGGATATTTTAAAACTGGTCTGACCTCTTGGCGATTATTTATTCTTGAGAAATTATGTACAAACTAACATATTATTGAATAACATTCAACAGATTTTGTAATTTTCATATTCCTCACACCTGAAAACATGTGAAAAACTCAAAATACCAAGGTAAAAAAATTTCTTGATTACCTGAGTGGGCGTCCATTAATTCCGTGAAGTGTTCAGGTGTGTGTGTTGGAGGGGGGGGGGGGGGGGGGGGTCGAGCCGAATCTCACCCAATCTCACGTGGGGGAGAGGGGACGTCTCGGCAAACATCATGTAATTTTTTTCCCCGCAAAAAACAATGCAAAATTGCAAGAAAATTGAGTTAAATTCAAGTAAAACATGTTTCTTGACTTAGATATGGCAAAATCTGACACGACAATATTTATCGTAGCTATCCAAATGTCGCAGAGCAGCAGAGTAGCCTTTCACTTGTTTTAGGTGCCACCGGCCAGCCACACGCAATCTATGCACATCCATGCAATCTTAAAAACTAGTCTTCAATAAAAATAATACAGCAAATTGTGTTTTTTCGAATAAATCCAACACATTTACAGTAAAAGTACGAATTTTGAAAAACTTCACATGAGATTAGTGGAGGGGGGAGGGGGTCGACACAAATCTCATGAAATCTCACCAGAGAACTAAATTACTCAGAAGCAGAAACAGTGTGGCATGACAGCAAGCACTGCAGATTATTTTAAAGCTCTGCAGTTAAATTTAACATCTCAAAAAGAAATGTCAGGCTTAAAAATGCAAATGTAATTTACATATGTCTCTAGATCAGCTATGCTATTCCTAAACTGTGGGTCCCAAGTGAAAGTTTAGTGGATTGTAATGTAATCTGGAATATAAAAATACTTTTCACATTTTGCAGAGGATAAATTCTGCAAAATAATAAATTAAAGTTCCAAAATTTACCACTAGGAGAATATGTGGTATTGTTTTTCTAAGTAGAACTTTTGTTGTAGACAAATTAGTGCTGTGTCATCATTTTCAAAATTAATGGTACAAAAACGATGCTTTAACAAAAAAAAAAAAAGGGGGGGGGGGGGGGGGAATTCAAGATTGTTTACAGTAGTGATAAATGAAATCGTTGAAACAGGGTTCCCACTCAATATCAATAATAAAATTCTCTGACATTTTCAGGTCAATTTTTTATAAAATTCCAGTCACAAAATTTGATTTGCGATGTAAAACGTACTTCACGCCATAAAACACAACATAGCCAGGGCTGCCAACCTCTGGGAGTGCTAAAGTGTGGTTAAAAAACAAGAAAAAGTGTAGTTTTAGCTACAAAGTGTAGTCGCTAAAAAATAAGAAAATGCTTAAAATATAAATAAGCATAAAATCTTTTGTTTACATTAAAACTTAATTTCTGAAATTTATTGACTTTTAATAATCTAACATAAAAAAATAATACATTGGCTTGTTGCAATATAATGCGAACAATCATTAAGTCCACCATGATTTATGCGAAAATTGCTGTTACATAATACATATTGTACAATAATATGCCTGATGGTGTGATGAATCTACAGATCGCAAACATGGGCATTTAGACGAATACTCCGATAGAAATTTTTGATCAGGAACTTTTTTCTTCTTCTTTGGATTATTCACCACCATTGCTCATTTTAACTTAAAATACCATAAAATAAAAAAACTAAACAAATTTGTCCACTTTTAAGTAAAAAAATAAATAAATGCAGAATTGAGAGTCCAGCCGATAACAAACACACAATACCGAAAAACGAAAGTAAACAGATTAGACCTCTAGCGATAAAAAAAGACTTCTCCAAACATCTAATCACCGCATGTTACTGACGTTCGCGTACGCAGTCCCGCTATCGTCATAGTTTATGAGAAGGAAACGAAACAACCTACCAACCTCCGGAATTTCAAGCTACTTCATCTGTAACCGCGATTTGCAGATATGGTGCGAAATCGGAGTTTGTTCGTTGTAAATAAGATAACGATGAAGAAAGGAAAAGCGTAGCTTTAGATATGCGATGCGTAAAGTGTAGCAGAAGCAGGCTAAAGGTAGTTACTACGCGAATTTCGTAGTTGTTGGCAGCCCTGCATAGCTCGTGATATAAAAGATAACACAATAATGCGGCATAAATTGTTTGCTCAAGAAACCTTTTCCAGGTTTATATCATCATTTTTCTAGGCTTTTGGACAATATTTGCAATTTTCCCTGACATTTCCCTCACTTTTTTCATTAATTTCAAATTCCCTGACTTTCCTGGTTTTTCCTGACCCGTGGGAAAAACCGTAAAATATTCAGTAAAATAATCACATAAAATATGTATTTTTTGTCTAAAGTGGCGATAAAATTTCAAAAGTTGCCAAGGGGAACTATATTAAGGTTGTACCAAGATCAGGTTTACAATTTCATTATTTATTTTTCTATATGTCAACTACTATTATAACCCCAAAAATTGTCTCATGCGATAGATGTAACCGATCATAGCACATTGTAATATTATATTTGGTGCGAAATAGTTATTTTATGATTGATCGAATAAATCAAATAAATATAGAAAATAACGTAAAAAAAAATATTATGTACACCACTTATAGTGTTGTTCATATGTAACTGGGATTCAAATATAAAATTGCTACTTCAATTTTTTGCGATACTGTTCGTTTCAAAAGTGTCATCTGATAAGCACCTAAATGGAAGCCCACTGGTAAGCTATTGTCAAAGACAATAGACACAGGCACCCAAGAGTCTGCAAATGAGTGGGTCGCTGCCGAAGGTAGCGGGGAACCAAAATGGGCTTTAGAGCAAATTCACGATTTATTTACTTATTTTTTTTTTTGTTTATAAAGCTATTAGAAAAAAGTTTCCTTTAAATATAGTGACCAGCGAAGTAGGCAAAGCCTTTGTTGATTCACTACCTTCATTGATTTCATTAATTTAAAAATGATTTCATTAACAAACTTTGATCTATTGGCACGCAAATAGCATCTGGCCGAGTTTTGTACCTTTCAAGTTTTTTTTTTTTTTTTTTCTTGCATTCAGAATTCGGTTCGTTCCCGAACCGAGGCTTTTCTAGTATTTAATGTTTAAAAAATGGAAGAATGAAAATATTCCTGAAAACTCTGATAAAACCCAAAAATACTCTCAAAAAACCCCTGATAAAACCCAAAAAACCCTGATTAAACCCAGGTTTTTTCCAATCGTCCTTTTCGGTTTATTTATTTTTTCAAAAATTGCCTATGAATCTTTCAAAGAATATAGTATGTTATAACATTAGTAAGTGTACTTCATTACAATTATCAGTATTACATAGTCTCTGTAATTTTTCATTTAATTTCACTTTAATAATTTTTCACTTTATTTTTTAATACAAGAAATATATTACTTTATATATATGGTAAATATGTGACATTTAACCCACTTATTAAAACAAACATTTCATTCGTATTTTTAAATTAATTACAAATATATTTAATTATCATATTAGTTATCATATAAATTTATTTTGTCTTACAAATTTGTAAGCATTTTAAAAAATCTAATAAAATGGGTAAATGGACCTGTGGAAATGTGTGTATGGACCAGTCAAATCTCAAAATCTCTGGTCCTGTGGACCAGTGACTTAACTTTCTTAATTTCTACCGCTGTTTATATAATATACATTTAATTATTTACACATTTCATTGCAATATCAGGACACTGGACATCCCAGAATGATTAAAATAAAATATCAATAAAAAACTGTATTTACTTTAAGAGCTTCATCAACAGCTTTTCCTATTTGTTTTTTTACTTTTTCGCTAAAATTTTTAGCGAAATTTTCCTTGAAAGGAGCAATTCTTCCTTTTGGCATCTGGAAAAAGAAAGTAAAAGGTAAAAAAAAATTTCAAAATACTTAGACTTCAATATTACTCACAATCATATAAGGAAAGGAATTTAAAAATAAATATACACTACTGGCCATTAAAATTGCTACACCAAGAAGGCAACACACTACACATGTGAAATTTACATGATTTTCTTTAATAAATTTCTTAAATGTATAAGCAGGCTTAATTATATCTTGCTTTCTGTTTCAATGCACCCAGCGATAAATCTGCGATATTCCTTAATTTGCTGGTAATTAAAGCAGCGGCAGCACATTAAGCCTACACGGGGTACGGGAAATTTATGTCATCGGTATCATAAATATACCGATAAAACCCAATAGTAACATATTCCAAAGAATCAGAAATGATAAAGACGAAATCCACTTTTCAGAAACTGCAGGTATTTATAAAATTAATTACATCAACGAAAATAAAACAACTGGATGCTATATAGGCATGACAAACGGAAAATAAAAACACGGATAAAAGAACATGAAAGTGATATAAGATACAATAAAATAACAACAGCCTTAACAAAAATAAACCAAAAAGAAAATATTAAAATAGATTTTAAAAACTTCAGCAAAATAGCCCATTGCAATAATTATTTCTACGCAACCAAAATAGAAAATTTTGAAATTTTAGCGAATTACGACTCCTGCAACAGCGATTCAATGGAAATTGACGCAGGGTGGCGCACTATGCTGGAGAGGAGAGGAGGAGAACAGATAGTGAAACCGCCCGACGATCGAGTTCAACAAGACACACCTGATGAAGGCTGTGGCGTTGGCAGCTGAAAGCGCTTGTGTGATGGTAATTTTAAAAAGGTTTTAATGTTTTTTATGTAATTTTAGACTTTACCTTTTATCTAATTTTAAATGTGGTTTACTTATTTATTTTTTTAAACCGTTGCAGTGGATCAAAATTTTAGATTTCAGATTAAGACTTAATTTTTTATTTGAATTTTAGCCTTGAATGCTAAACACAAATTTTTCCTAGTTAAACATTAATTATTATGGTATCAATACTTTTTAAAATATTTTTTTTTCTTTCTAAAAATATTTAAATACTAATAAAATGTATGAAAAACGTTGGTTTTCTCTGTAAAATCCATCTGATTATAATATAATTTCAGATTTCAGTTTAAGAAATTCCTTTTTCAAACAATTCAATCAAAAAATTGGGAATGAATTTGTTTATTCCCCTTACAACTTACAATAATTTTTACATGTACCATATGAAGAAGAATTTTTATTAATACATTTGTTCAGTTTTTGCATTATATTACGATAAATTCCACATTTTTACTGATCTATATTTTTTTTTAAAAGTGCTACAAAAATTTGATACTGACTGAAGATATTCTTTGTGCTGGTGTTTCTAGAAATATTTACATTTATTGCAGTCTCTTATTTGCTACAAAATTTTAATTTATCATTTTTATATTTGTTTTTGATAAACTTTTAAATTGGATTGTATTCAGCTACATTATGTTATTCAATCATATATTTATTGTTGCTATTTGTACCTGTAATAAGCAAAAATCTTTGAATAAACACCATAAACATAATTTTATGGTGTTTATTCAAAGATTTTTACTTTTTTAAATATTGGGTTACCTGGTTATTTTTATTGTGGATACCTACACTGAAAATTATTAATGCTGCCAAAAAAAAAATATTTTTAAGGTACCCATAATTTTTAAAAAAGACCCGATTTTTAAAACATAGTGAGTCCCTGGGACCCACTTTTTTGAGTAATCGGTGACACCCCTGCAAAATATCAAAAATTGAATAAAGTTAACAGGGCTCCCAACATATTTTAGCTACCGAAAAGGGTAAAAGAGGCCCATTTACAGTTCAAAAGAGGACCATTTATAATAATAAAAAAAGAGGACTTCAGAAGGATTTTTTTTTATCCAAAAATTATAACAAATGTAAACATTTCACACTATCATCGTTTTAAACACCTCGTTAAACAATCATTTAATCATAAAACATATTAAATATAACATAACAATAGCTAATACCAACGACGAAAAAATATCCAATAATTTTTATTTACCATTTATAAAGGCATCTATACTGCTGCATTGGAAACTTCTTAAATTTATGGGGGAAAAAAAAAAAAAAAAAAAATCCATAGTAGTAGTAGTTATTTGAAGAAAAAGTAAGGCAGTTTAATTCCTGAGTAAGTTTTCCAAACTTATTTAATTATTAAAGATTTATTCTTATAATTCTACAATGATACACTGGGAGAAAAAACAAAAAACGAAAATTACGCAGCAGATTGTGAGATTATTTGGAAATTACACAGATTATGAAATAACACATTTGATTTTCTAAATAATATAATGAAATTCCAAAAAAAAAAAAAAAAAAAAAAAATATGTATATATATACAAGATTATTTGGAAGTTACACAGATTATGAAATAACACTTTTACTAAATGATATAAATAAATAAGATGGAAGATTGCGAGATTATTTGGAAATAATTTAAAATATTTGTAGTCCCTGAAAAAAATCTTTTCTTATAGGTTCTGGGGTTATAATAAACTAAATTTAAAAGTAGAATTTACATTGTGGGTGGAGAAAAATTATTCTACACTCATCATCATCATCAAAATTAACTTTGCAGAGTTCCTAGGAACGGCGTTCCTTCACCTCTAATAGTAGTAGTATGTAGAATAAATAATATAGTAGAATATATGGCCAGGTAGGTCTTTCTAGATTCAGGCATGAGAGTGCAGAAAAATAAAAAAAGAGGAAACACGCGTGTTCATAAAATTAATTTTAAAAGAAAAGTAACGCTCGCAGGGAAAACTATACAAATGTACGTTCATAAAATTTATTTCAAATGAAAAATAATGCTCACAGGAAAAACTATACAAAATATTTTAAAAGTGACAAATTAAACTAAAAGAATAATGCACATCAACACAATAAATTATGTGTTAAAAAAAAAAAAAAAAAAAAAAAAACATAAGCTAGCAATCAACATTTAATCATTGGCTGGTGGTGGAAAGTGGGAAAGAAGGAGGGGGGGGGGGGGGGTAAAAAGTAGTTCATGAGAGAAATATTAAACACAATTCTATTTCTTTATGGGTTCTAAAATATCATAAAGTAAGTTTAAAATTAATATTGTGGATGGATAAATATTCAAAAATAAAAGGCTTCCCACAGAATGTTTGATCGGCAATGGTTAGAGATGGAAAGGGGGGGGGGAGAGGACAAAAAAAAATTACATGAGTGAGTGAGAAATATTGAATGATTCTGTTCTTTTATATGTTATAGAATCTGATAAAGCATGTTTAAAATGAATATTGACATTTATATTTTGGATGGGAAAAGATTGAGAATCTAAAGTTTTTCATGGAGCGTTTGAACACTGATCGTTATTGGAGTTAAGCATTTTTAAAAACTTATTTTTAAGTCATTCAAAAGAGGACTAAACGGACCAAAACATTAAAAAGAGGACAAAAACGGACCTCACTATGAAAAACGGACTTTGGAGGGAAAAGAGGACCATTTGGGAGCCCTGAGTTAAGTAAGTAAATTAAGATAAAAATTATTAAATATAAATAACTACCTGAGAAACTCTGTGATCTGCAAACCAGAACAGCCAGTAAAAATTTGGCCTGCACTTTTTTTGACATTCTTTTTCATCCAAAACCAAAGCAGGCCACCATGGATAATTCCCCATTTTGGCCCAGACAACTGTGCCTCTTTGAAACTAGTAAAGAAAAATAAAAATGTCAATTACCAAAAATATATATAACACTTGAGCAAAATTATACACAGAGCTTAATTTCTTAAAAAAAAAAAAAAAAAAGTTTGGGTACTCACTTTGGGCAAAAACAAATAGAAATACAGCTGGGCCGTTCAAAATTGGTACAGATAGGTTTTAAAGGCCTGCAAGTTGAATGGGGATATTTTCGAAAGTGTAAAGTTATTAGGAGGGGCGAGAAGGGGGGAGGGGAGAGGGGGGGGGGGGCAAAAAAATAAAAATAGAGTTAGATCGTTCAAAATTGGTATATAGAGGTTTTCTATACTTACAAATCGATTGCGGATATTTTCGAATTTGTAAAATTATTAGGAGGGGCAGGAAGGGGGTGTGTGGGCAAAAACAAATAGAAATACAGTTAGGCCGTTCAAAATTGGTACAGATAGGTTTTAGAGGCCAGCAAGTCGAATGGGGATATTTTCGAAAGTGTAAAGTTATTAGGAGGGCCGGGAAGGGGGGGGGGCGGAGGGGAAAAAAAATAGAATAGAGTTAGACCATTCGAAATTGGTATGTAGAGGTTTTCGATACCTACAAATCGATTGCGGATATTTTCGAATTTTTAAAATTATTAGGATGGACAGGAGGGGGGGCGAAGGGGGAAAATAATAGAAATAAGTGTTAGAGCATTTTGGGAATTTTTTCCGAAGGCAGTGAGTACCCGGTGCGACATTTTTCCTAATAAGATTTTTTTTTGTTGTTTTTTTTTCACGTGATAAAAATTAATGCAATTTTGAGACTTCAGTAATTATAGCGATTCATTTAAAAATAGGGACCAGCGAAGCGGGCGTTGCCTGCTAGTATGATATATATGTGTGTGGTGCATATAAGCATAAAAACACAAATGATATGGTCGGAAAATGAAATTAAAAAATAGTGCTCTTTATTGTATTTTAATACTAATACAATAGTCACTATTATTAAATGACTATTGTATTATTAGTCATTTAATAATACAATAAACATGTATATATAATATATGTGTGTATTTCTGCCAATAATAAAAAAAAAAAGTATTATTTGAAGGGGGAAAAAATTTAACTTACACACTTCTCTAGTTTAAATTTTTTAATATCTGAAATGAAATGAGGTAGGAAGAAGACAAAATAGATTGAGTAATTGAATCATTGAAAAGGGATTTGGTTTTTGAGCAAAGATATGACCTCGTTTGAACTTCCACTGAATGCTTATGATTTTATTCGTGTTAGTGTTTTAAGAGTGAGTTCTATAAGCATGTAGTTGTAGTTATAATAGCATGTAATCCAGCTTTTTTTAAATGCTATTAATAACTATAGTACTTAGAAAGAAGACTTTAAAATTCAAAGTTTTAGTAATGAGGGAAAATATATGGACTTTCATAGATAAATATTAATACATGCATTTTGCTATGGGAAAACAGCAGGCTACAATGATAATATGATCTGACAATGTGATTTCTCATACACAATTTGTGTTTTACAAGAATATTTATGTCCCATTGCAAAAGAAATACAGAAATTTGACTCATTTAATAAATTCCGTCTAGTCTGGCACTTTCATCTGCAAATGGAAGATAATTATGATCAGAATTAGAGGAAAATGAAATTATTTTGAGTCTAAGAAGGGGGGTGGGGAGGCAAAGAATCTGTACTAGCCTACTATCAGAGGTTCATTTTTACTAATTGGCTTGTGATTGCTAAAATTAGAATTTGCTGAAAATTTTCTGTAAAGATGATTGGTTGGACATTATTAGCATCACTTTCAATAAATTGACTACCTAAACAGTTATATATAGCTTTTAACTACTTTAAATATTTTCAGGATTATTTCATTAACACAAAAAAATTCTTTAATATAACTACAGTTACTTTTATATTCACGTAAAACCTTATAAAAAATTTCATATGAGAAAAACAAAATTTTCAAACATATATAGAATAAAATTTTTATGTATGTACAGTCGGGGAAAAAAAAAAACGCAGCACTCGATGTAACTCCGTTGCTAATCAATGCACAAAAATGTAATAGGTATCATTCGACGGGGAATTGAGAGTAGATTCAGAAAATTAACGGAAATTTTGAATTGGGGGTCGTCTACATATTAAAACGCGCACCAACTTTGATTTTTTCAATGGTAATGCCCCATTTTTATTTTATATTTGAATTCCTGGGATCGCGACAATGCGAAAAAGTATATTGGTTGCATATTTTACTTATTTTTTCACAGAGTTATAAGCGATCAAAGTTTGAAGGTGCTAATGTTAAATTCATATTTCAAACTTTTATTAATATCTTCACAAAAAATAACTTGATCGATATAATTTTTTTTTAACGAGATACAGTGAAGAAACCCAAACATAATCCATTGTTACTTTTGATTCTGAAAAATATTAATATATATATAGTATTTAATTATCGGTTGAAATCAACTGAGCATTAATTTTCTTAAACTAATTTAGAGAAAATTTCGTACCTAAAAATCTATTTTTCATTCCCCACCCTCCGGTTTACACATTTGGTTTAGAATTAGATATGAAATATAAATATATAATTTAATTGAGATAAAATAAATATATTCATCAAGTTAAGTCTAAAAATAATTACATACGTGAAAAATATTAAGCACTTCTATCGCTTTATTGTTTCTAGAATTGATCATTTATCACTATCTAGAAATGGGGAAAGGGGGGGGGGGGATTAAAAAAATAATTACATGAATAAGAAATGTTAAATTATCAATTTTACTTCTAGAATCTAATAAAGCATGTTTAAAATGAATATTGCCATTTATATTATGGATGAAGAAAGACTGAGAAACAATTGCAGAACATTTGATTGGCGATTTCTACTTGGAAATAAGAAAAGGGGGAGAGAGGCAAAAAATAATTACACGAACAAGAACTATTTAACAATTTTATTTCTTTCTAGGTTCTACAATCTCATAAAGCAAGTTTTAAATGAATATTGACATTTATGTTGTGGATGAGACAGATTGGAAATCGGAAGGCGCGATCGTCATCTAAATCCCATAAACAATTGCTGATCGTTAATTGGATTTCTTTTTTTTTAAACGAACAATACCCGCGATTTTTTTTTAAAACGGAAGAAATATTTTCGCGAATTCGCGGAAAAAATGGCGATCATACCAAATTTTTTTATCGCCACTTTTTCAAATTAAGTCGCCACGTGGCGAGTGGCGACAGTGAGTCTTGACCTCTACCCTGCCTCTTTTTTCTTCACTTTTTTCAAGTGAAAACGTGCTCTGTACTTTTTCATCTGCTATAGCGTCATTTTTTAAAGATATTTTGCATCTTTGTGTCGTTAAAAAAAAAAAATCTGGAGTGACTCCACTCGACTTTCCGAACATTGAGTAACTAACAGTTTTGTAGATAAAATAAAGAAAGAGGAATTGCTAAACAAACAAAAGAGAGAAAACCATAATAGAGTGTTTTTTTCTCCATATATCACACGAGGTTTTATTTAACGCTACTGAACTTTGAGCCCTTAGATCATAATGATAAAGAATTTTTCGTTTTGTCCCTGTAAAAATCTATAGATGCTAGATTCACCAAAATGCTTATAGTTAGTGCAACAGTGATTTATAATATTCATACAAATTTTCAGCTCAATTGAATAAGGCGTTTAGATGCTATCGCACTTTTAAAAATTTGGTCTCATAGGCCATGATAAAGAATTTTTCTTTGTGTCCCTGTAAAAAAACTGTAGTGCTAGATTCACCAAAATCTATACAGTTGGTGCAAATGCGACCTATAACATGTGTACAATTTTTTTGCTCAGATTAATAAGGCGTTTAGACGCTATCACACTTTTAAAAATTTGGCCCCATTGGCCTTAATGATAAAGAATTTTTCTTTGTGTCCCTGTAAAAAAAACTGTAAGTGCTAGATTCTCCAAAATCTATACAGATTGAGTATCTGTGACCTATAATATGGGTATAAAATTTTTGCTCAATTGAATAAGGCGTTTAGATGCTATCGCACTTTTAAGATTTTGGTCCCATAGGCCATAATGATAAAGAATTTTTCTTTGTGTCCCTGTAAAAAAACTATAAGTGCTAGATTCACCAAAATCTATAGGGTTCGTACTATGGTGACTTACAATATACGTACCAACTTTCAGGTTAATCGAACAAAGCCTTTAGACGCTAGCGTGTTCACAAACATACACACATACACACACACATACATACATCATCGTAAAAATAGTGAAAACGGACTCAGGGGACCTGAAAACGTATAGAAACATCAAAATCTCGAATTCGGATTTTTGACATGATTACAATACTTTCCTCACTATAGTGTTCGGAAAGTAAAAAGATGTCCTCTAATTCACTAAATATGTGTTTTGCCATTTTTCAAAATTTCGACTCATTTTTGAGTTAGGAAGGGGGGGGGGGGAATTTTGAACAGCCTGTATGTACAGTAGAAGATCAGGGTGGCTACAGAAATTCAGAAAAAAAAAAAAAAAAAAGTTCCCTGATTTTTCCATGACTAATTTTGACAAATTTCCATGATTTTCATTACCTATTCAGGGTGGCTACAGAAATTCAGAAAAAAAGTTCCCTGATTTTTTCCATGATTTCCGTTACCTATTATATATATTCCATAATTTTGTCTTTGTGTATATCACACTCTTGTGTAACATGCTCGCTAAACACACTGCAATTCAAAAAACCTATACTAATGGGCAAAAACATCTCAATCTTTTTTCTTTGTTCACTTACAAAAACAAAAATAAAATGAACAATTCAAAATTTTGGAGAAATTAACAAAATTATAAAAATATGACTCATTTTAATTGTACAACATATTAACATCAAGACATAAAATTATACCTCGAGTTGTTGCACAAAAAATATTTATATATTTATTTTTAATGTTAACTTGGTGAGATTCAACTAGAAAGCAGCCAATCTTGTGCAATCATGATTAAGATAACATCTTGTCTGGTGCTCTTTCAATGATACTTGCTGAGTAAAAATGAAAAACTCCATGATTTTTAGGTGTTTTTACAAAATTCCCTGATTTTTCCACGATTTCCCTGATTGTTGCCACCCTGCTATTGTATACATTCCATAATTTTGTTGTATATCACACTTTTGTGTAACAAGCTCGCTAAACCACTGCAATTAAAAAACTATACTGATGGGTACAATATAAAACTAAAAATATGTTTGCTGTATTGTTATAAATGGTGAAACTTCGTTTATCTACATGATTTGTTTGAATTTTGTTGAGAAGATTAATTCTTTGTTTTTTTTAAGGATTATAAAACTCTACGAAAATTTTGAAACGGGTAAGTAAAAAAAATTTTATTTTTTATAATATATTTATTTTTTAGGTGTATTGGGTTAATTATGGTGTTTTTGTTTTGTAATGTTTAATATTTGTTAGCTTTGATGTATGAAAATTGTACAAATTTTAAAAATTTGATTTTTATTTCTATTTTCCATTATTCATGTTTTTAAAAGGCTTTTTTTACAGTTTATGTTTAGATAATTGCTTTAAAACACGTAAATCGGCCCTTTTCGAAAGGACGGGTATGAAAACTGCGAAACCGTGCTTCCAGTCTGTCATTTTGGAAAAGACGGGAGAGAAAAGAAAATCGTGACACCGCGCCAACTTGGCGAGTTCGGAAAAACTCACCAAGAAGGACCGTAAAACACATTTTTCCCGAAAATTACACTTTTATCTAATTTGCATATAAATATAAAACAAATATTATATACTTTATGAGAACAACTGAACAACATGAACAAAGAATTTTCTAAAATATTGGAAGTGGTCAAACTGCGCTAAAAAAAAAATAAAAAAATAATAATAATAATAAATTCCCTATTAAAAAAAAAAAAAATTATAGTTTTATCTTATTAAAATACAATAAAAAATTACCTGAAAGCAAGAAAAAACAGAGTTATTTGACAATATAAAGAAAATTAGGGGACTTGAGAAACGCAAAATATAAATAAATAAAAATCAAATTTTAAAAAATTCTGAAACAGTGCAACACAACACTGTCAAGTAACAGGGTTCCCACTCAATTCCAAAAATAAAATTCCCTGACTTTTCCAGGTTTATTTTTAGAAAATTCCAGTAACAAAATTTGGTTTGTGACATGAAAAATAGCTCACGGTATAAAACAGAACACAGCTTGCAAAATAAAAGACAACATAGTAACATGACTTGCGATATAAATTTAATGCTCAAAAAGCATTTTCCAGGTTTATATCATTATTTTCCCAGGTTTTTGAGAAATATTTACAATTTTCCCTGACTTTTCTTAGCAATTTCAAATTCCCTGACTTTTCCAGGTTTTCCCTGACCTGTGGGAACCCTGAAGTAATGTACAAGGACAATAATTAAAACTATTTTATATGTATGGAAATCTATTCAATACGAAAAATTTAATGAAGCAACACTAAATAATTATTAAAATCCAGTTTTTTGTTGTAAAGGGCAGATACACAGAATTTTAGAATAATTAAAGTACAATTATTTATAAACATACTTAAAATATACAACCTTTTAATTCTTCATGTTGCTTTTACTGTCGAACTAGTTTCGCATAGGGCGCCCCAGCTTTTTTACCGGCAGGTACGGTAGGCCAGTGAAAAAGCACACACCAGCAGGCCGGTGAAGGCACACCAGCACACACACGGCGGCCAATGAAAACACTGGGGCGCCCCTTGCGAAACTAGTTCGGCAGAAAAAGCAACATGAAGAATTAGAAGGTTGTATATTTTAAGTATGTTTATAATTATGCTTCATGGTCAATTTTTATAAAGTACAATTATTTATTTTTAAAAAATTTCTTTTAACTTAATCATAAAAAGACTAGAAAATTTAAAAAAATAATTTTTTTAAATTTTGATTTTAAATTTTAATGAATAATGGGCTTTTCCCACCTGACGTCAGAGGTCACATGATATAGGATAAACGATAAACAAATAGCAGACGAAGTCTTGTTTATCAATAGTGATTGCTGAAATAACATATTTTCTATTCTTATTTTTGATCAATTGTATTTAATGATTAAATACAATTGATAATAATTAAAAAATAAAACAGATTAAATTTTAATCTGTTTTATTTTTTATACATCATTTTTAATCCATTTTATATCATTATTCATCACCTTTTGTTTGTATATATTTACAATCATCATTTAGTTTATATTTGCTATTGATGTTCATAAAGAACATGTTAAATACTCTGATTTTTGGTACTTAAATCAGTGACAGTGCAATATCTTACTGCGTAAATCCATTTAGACCAGTAACTAAGTTAATTAACTTGTTGTAACACCTTTATGCAATTAAATCAGGGTTGGGTTTCTTCCGGAAGAAACTAGTTTCTTCCAGGACAGTGGAAGAAACTGGAAAAAACCGGAAGAAACTGGAAAAAATGGAAGAAACCGGAAGAAATGGAAGAAACCAACCAAAAGACAAAACAGATGTTCAAAATTAAAATTTATGAACTATATAAACTCAAAGTATAAATATAATGCCAAATCTAAACTATAATTCAATTAATATTAAAAATATTTTTAGAAAAATAAGTTATTTGTTAACAAACACTAAATATATACAGGTGATGGGTTTTTACTTTTCAATGCTAATATTTTTAGAACTTTTTGCATAGATACTATCTCATAATATTATTATACGTTCACACAGTACAAGTGATAATAATTATGGAATTTTTAGCCATAATATTTGCACTTTTTTTTTAAGGATACAATTTTTTGTATAAACTCGAAGCTGGTACCCAATGAACTCTATCAATAAGTAAGATACCTACTTTTCTGTCCTGCAAGCTCTCTAGGATAATAATAATAATAATAAAAGAAAATCCATAGTTTGTATTTATCTATTTTAAGTTGAAAAATAAAGTGCAGTAACGAAAAAACTACAAAAAACTTTTCATTTGTTTTACAGTCAACTCCCTCTATCTTTCAAAAGTTTTGTCCAGAGGTTGTGCAGATAATAGGAATTTGCAAATTAGTGATCATTGTCTTTGTTTACAGTTTTCTTTTGCAGATACAAAGTCAGTTATTATTAATTAAATAGACATCAAAATGGAAAGAGGATTTTTAATAAATTTTAGAATAAATATTTCTTCAATATTAATAAAACTAATCTATCACATTCATATATGATGGTAAATAATTTAAGCATATTCAAATAATAGGTACCTATAAAATGTAAGCAAACATATTTAAAAAATACGAAACAAAATATTTTTGAAAGTCTGGAAATAATATTCATTGCTGATTAATTTTGTTAAACATACATGTAATAGTGGTTTATTTTCAGCGCTAGTCTGTATGAATTGCAGGATAATAAATATAAGAATGTTACGCCACCCCCCACCCCATTTGTGTTTTAAAGTAAGCATTATGCTAAAAGTTTGATAAAAAATAATTATAAGATTAAAAAAAAACTTTATATACCATATTTTTTAATTTTCTGATGAGTCATTAATAAAATACGTGAGGCTAAAAAATAATATTTAAGCACGCGGAATCAGTTCAGTGAAATAATTAACAATAGTGAAAAAAAAAAGAGTTGGTTTTAAAAATAAAATATTACTCCTTTTAGAACAACGTATATTAGCATCGTACATTAGCACTTATCAATGTGTATAAAATTTTAAAATTGATAATCATGTCAATTTTTGTGAAATGCATAATTTAACTTTTTATAATTTTTTCACATTCACGTTAAATTAAATGTATTTATTTTCATGTTGAAAGAAAATGAACTCGTAATATTTTTTTTTTATTTTTTTTATTTTTTTTTGGCAACAATTAAATTATAGCTAATTTTTTAATGGCTATTTTATTGCTATTAAGAGCTTATTATTTTCATATTTTAATTAATTAAAAGAAAACTATTCGAAAATCTGACTTCGAAGTATTGTGCTGTCACCGGGTTCTGAGTTACTGTGAAAGTTTCAAATGTCTAGCTCATAGGGAAATTCGTTAAAAATAGATTGCAAGATTTGTACCGAAGAAACAAACAAGAATCAAAGTTAATAAAAACATGGTAATAAAGAGTAAAAATGTGAGAAATGTGAATTTTTTTTAAATATGAGATGTAAATTTCTTTTAGATTAAAAAATCAATTACGGATTAGAAGGATTTGGAGATTATAAATCTGCAGATTAGAGGGAGTTGACTGTACTTGTATGTGACTATAAGGAAAATAAAGTTTTTGATGACATTTTGTAGTACAAGTACAGTAAAAGTAATTATTGCATACTGGTTCTTTTAATTAACTGGATTACATTTAGGCTGTTATTCACCAATAACTTCAACTCCCGGTTGAACACGAAAATCTGAAAAGCGTATAAAGACGGGGTGCAAATTTCCAGCAAATTTTGACGCGTTATTTCTGCCATCTAGCGGTATAGTTATTTTAAGATTTTTCAGGTAAAAATAACCAATAAGAGATTATATGAAATCCTCGACGCTAGATGGCAGAAGCAGCGTGCCAAATTTTGCTGGAAAACTGACCCTGCCTTTATATTCTTTCCAAGTTTTTGCGTTGAACCGGGAGTTGAAGTTAATGGTGAATACGGCCATAAGAGCTGTTTTTTATCAAAAAGTATAAGCAAGTGATCCAAATTATTATTTATTACCAGTTAAAGAAATAAAATTGTCTAAATTATAAAACTTTATACTGTTTAAATTGAAATTGATTTTTTTTACTGGATTTTGAGTATTTTCGAACGTGATCATCAGAAACCGAGGCTCATTAGCTCATTTTCATAAAAAAAAAAAAAAAAAAAAAAAACATAATTATTAACTAAATATGTTATTAAATTTGTATAGGTATATTTAAAGTTACTTAAAGTTGTTTATACGATCAATGCATCCATTGTATCTTACAAATCTGCAATTTATAGGATAAATTTTTAAGAAAAACAGTTTCTTCCATTTCTTCCACTTGGAAGAAACCTATTTCTTCCGGCCGGTTTTTTCCATGGTTTTTTCCGCGGTTTTTTCCACCTTGGAAGAAACTTGCCAACCCTGAATTAAATTAAATGAAAACATTTTAAAATTTCAAATTATAATCCATAAACATTCCACAAGAACAAGCTATTATTTATTGCTAGATCAGTTAATGTAACAGTTACACTAGAATTTACAAAAATCGATTCTTACAGTTGAAAATAAATAAAAACAAAGTGTTTTTAAAAAATTATTAAATTTACAAATACAACTATTCTACTGTTTACAAATGCACAATATTACTTTTATTTTATTTTATATTAAATATTAACATTTTTGTTCTTAAGAACAATATTTAATTGAATTCGATTATTCATTTTCCTCTATCACATGATTGAGCAGACGAAACTGGGAAGAGTCCATTAAATTTTTTTTTTTTTATTGTCCTATTATCAGTAGTGGCACCAGAAATTCCCCGACGGGGGGACACCACCTCCCCGACAGGGGGGCACTATTTAGAGAGAGTTTATAATATGAATATTTATCAAAAACTGCAATCTTGTTAATATTACTGTTAATATTTGTACCATTCCATTTGTTAGTACTCCTCGTGGTTTTGGAGATCATAGTGCTATTCTCTCAGTGTTTAATATTTTCTTTCCACAGAAAAAAGATGTGCAGGGTGCATGAAGGAAAATTCTTAAGAAAAAATTAATCTTCGTATCCCGTTGATCACAAACACACACACACACACATATATATATATATATATATATATATATATATACAGTCGAATTTCCCTAAGGGGAAATCATGCCATAGAAAATTGGCTCTCTAGAGAGGTGGCCTTTCAATAGAAGTTGTCTTCCTATTCACGGAGTAAATACAGAACAGCAGCGCCACCTATCTTCTCATATGCACCTAAATTTATTTGGTGTATTGTTTACAAACGGTCCTCTCATATACCAAGTTTTATGTAATTATATACAATAGAATCTGATATATAGCCTTCTCGTTCACGGTAAAAATTAAAGCACAGGAGCTTCACCTATCTGGCTATATGCACTGAAACTGATTCCACATAATGTATCATAATGGCCCTGTCATATACAAAGTTATTAACAATAATATACAATAGAAACTGAGATATAGCCTTCCTCTTCTCGGGGAAAATAGCAGCAGAGCAACTTATCGGCCGATATGCACATAAATTAAATCAACCAGATGTTTCATAATGGCCCTCTCACATATCAAGTTTTGTTCGATTATACAAAATAGAACCTTAGATATAGCCTCCAGTTAAGTGAAAGAAATTGCAGTAGAGCAGCGCCACCTATAGGGCGATTTAGACAAAAAGTTAACAGACACTAATTTATGTCATGGTGCAACTACATACAAATTTATATGTAATTCTGTGCATTAGTTCTTGAGATACAGTTAGAACAAAATTTTTGTCATACATAGATAGACATTTTCTAAAAATATCATGGTCAAAACGTGTTCTGGAACTTTTAAAACATGTATATTCATGGAAAACCGGAAGTACAAATCCAATACTTTCTTCTATTGAATATAGAATGCAAAAACTGGAATGCCCCAAATTTGTAAAAGGAAAGAAAAATGCTGCTAAAAGGAGAAAAACTGAAAATTGTGTATTTTTTCCCCGACAAATTTTAGGAGTATGCTCCGATGGGGGGTCCCGGACTCCCCGACGGGGGGGCCTGCGCCCCCCTGGCCTCCTAGCTGGTGCCACCCCTGCCTATTATTAGAAATTATGTACTTAATGTTTAAAAACGGGAAGAAAGAAAATATTTTTGAAAACTCTGATAAAACTCGAAAATACTCTGAAAAAATCTGATTAAACCCAAAAAAAACTCTGATTAAACCCAATAAAGCACATTTCCAACCCTGTCTTCTACTTTTTTTTTTTTTTTTAATAGAAAAAGGTATGCAAGATTATAATAATAATCCACTGTAATACTGAAATTCATTATTTTGATATCTCTATGAGCTAATTATTATGAGTGTTAAAAAATGCAGAAAACTAACAATTAGCATTTGTTACAGGGCAAATTAACAATAACCATTGGCAATAAAGCTACTTAAAAAAAAAAAAAAAAAAAAAAAAAAAGTGGCAATTAAATATTATATTTTAATAATCATGTTTCCCATTCCTTTAAAGGTTCTTAAAAATTTATATAAAAATATTAAATAGAAATAAGTTTATAAAATTATTTTAGGCACCAAATTAATAGCCATGACTGTGATTTTGCAGATAACTGTCGCTTAGCCACCATGCTAGCACACTACAAAAACAGACTAACAAATGCTCTTCAAATATCTCAAAGAATTATTTCCTGGGAGGAGGGGATTGATCAGGGAAGATTTTTTTTTTTTTTTTTTTTTTTTTTTTAATCCTTGCAGACACACAAATAGATGAAGCGAGTTGCATGGGAAGGGGGGGGGGGGTGTTCATTAGAAAAATAATTTTAATCCAGTGAAATCTTACTAAGAAGGCCACCACCATATCATCAAAAATTGGCACATTAGACTAGAGAAATGGCAGAACAGAAGATGTTCAAAAATTTTTAACCCAGGTAATAAATTCTATAAAAGAAATGGTTTTAATTATTTATAGATTTACAATATTTGTCTTATATAATTTTCTAATAAAATATGTTTTAATTTCAAAAACTTTTTAGGCGAAAATTTCGTTTTTTAAGAATTTTTTATGTAGAAACTAATTGTTTAGCTAAGCAATATTTCTGAGCAGAACAAGGTCTCTATTAATTTTTATTAAAGTTACCTGGCAAAACATACTGCTTTTCAATTTAAACCTTTTCTAGAATTAATACTTTTATTTTGCTATTCAAAGTTAATATTACACATTTAGAAATCATTGACTCATTTAGAAAATTTGACAGCTAAATAATGATGATATGATACAAAATTCTATTCATGTTTAATTATGTGCATTCAAGAACATGCACATACTTTTTCCCTCTATGCACAGATTATCATTACAAACATATGGAAATTAACTTCAGACATACAGTGGTCAGCGGTCAACTGGGAGGTGGAGGAAATATCTGTTCTCACAAAATGTGACCCCTAAGAGAGATACACAAATATAAGGTTATAAATGCTGGTAAATTAGTATCATTAAAAATTGGAAATGAATAAAACTGGTAACAAAAAGAGATGACCTTCAATCAGGGTTGGAAAAAAACCCATGCCAGTGGGTTATTTCGGTTTTTTTTTTTTTTTCAAATATGTTTGGGCTTTATCAGAGTTTTCAGAAATATTTTCTTTCTTCCTTTTTTTTTCAACATTAAGTGTGTCATTCATAATAAGATAATTAAAAAAATTATTTATTCATTAAAATCAAAATTTTAAAAGTTTAATTTTTAAATTCTTTTTATGATTAAGTTATTAAAAATTTTTAAAAATTAAATAATTGTACTTTAGATATTCTAAAATTATTTTTATCTGCCCTTTACAACAAAAAGTTGGATTTTAATAATTATTTCATGTTGCTTTATTAAACTTTTCGCAATCAATAAATTTCCACAAAATATTTTTAATTATTGTCCCTCTACATTACATAACAGTGTCGCACTGTTAAATTTTTGAGAAATTTTTTAAAATTTGATTTTTATTTATTTATATTTTACATTCCTCCAGTTTTCTTTATATTGACAAACATTTTTTTTTTTTTCCCCTTGCTTTTATATATATATATAATTTTTTCTTGTTAATATAATTACAGATTTTTTTAGGAGGAATTTTTCAGAATTTTTTTTCTATAGAGCAGTTTGAACATCTCCAATATTTCTGAAAATTCTTTGTTCATGTTCCAATAACGTATATAATATTTGTTTTATATTTGTATGTTTATGTTTATTGTAAGTTAGACAAAAGTACAATTTTAAACAATGATTTTGAAAAAACCCACTTGGGCTTTTTGGGGTCGGGCAAAATGCAGCCAACCCTTTTTTTCAACACGGGTGGATTTTTAGAGAGGTTTCACTGTATTTTTAAAATACCGATTCATCAACAAACATATCTTTACAATTAAGATGATGTTATAAATCTAATATTATTAAAATCCAAACTAATATTACTGGATTTCTTAATTTCGTGATATTTTTTGGAAAAGTTTTACATAAAGAAGACTAGTAAACATGCATGATAAAATAAAATTGTAGAATATTTAAAAGAAAACTTACTGCATTTTGAATATTATCTTCCATTATGTTTAATTACAGTATAGTACCTGGATAATTGTACAATTAACAAGTGGTTAAATAATTTTTTATAACCGTTTCTTAGTTATTATAGTCTCTATTCCAATATAACAAACTTGTGATCATATTTTTTACAATCAAAGCATTTAAATTATTAATGACATGAAATAATAAACAAACGTGATGCACAAATTTGCACTACATCACCAAGGTGACACACATTTCAAAGCTCTAAAATGTTAGTATAGTGCTAAATTTCAATCCAAGAGTAGACTAGACAACAGAAACTGCAAGAAACAAAGCACACCAGATATGAAAAAAATCCGATTCTGGCGGTCTCGATTGCACAACACATGTAAACTTTCATTGGTTGGTTGATAGTCCAACCTCAATGCGAAGTTTATTTCTTTTGTTTTATAATTTTATTTTTATTGAATATTTGTTCATTGAAACAACACTGCATTTAAATGTGATTAAGCAATATTTATTTTTTTTACGTATTCTACTGCATTAACTGATATATCAAATATGGATGAAGTTGAGTATATTTTACATTGCACCACTGCTACGCAGTAGGCTATAAAAAGAAAAGGGATGTATACTGTTGCCTTTTTCCCGTTTCAGGTCTTACACATAGACACGGACTCCGTGCACATAGATTTAAAAGCACAGCCATAGTAATAAGACAGAGATTGATCATTGGAGGGGGAAAAGTGATACCATTTTACTCGGGAAAAGACGGCCATTTTACTCTCTTATGGATATATTTTCCCGAGTGAATATACACGGTAATACACACAGGTAAATTAGCAAATAAAATTTATGGACTAAAAGAGAATGAAAAACTCCAGATACCCCTTTTTCTTTCTTTCTTTTAACTTTCCTTTCCTTTCTTTTTTTTTTTACTATACTCTAGTACTCTCATGTCTACACAACACTGTCTTTCTTTCGACATTTATTGTTATTACTAGCGAGCTTCGCCCGCTAGCGGGTCAGTATTTTCAAACGAATCACTAAAATTAATGAATCATTGACAGTAACTTTTAGTGTTAAGAAAAGAAATTAAAAAATATATATATCATTTATGATTGGGTAAAAAGTCGGCCCGGGTCCCCACTGCCTTCTGCACCGCAATACAGCGTGCGCTGCGCGCGCGTATTCCTTCCCTGACCCTTCGTCAAAAAATCATTTTTGATCGGGTAAAAAATTCGCACCGGGTCCCCACTGCCTTCGGCAGGGCAGACCCATGCGCGCGCACGTGTGAAGGTATACGTGCGCTGCGCGCACATATTCCTTCTCAAGTCAAATTTTTATTCTTAAGAAAAGAAAATTTAAAAAATCATTTCTCAGTGGGTACAAAGTCGGATCGGGTCCCTACTGCCATCAGCATCGCAGTCCCGTGCGCGCTGCGCGCGCACAAGTTAAGATATGCACGCGCTGCGCGAGCCTATTCCTTTCCTGACCTTTCGTGCCCCCTAAAAAAAAATCATTTTTGATCGGGTAAAAACTCATACCGAGTCCCCACTTCCTTCGGAAGCGCAGTCCCATGCACGCGCAAGTGTGAATGTATACGCGCGCTGCGCGCACATATTCCTCCTCAAATCAAATATTTATTCTTAAGAGAAGAAAATCGAAAAAATCAATTTTCATTGGTTAAAAAGTCGGGACGGATCCCCATTGCCTTCGGCAGCGCAGTCCCTTGCGCTCTGCGCGCGCACAAGTTAAGGGATACGCGCGCGGATCACGCCTATTTCTTCTCCACCCTTTAAGGCCCTCTTAATTAACCTACGTATACCAATTTTGAACGATCTAACTCATTTGGCTGAGATGCAAAAGAAAACGTAATCACCTCTCAAAACGTGTAAATCGGGAGAAAACTTTCGATAATTTAAAAGAACTTTAAAATATCTTTCGAATGATATATTAAAAATAATTTTATCATAATTAGAAATTGAAATATTGAAACTTGAATATATTACAGCGCCATCTGGCGGTTAAAATTTCTGTATTCCACTGTTCGATTCCAATTCAAAAAAGCTTTCTAATGATGTATTACTTATGAAATTATTTTACTTAGTAGCTGAGATACAAAAGAAAACTAATTCAGGACACCTCAAAACGTTTAAATCTGGTGAAAACTTTCGATGTGCACGCCTATTTCTTCTCCACCCTTTCAGGCCTTCTTAATTAACCTGCGTATACCAATTTTGAACGATCTAACTCATTTGGCTGAGATGCAAAAGAAAACGTAATCACCTCTCAAAACGTGTAAATCTGGTGAAAACTTTCGATAATTTAAAAGAACTTTAAAATATCTTTCGAATGATGTATTAAAAAAATTTAATCATAATTAGAAATTGAAATTTGAAAATACTACAGCGCCATCTGGCGGTAGAAATTTCTGTATTCCACTGTTCGATTCCAATTCAAAAAAGCTTTCTAATGATGTATTACTTATGAAATTATTTTAATTAGTAGACAAAAGAAAACTTATTCAGGACACCTCAAAACGTTCAAATCTGGTGAAAACTTTCGATAATTTAAAAGAACTTTAAAATATCTTTCGAATGATGTATTAAAAATAATTTAATCATAATTAGAAATTGAAATACGCGTATTAAAATATTGCAATTTTTAATCCCAGTACCAAAAACACATGACCTCGTTAAATACCAGATGTTTATCGCTTTTTTTTTTTTTTTTTGCTTCCGTGGAGCTCGAGAAATGCTCTCTCTGAACTGGTTGCCATAGTGATGAAAACCGACAGCTGCTTCATTTGACGGAATTCAATCTGGAATGAAATTCGCGATTTCCAATGCTTTAAAGGCTAAAATTAAAAAAATTATAACTCATTCAGTTTTTCAAATTTTGGCTCAATCTTTTGGGAATTTAAATGTTTAAGCGAGATCTATATACCAAAAAAAGAAAAGAAATGATTTATCTCTAAACGCTTTTGAGTTATAAAATGTTTTGCAAAAAAATCGATGTTTCGTAAAATCTAAAAATATGGATCGCTAATCCGCATTTTGTAAAAATGTTTATATGGTTCGAAAGAGGATTAAATGGCCTTTCTTTATATAACAGCTGTTAAGAAATGGAAGGGTTACCCGGTCGTACAGGGCGTTTCAAAAAAGACGACCGCGAAAAAGAGAAATTTTCGACCCTTTTTAAAACTTTTTTTAAAAATATAAAAAATCCGTATTTTTTAAAAAAAATTGTACCGTAAGAATCGGTAATAAATGCTCTTTCTCGTGGTACAAGTGTATTTTCGATATCTCCAACAGATCGGAAGCGATCGCTTTACAAAAACCTACGAAATTTTCTCTCTGTGCTTTTTCTTTCAAGGTAAGCGGTCGCGGTAGAAAATGGCGGTCGCCTCCGATTTCGAATCGTTTTTTCGTTAGACAATGGTCGATATTTTAATTAATATCTCCGCTAATTAGTGTCGCATCGTTTAGCAAATTAGATAACCCAGATCTGCGATAAATTCTCTGTCCATCGGTACCTGTTCGAAGTCTGTGCGACCGTTAGCGGCCGAGCTTTTGCTGCGTCAAGCCGTTTCTCACAGACAGACACACACACACACACACACACGCGTACAGATTTTAGGCTGGGATTGCGGTGCCTCGTTCTTAAGTCTTATCTTAAATGTTACGAACTTTCGTAGATGGGCGTGGTTAAGAATGATCTTAACTTGGTATTGCAGTGCCTCAAGCGTAAGTCCTCCGCGTGTCCTCGTAAGAGAAAGCCAGCCAGCCAATGAGAGACGCAGAGCGAGCTAAGTTGTGATTGCGCGCGCATCCAGTTACGATTTGACTTAAGACAGCTCTGAGGTTGTCGTAAGATGGTGAGGCACTGCGATACGACTTGCGTTTTGTTTACATCTTAAGACAGAGTTTGTGCGTAAGATAGTGTTAAACGAGGCACCGCAATCCCAGCCTTAATAATATAAGGAGACTAGCGGGCTTCGCCCGCTAGCGGGTCAGTATTTTCAAATGAATCACTATAATTAATGTATCACTATAATTAATGAATCACTAACAGTAACTTTTAGTGTTAAGAAAAGAAATTAAAAAAAAATCATTTGTGATTGGGTAAAAAGTCAGCCCGGGTCCCCACTGCCTTCGGCAGAGCAGTCCCGAGCGCGCTGCGCGCGCACAGCTTAAGGGATACACGCGCTGCGCGCGCGTATTCTTTTCCTGACCCTTCGTGCCCCTAAAAAAAAATAATTTCTGATCGGGTAAAAACTCGCACCGGGTCCCCACTGCCTTCGGCATCGCAGTCCGGTGCCTTCTGCGCACGCACAAGTTAAGGGATACGCGCGCGGTGCATGACTATTTCTTCTCCACCCTTTCAGGCCCTCTTAATTAACCTACGTATACCAATTTTGAGCGATCTAACTTATTTGGCTGAGATACAAAAGAAAACGTAATCAGGAAACCTCAAAACGTGTAAATCTGGTGAAAACTTTCGATAATTTAAAAGAACTTTAAAATATATTTCGAATGATGTATTAAAAATAATTGAATCATAATTAGAAATTGAAATATTGAAAATATTACAGCGCTATCTGGCGGTACAAATTTCTGTATTCCACTGTTTGATTCCAATTCAAAAAAGCTTTCTAATGATGTCTTACTTATTATTTTAATTAGTAGCTGAGATGCAAAAGAAAATTAATTCAGGGCACCTCAAAACGTGTAAATCTGGTGAAAACTTTCGATAATTTAAAAGAACTTTAAAATATTTTTCGAATGATGTTTTAAAAATAATTTAATCATAATTAGAAATTGAAATATTGAAATTTGAAAATATTACAGCGCCATCTGGCGGTTCGAATTTCTGTATTCCATTGTTCTATTCCAAATCCAAAAAGCGTTCTAATGATGTATTACTTATGAAATTATTTTAATTAGTAGCTGAAATACAAAAGAAAACCTAATCAAGACACCTCAAAACGTGTAAATCGGGTAAAATCTCGCGCGGTGCACACCTATTTCTTCCCCACCCTTTCAGCCCCTCCTAATTAACCTACGTATACCAATTTTGAACGTTCTAACTCAATTAGCTGAGATGCAAAAGAAAACCTAATCAGGAGACCTCAAAACGTGTAAATCAGGTGAAAACTTTCGATAATATGAAAGAAAATTAAAATATCTTTCAAATGATGTATTAAAAATAATTTAATCTTAATTAGAAACTGAAATATTGAAATTTTAAAATATTAAAGCGACATTTTAATTTGCAATTAAAATGTACTTTTTATCTTACTCAAAATACCTCCGATTCTCAATCAGTGCCAGCTGTTATTATTATTATTATTATTATTAATTTTTTTTTTTTTTTTCGCTTTCGTCGAGAAATTGAACGGGTTGCTATGGTGACGCAATGGACGTCTGCATTATTTCATTTTGCAATGCTTCATTTGACGGAAGGAAGGTCGGTATTCTGTTTCAATGGGTTTAAAGCGTGAAATTAAAAAATTTATAACTCATTCAGTTTTTGAAATTTTCTCTCAATCTTTTAGGAATTAAATTATGAATGCGAGATCTATGTACAAAAAAAAAAAAAAAAAAAAAAAAAAAAAAGAAATGATTTATCTCTAAACACTTTTGAGTTATAATATGTTTTACGAAAAAATCGATGTTTCGTAAACCCTAAAAATATGGATCGCTAATCCGTATTTTGTAAAAATGTTTATATGGTTCGAAAGAGGATTAAATGGCCTTTCTTTATATACCAGCTGTTAAGAAATGGAAGGAATACTGGGTCGTACAGGTCGTTTAAAAAAAAACGACCGCGAAAAAGAGAAATTTTCGACCCTCTTTAAAACTTTTTTTAAAAATATAAAAAAACCGTATTTTTAAAAAAAAAATTGTACCGTAAGAATCGGTAATAAATGCTCTTTCTTTTGGTACAAGTGTATTTTCGATACGTCGAACCGTTCAAACAGGATCGCTTTACAAAAAACCCCGAAATTTTCTCTCTTTGCTTTTTCTTTCGAGGTAGGCTGTTCCGTAACAAAATGGCGGTCACCTCCGATTTCGAATCGTTTTTTGATTTGACATGGGTCACCATTTTAATTAATATCTCCGCTAATTAGGGTCGCATCGTTTAGCAAATTAGATAACCCAGATTTGCGATAAATTCTCTGTCCATCGGTACCTGTTCGAAGTCCGTGCGACCGTTAGCGGCCGAGCTTTTGCTGCGTCAAGCCGCTTCTCACAGACAGACACACACACACACACACACACGCGTACAGATTTTAATAATATAAGGAGATGCTTCTTTTAGATAAAAATCGTCTGCATTCATCATAAAAAATAATTTTAATAAATTATAATTTAATAAATTATTTGTATGGCATGAATTTGTATAGGATTATATATGGAAGAAAGTCTTATTGTGGTCACAACATACTCGTTATATATTAAAACTTCCGCGACTACTAATTATATTTAAAAGAATTTTGAGCATTCCATATAACTTACTAATATAAAATTTTAAAATATATTAAAATTTAAAAAAAGTATTCCATTAAATATGAAGACAGTAATTATTTCATAATAATAACAAAGCAACTGATTATAAAAATTATATTTTACATAAATTACTTGAATATAACTTATTCATGAAACTTATCCCATTCCTTTACGTACAGTCGGCTGCAAAATTATTCGAGCACTAGCAATAATCCTTGCCAAAAAAAAGTACACTTAATACAGCTTTGTTAAATAAATCCTTGTCGAGTCATGTTCTTAATCAGTCTAAGAACATGATTCGACAAGGATTTACTTAGCAAAACAGCCTTAAGTGTGCTTTTTAAATATAGGAATTATTGGCTAGTGCTCGAATAATTTTGCAGCCGACTGTATATTTATTAGAACACTTAAAAGCCGCAATATTTCGGCATTTTCAAAATTTATTACCATTCTATTCTATTATTATCACGGATTAATCCGTGATTATTATTTTCAAGTTTTAACCATAGAATAATAATAAAGGAAGAAGGAGCATAAGTGTTTCTAATAAGCTGTTGTGTTGCCACAACAAACAGCGATATTATTATTATTCTATGGCCCTTCTTTAAGGTTTTGAGTAGCAAAAGTAGCTTTCGCTGGCATTTCACTAGAAGGGGTTTGTAAGCATTAAGAGTATTAGCATGCTCCTTCTTCCTAATTATTATTCTATAGGGCAGTTCCTTGTTTGTAAACAAACATCTCAACTTTTATGAGTGGTTGGCAAAAAGGCTTGGGAAAAGCATAGCGATGGCGGATCACCAATATAGTATCAATGGTGGGCGGGGCGCGGGAAAGTCGAGCGCGCTTTTTTGCCAACCACCAGACGTCACGAGGAAATGCTCTATGGTTTTAACTCTTTAATGGCTGATGCCAAAAAACTTTTTCGGCATCAAAAATCTTTGCTTGTTAACAGGGTTGATAGATCTATATAAATTACTATGATTGAGACTAATAGTCCGTCCTAAAAAAAAAAAAAAAAAGGCATAGAGCAACAGGCAACAATTAAATTAAGATCATAGGGAACTTGAATAACATGCTATATTAGTTAAAAGAATTCCATAAATATTTACATATATTAGAACGCTGAGAGACAAACTGAAAGGTCTATTCCTTTTATCATTGCGCATAAAAAAAAAAAAAAGAAGAAGTTTTTTAAATAGTGCATTATCTACAAACTAGAAAAGCCCCGGTTCGGGGACGAACCGAATTCTGAATGCGGGAAATTTTTTTAAATAAAACTCGAAATGTACAAAACTCAGTCAGATATGAAATCATTTTTAAATTTATGAAATCAATGAAGGTAGTGAATCAACCATAGACCTATTATAAGAGTGGACGGAGCACATGGGCGTCGGCAGAATGGGGGCACTTCCCCCCCCCCCCCTGGAAAATTCTACTAAGCACTTTAATTTTTGGAACTCTCGTGCAACTTTGTCTAAATTGTTTTTTTACTCCATTTTAATTTTTTCATGTGCATGAGCAAAATTAATATTTTAAGCATATTTTTTTTATTTTTCGAGTGAAAGCATATTTCATTTTATGTTAAAAAAAAAAAAAAATCTTTTTTTTTTTTTTTTTTTTTTTTTTTCCAATTAAAAATTTAAATGTCATTTTGAAGCTTTTACCAGGTTATTATTTTCATATTTTAATTAATTTTAAAAAATCTAATCAAAATTTCGTCACAAATAAGGTACCAAATGAAAGGGGCAAATTTTCTGAATCCGTCGGATTAATTAACTTATCGATCGGGCAATTAGGTTTTTTTTAAATTAACTAAAGTATGAAAATTTGGTGGCAACTTGCGTCAACACACAGACAGAGTCCAAGAAAATCTCTTAGCAATTTATAATGTTGTAGAGATAAAACATTTTTCTTTGTGTGTGTGTTAAGCAATCAAAACCGGATTCTTTATAATTACACCATCACAAGGTGACTCACAACGATACACAACTTAAAAAATTTTAATATTCTGTTATTGTAGTAGTAAAAGCAAGCCAATCATTTTCTGTTATTTTAAATCGTTCGTGGTATATCAATGTCTACATTTCTTGGAACGATATTTGATTTGTAGTAGTAAAAGCAAGCCAATCATTTTCTGTTATTTTAAATCGTTCGTGGTATATTAGTTTCTACGTTTCTTGGAAAGTTATTTGATAGAAATAACTAATTTCCAGTCATCTATATTCATAAAAGGATTTTAATATACGGGGAAAACCTCCATTCCTTTTGAGTGTGTTATTTAAACTTCCTTTTGTCTTATTTATTTATTTTTATTTTATTTTATTTTATTTTTGTTTTGTTTTCTGATTATTTTATTATTATTATCATTTATATTATTCACCACTATGAGTACTTTTGTCTTCTTTTGTTTAAGTCATTTTCCCTCCGGTTAAATCACATTATTTTCTTTTCCTTGTATTATTATTATTATTGTTGAATTATTATTATTTATTTTTCTACAACTTTTACACCATTTAAAAAAAATATAAAAATATTAAGGGGGGGGGGGGCACTGCTATCAATTCAGGCCAAAGAAAAACACACACAAAAAAAGTTGGCTTAATTTAAAAAGTAATAATGCAAAGAAAAAATTTAAAGAAAATTTCAAACAGATTACACACAAGTAATCACTGATATATATAAAAAGAGAGAGGGAAAAAAAAAAAAAGAAACTAGTTTTTCAATTAAATACAAGAACTTCTAATAATAATAATAACTATTACTCTCAATTTATTTCCTTATTGCAACATGTCATAATAAAAGAAATGGGAGTTTATTTTAAATGATGCATTACCTACGAAAAAATAAATAAATTTATAAAACGTCTACGTTTTTCTATCAAAACAGGATGTTTCATAATTACAACTACACAGAACTTGCTCAATTTAAATATGTGATTATTATAGTGATTATAGTAATAAAAATAATCTTAGAAAAACATACCATTTTCTGCTATTTTAAATTGTTCCTGGAAAAACACTCTTTTTTTTCCCGTTCCTTGAAAAGTAATTTGGTGAAGCCAGAAAAAAAGTGGTTCACCTTCATTTTTCAACGATGATTTGTCTTTTGTCGGTTTAGATTCTAAAATGAATCCTCGGAATGGAAATAGAATTTTTGAATAATATATATATATATATATATTTATATTTAATGATTCAAAATGCTTGTTTATTCTGGAAAATAATAATAATATTATTAATTACATAGCAAATTGCTTATAGACGAATCGTTAATTTCGTACGAGTTTGTAACTACCTTACAAGGAAACATTCAAAAGGCGTCGTCTTCAAAAAATATTGAATATATATATGTGTGTGTGTGTGTGTGTGTGATTCTACTCTTCATAAAACATCAGAAAGTGAAAAAATTATCGGCTGAAGTGAATTACAGTGACCACAAAAAATTATCAAAATTAAGCATTTTTGGCGATTTAGCGCTGTTAGGCGATAAGTTCGCTAGCACCGAGATTGCCGTGTACGAACAGAACCGGGTTTTGCTTCTCCGCCAAGTACTCAAAATCAATCGAATCAATGAAATCGCCAAATATGCTTAAATTTGACAATTTTTTGTGGTCACCAGTGATGCCAGATTGGGGATTTTGTCCCCATGACTTTTTTGGGGAATTCTAAAATTTTTGGGAACAAATCAGGGGAGTTCAACTTTCTGTCAATGCTAGCAACGTAATGACTTATCCCTACGACCAGGGATTTTCAATAGCTTTATTGTTATTTGGGTATTTTTTTCAAAAATTGCCTTCATTTGGGGAATCTGAGCTTAAATCCACTTTAATCTACTGGATTTTTTTTTTGAAAATTTTTTTTTTTTCTGTTTTAGTAGAAATCAAGTTGGGGATTTTTTCGAAAAAAAAAAAAAAAAAAACCTGATTTGGGGAAATTTGAAGACTTGTTTGGGGAAATAATTTTCGACCATCTGGCATCACTGGTGGTCGCGTCGCTGTAATTCATTTCAGCCGATTTTTTCACTTTCTGGTGTTTTATGAAGAGTAGAATCACATATATTTTTCTCAATATTTTTCGAAGACAACGCCTTTTGAATGTTTCGTTGTTAGTAAAACCTTTTGATCTTTTGAATAATGCATTATTATTATGAATAATATATTATTATTATTATTTTTTAACATGTTAGTTTACGTAATTATACAGCATGAAAAAACACATGAAAAGAAAAATATAAGAAAGAAAGAAAAGAAAAAATGCATAATAGTAATAGCTGCGGCCTGATTAGCATACTTTTTTGATCATTTGAACGAATACTTCAAAAAAAAAAAAAAAAAAAAAAAAATCTTAAAATACATTTTTTTTTATGGATTCAAAGAGATTGTTTATTCTAAAAATGTTTATTTTTATCTAACAAATTGCCACAGTACGGGAAGCTTTAAGTGGAGATTTCTAGTTGAATATGGAATCGTTAATTTCGAACGAGTTTGCTACCTTAGGAAAACAATTCCTGTTTGGAATAACATTATTATTTTACTACATACTTTTTTTTCCCCCCTAAATATAAATTTACGTAAATATTGAAGAATGGTAAAGCATGTCGAAAAGAATTAAAAGAATTGTAAGACAAAAAGAACTTTTTATCATGTTTTTAAATTTCCTGTTGAATCATGTAAACTTGACAATTCTATGTGTTATGAATTATTCCATCACTTGAAAGAAACTGGTCAAATGTGTAATAAAGAGAGCAATTATAAGAAATTTTCAAACATATATTAATTGAATAAAAGTATTAAAAGCAGGGTTTAAACTGCCATTAGTTTTTTTAGCATTTTGCTAAAAGATATTATATTTTGCTAAACTATGTCAGTAAGAATTTCGCTAAAAAGCTAATACTAGATTACTTCATAAAATATCTTTATAACTACCTCAAGTTCTTATACAAATATTCGTGGGCGGAAATTACAAAATCACTGAAAATATTGGGAATCATTATCTATTTAGTATATTCGGATTTAATTTCGACTTTTAATAGTTTAATTTAAATGCAAAAATATTTAAAAAGATAATTAAGAATTTGCTTCATAGATGTATTCTCAGTGCTAGTATTGCGTTTGTTGAAATCGAAACAAAATTTTGCTGATTCATTTTTCTTAAATCGCAATATATGCTTGGTTAAAATCGTCAGTGAACAAAACAAACAGAAAAAAAAATTGGGGATAACCAAGTTAAGAAAAAGAAACCAATACTATTCAAAGAATTAATTTTCGAAAAAGCTAAAATACTGCTTATATGTTTTAGTTAAAATGCTAAAGAAACTTTTTTGCCAGGTTAAACCCTGATTAAATAATGCATTGCCATCGTGTTCTGAACTATTCTAAAAGTTTCAAATGTCTAGCCAGACAGGAAGTTATAGCTATAGAATTAAATATATTGTGATAATGACGTCAATTTTTGTGAGATGCACAATTTTTTACAGTTTTAAGTAAATGTATTTATTTTCCTGTCGAAAAAGAAAATGAACTCGTAAATTTTTTTGGCAACAATTAAATTATAAATAAAACTTAAGTGGCTAATTTTAAAGCTATTATGAGGTAATTATTTTCACATTTTATTAATTAATTTAATATATATATATACATATATCAGGGCGCGAAATTTCCGCTCGCCAGCTCGCTATTGGCGAGTGGAAATTTTACTGTGGCGAGTAAAATATAAGTCTAAATGTAGATAGAAATTTTGCAGTATACAAAAAAACAAAAATAAATAAATAAATAAATAGAATATCTATTTATAAACTTAAAATTATGCAAATCTTAGGTAAAGTGACCATACATCCTATTTTTAAGAGGTCAGTTTTTTTTTTTTTTTTTTTTTTTTTTTTTCCCTACGCTCTGTCCTCTTAATCGAAACAAACTTTGCAAGACTGAAAAGTCCTCTTTTTTATCTTTTTCGTCCGCTGTCCTCTTTTTCAAATGAAAAGGATTTAGTCCTTAATTTTAAAAATTTCACACAACTAGGAAGCTCAATCGGCTGTTAGCTGTATCGAACGGTGAAAACTAACTTTTTTCTGCGTTAGGTTCACAAAAAGAGCAACTTTCTAATAAGCTTGCCAAAGCATTTTATGGTTTATGTCTCTTTAGATTCTTGGAATCACAAAGAAACAAAAGTATTCCCTATATTTGTACGGTTCTTTGATCCAGAACACAAAATCACTATTGAAATTGTCATAAAATCATTAAAGTGGTGGTATGATGCGCGGTGGGTTGACTTGTTCTCACTTTTGCATGAATAATAGTCTTCATAAAAATAGGCCTTACAGTGACCGAGAGTTCTGTCCTCGAAGCTGATCTACGTGAGGCGCTGGGTTTGATACCCGGTCGCGCTTGTTCGCTTAGCCGTTAGGCGTTTTCTGTGGTTTTCTCCAAATCTAGAGTAAATATGGTCTAGGACCTATTAGAAAGGCCCCACGGAGGACTCTCTTACTCAAGCCTAAAGCCCTAGTGCATACAATTGGCCTTAATGATAACACTACCACCACGTCACAAAAATATGCAAAAGTTAGTTGAATTCATTTTATGTCCTCCTGCAAAAATGCTCCCACAGAGCGACTGTTTTCTTCAATGGGGAAAATGTAGACATGTGAAAAAAATCCCCTTTATACACCTACTTTAAAAACTTATGATCTACTAAGATTAATTTAGGATTATATTTATGAGAAGTTTTATAAAATATTGGTAAAGAATGATTGTTATTTAAAATAAATCGTTTCATCTGCCGAATATTAATTTTATTTTTTCATTTGCCAATTTTATTTTTTCTTTTATGTTTATGATTTTAATCAAAAAAATGTCTACCAACTTTTTTTTTTATGTAACAACATAAAAATACCACAAAAAAAAAAAAAAAAGTCTGTAGCAGAAACTAATAATTAAAAAAGAAAAAAAAATTGTATATTGTCCAGCGGCACCTATAAAAATTAGGAATTTTTCCTCTCGTATTCGTATATTATTAATTAAGGTGTACTGATCCAAATTCATCATTTGGAATAAAATGTTTAAACCACTTGTGTAAAGTAGCTTTTGAATCGGTTTTTATAATAATTTTCATTAAATTTTGTGTCCTCTAAAATGACCCCTTTTTCAAAATTTAATGTCTTCTATTTTCTTATAAAATAAAACACTTACGTAATTTCTCTTTTTCCAATAAAAATTCTGTTCACCTTATACGTAAAAAATAGAGTAAGCTAATCATATTTTGTGGCGAGTAACGTTTTTTTTTAAGCGAGTGTAATCCAAGTTGAAATTTCAAGCCCTGCATATATATATATATTAATTGAATAAAAGCATTAAAAGAATGCATTGTCATAGTGTTCTGAGCTATTTTAAATGTCTAGGTAGTCGAAAAGTTAGTAAAAAATCGATTGCAAGATTTGCATAATGACGACAATTTTTGTGAGATCCTAATTTAACTTTTTATGATCTTTTAATGGTCACGTTTAATAAAATGTATTTATTTTTATGTCGAAAGAAAATGAACTCGTAAATTTCTTTTTGGAAACAACTGAATTATAGCTAATATTTAATAGGCTAATTTTAAAGCTATTAGGAGGTTATTATTTTCATACTTTAATTAATTAGATAGCCGCCACAATAGCACCCAGGAGCCATATTGAGTCTACCCCCCCCCCCCCCCCCCCCACACACACACACACAAAAAAAAAGTTTCTAGTACTTTATTATTTTATTTATTTGACAATCTCTGAGACAGCGTTGCCAGACTGGGGACTTTGTTCCCCTTTTGGGGATTTTTCGAGCTTCTGGGGACTGTTTTGGGAACTGAATATTTGTGGGGAATTTCGAGGGTATTTTTCTTTAGCGTGTAGGGACTTTTTAAAGGCACCCCTCCTTCTTAGTACATCCTCAGCACTAAAATACCTTACGTAGATTATTTAAAAATTTCTCGAAAACTAGTGTGTATAAACATTATTTTGGTACATGGATATTTTTTTTTTTTTTTTTTTTTTTTTTTAATGAGCTTTATTTGGAGAAATATCTGAGCTTAAATCTGTTAAATATTTTATTTTATTTATTTTTACTTTCCGAACACTATAGAGAGGAAAATATTGTAATCATGTCAAAAATCCGAATTTGAGATTTTGATGTTTCTATATGTTTCGAGGTCACCTGAGTCCTTTTTCAATATTTTTACGATGGTGTATGTATGTGTGTGAGTGAACACGCCAGCGTCTAAACGCTTTGCTCGAATGAGCTGTAAGTTGGTACGCATGTTGCAAGTCACCGTAGCACGAACCCTATTGATTTTGATGAATCTAGCACTTATAGTTTTTTTTACAGGGACACAAAGAAAAATTCTTTATCATTATGGCCTATGGGACCAAAATCTTAAAAGTGCGATAGCATCTAAACGCCTTTTTCAATTGAGCAAAAAAATTATACACATATTATAGGTCCATAAAGGGCAAAATTAACGGTCGCCACCGGCCACATGGCGACTAAATAAAAAAAGATGGCGATTAAAAATTATGCATCGATCGCCACTAAAGTCGCCACTTTTTGTGATCATTAAAAGATTCTAAAAATCGAGCGACAATAGGCAATCGAAGCCTTGTGATTTCCAATCTTTTTCCATCCATGGCATAAATGTCAATATTCATTTTAAACTTGCTTTATTATATTCTACAACCTATAAAGAAGTAGAATTGTTTAATATATCTCACTCATATAATTTTTTTGGCTCCCCCCTTCCTTTCCCTCCTCCTAATGATCTGTGGTCACACAGCTTATAGTAAGCTTTATAATTTCTAATCATTCTCCATTTGCTGCAAAAATATAAATATCTATTTTAAACTTACTTTATTAGATTCTAGAATCTGTAAAGAAGTAGAATTGTTTAATATCTCTTACTCATAATTCTTGTAATACCCCCCTCCCCCCCTCCAACGATTGGCAATTACATGCTCCACTAAAACCTTGTGATTTACAATCTCTCTCCATCCATGACATACATGTAAATATTCATTTTACACTTTCTTGATTAGATTCTAGAACCTATAAAGAAGTATATAGATTCATCCCCCTCCTCCCCTCTCCCCCACACACATGTGCACTCCATTTCAACTAGCAGTTAATGATCAAATGTCCTGCAAAGCACAATCTTTTTCCATTATTACCTCCACAGTATTTAATGTATATTTAACCCATTTAAGATATTTGACAAATGTGTGTATCAAAATTTGATTTGGCTTAAATGTGCATTTTTCAGAAAAAAAAAAAAAAAAATTTGCTTTCTTTTGAGTAGAAATCTTCCTTTTTCCTTCCCATTTTAAAGTAGAAATCTCCCTATTTTTAAAGCTACAAATTTGGCAGCTAAGTAAATTATTTTAATGAAGCAGCTAAGTTTCCATATCTATACTTTTTAAGAGGAAATATTTTAACTCTATTGAAATAAAATCATTTAAAAAAGTGTGTGTTTAGAAATAAGAAAAAATAATAAAACTGCTAACTGTATTTACACATGACCATGTGAAAGGTTGTGATGATGATGAATCAGCTGATTCATTTACTAGAAAATATCAATGTAAACTGCGAATGATGACAGCTTATTTCACTTAAATAAATTGAAAAAAAAAAAAATAAATACTACTGAATTATCTGAAAGATAAAAACTTTTGCTGTTATTATTACAGCCCTAAACAGATTTTAATTTAGGATATGCAATTTAGGATTTTTGAAAAGAGTGTAATTACAAATTACAATTTCAGTGTCCCTGTGTTAATTTTATTATTATATGTATTTCTTATTTTCATATTTTTCTTGTGGTAATTATACCGCAAAATGGTGACAATTGCTTTTTGCAGTCTGAAAGAAATAGTCTTATCATGTGAAAAGTGGCCACTAACTTAAAAAAGTGGCTACTAATGAAACTGACAGTACCGGCCACTGGCCACTAATGAATTTTCCCAATTTTGCCCTTTAGGTCACAGATACTCAATCTGTATAGATTTTGGAGAATCTAGCACTTATAGTTTTTTTACAGGGACACAAAGAAAAATTCTTTATCATTATGGCCTATGGGACCAAATTTTTAAAATTGCGATAGCATCTAAACGCCTAATTCAATTGAGCTGAAAATTTATATGAATATTATAAATCACTGTTGCACTAATTATAAGCATTTTGGTGAATCTAGCATTGATAAGTTTTTACAGGGACACAACGAAAAATTCTTTATCATTATGATCTGTGGGCTCAAAGTTCAGTAGCGTTAAATAAAACATCGTGTAATATATGGAGAAAAATATTCAAACACCTAATTATAATTTTCTCTCTTTTGTTTATTTAACAACTCCTCTTACTTTACTTTATCTACAAAACTGTTACTTACTCAATGTTCGGAAAGTCGAGTGGAGTCACTCCAGATTTTTTTCTTTAACCCTAATTTGGAGAAATTTGAAAGCCTGTTTGGGGAAACTACTGACTGTCGATAAATGTATCTGGCAAGGGCAACACACTGCTAAAATCTATAGTTACAATCAGGGTTTAACCTGGCACAAAAATTACTTTAGCATTTTAGCGAAAATAGGCAAGCACTATTTTAGCTTTTTCGAAAGTTAATTCTTTGGATACCATTGATTTCTTTTACTTATCTTTGTTATCCTCAGTTTTATTTTCTATTATTTTGTTCATTGATGATTTTAACCAAGCATCCATATTTGTGTATAAATATGAATCAGGGAAACTATGTTTTGATTTTAACAATAGAAAAAGAGGTACTCATATGTGTAAAATAAAAAAGCAATTGAAAAATTAAATAAAGTGTAGTGGTAGATAATCGTGAAATACTAGTGCTAAGAATGCTTCTATGAAGCAAATTCTGAATTCTGACATACTTTTAAATATTTTTGCATTTAAATTCAATCATTAAAAATAAATCCAAATTACTATATAAATAATCATTCCCAAAAATTTCCGTCTTTTCGTAGTTCTGCCTGCAAATATTTAAAAAAAAAAAAAAAAAAAAAAAAAAAAAATCTGAGTTATTTATTATATAGAGATATTTTATACAGTTATCCAGTTTTAGCTTTTTAGCGAAATTCTGACCAACATGTTTTAGCAAAATATGATACCTTTTAGCAAAATGCTAAAAAAACTAATGGCAGTTTAAACCCTGGTTACAATGACTTTTGTCTCGAATGGTCCATATCACACAATTTCGCAATAACAATGCAGAATTTCTATATAACTGTGTTACCACCCGTTACGATTTTGGCTTCATGTTTTTCGGACGTGTGATATCCTCTTATATCAAACGAATACTCAAGCAAACTGCATAAAGCAAATTAAGGAATCTTCGGTTTTATTGCGTCTTCCTCTGGCTACATTTGAGGAAAATTATCATTACTTTACCAGAATTTCTGGCTTTTCTTTTGAATTTAAAGTCTTTTCATTTAAATCTCTTGGTTCTCGGCTATTTCAAAATAAGAACTAGAATTTGGCTTTTAATAATTAATTAAAAATGAAAAAGAAATATCACTTATTACTGAGCTTTGAAGAGTACATTCCTCAGGGTTGGAAAAAAAAAAACCCGGGTTTAAAAAAAAAAAAAAACCAGCCTAGTGGGTTTTTTCGCGTTTTATCAGGATTTTTTTTTTTTTTTTTTTTTTTTTTTTTCAGAATATTTTCGAGTTTTATCAGAGTTTTCAGGAATATTGTCTTTCTTCTTCTTCTTTTTTTTTTTTTTTACATTAAGTATATCATTCATAAGATAATTTAAAAAATTAAGTTATTTATTCCTTAAAATAAAAAATTTTAAAAATTAATTATTTTATTTTTTTATAAGTTATAAAAGAAATTTTAAAAATTAAATCCAGTAAGACCCCTCTTAACGCTGTTTCATTTAGCGCTTGTTTCGGTTTAGAGCTCTTTTATTTCCCCTGTGGATTCCCCGAAATTGCTCGCAGCAGTACGGGGATTCCCTGAAATTGTGCGCGCGCTGTTTCGCATTACGCTCTACTTTGATGGAACTTATCCCCCGCGTTAAGCGGGGTCTTACTGTAATTGTGCTTTAAATATTATAAAATTCTTTTTATCTGCCCTTTACAACAAAAAAATTGAATTTTAATAGTTATTTCATGTTGCTTTATTAAACTTTTCATAGTCAATAAATTTTCACAAAATATTTTTAATTATTGTCCCTCTACATTACAAAACAGTGTTGCAATGTTAAAATTTTTCAGAAATTTTTTTAAATTTGATTTTTATTTATTTATATTTTACATTCCTCGAGTCCTATAGTTTTCTTTATATTGACAAACAACTTTGTTTTTTTCTTGCTTTTATTTTTTTTAATATAAATTTTTATTCTGTTTTAATAAGATTATCATATATTTTTTTTTCATGGGGAATTTTTCAGAATTTTTTCTTCTACAGAGCAGTTTGAGCCTCTCCAATATTTCTGAAAATTCTTTGTTCATGTTCTAATAATGTATATAATATTTGTTTTATGTTTGTTGTATTGTAAGTTAGACAAAAGTACAATTTTAAACAAGGATTTTGAAAAAACCCACTTGGGCTTTTTCTTGGGTTTTTTCGGGTCGGGCAAAATCTAGACAACCCTGACATTTCTTGACTTTTGCTATGTAAGTGATGAGGCGTGTTTATTTGGTTGCTATGCTACAGCTGTACAATTTTCGACTATGAAAGATACTGGGATTGCTGTATTTTATTTTCTTTGTCATTTAAAGATTAAAAATTTACAGTTTAAATAAAAATTTGTTTAGTTAGTTTTTTGAGTTTACTAACTCACGACGCTGATTTTATTAAACGCCGGTTTTAAAAATAGTTCGTATTGATTTGATTCCGGTTTCAGAAATTTGATCAGACTAAACGGCTGATTTATTTAATCAGTGAATTTATTAAGCGCCGGATACTATATTTCAATAGTGTTTTTTGTTGTTAAGGATCCCCCCTCCTTTTTTTTTTTCCAATCACTGTCGCCGGAGCCCAAGCCGATGTCATTCTATGGGAAATTTTGTTTAGTTATAATTCATTAACTAATACATATTTTTAAATTCTGTTTTCACATTCAGAAAATTCAAAGTTGTTAATCTGACGGTCGGATTTTTTTTTTTTTTTTTTTTTTTAATTTTTAATATTTTATTTAAAATGAAAAATTTCACAAATTGAAAATTCGTATTTTACAGCTAAAAAAAAAAAAAAAAAAGTTTGGAAGGGGAAAAAAAAAATTGTCCGTCAATTTAACAGTTGTAAATTTTCTGAATGCTAAAACAGAATTTTAAAATACGTATTAGTTAATGAGTTACAAGTAAACAAAAATTCCCACAGAATAACACAATGTCTTGGGATTCCGGCGACGGTAAGTGAAGTGGGCCCTTCGGGCCATGAAACAGAATTTTAGAGTATTTCAAGCCCAATTATTCAAATTTTAAAAATGTTCTCATAACTTAATCATAAAAAAACTTTAAAAATTTCAAAATTAATTTTTTTTAATTTTTGATTTTAATGATTAATCAACATTTGATTTTTTAACATCAACTAAAGTTCTACATCGGGTGTCAGGGAACCAGATTTCACCCGACCCCAAAAAATTTTATCTTAAAAAACATAAATTTGTTTGCTATATGTACGTACCCATAACGAACATATGCTTACCAAATAATTATAGTAAAATAAACATCCATATCGTACTGAAGCAATTAACGAAAAACATCAGATACTGTATTGTTATTATTTAGAGAAGCTGTGAAAAGCAGGCTCCCTCTCCGAGAATAATCAGATGTGTGATTAATTTATTTTAATTACTCACATCCTTTTAAAATAAACAGTGAACTTACAACTGATAAATATTTTTTCTCTTGCAGATGTTTTTAAGAAGTTAATAAAATGTATGTAGATTTAGATGACAACGGAAGTTTAATAGGCGTCTGCAGAACTGTATTATTTTTATGTTTTTGTGTGTAAAATAAGCGTTATATAAGCGTTAAAAAATAAACTACAAATGCTTTCAAACTCATTTTTGAATATTTGAAATAACATCACACATACAGTCGGCAACAAAATTATTGAAGCAATAACTCGTATTTAAGAAATGTGCACCTGTTTTGTTAAGTAAATAATTTGTTCAATCAGGATTTCACTCTGTTGTTTATAAAAATCTGGAGTGACTCCGCTCGACTTTCCGAACATTGAGTAACTAACAGTTTTGTAGATAAAATAAAGAATTGGAATTGCTAAACAAACAAAAGAGAGAAAACCATAATAGAGTGTTTTTTTCTCCATATATCACACGAGGTTTTATTTAACGCTACTGAACTTTGAGCCCTTAGATCATAAGGATAAAGAATTTTTCGTTGTGTCCCTGTAAAAATCTATAAATGCTAGATTCACCAAAATGCTTATAGTTAGTGCAACAGTGATTTATAATATTCATACAAATTTTCAGCTCAATTGAATGAGGCGTTTAGATGCTATCGCACTTTTAAAAATTTGGTCTCACAGGCCATAATGATAAAGAATTTTTCTTTGTGTCCCTGTAAAAAAACTGTAAGTGCTAGATTCCCCAAAATCTATACAGTTGGTGCAAATGCGACCTATAACATGTGTACAATTTTTTTGCTCAGATTAATAAGGCGTTTAGACGCTATCACACTTTTAAAAATTTGGCCCCATAGGCCTTAATGATAAAGAATTTTTCTTTGTGTCCCTGTAAAAAAACTATAAGTGCTAGATTCTCCAAAATCTATACAGATTGAGTATCTGTGACCTATAATATGGGTATAAAATTTTTGCTCAATTGAATAAGGCGTTTAGATGCTATCGCACTTTTAAGAGTTTGGTCCCATAGGCCATAATGATAAAGAATTTTTCTTTGTGTCCCTGTAAAAAAACTACAAGTGCTAGATTCACCAAAATCTATAGGGTTCGTACTATGGTGACTTACAATATACGTACCAACTTTCAGCTTATTTGAACACAGCGTTTAGACGCTAGCGTGTTCACTCACAGACATACACACATACATACACACATACATACATCATCTCAAAAATACTGGAAACTGACTCAGGTGACCTCGAAACGTATAGAAACATCAAAATCTGATATTCGGATTTTTGACATGATTACAATACTTTCCTCACTATAGTGTTCGGAAAGTAAAAAATGTAAATTGATGATAAAAATTAGCGATCAAACCTAAAAAGCAAAATATGAAAAATGTGGATGTGTACTTCAATAATTTTACTGGCAATTGTAAATAGTTAAAAATTATTATTCATCTATTTTTTATATTTTTAAATTTTTAACTTAGTGTAACTACAGTAATAACATTTTTAATTCTTTTTAAAATGATTTTCAATATATATATATATATATATATATATATATATATATATTAATAATTTAAAAATGTTTTGCCTAATTTTCGGACGAATTATTCTAAATATTATTTTTTCATTTCAATCGTCTGCGTATCTTAGCAACGGTTATTACACTATTTATTTTTTATTTATGTAATTCATTCATTTGAAGGAGATATCCGTTTTTTTTTTAATTTATTATATTTATTGAAAATTAAATGGTAATGCAGTAGAAAAAATTAAATATATTTAATTTTAAATTTAAAAACTTATTTATAACAGTTATGTTTATGTATAATGTATTATTTTTATAGTATAACAACTTTTTATTTTTCATTTCTTTCTTTATTTAATTCCTTTGAAAGGAATTTTTATTTATATATATCAGGGGTCGATCCAGGTTTTAATTTTTGGGTCCCTTTTTTTGTGAAAAACAGAATATTTTTGTGAAATTTTTATTTATTTTTGTGAAATATAAAATATTTTTTTGAAAAAGTAAAATATTGTGTAAAATTTTCCATTTTTAAAATCACTTTATGTAATGTTTAATATCAAGTTAGTAGTGTTTCGTTGAACCAATTTAAGGCATTAATTAAAAATAATACTGAAAACATTTAATAAAAAGATCATTTCTATAAAACAAAATCTTGTGAAAGGACTCATTTTATAAATTTGAATTTTGTGAACGTGAAGGGTCCCTTTTATTGATTTGAATTTTGTGAAGGGGCCACAAAAGGGACCCAAATTTTGCCTGGATTGACCCCTGTACATATAAATATATTATTTTTAGTATTTATCGGGGGGAAATGATAGTACATAGTAAAAAGGATTAAACTTTTTAAATTTTAAGTTTAATTAAAATTGATTTGTTTTTTAATTTATTTAATTCCTTTTAAAAGAAAATCTACTTTTTTCTTTTATTTATTATACTGGTCGGAATCATATGGTAATATAATCTAAAAAGCGAGGGCTAATACATGCCTCAAAAACTAAAATATTTAATAGATGCTAAGTACAGTCATCTTTAAAATCGTAGTTCTTAAGATTTAAGATATTTTCCTTTTTATTTATTTATTTTAGATTTAAGTGTCGATTTCATAAAGCTAAGCTCAAAAATCAACCTTTTAAAAATAATCTCAAATCAAATAGTGAACCTATTTCCTTTTCTTTCTTTTTTTTTTTTTTTTTTCTTCCCAGTGATCAGTTGTTGATATTTGACGCGCCATATAAAAGAGTAGCATAAAACAAGCGATTTGACTAATGGAAAACTAAGCCAATGAGTTAGTAAGGTGAATTTTATACAAATATTTGGCAAATGCTTCAAATTCGCAAAGTAAAATCCATGTTGCTTTAAAAATGTTTCAAAGTCGTGTTTCTCATCTCCGAAAGCGCACAATGGCTTATCTGGATAAAAAATCTACTCCTTTCCTCTCTGTACTCTTCTTTTTTCCTTTTCAATTTCATACGAAATTAAAAGCTGTTGACAAATATGTGAGTTATCTAATTTTATGACAGGAAAAAAGGTTATCAGACGATATCGAAGCCTCTCCCAACTGGATGACTTTTTACAGGAAATGCTTTTAAGCAGGGGTCGATCCAGGTTTTAAATTCTGGGTCCCCTTTTTGTGAAAAACAAAATAATTTTGTGAAAAAAAAATATTGTGTATAAAACCTTCCATTTTAACAGTCATTCTAAATAAGTGTTTAATATCAAATTAACATGGTTTTGTTGAACCAATTAATTAAAAATAATACTGAAAACATTGAAACATTTTATAGAAGGAGCATTTTGTAAAACAAAATCTTGTGAAGGGGCTCATTTCATAAATTTGAATTTTGTGAAGGGTCCCCTTTTATGATGTAGAATATTGTGAAGGGGCAACAAAGTGGATCCAATTTTTGCCTAGATCAACCCCTGTTAAGACAACTATTGTTTTATTCTTTCTAATTTAATACCCAGTGGCAGAAAGTTTTGAAGCTGTCTGCGACAGGCTTTTAAAATTTCATAATCTGTCTGCAAAATTTGCGTATAATCAGGGGTGAAAATGGCTTACACTCAAAAAGCCTGAAAGCTGATGGGGACGGTGGGGGGTAACATCAGTGGTGATCTCGTGCAACAATACACGAATACAATTTTACTTCCTACAAAACAATATAGTATAAACAATTGTATTCATTCAATTCATCTCATTCAATTAAATATTTTATAGCAATGTTTGACACAACATTATAAATAATTATAAATAATAAAAGTATTAGTTTTAGTTTTGATACAGAAAGTTTTATAAGTGAATTGTTATCCGAAAGCGGACAAATTTTTTTCTCAGTGCAGACAAAAACTGTCCGCAAACCGTTTTTCTGTGTCTGTGACTATGTCGCCGTGTCACGGTGTTTCTGCCACTGGGATTTAATATAGTATATATATATATGTTACCGCTAAAGTGCAGAAATCAGTTAATCTGCAGATTAGCTAGGTAATCTGCACATTAACTAGGGCGATCCGTTAAAGTGAGGAAAATTGTTCCATTTCTCAAATTACCTAGGTAATCTGCGAATTACCTAGATAATCTGCACATTACCTACTACTAGGCACTCGTTAAAGTGAAAATAAGATCTCTGGTGTTGTAATTTTACAGCACGCTGTGTTGTATATTTGTTTTTTTCATTCGGGGGAAAAAAAATAGTTTTCTTTCCTTTTCTTTCTTTCTTTACTTATTTTAATCTGTATGTGTTTTAATTTTTATGTCTTTTAAAGTTATATTTGTTTTAATTTTTTTACTTATTTCATCTTTTTTATTCTGTCAATATAAGTTTGAAGATGTTATGCATTTTTAATATGAAATATAATAACTTTAATAGCTTTCAATAAATTCTATTTTATAAATTAATGTTAGTTAATTTTATAAATTAATGTTAGTCTATTTTATAAATTAATGTTAATTACAATAATGATTTCTTTTCAAAATAAAAATATTTAACCATTTAAATTAAAAAAAAAAAAAGTTTTATTAACAACTTACATTGCTATTACTATTTTTTTTTTAAAGTTATGCACCAATTTTTAATTCGCTAAAGAAATATTAAATTAGACAATTCAGAAGCATTATTTAAGAAGTACTTCCCAATAATTAAAACTGCTTTAATAATTTTTAGACCGCAGGAAAATTAAAATGACTGTTTTCCAATGCTTTATTAAACTATATTTTGCAGCATACATATTACAACAACAAGTACAAGTTTAGCAAATATATTAATTTTACCAAAAAAAAAAAAAAAACTTTATTAACACATTTTATGTGATAAACTACAACGAAATTGTCTGAAAAAGCGAAAAAATAAAAATAAAAATGTAATCGTGATATATAAAATATATAAAGGAAACTTGAAATTGAAAGAAACAACAACAAAATGTAATGAAATGCTAAAAAATGCATAAAAATTTCACATTAAGTATTTATTAAAGAAAGCCATAATATTGAATGCCATATTTTCAGAGTTAAAAATTAAAACTTTTTTTCAGTAAGTAATAGTAATTTAAATCAATTTTTAAATCAATTAGTTTTAAAAAGTTGTGTTTTAATAGTTTTATTTTGGGAGGAAACAATTACTGTGTTGTAAATTTTAATATTCATAATTCAAAATGAAGTTTCAGGAGATAGAGCGTTTAGATTAAGATTAGATTTCAATAATAAAATGCAGTGCAGACCCTTATCAAACTTATATTGACAGAATTAAAAAAGAGAAGAAATAAAATCAAAATTAAAACAATTATAACTTACTTGTTACTTTAAGTTTTGTGTTGGTCATGATAAGAAACCTATAATAACCATGTCTTTGATGCTCCAAGTTTTGCGTTTACCAATTATCACAGCGGAAGCGGAGTAGGGATGGGTAAAAGAATGAAGAACGGTTCATCTGAACAGTTCTGGACGAAAAACCGAAAGAACTGTTCACTTTCGCCAAGAAGAACCGTTCACTTTGCCATTTCCTGTTCACTTTCGCCAAAAAGAACTGTTCACTTTCGCCAATGCAACACTGAAAATTTATCTTTCTCTTGTGTATGATTGCTTCACATGGATGCTGGTTTTAATCGGGGAATAAAGGTTGCCAGGCAATCAGCCTTTATTAGTATTAACTATGGAGTTCTAGGAAAAAATAGAATATCGCTTGATAGGCGAGACGGCGATAGAAAATCTGTTCATTTAAAAATGAGGCAGAAATCAGTCGAGTTTGCGGAACAAGAGAACTGAACTGAACAGAATGAGCAGATGAACAGCTCAGATGATCCCGAGCAAATGGAGAACAGTGGGATCCTCGGAACAGTGGAGTTCTTGCGAGTGGGTGAACAGTTCAGAAAAGAAGGATAGTATTTCCTCCTTTGAGGGATAGAACGAAAACGCGCTAAGCGTTGCGTCGGAAAATTTTTGCACTTATTCGCGCGATAATCAAAGCAGATGGCTTTCAATAAGTACTGATTTACTTCTGTATATTATGCGAGGGATTATTTATTTGTTTTAGGAAATTGTTCTGAAATTTCGTGTAATAAAAACATAATGTGAGAAAAGGGATATATCAATGAAATAAGATTTAAAATATCGTTATCCTGTTGTTAAAGAAATATCAATATTCCACGATATATTGATATTTAATCCAGCCTTTTTCTGGAAAATAAATTTTTAACTGCATAGATGTGGAGGGGAATATTATTTTGTTATTTGTTTTCTTTTGCATAAAAATTGAAATACTATTTTGATTTGAAGCTCGAGTTTTATTTTATTTCACGTTCTTGCGTCGGGCAGTGGACCGAAATAAATAATTTTTTTTCTAAATTTAATTTTGAGGTTTTTGAATTTTCTATATTTAAAGAAGTTTAATTTATCAATTATTATACAAATTACATTAATATTATTATTGTCATAAACAAAAAGTTATTTGAACAAACATGTTTAATCTAGTGAAAATAGATTCAATTCATTGTTTACAATATAATTTGATTTGATGAAAATATTTCAAAATGCGTTGTTCGTTTAACTTTAAATGAAGAAGCTATATTTAATGTATCGAAACACTCTTCATTTTATTTTAATCTGATGGAGACAGTTTTTAAGTAACGAAACGCGTTTCAATTTTGTTTTATCTGATGATGACAGATTTATTATATTGAAACGTATTTCAATTTCATTCGGTGATGATACATTGAATCGGTTTATACGATAAATACAGGATGCATCCCTTTAATTTTATGTGGAGAGAGAGAGAGAGAGAGAAATAAAATAATAATAATAATAATAATGAAAATGCGTCTCAGCTCGATCAGATTATAATAGTTTAAGTCTATTGTAATAATTTTATCTATCGAAATATCGTTGTAATTTTATAATCGATTTTATGTATTGCTTATCTGATGAAGATAGATTTAATACTCTGAAACGCATTTCATTTCATGTTTATTTGATGAGTACATATCTTATTGCATCGGAACAAATTTCAATTTTATTTGATGAAAAAGTTTAACCTATCGTTTTAGTTTTTATATGTTGAAGATAAATTTAATGCACCGTTTTCGTTTGATGTGACGAAGGTCATTATCATTTTAAATTTCGACAGTGTAAAAAAATTCATGCCGATTTTAAATTTTGGAATATAAATAAATAAAGAATTCTTTATAAATTAAAACTTAATTTAGGGACACTTTTTCTTTTTCTTTAATGTCTATTGACCTATATAAAAACATACGGTAACTGGGTTGCGTTTCCTAGCAACGGTTACTATATTCATTTCTTTAAATTTTGTTTGCAGTTTACTTTGAACCATAGTTTTAATATATTTTTTAACTTGTTGCCAATTATTTTGACAATATAATTAATTTTCAATGTTAAGAAATGGGAAAAATTCATTTTTCCATTTCTCTTGCACGTTTTCACTCAATTTTATTTTAATATTTATTTTTTATTTTTGTATATTTTTTCGTGTTGCCAAGTAAAAAAAAAAAAAAAAAAACATTTTATGTAGTATCTTTTTTCTGACAGTAATAATAGACAGCTCTTATATCAAATTTGATGCTTATACGCTTTAGATGCTGAGATATAACCTTTCCGTACACGGAGGAAATTACAGTTTAAATGATTCACCTGCCAGCCGATATATACCTATTCTGACATACATAGTTTTCATAAGAGCGCTTTCAAGTATTAAGGTTCGTGAAATTTTATACTATAGAAGCTGACAAAATGTTTCCGGAAATGGGGGCAATCACATCATATCAACGTTGCTTGTTGGGTGATATAAAAGAGAGTTTGGTTGTCACCAATTTATGTCAAGATGTAACTTAGTATATTTTTTTAAGTTATGTGTATTAGTTCTTGATCTAGAGAACATAAACTAGAGGTCATAAACTTTTTGTCACTCACATAAATGAACAGAGATTTTATTTTATTTTATTTATTTATGTATTTATTTTTGTGGTCAAATCGTGTTTAAGACATTTTAAAACGTGTAAATACGTCGGAAGTCGAAATTTTTTACGAATCCAACACATTCATATATGAATATAACTCAAAGTAAACATTCCTGATACACTCTGTCGTATAAATATGCATATAGGTATTTAGCTTGCTAAAATAAAAAATAAATAAATAGAACAAAATAAATGTTTTAACGGTTTATTTAATTAAATTATAAAAAAAAAGAGAGAGTGGTTTTCGAACGGTCATTTTTGTTTATGCCCATATGTATAGATAAATAGATAGACGACCGATTGAATTTAAGGGCATACACTACTGTCTTTTCATGATGGATCATTTCCATACTCAAAAGTTATGCTATGTTTATATTATGTTTACAGTCAAGTTTAAAATATCTTATTGTTTATAAATCTTAATGCACATGCTTATTTATTTTTTAAAACAAAAGTTACATGCGTTTTTGTTTCCATTTTTCCTCAGAAATTAAAAATAGATTTTAGAAAATTTTAAATTAATAAAGAAATTTATAAAATTAATTACCAATTTAAATAACAATATATACTGAAAAATCAATTTCCTTACTCTGTGCTTGAATTCTAGATATCAAATGTTTATAATATGTTTTAGCCTTCTATAAAACGAAATAAAATAAAATCTACATATTCCCAGTTAGATTTGAACCACGTGTTTTACAAGTGCAATTAGAAAGAAAATAAATCTCGATGTTTCACATATTCTTTAAGGACATCTGTGTTTTCTCACAGCAGAAGTGCTGAATTAAGGAATACAAACAGCTCATTTCGAAAAGAACGATCTCTTCTAGTGAAAGACAAATGCCAATGCCCATTTTATCGGCAGAACGCAGCGAACAGTTCAGGGAGGGTACCGGAAACCGTTCATTCTGAATTTCCGGTTGGTTTTCTCCATTATACCCGTTCAGAACAGTTCTGCAGAACCGTTCCGAGTTTTCAAACACTGTAAAAAAATAACTATTACCAGCTGCAAGAAACTCTCTGTGATTGGAGAAAATAATTATTTTCTCCAATCACAGAGAGTTTCTTGCACTGTAAAAAAATAACTATTACCAGCTGCAAGATACTCTCTGTGATTGGAGAAAATAATTATTTTCTCCAATCACAGAGAGTTTCTTGCAGCTGGTAATAGTTATTTTTTTACAGTGTGCAGCTGGTAATAGTTATTTTTTTACAGTGAAGAACAGTTCATTCTCGTTCTTGAAAAAGAACGGGAATGCCCATCTCTAAAGCGGAGCGGAAAGGATGAAAGTTTTGGTTTGTGTTTGAAGGTCATTCGCGTATCTGTATCACATGACTGTTTGACGTCATAGTGAATGTAAAAAAACTAAGGCTCGAAACAAACATTTGAACTTTAACGACACAGAAGCCGCTAATCTGCAGATTACCTAGTTAAAATGCGGAAAACTCTTGATTCTACACTTTAACGGCTCATTTTAGTTAATCTGCAGATTAGCTAGGTAATCTGCACATTAACGGATTTCGAACTTTAACGGTAACATATATAATAAATCAAGAACAATCGAGAAGAGACGAGGGAACGAGATATGTATATAAATATAATGAAATTAAGTTCCAGACAGAATTAAACAATAACATGCATCTGGTTTGATATCCATTTTACATCTGGCTTGAAATAAATCATTTCTTATGCATTTTTTTTCGTGTAAAATCTGAATTTACCTTCAGAAATGTCATATCGAAAGTTTTAAACATAGTTCATAAAAAATAATAAATAAATAATATGTATTGTTTTTTCTTTTAATATAGTTTTCCACTTTATTATTTCTTCTTTTCCTGCTATCCGAGCTAGTACCACTTTTACTTTGTCAGTTTTTGAAACATTATTTGTTAGAATTTCTTCTCCAGCTCAAACAATCCGAACCAATCTCTCTTTTTGCTGAGAGCAAAAGTAAATCAGTGCAGTTTTTTTTGTTGTAAAAAAAAAAAAAAAAAAAAAAAAAAAATCTAAAAGAAACTAGAAATTTAGTGATTTAGTTTCATTCGGCCTGATCATTCAAGGTATTACCTGATTTTGTCAGAAACATGCGCGAATATTGGCTAGGATTTCTTTAAAATATACATATACTGGGCATTCCATCCAGGCCTAGGTTCTGGCATTTAGCCGTCTCTTACTTGAATTTAAATACAAATATCTATATATTTTTACTTGTGAACTTCAGTGATCGTTTACAGAATTTTCATATTTATTTAATTTTTTTCTGATTGAATAATAAGTATACTAAAAAAAAAAAAAAAAAAAAAAAAAACTGTATTCAATTAAGGGACTGCTAGAAGCCCCGAACGTGTTGACAATTTGCCTTAACCCTTACGCCAACATAAATACCATCATATCCAATGCACATTGAATTACACTTAAGGGCCCTCTTCACTCACTGCCGTCGGAAGCCGAACCTAATGTTATTCTATGGGAAATTTTTCTTTACAAATAACTTATTAACTAATACATATTTTTAAATTCTGTTTTGACATTCTGAAACTTCCCAGCTGTTAAATTGACGCACCTTTTCTAAAAAATTATTTTTTTATATTTTATTTTGAAGCTTAAAAATACGAATTTTCAATATGTGAATTTTTTATCATTTGCAATTTCAAAATAAAATATTAAAAATTAAAAAAATACATTTTTAAAAAAGGTCCGTCAATTTAACAGTTGGGAATTTTCTGAATGTGAAAACAGAATTTAAAGTTATGTATTAGTTAATAAGTTATTTGTAAAGAAAATTTCCCCATAGAATAACATTGGCTCGGGCTTCCGGTGACGGTGAGTGAAGAGGGCCGTTAAGGGCTTCAAGTTCAAAGCCTTGTACGTTGCGCAATCAAGGGAATTTTTTTAACAAAATGAGGGGAAATTCTAAAGTTTCCATCTGGCAGCACTGCCCTAGGATGAGGGTGCACTCGTCGACTTACCCGTTTGGAGTTTTCGTGGTTTTCTTCAAAACTCACATAATGGCCTTATTTCTTAGACCAACACCATTTTTTTTCCTTTTTTCACAGCAAAGAAATATGTTCAATCAGAACTATGATGATTTAGCAGAAAATTTTCGGACATAAAATGTATTAGGCATAAAAATATCTTGCTTTTTATTTATGAATGGAAATGCAATTCCCGCACAAGTGAAGTCGGGTCCGACAGATGAATTTTAAATTAACCGAAACTGAATCCGACAAAAATATTTTCATCGACCAGAAAACAGACCCAAAATAGACCATTTTGACGAACCGAACCGCATTGGACTAGAAACCGAAAACTAAACTTTCATCTAAAGATCCTGCAAACCTTTTTTAAGTTATAAAATAAACCTTCATTGTCACGCAGTTGGTAAGTCATTTTAAAAAATTCATAAAAATTATTCGGAAAAATAGATTAATAATAATTTTTAACTCTTTATGTGTGTTGTGCGCTGCAAGTGTACAAAAATGTGCTTCAAGTTTAGTCTTTGAAGTTTATTCATAAATTTCTACGAAGCCTTGATTTCTACCACAGGCACAAGGCATACTATATTCATGTTAAGAGAAATAAATTCACTCAACTGGAGGGCAGACGAAATGCCCCAGCAATTAAGTTACCCAGTTCGATACATTTACCTTATCTTACACTGTTAAAAAAAAAATGCAACTTTGCTGCCAGAAATTTTCTGTAATTACAAAAAATACGTTTTGTCAAGGTAATTTTCCCGTAATTTACGACTTTTTCTCAAATTACAGAAAATTTCTGGCAGCAAAGTTGCATATTTTTAACGGTGTAATTTGTCGATAAATTTTATTGGGGTCAGTTTCATATTTTATTTTTCATGCTATTTCATACTATTTTCAATGAAAATTTATGTGAAATACTGTTCCAGTGTGCTGTTTAAAAAATCTTAAATTTCGAATAACTTACGAAATTTTCAAATTAGAATATTCGTAAGCAATGGTGTACTAATATGAGTATCATAAACGATATTTTAAAAGTAATCCGACACCTATATACGATGAAAATATCCCTTAAAATGGAGGTTTATGTGAAATTTTGCTTACTTGCTGTGTGTTTTATTCTTAGCAAAAGAGGAACAGCAAAATAATAATAATAATATATAATTTCCTTGCTACAATTTTACAAAACTTAGAAAAAAAAACATTTTAAAATAGCGACTCTCCTCGAATTTCGAGGTCATATTATCACCTTATTTTCCAGGTAGTAAATCCCGAAAGTGAGAAAAGTAAGAAAAGAAATTGTTCCTAGCAGGTAAATTCGTTCGTAAAATTTAAAGATAGTCTTAAATTTCAATTAAACAAAAAATGGTGTCGTATTTAAAAATTCTACTAAATTATATTGATAAAGTAGCTTTATAATTAAACGTAAATCTTATGTGTAAATTTAAATCTGTATATTAATATTAAACAATATTGTTTCGCAGACAAGGTATGCATAAAAAGGACTTGTCGCAGAAAGGATAACATAAAACATTTTGCTAGAGGGGGAAGTAAATTTTAAAAACACAGATGTCTAACAACCAAATATAAGCCTTTGAATATGCATAAGGAATATTTTTCAAAACGATATTTTATTATAGTTGAAGCCTTTGTCTATCTGTCTCTGTGTGTACTGTTCGTTCTCGGATTCGAGTCGTAAACAATTCTTGCTACTCTGAGAATGGAATTGAACTTGTTTGTTTACGACTCGAATCGGGGAACGAACAGTATGTATGAGTGCTAGACTGCGACAGTGTAGCTGAGAAATAGACTAAGACTGAATGGCGAAAAATGACATACTTTATCAATTAAAGACAAAACAAATCACATTAAAAACAACGTTCCATTATATAATAAAGTGCATGATAGCACTGCATCGACAATTCCGGTTTAATCAGTATTTACAAGTAATAAACAAATAAATAAATAGGCCATAACCAGTACAGAATCAAAACACAAGCTATTATTTTTAAGTGTGCAAATACGTGAAGTAGAATAAATAAAAACAGAAAGAATAAATTTGACGAAATGAAACTAACATGAAATTATGATATAAAATTTTTAAATCTATTTTTTATAAACAATATGTAAAGCAAAATTCTTTCTTTCTTTTTTTTTTTTTTTTTTTTTTTTAATTAAAAATTAACATTCTCCTCGAGCTTCACGAAATGAGTAAAACATTTTTTCCCCCCTTAAAATAATAATAATAAATAAAATGAAAAACAAATATTTAAGGTTTTAGCAAATCTTAATTTAAAACAAATTTGAAACTATTATTTTACAAAATTGATATAAATTCCCTTTTTTTAGAACAATTTTTATCTCATGTTTGTTCTCATACGACAAATACACAATAGCCTAATCAGTATTTATTACCTGAAAAAAAGGGGGTGAATTCGGACAAACACAAAAATTAGTTAACTATCACTACTAGTTAAGAATAAAATTAAGGACTCACCGACATCTTTGCATTCGAGAACAGAACACCACCAGGCAATTGTTGATTCCCTATAAAACCGAAACGATCTCACAAACACAATATAAACAATCAGAACTGCATGACAACTGGTTACTGGAGGGAGATAGGGAGAATCAGTGGTGCCAGATGCAGTGTTGCCAGATAGGAATTTGAAAATTTCCCCAAAATAGATTTTATTTTTCCCCAAAATGACGTTTTTTTCAAAATTTTTCCCCAAACACAAATAAAAAAAAAAGAGAGAATAAATTACTTTTTTATCAACAAAGATAATTTATTTTCCGCAGATTATTCCGCAGATGATTTTTATCTGACAGAATAATGTATCACTAAGTGATGAAAAAAAGTGAAATTTTTGCCAATATCAGATTTTTTTCCTCTTTTTTTCCGTTCGATAACTTTGTTTTAAATTATCACCTATCTATGATTCAACCATTCGTTTAAAAAATGATGACGCGATCTTTTGAAAAATACACATATTGAAAATTTACACGTCACGGAGGATATTCTTCCCAGAGGGGAAGCGATGCTCCCATATGCACAGACTTTTTCTCTAGTTTAATACTCCTATTATCAATAATTCCTATCAATTTTACAATCACACGTTAAAAACAACTCATTATGTACATTCATATGAAATTTTGTCCGACACTGTCATGTTAAAAATTTAGACGAATATGGGATCGCAGCGTTACTTGTTCAGCGATTGATCCTCAAATCTAAGCAACACCAGTTTACGTCAGGGTCCAACTAAATACAACTTTGGTTAAATTTCGTTCGTTGGTTGGTGAGATGCAGCGTCCACAAATTTTGTGATACACACTCATACGCAGACAGCCATTTTTTAAAAAGAGTCAGATCCGGCTTGGGACATCCTAAATCGTGAAAATCCATCGAAAACTGAAGTTCAAAAAATTAAAAAATGCATTGTTATCATGTTTTGAGCTATTCTAAAAGTTTCAAATGTCTAGCTAGTCGGGAAGTTATATAATCGTTGAATCATATAAATGATACCGAAGGCAGCGGGGACTCGAAATAATTGACTAAAAGTATTAAAAGCATGCATTGTCATCATGTCCTGAGCTATTCTAAAAGTTTCAAATGTCTAGCTAGTCGAGAAGTCAGTTAAATAAAATTTCTATTGAAATATATAAACGCTACCGAAGGCAGCAGGCACCCAAAACAATTCGCTATAAGTATTTTTAAAAAATACATTGTTATCGTGTTCTGAGTTATTCTAAAAGTTTCAAATGTCTAGCTAATCCGGAAGTTAGTTAAAAATATATTGCAAGATTTGTACTGAAGAAACAAACAAACAAACAACATAGCGAGTCAATAAAAACATGATAAAAATATTAGTATAGTAGCAGCACCCTCAGGGCTATATATGATAGAATCAAATTGGCATGAATTCATATCCTCAGGTTCTTATATGTACACCTTATAATATTTCCTGCGGTTCGGTAAAATGTTTCGCAAGATACAACTTTCAATATGTTTTGCTAACGTACATATATGCACACACAGACAGAGACAACACGTTCAGGACGTATCAAACATGTAAATCAATCACAAACGGAAAGTCAAAAATTTTCACAAATCCAATACCTTTTCTCCATGTATATAGAAAAGTAAAAACTACTATGCTGCGGCCACCACAAAGCTATCTTCTATAACATTCTTACTGTATGTATACAATAGAAGATTAATAAAGTACAATATGAATAATATAGAAGTTGATAGCTATAGCTTTCCCATAAATGAAAGAAATTTTAATATACCAGCAATCACCGTGGGTTCATATGCACCAAAATTTATCCAACGTACTTTTTATAACAACTAACTAATATATCAAGTTGAATGCATTTATACACTATCGAAGTTGAGGTATTTTTGCAAGCGGAGAAAATATCAGCATAGCATCGCCCTCTTTCATGCAATATGCGCTCAAACTGAATCAGTAAAAAGTTTCATGATATTCATCTTACATATCTAGTATGATGCTCTAATTTACTAAAGAAAGTGAGATTTTCCTGAAAATTGTGGTTATCTCAGTATAGCAGCACCATCCACAGACACTATATGTCACATATATAATCAGCACCGCCGCTTTACATCATGATCCAACTAAATATATAAGGCTTTGTGGAATTAGGATTAATTCTTCATTTGGCGTGTATTTATTTGTAAAGTTAAATAAGTACAAAATTTTACTAACACCCAAACACTCTCACAAACAGATACACAGGCAGACAGACAACTTCTAATTATGGTCAAATAGTGCACAGGACATCTGAAAGCCTAAAAATTCATGAAAAAATGGAATTTTTTTTTTTTTTTTTTTCAAACCGGTACTTTTTAAGAAGCTTTATGATTTTCTCCCCAAATTTCCCCGCAAAATAAAATTTTTCCCCAAACATTTTCCCCACACTTTCATTCTCCCCAAAATTTCCCCACGGGCAAAAGTTTTCCCCAAAATCGCGAAAAATTTCCCCAATCTGGCAACACTGGCCAGATGGTCGAAAATTATTTCCCCAAACAGGTCTTCAAATTTCCCCAACTCAGGGTTTTCTTTTTCGAAAATATCCCCAACTTGATTTCTACTAAAAAGGGAAAATAAAAATTAATATCAAGCAGATTTTTCTATGATTTAAGCTCAGATTTTTCCCCAAATGAAGGTAATTTTTGGAAAAAAATCACCAAATAACAATAAAGCTATTGAAAATCCCTGGTCGTAGGGATAATTGAAGAACTCCCCAGATTTGTTCCCAAAAAATTTAGAATTCCCCAAAAAAGTCCCTACAAACATTTGGTCCCCAAAATTGTCCCCAGAAGCCTCAAAAATCCGCAAATTGGGGACAAAATCCCCAATCTGGCATCACTGGAAGAGCGGAGCCTGGCCTGGCAGTATTGCCAAATTGTCGAAAGTCAATTTCCCCAAATCGAGCATTTTTTTCAAAACAAATCTCCAACTCTATACTAAAAATGTAAATTTTTTAGAAAAATTTAAAGAATAATTTATTAGTCTAAGCTCACATTTTTCCTAAAATAATGCTATGTATAGAAAAAAAAAAAAAAAAAAAAAAAAAAATCCCCAACAGAAAATAAACAAGTAACAAAAATAACTTTCAACACACTAGTTTTTGTAAAATTTTTAATCTGAGTAACATTCTGAGTCTAGTTTCCTCATCTCTAATCATTCGTACTTAAACTATTTGTGTGTGTACATATATATATTAGAGATGAGACGGGCTCAGCCCGAGCCCGTAAGCCCGAGCCCGAGCCCGGGCGCGTATCTCCGAACTGTTGGCGCACGCAGAACAAATTCACAATTTTTCGCCAGAGAATGCGATTTTCGCCAAATCTGGAAGTGCAAAGAGAAACTTCACGCCGCTTAACCTGTATAAATAAACATCCGGCGTTTTTCTTTCTTTCTTTTTTTGTTATTAATTTTTTTTCTTCTGATTATTAATGTAGGATTTAAATCGCAAAACGAAACATATCTTGAAATTGAGAAATAGTTATCCGAATAGAGAAGTAGATAATAATAATGGTAATATATTAGCATTGAGATCCGATTTCATGTATAAGGCCAAAAAGTTTGTAAAAATTGTTCAAACAAATTACAAATTCTTAGTAAAATGCATGAAAAATGTTCATAAGTCCAAATCAGTAGTACGCCATTTTACATTTCAACTATTTTTATTGTCATTTTGTATTTAAATTTTTAAAATGTATGACTTTATAAAATATCTCTCTTACGATGCAGTGCTTGAATTTTCATAAATTATCACCTTATATTTATCTATTATGTATTTTTAAAGAGCATCTTAATCATAATAAAATAGATATTTCGTGTTAAATTTTATGGTTGAAATTCATAAAACTTTCTAAGTATAATTTCCTCCTCGGACATGTCCATTTCTCATTCTTTACCCACCCCCCCAACCCCAACATACAAAGTTATAAAATAAAACGTTAAACATTTTATTAATGCTATTCTATTTGTTTTTCAGTAATCATAAACAATCTAACTTAATATGTTATACAAATCAAAGTAATAATGATGCGCATAACCATTTTCATCCTATATTTATTGTTACTAATTTCTATTGAGAGCGAAATGTATTCATATTAAAAGGAATGAGTATGATAGAACACTCAACACAGTCGCAGACTGAAATGCACCTCATAGGCTACTCTCTATCCGATTCGATAAATTTGATTTATCGTAATTAAATGACTAATTTTATTAGGATTGTTTTCGTACATTAATTTCCAACACAACTGATCCCCATATTGCAAGTTCGTGGGAAGTATTGGCCTAATTTGTCAAATGAAGGAAACACAATATTTAATTACTAAAGTTTCAAATTAAAATGTTCATATTTAATGAAGTGTATTAAAAAATATATTTTAAAATATTAGTCTGACATGTTTACGACAAAATATTGGCATAATGGACGTTTAAACGAAATTTTGCTCTATTTTGCCATGTTAAAAAGAAAACGTAAATTTTGAATAACATGTGAAGTTTACAACTTACATTGTTCCAAAGCAATATTGTCCTTATCAATGACATAAGTGATATTTAAAAACTGATGCATCCATTTTACAAACTCAATATCTGTAATACACACAGACAAGTCACATAAACCAACCACTAAAAACATAATTTTTGGATTCAGGAAACCTCAAAACATATAAATGTAACAAAAATTCAATTTCGAAAACGTGATCCGAAAACAATACTTTCGCGACCTTTTACGGATAAGATAAAGTAAATTAGAATAAGAGAATAATTTTAAATTAATTAAACTTTAATTGCATTTATTACATTGATTTTTATTTATAAAAAGAAATGCTTTTATTTAATTTGGGGTAGACCTGTATATTTACTATATATTTTACATACACAATATAGTGTACTAATTTAGCACAGAATTTAAAACACATAGCACGACATGAAATGACCTTTCAGCAATTCCATTGTATGAATATATCTGAATTCTTTTGTGGGGTTCTGTGTAAACTTCTAATAAAGAATATACATTCTACATTGTATACGAAACATTCTTTCATGCACATAAAATAAATGTTCAATTTTTTTTTTTTTTTTTTTTTTTTTTAATCCAAAAATATTAAATTGTATTTACCAGAAAATTCACACATAGACTTAATGAATTTGAATTCTTTTCTTAGTCACTGCACACGAATTACTTAATATTTCATCCGAGTCCCAATATCTATTCTTGAGGTATGGTGATAACAAACACACAGACACACACATTCAGGCAACCGCTAATAACCTAATTTTTTGTTTCATGATATTTAAGCAAATGTAGCAAAAACTCAATTTCGAAAATCTGAATCAAAAATAAAACTTTTCTTACAATATATGGGTAAAATAAACTAAATAATGATGCGTAATAATGATAATCTGGTGTGTCACTCACACGACTTTCTTTTTCACCCTGCATTTCATGCACATTAAAGCTTAAGATCAATAGCGTAAGAATGTAAAGTTTAATGTACATTTCAAATGATCTAAAATAGGTTTAGAAACAATTTTATTTGACGAAGAGAAAGTAAATAATAATAATAATAAAAAGAATAATAAAACAGAATAAAATAAAATAAAATAAATGTATTTCAAGGATAATTTTAAAAGCTTTAAAATCATAATATTACAAATATACTTCTTCATTAATCTTGATAAAATAAATTTAAAGGGTTTTCTAATAAATTTTGGCATTAAATTATATTATCTAAAAATAACGATACAAAGACTCCATTGACACATTTTTAACAATTATGATTCAGGGAGCCTCAAAACGTGTATATATAACAAAAATTCAATTTCGAAAATTTGACCCCAAAACAATACTTTCTCTACCATATATGTTGGTAAGAGAAAGTAAAATAAATAAATAAATAAATAAATGTATTTCAAGAACAATTTTAAAAGCTTTAAAATTAGAATATTACAATTTTATTTCTTCATTAATCTTGCTAAATTAAATTTAAAGGGTGGAGGATTTCTAATAAATTTTTGCATTAAATGTATTATTTAAGAATTACGATACTAAAACTCCACTGACACATTTTTAATAGTTTATTCTCTTGGGAAAAAAAAAAAAAAAGATTGCTCGAATCCTTAACGAATCATGAATGAAGTGGAAAGAAGGGTTGCTTTGCGACAGAGAGGGTTTTGGCGCGAGCTACAAAAATTCGCCAGGTTGACCTGTATGCGCCAACATTTCGGAGATACGCCCCAAGCGTCTAAAAAAAATCCCCAACAGAAAATAAACAAGTAACAAAAATAACTTTCAACACACTAGTTTTTGTAAAATTTTTAATCTGAGTAACATTCTGAGTCTAGTTTCCTCATCTCTAATCATTCGTACTTAAACTATTTGTGTGTGTACATATATATATTAGAGATGAGACGGGCTCAGCCCGAGCCCGTAAGCCCGAGCCCGAGCCCGGGCCCGAGCCCGATCGGGCTCAAATCTTACGCAAGTCTTCGGGCTCCGGGCGGGCTCGGATTCAAGTTAAAAGTTCCGTTTATTTTATTCTTCACTAACTGGAAAATGTAAAAAAAAAAAAAAAAGTATTATTCATTTTGAGAGCACTTTTAGTAATGCCATAATAGTCATGATAGGTTATAAATCACAAAATAGTCTTGCAAACCTTAGCAGCTTTGACTTTCCTTTTTCTAAATAGAACTTTTTTTTTTTTCAACGGGATGCATATTATGTCAGAGTGTTATACAGTAATCCTTCCTCCTTCGTTATAGCCCACCAGCGGCCGAGCGGTTCTGCGCTCAAAGCTGGTAGATGGGAGGTGCCGGGTTCGATCCCAGGTCGCGCTCATCGACCTAGCCGTTCGGAGTTTTCCGTGGTTTCCTCCGAAACTCGCGTAAATACGGGCTAGGACCCCTTAGAAAGACCCCCACGGAGGGCATTCCCCCCCTTGGCCTAGGACACATCAGGAGTCAATCGGCCTTAAATCCTACAACCAACCAACCAACCTCCTTCGTTATATTGGGCCTCATTATATCACTCATACAGATAAATTTTTTGTCCCCCGATAGGCGCGTTATAAACAATGGGCTGCACTATAAATATATATTATATAAATATATAAATATATAAATGTATAAAGATACACAGACATTATAAATTGTTATAATAACATTTATAGTTATTTAAATTGAGGATTGATATTAAAAAAATTAATTTGAAAATGAAAACGGTATTTAATTTTACCATTGTGTATGCGTTGCATAGCGTACCACTTTCAATATCGGGCTCGGGCGGGCTCGGGCGGGCTCGGGCTCTGATCACACAAAATTTTTCGGGCTCGGGCGAGCTCAGTTCAAAAATGTTTCGGGCCCGGGCGGGCTCGGATTGCCAAAATAGAGCCCGAACTCACCTCTAATATATATGTAATGTTTTTGTGGACTATAAAGTGAAAAAAAAAAAAAATGTATACCCAAACAGCTTAAAGAGCTTGTATCAAGCGTAATATTTCATGCCTGCAAGTTTAACTCAAGTTAAGATCAAACATCCAAGTTTACGCTGGTCCAGCTTACTGATTATTATTACTAATCATTATTAATTTGATTATTCAAGCCAAGCGGCAATCAATACGTATCAAGCAATCACTATGCTTCCTACAGTACAGCACACATAAATTAAATAACTCTTGAAGGGTATACAAGAGGAAAAAAACAGGATAAATTTTATACTCAGAAGTTGAAAATGTTACGCTTCCGTTTCTGAAACAGCATCTAGAATCAATGCACTATTTATCTGATGAATTTAACTTTTATTTATTTTTCTTTTTTTGTGGGATTTTAGGAAAAAGTAATCTTTTACTAATTTGAAAGAAAACCCCATATTTTCCCCTCAAATTTTTCTTTTCCCCAAACTGCTCTACAGTAAATCTCTGTCCCCAAAAAATTTCCCCTGAAGCTTCAAAATCCCCCCCCCCCCCACACACACACACAAAAAAAAAAAAAAAAGGGAAAAATTCCCATGTTTGGCAACACTGGAGAGTGAAGCCATCGAACAGAGCTGAGCTGGAGAAGTGGAAGTGGAGTAGAAAGTAGGAATGGATGGAAAATGGAAAGGAAAAACGAGCAGTAAAAGGTTTGTTTATAAAATAGACCGCGCCTGCGCTGCGTGCATTTTCGGAGGATGGGGAAAAGAAACAGAGAGGGAGGAAAAGAAAACTGAATGGAGTAGAGAATATTCATGTAATTCGGTTTTTGCTTTGGGTAATTTATATTATATTAGGATTTTGGGTTTTGAGTGGATGTAAAGTTGGTTCAAATAACTATATTTTCCTTGAAAGAATTCATTGTAAATTATATTTTTAAGGGGATCGGTACCTTCATTTGTATTATATCAGTGGTATAACTTGACAACATTTCTTGAAGATCCGTGTCCCTTTAAATACATAAAAGTTCTTACCCTTACAATGATTTTTCTTAGTTTATCGCTTTCATTTTATACTGTTTTGCAGTAAAGTAAATCCCCAATTATACGTGGTGAGGGAAAGGGGCGAGATAAAGAATGAAAGAATGCGTAAAATTAAGAAAAAGATATTTTCTAAAAAAGAAACAAAAACAAATGACCGATTAAAAAAAAAGTAAATGTATACAACTTTTTTTTTTTTTTTTTTTTTTGACAATACAATACGGTACTGTTTAATTTAGTGCATAAATTAGGTTATAGATTGTATCTGGGCTCTATCATAAATCCACTTTTTACTTTCCGGACAGACATATGCAAGAAAAGTATTGTAATAATGACAAAAAATTTTACTTTGAGATTTTTGTGTAAATATACATTTTGAGGTCCCTTGAGTTCGTTTTTGCTGTTTTCACGATAATGTATGTAGATGCAGATGTATGTATGTGAGTGAACACGACAGCGTCTTAATGCTTTGTTCGAATGAGCTGAAAGTTGATACGTATGTATGTTATAAGTCACCGTATCACGAATCCTATTGATTTTGGTAAATCTAACACTTATAGCTTTTTTTTAAAGGGGCACAAACAAAAATTCTTTATCATTACGACCTATGGACTCAAATTATTTAAAATGTGATAGCGTCTAAATGAACTATTCGGCTGAGCTGAAAATTTACATGCATGTTATAGGTTACCGTCGCACGAACTGTATAGACATTGGTGAATCTACAATTTATAGATTTTTACAGGGTCACAATTAAAAATTCTTTATGATTATGTACTACGGGCTCAAATTAATTGAAGTGAAATAGCGTTAAATAAACAACATAAACGTATGCTATTTGCGGGAAAATACTCATACACCTTATTATGACTTCCCTTTTGTTTATTAACGACTTCCCTTATTTTATTTGAACTACCGTTGAATTACTTAATGCTCAGAAAGTCGAGTAAAGCCACTCTAGATTATTTAATTTTAAGTGGCTAAAATGTTGATTATTGTGTGTTTGATAATCACAAAAGAATCAATAATAAATTATATTCTTTTAAAAAGTAATAATGGAATATATAGGCTGAAAGCAGAAAGAAAAGAGGAGAAAGGAAGAAGGAGAGCGGAAATAAGAAAGGAGAAAAGAAAGAATTTACATTTATACTTTCATTTACTTGTACTATTAGTAAATTGATGCTAAGTGAAAGAGAAATTTAAAAAATTAGTGTGTTCTTGTAATTATATTAATCTTATATGCATAATGAGTAATTAACATAAAGAAGATATGAAAATCTCGCTTTGGTTTATTGACATTACTATTTTCGATATTGAGTAGATGTAGATTTGGTTTAAATGTCCATAGTAATCATAAAACATTATGAATTTAAGAATTAAAAATCTAATGCATCATTCACACGACTTTCTCTTACCCTGCATTTCAATACTATTAAGTCAGACTGCATACTAAAACTTAAGATCAATAAGGTAACATAATAAAGTTCAATGTACTTTAAAATAACCTAAAATAGGTTTAGGAACAGTTTTATTTGACATAAAATTCTGTGTAAGGGGGGGGGGGTGGTACTGTCCCTCTCAACCACTTCGATTTTTAATACATTTATTAAACACAGAGAGACGTTTAATAAGTTTTTAATACAATTATTAAACGACAACATTTATTTGGAAAAAGAAATCAAGGCTGTTATTAATTTGCTTTCAAACTTGCCAATCCTCATCGAATTTTCAGTGGCAACCTTATACAAACTTCAAAATACCACATTTGGATTTTCTGCATTTACTTGTTTTTAAGTCATGCTGATTACAGATATTCATACAGATCAACCGCTAAAAATTGGACATTCGTAATCAGGACATCTCAAGATTCTCAAGACGTGATATTATACAGAAAAAAAAAAAAAAAAAACAGAGTTGAAAACAGAATTTCAAAAATTACTTTGTTTAAAGCATGGGTATGAAAAATTAATGTTCCTTCCTGAGCTGTGTTCGTCGACATAGCAAAATATAGCAAAGCACTTCCATCAGTTACATTCTATAGAAAAGAACGTTTAGCTCAATTTTATGTAACCCTGTATATTGTCTATAAACAATACGTACTACTAACAATATTATATACATAAATTTAGTCTTACATTAAAAACATCTAACATTGAATGAATTACAATTCCAGCAATTTCCAAGTACAGCCCCAATATTTATAAATACTTTGAATAAAGCTGTAAACGAATGATGAATGGTTTTTATACCACAATCTACACAAAACATGTTTTTATGCATATAAAAAAGTTTGTTCATGCAGTTTTGTTTATGACAGCCCATAGGTATTACACTGTACTTATCAGAAATTTTTCCATAGACATAATGCATTTGAATTCTTTTACATGTCATTGTACACAAATATATATATATATATATATGTATATATTATCTTTCAAAAAGTTTAGTGTAGCATTACTACATCATATAGATTTAGAAAACCGAGTTCTTGATAATATTTGTTCATGAGATATGTTGGTTACAGTCAAACACACAGACCAACTGCTAAAAACGTGATTTTTGGACTTAGGGTCACGGGATTTCAAAACGTGTAAATATACCAAAAACTCAATTTCAAAAATATGACCCGAAGACTATACTTTCTCCAGCATATGCATGGGTAAGAGAAAGGTTAGCTCTTGTAATTATATTAATTTTATAAGAATTGTTAATAAATTATACGTATTTATTAAGTGATTTAAACAAAGAAGATATTAAATTCTCACTTTGGATTATTGACATTACCATTTTCGATATTAAGTAGATGTAGAATGGGTTTAAATATCCATAGAAATCTCTTAAAATATTATGCTTTTAAGAATTAAAAATGTATTATATTCGTTAATAAGCAGTAATTATACATCTAGGCTCAGATAGTATGAAATACAGTAACCGCCGCTTAATAGAATCACTGGTTAATAAAATCAGCCGCTTATTATGATCAAATTGCGAGGACCGGAATCAAATCAATACAAACTAATTTTAAAATTGCCGCTTAATAAAATCAACACCGCCGGTTAATAAACTCAAAAAAATCTCTTCAGAATCAAAAATGCCATTTATGTACACACACAAAAAAAAATTGTATTTAGACTGTGATTTTTTATTTACGGAATAAAAAAGAAAGTAAAATTCAGCAATCTCTCCGTTATTTCCCCTTGTCGTAAATTTTACATTTAAAGCACATTTACAAATTAAATACGCCCCATCACTTGTTTTAATAACAATTTCAAGGAAAGAATTTTTCGAAGCCCGGTAATAAGTTATAAATTTGATTTGGTTCGCAAGTGATATACTAATACATATATTTTTAATTTTTAATCATTAGAATACAACAATTTCATAGTTATTTCTTATTCTGAAATAACGAAAAAACAAGAGGTTTAGACGGAAAGATTTTAAATTTAAAAGAAAAGCGTGAACTTTTGGCAAAATAATGATGACTTTCCGTGAAGGAAACATATCGAACTTGGGATGTGTTTTAGTTTAATCATTTTGAAGGAACAATTAATTAATTATCTGTCAAAAGTTAATTAATATTGTTTATTAATTCTATTATTTGGTACCTTTTGAAATTTCTTTCTAAATTCAAGGAAGTAGTAATACCTTTTTCTTGAATGCAGGAACGTTCGCCGGATATAAAAATCAGCCGCTTTATAAAATCACTTTGTCTCTGAACGAATGTGATTTTAATTAACGGCGGGTACTGTATTTGCTTTGTATGGTTTATCTGTGTTAGCATTTTCCATATTGATGGGCAAAAAGTTTGATGTAATTACTTAAGCTTAAACGAATTAAGAATATATTACACTGGTGTTCAGAATTAAAGGAACAACCTTTTTCTCGTTTTCTTCTTTTGCACATAACTTTTAAACAAATAAACATATGAACATAAAATTTGGATGGCATGTTCGTTATCATATCATTAACCGAATTTTATATAACTTTAACATAAGTAATATTTTTTAAGCTCATAAATATTCATTTTTTTTCGCAAAAATAAGCTTTGGAAAAAATGAAAAACTTCAATAATTTTAGAAAACATAATGAAAAATGGTCATAAGGATGCATTACAGATAGGTGAAGATGAACAGGCATCCGTGTGTTAGATTAAAACCGGATCTTTTTACCTGTATTCCCTTTTCTGTTTCTTCTTTTTTTCGCATGGGAATAACTTTTTAAACTAGTATGTTGTGGCCACCACATGACTTTCTTCTACATTTTCCTATACAAATTTACTCAGTAAAAATAATTTATTAAAATTATTATTTTAAAAAATTATCTTCCATGATAATGCAGACGATTTCCATATTAGAGAAGTAGTATAACACTAAATATCCAAAAAGAGTTGAATTTATTCTCAATATTACATTTAAAAAAAAAAAAATGTTTCAAAAGTATTGGCGAGCTCTTTTGAAAGATACCCATCATGAAAATTTATTCCCCTCAAGGGGGGACTTCCCCCCCCAGGGGGGGGGGTGGCGAGGTTCCTACACATACAAAAAAAATTTCTCAGTTGACTATCTCTATTATAAATAATTCTTGTAAATTTCATAATGATTACTAAAAAATAATTCTGTTTATGCACATTATTTTGTCCTATATCACCATGTTAAAAATTTAGAAAAAGCGGCATGGCAACGCAACCTGTAAGACAATTTTTACCAAAAGTTGATAGGCACTAATTTCTGTTAAGGTGCAACTGCATACCAATTTGTATGAAATTCTGTGCAGTAGTTCCTGAGATACAGTTGCCACAAAATTTTGCCACACACATACACACAGACTGACAGACAGACAGACAGACATTTTCTAAAAATGGTCAAATCGTGTTCTACAGCTCTCAAAACTAAAATCCATCAAAAACCCGAGGTCGAAAATTTTTACGAATCCAATACTTTCTTCTATTTAATATAGAAGAAAGTAAACATATACATGCAAACATGAAAATTGGATAAGATAGTCATTATAAAACTATTTATCTACGTTTTTATTATTCTGGTGATGCTCATTGTTTACAAATTGTTAATTATATATTTTTTAAAAAAGTCTGTTATAAAAGTAAAAGAAAGTTGATACAGAAAGAAAAATTGAGATTTAGAGTAACATTTCAAGGCATGTGCGTTTTTATCTATCTGTAATGCATCCTTAACACCACTTTTTCATTAAGAGCGGACAATACCTAATCTCGCCGGCAGCCTTCGCCCATGTTATTCTATGGGAAAATTTGTTTACATAATTACTCATTACCTAAATGAATATTTTTCAATTCTGTTTTCACATTTAGAAAATTCATAAGCGTTAAATTAGTACTTGTTTTCCAAAAATTGATTTTTTAAAATTTTAGTATTTCATTTTGCGATCAGAAAATGAGAAAAATGCATTTTGTGAAAAATCGCATTTTTGAATTTAAAATTAAAATGTAAAAATTAAAAAAAAATGATTTTTTCAAAAATGAGTACTCATTTAACGGTTTTGAATTTTCTGACTGCAAAAACAGAATTTAAAAATATTCATTAGGTAATGTGCAATTGTCGCAACAAATTTTCCCATAGAATAACATGGGCGAAGGCTGCCGGCGAAATTAGCTATTGTCCCCTCTTAAGTTTTCTTTTCTAAAATTATTGAAATTTTTCCTTTTTTCCAAAGCATACTTTTGAAAAAAAAAAAAATTAATAATTATTAGTTTAAAAATTATTACTCATGCTAAAATTATATAAAATTCAATTAATGGTATGATAATGAACATACCATCTAAATTTTATGTTCATATATTTATTTGTTTAAAAATTATGCGCAAAAGAAGAAAACGAGAAAACATTTTGTTGCTTTAATTTTGAACACCAGTGTATATTCTTGTAATTAGTAGTAATTAAATATTTAAGCTGAAAGTATATTCAACTTGCGCTTTCATTTATTTGTATTAGTAATCTGACATAAAGAAAGAAAAAATAAGTTTAGTTTTTGCAATTATATTAATTATCTATATTTTTTGTTGATAAATTATATCGATTTAATGAGTGATATTAAGCTAAAAAGGTATGAAAATTTCTCTTTGATTTCTGCATGTTAACTTTTTCGATATTAACGGAACTGAAAGTTTAATATAATTATATTAATATTGGAAGAATTAATTAATACATTTTAATAATTTTTTAATATGTAGGGTAAATGCTCCAGTGATTGGCATACTCTAGTAATTGACATCTATCCCGAAATAATTAATAAATAAGAAAAATAATAAAATCATATATTTTACATATAAGAATTTTAACATTTTATGTCAAACACTGGAGCTAATAACTGGGTGCTAATAACTGGTAAAATGAATAACTAGCAGTGTCAAACACTGGAACATAGGGGGCTAATTACTGATAAAATGAAAAACTGGCAGTGTCAATTACTGGAACATTGAGTGGGTGTCAAACAAAAATTCATAAAAAAAAAATAATAATAATAATTATTATTATTATCAAATGTATATATTTTAACATAGATGTGGTTCTGAATGTCTTTCATACCATATGTACTAACTTAAGATTTCTAAAAATATTTTCTGATGACTAGAAAATTAAAAACATCAGAGATTGCTCTAAAAGTGTCAATCATTGGTGCACTTACCCTAGTATAAATATATTAAACTAAGAAAGTGTGGAATTCTCACTTTGGTTTATTTGTGTGCATTTTTATATTTTAAGTAAGCGTAGGATGAGTTCGGGCAATTATATTAATCTGAAAATACGAAATTATGTAATTTTAAAAAACAGTAATTGTATTTAGAATCAGATAGTCACGACTTTGTTTATTTATATTGGTATTTTCAATAGTGAGTAGCCTAAAGGTTAGAGGTATTACTGATAAAAGTATTTTCTTTTAGTATAAAAATATATTCTTTTAATAGTACATTAAGTATTAGCATACTAAACTAAGAGGGTGTGAAATTTGCTCTCTGGTTAAGGGGGTCCGGTACACCAAATTTTTGTTTTTATTATTTATTGATGAATTGCTGTAATTATTTTTTCTGAAATGGACCATATTCCCACTTTAGGTTCGAGGCTACAAGAATATCGGCTGGTTAGGCAAACAATCCTCAACTCTACTATAGCAAAGCATTGTGGCTTACAAATTTTTATCTTGTAATATTATTTATAAGAGTTACAGATTATATGAAATTGAAATAAGAGTGATATAGTGATACCTTTGTTTTGCTTTTAATCCAGTTTTAGTAATATACTTTAATATTAATCAACATATGTAATATTAAAAGTTGTCATGTGAACTGTGGCAATGTTAACAAATTTAAATGGACATTCCATTTAATAAATTCCTTTATTAAAGTGATTGAAATTCTAATTATTTAAGCTTTGATGTCTATATATATGTGTGTGTGTATAAAATGTTCTTATTAATCTTTTATTCATTTTATATGTGTGTGTGTGTGTGTGTATACATAAAAATGTTCTGCAATTTTACGATATGGAATAGTCTTTATCATTCGATTCAGTTGTTTACATGTCTCTTTTGTTCTTGTTTGAACAGATATCTGATTATTAAGTTTCACTGGAGAAATATTTAGGAAAATGTTATGCGTAACAATAAAATGGCATCTTGAATCTAATTTGTATCGGCCACGTGTTCGGCGATTTTACGTACTGTGACGTCACAGGAATATTGTCCATTGAAGCTTTTTTGACAATGAAGTTGAGCAAGAAAGAATCTTTAAAAAAATTTAAATAAAATTTAAAAAAGTTTAAATAAAAATTTAAAAATTTAAAATTTGTTATATCTCATGAACTAATGGTTCAATTTACAAACTTTTATCCCCTTTGTATACAGAAAGGATTTATCTTCAATTTGTCTTCAGGAATTATCATTATAATAAATATTTTAAATATTAATTTTAATTTGAGAAAAGTACTTATTTCATGCATAACTTTTGGATTACCAAAAAAGTTTTGCTCCTAATTAAAAATCCCGAAGAGAAATTGAAGATAAATCTTTTCTGTATATAAGAGTGAAAAAAGTTTGTAAATTGAACCATTAGTTCATGAGATATAACAAATTTTAAATTTATCAAAAAATTTTAATTTTTTAAATTTTATTTAAAAAAATTTTAAGATTCTTTCTTGCTCAACTTCGTCAAAAAAGCTCCAATTTCAAAAAAAAAAAAAAAAAAAAAATTAAAGCAATTCATCAATAAATAATAAAAACAAAAATTTGGTGTCCCAGACCCCCTTAATTTTTATCAGTATTTTTCGAAGAGTAATATGTTCTTTTAGTTGTGTATTATTTACTGCTGCCTATAATTTATTTTAATTAATCTTTACCAAAGTCGGGATAATTTTCACATTACTAACAAAATACTACTACTGCTACTACTACTACTACTACTACTAATAATAATAATAATCTGGTATGGCACTCACACTCTGGTGTATCACTCACTTTTTTTTTTTTTTTTTCCTTTGGATGAAAAAAGAAGGGGGGGGGGGGCAGATATCTGTAAGACTGTTGTACTAAAATGTAATGAATATGAATACCTAAAAGCCAATTTCAGTAATTCACCCCCTAGAGGAAATATAGGCAAAAGGAATGTTTCACATACTTATTTATGTTCTAAAAATATGTAAAACAAATTTTGTAAGATTTTTACTCTAAACTTTAATGTAAACAATTTTTGTTTAAACTTTTGTAAATTATAATCATCTTGCTTTATATACTTTAACAAGACCAAAAATCTACGCTGGCTATTAATTTGCGGCTTGGCGAGACTAGCGAAAAAAAATTGCGGCAAATATTATTTCAGGACAGCCAGAAACCCTTTCTCAATGTATCGTTTCTCGCCACTAATTTTTGCCAAAAAGAACAAGTACTTGGAAGTATACCAGTGATGCCAGATGGTCGAAAATTATTTCCCCAAACAGGTCTTCAAATTTCCCCAAATCAGGGTTTTTTTTTTTTTTTTTTTTAAATCCCCAGCTTGATTTCTACTAAAAAGGGAAAAAAAAAATATATTAAACAGATTTTAGTGGATTTAAGCTCAGATTTTTCTCCAAATGAAGGCAATTTTTGAAAAAAATCCCCAAATAACAATAAAGACATTGAAAATCCCTGGTCGTAGGGATAAATCATTACGTTGCCAACATTGACAAAAAGTTGAAGAATACCCCAGATTTGTCCCCAAAAATTTTAGAATTCCCCAAAAAAGTCCCCACAAACATTTAGTCCCCAAAATTGTCCCCAGAAGCCTCAAAAATCCCCAAAATGGGGACAAAATCCCCAATCTGGCATCAGTATCGTATACTCGAATGATTTTCATTATACTCTTGTGCTTTTGCCAACGAGAGATTCGTGAAAAAACTACTATATTTGTCTCGGCGGTATTTATAATCGTATTATCGTGACTTTTTTGGTTGGAGTAAGAGTTTTTTTTCCCCCTTCTTTCTTGTTTTGTTTTTATTTTAAGGAATGTTCGTGGACTGGAACCTGCCACCTGCCTGTTTATGTACGAATCGGTTATCTCATAAAAAACTGTCAATGTTTTCATACTAACATGTGTACTCCAGTGGCTGAATAAGGAAGTCATGTGGTGTCCACATCAGATTTTTTAAGACTAGAAAAAAATAAAATAAAATAAAAAATCTGGAGTGACTCTACTCGACTTTCCGAACATTGAGTAATTAACAGTTTTGTAGATAAAGTAAAGAAAGAGGAGTTGTTAAACAAACAAAAGAGAGAAACCACAATAGAGTGTTTGAGAATTTTTCTCCATATATTACACGATGTTTTATTTAACGCTACTGAACTTTGAGCCCATAGATCATAATGATAAAGAATTTTTCGTTGTGTCCCTGTAAAAACCTATAAATGCTAGATTCACCAAAATGCTTATAGTTAGTGCAACAGTGATTTATAATATTCATACAAATTTTCAGCTCAATTGAATAAGGCGTTTAGATGCTATCACACTTTTAAAAGTTTGGCCCCATAGGCCACAATAATAAAGAATTTTTCTTTGTGCCCCTGTAAAAAAACTGTAAGTGCTAAATTCACCAAAATCTATACAGTTGGTGCAACTGTGACCTATAACATGTGTACAAATTTTTTGCTCAGATTAATAAAGCGTTTAGACGCTATCGCACTTTTAATAATTTGGCCCCATAGGCCATAATGATAAAGAATTTTTTCTGATGTCCCTGTAAAAAAAACTACAAGTGCTAGATTCATAAAAATCAATAGGGTTCGTGCAACGGTGACTTGCAACATGCGTACCAACTTACAGCTCATTCGAGCAAAGCCTTTAGACTCTAGCGTGTTCACTCACACACACACACACATACATCATCGTAAATATAGGGAAAACGGACTCAGGGGACCTCGAAACGTATAGAAACATCAAAATCTCAAATGCGGATTTTTGACATGATTACAATACTTTCCTCACTATAGTGTTCGGAAACTAAAAATTACAGCACAGTACAGATTTCTTATATGAAGAAAAAGCTTTTCATATCCATGAAACGACACTATTTTTCTTACTTGGCTTGGAAAATATTCGATCGTCATTCAAAGGCGTCACCGGCAGAAAGTTTTCTAGACTATGTCTGGAAAAATCTCTTTTGTTATTGGGTGGACAACAAAAAGCGCCAAACGTTTATTCCCTGCAAAATAAAACTTATTTCTGCGAAAAAGCGCGCCGAACGTATATCGACTGCTAAAGTGCAAAATAGAATTTATTTTTTTGTTTAAAAAGAAAAAGAATTTAACTAAGGAAAATGACGAGAATGAGATCATATTCTGTTTTTAATTGTTTTAAAGAAGGTGGTGTGAAATTTAACATTATTTATTTATTATTATTTAAAATATCTGTTATGTCACGATAAATGCTCTGGTTTTTATTTATTTATATATTTATTCCTTTATTAGGAAGAGGGAAATTTTTCTTTCAAACAGAAAAAGAAAGCGAGGTTTTAATCAGTATAGCAGATTTACTATATGAAAACGATTTTTCTACCTTTCTTTTCCCTGTCTCTCCCCCCCCCCCCTCCTTGCTTTTGGAATGACTAGTAATAAATCTATCAAAAGGATAATTTCCTCCATTACAGTCGTATAAATAGCCAATTCCGTCAGTTTTCTTGCAAACACACTCGTAATAATAATTATACACAAATCTGTCAATGCTTTTATAAACAACATCTATGAATATGAAAACGAGTATAGTAAATTTTGAAACTGCCTGAACTTTTAATCAAAATATTCATTATAAATTCTTTTCAAGTGCACTTAATCATCATAAACGCAGAAGAAAAAAAAAAAAAAAAAATGTCAGAGTCTATTTATAACCTGCACGTGTGAGTGACCGTTTCTAGATAAATTTAATTAGTGCAAAACTTCTACAAATTTTAAAGGAAGAAATAAAATTAATATTAATTATTTATGGTTAATTACCATTACAGATTTGATATTAAGTTGTATCATAATGTTTCAGCTATGTTCCTGTCACTGAAAATACAAATTTAAATATGTTTCAAAATAAAAAAAATAATCATTAGGATTATTTTAATTGCATGAAATAATTTTTAATTATTTACAATAAGTTTATTTGAAAAACCAATTATTTTTATATAGTACAGATATAGATAAATATGGGGATTTCTATAATATAGTTTTACTTTTGTCTTGTGTTATGTATTGTTAATATTCCTATTCAATAAAAGGCGGATAGTGGGATAATAAAAGTGGAAGGGGGAGGGTGAAGCGTCCCTCGGGTTTTTTTTTTTTTTTAAGCAGAGCGAGCTGGAGGCAAAACAAAACCTCCTAGTACTTTAAAAAAAAAAAAAAATAATAATAATAAAAACACTCCTTGGATTTATTCTGAATTGCTGAAATATTTTTAAGTTATTAAAAAAAAAAAAAAAAAAAAAAGTAAGAATGTATTATTTATTCTGAAAATTAATATATAAATAACAATAAAGATTAAAAACTTATTATTATTAAATTAATTAAATACAAAGTTTAATTTGTAATCAGTTTCTTACAGAAGGAAGTAAATATTCGTGAACTATTTTTGAAGTTTTTACGACATTATTATGCTTGTAAAACATAGAAAACGTTATGTTCAATGTATTTTAGAAACAGGAAGTAATTATTTATTAATTATTGGTCAAATCTAAAACCTGTAGATGGCGCTGCGCGCCGATATTAATGTTTTGTTTTTCTTCTTTTCTACTCAGTGTGTTCTTCGTGTTCGTCTTTGTTGTAATAAATGTATGTGTCAATAATTGATATCCTATTTTTTCGGATTTGTGCCGTCAATTCACACCAATGAATTGGAATGAACCAACAGAGGCCTGCAGTCCCCACGACTCTCGACCGATAAGGTAAGTACCTTATTTAAATTTAATATTCTGAAAATGACTATTAATGACTATTTATTAAAAGATATATCTAAAATACGTCGCCAAAGTAGCGACATGGTTTTGAATGATAAAATTTATAACGTCGTTAAGAATTTAACGACATAAATTTTGGCGCCCATAACAGGGACTGCCAGGCCCTTAAAATGTGAATTAGCATTGTTCTTTATTTTATAGTCCAAATTTGTAAATTAAATCAATATGGCAACCGAACTAGAAAAATTAAAAAGAAAACGATCTACCCTAAAAGGATTATGTACTAAATTGATGAATACGATAAACATAAAGTTAAATGAACCCGACGAAGGGTTAAATGTTTTCGAATTGGAATCCCAGTTAGAAAAACTGCAAGTCAAGAATAACGAAATTATAGAAGTTGAAGATCAAATTGAGGCCAAAATCACGGATCTCAACGAGCTACAAACTGAAATAGAATCGAGACAAGAATATAGGGATTCAATTATTGATGTAAAAGCTCAAATTATGAATAAGATAGAGAAAATTAAAAATTTAAATGTCACTCCGATCTTATCACAGCCGAGAAATGAGCAAACACCCAATTTGCATTTAGAAAGAATTAATGCGAGTTCAGTACGATTGCCCAAGATATCAATTCCTGTTTATGAGGGTTCTCCGGAAAACTGGATCGAGTTCTGGAACCAGTATGAAGTAACAATACATGAAAACAAGGATATATCTAACGTACAGAAATTCGTATATTTACGCAGCTTTTTAAAAGCCCAAGCTTTAACAGCTATTCAGGGTTTAGCACTCTCAGATCAAAATTACAATACTGCAATTGATTTATTAAAATCTAGATTTGGAAAAAAAGATATTATAATAAGATATAAAATTGACGCGTTATTAAATTTGAACCCTGTTAAATCTCCAAATCAAATTAAAGAATTACGCTTACTGCACGACGCCCTTGATGTTAATATTAAATCTCTCGAAAATTTAGGAGTCGATTTAAAATCCTACGGAAATTTGTTATTTCCAATTGTTACAAAATTAATACCTACCAGTATTATGATAGACTATAATAAAATGAAAACAGAATTCGAGGAATGGGATGTACAAGATTTGTTAAAACATTTAAAATTAGAAGTTCAGACTAGGGAAAAAACCTTTTTATTTTTAAAACGCGAAGTAGAAACTCACAATAGCGGGTATAAAAACTCAAATTCCAGATTTGATTCAAAATCATCGGAAAATAATAATAATGCTTCCTACCGGAAATCTGGTTCGGGATATAAAAATTCTAACACAATGCAAAAGGCATCAGCCTTTAAATTAACTGTTAGTAAATGTATATTTTGTGTTGATGCAGTAAATGATCATGACAGTAAAATGTGTAAATTAAATTTAGAGGACAAAAAATTGTCTTTACGCAAACAGGGAATCTGTTATTTATGTTTCAAAAGAGGTAAACATACAGCTAAATTTTGTTTATCGGGTCTCAAATGTGACACATGTTCAGGAAAACACAATACATTAATTTGCTATAAGCAAAAATCGGAAACTCCAACGGCTCATATGAAAGATAAAATTCACATCTGTTAAGATGGATTTCGGTTTCCTACAAAAACTGTATTTCTTAAATGTTAATATTTTAAATTTTTGCTATTATTTTAAATTTTAATATTTTATTTTCATCTTCTGTAATATTTTATTTTCATCTTTATTCAAAACTTTTATATTATTACAAGAATTTAAATTTCACTGGAACTGTTTCTTTTTTTTTACTTTATTCAGAAACTTGTTTATTTTTACAAAAAACTATATTTTTCAGACCCTTTTCTCAGAAAACTATATTATTTAAAATTTATCAATTATAAAAGAAAAAGTTAAATGTTACACGAACGGTTTAAATTTTTACTTAAAAACTTAGATATACTCTTTTAAAAGTTTATAAAAACTCAAGTTTTTCCTGCCTTAGCTGTAGGTAGCGGCACTTAAGAATTTTCTAATTTTTTTTCTCTTCTCGGAAAGCAAGATGTTTTGGGGTAGACTGACTTTTCCAGATGTTGTTGAATGATGTTTACTGGGCTTCCCCTAACTTTCTGGAGAAACACTTTGTGTGATCTCTTTTCCCGGGAAACTGAGCGGTTGATGACTCGAAAAATGCTATCTGGCCTGTGAAATGCCAGAGTTCAGATAGGGAGACGAGAAACTTTAAACTTTTTATGTTTCTGAGGACTGCATAAAGCCGTATTTATGATACGGGGATGTCAGAAAATCTGTCGAATTCAAAGAGTTTATGACACGGGTATGTCTGAAAATCTGTCAAGTTCAAAAAGTCTAGGTCTGGAATTTTGTGGGTTGACAGAGAAATCCCAGATGTTTTTTTTTTTGTCAGGGGCATCTGGCGGAATTCTTTTATTTTTTTTATTGTATAGGGGTGAGAAAGGCTCCTCCTTGAGGCAGCCTAGTGGGCCTATCATCGCGTGGGGGTAATCACGAAGAGGTGTAGGTTTTTGAAAAAAATTGGATTTCCATTGGACAATGAATAATTGTAGGAATACATTTTGGCAACAAGTGAGAATTGAGTTCCTTTTACTTTCGATGTGAAGACTCCATCCAGGACGGAGATGTAGGAAAATTTTCCTTATAAGGAGAAGGGGGCCTCCGGGCTCCCGGAGATGAGGGATTGAGCTGGAGAACTTCATACGTAAAGGTTCGTTTCCTTGGCGCTCTCGCAGCATCACCGAAGGCAGGACTGAACGGTAGCGGGCCCTGACTCACTCCAGTGGCGGCGACTTGCAAGTTATGACGGTGAATCTCGACATCGGTAATGACATTTGAGGCCAGCGGCTATATCCAGTCAAAGGTTGGACCTTAATTGATTATGTTGACAAAACAAAAGGCTTTGCCGACCACCCCAATCAGTGAAGACCTTTTTATAGGTGGGAGATTGGGGCGGCATTAAGGCCATCGTCCGTTTTTGTTTTTAGTAGCATCCGTCTTTTTTTTTTATTCGTTCAAGAGGAGCAGAAATGACCCACGAGTGGAAAAATGAGGTCATTGTAGCAATATTCTACGAAATTAAATCCGTCCTTGAAAAGATAAGTTTGAATGAGACAACTAATGCCCTGGTACTACGCCCCAGCCGACCTTCAACGGCGTGAGGAAGGACTTCGCCCGGCAGCATACTCATACTAGTCCCAGTGTTCAATTTTGAAAGCCATGATTCCTGATAGCCAGACTCCTGTTTAGTCTAAAAGAATAACAGCCACAACTCGAGAAGGCCTTAATTGTAAGTTGTTAAAGCTTTTTTTTTGATTTATTTAGTGTTTGCATTTTAACAAAAAAAAGGGTTTTAAATGATAAAGTGTTCGAAAGTGTATGAAACTCTTGGTTTCATACGTTTATTTTTTTCATACGAAGTTGTCGTATGTTATATTGTGTTAAAAGAATATTTTTCCTGATTATTTACATATTTCTTATGTTTTGTTTGTTTAGTGTAGGATAATGAGATCAAATAAATATTATTGTTTGTATTTTAAGAGAACTTAGTTTTTTTTATAGATTCTGTTGTTATTTTTTTTTTTACTATTTTTTAATTTATATAATAGTATGTTTAAGTTGGAGTTTCCAGGAGGAAGCCATCCTTTAAATACCTAAATTTTTTATTATTGGAGGAGGTTCTCTAATTCATTAGAGAATTCTAGGGTAGAAAAATTATGTTATTCAGCCGAAACTAGAGATTACTAATAAAAGAAAAATCTTATTGTTTAGGAAGTACGTAAGATGATAATATTTGGGCAAAAATTAAAGTCTCCAATGATGTACAGTGATGACAGTATACCTTTATTATTCTGGAGTAGGATGAATTTGTTAATGAGAATTTATAGATACACCTATTGAGTTAGAGCTGGTTAACTCTGTTATAATTTTTAATAACCAAGCTATAATATAGAATAAATGTATTTGAATCGATGTGTCTTCAAAAAATAGATTGAATTTTAATTTTAGGAAAGTCTAATGACAAGGACTATATTAATATATTAAAAGTTGTAGGAACATTTTTTCAAATGAAATCATTAAATAAAATCGTAACTGGACACCTTCAGTTAGCTACTTTAACCTTCTGATTGGGAATTGTTTGTAAAAAAAAAAAAAATAAATAAAAAAATAAAAAAAAAAAAAATAAATAAATAAAAAAATAAAATAAAATAAATTGAAGTTAAATAAGTTGTATAATCCAATCTTGTGACTTAGATATTAGGATTTAAAATCTGGTCAATAAACGATTCCCAAAGAGGGTTGAGGTGGTAAGTTTCCCTTCCAGGTGGATCCTGATAGAAGAAATAAATAAAATGTTTTTTTTCCTGTTCATGTATTTGTGGTGTCTGTGTACTGAAAGGTCCAGTTGTATTGGAAGATTTAGGTATAAAATTTGTCTACATTGAGGTATATGATTTAATAATATAGTAACATAAAAGTAACATCGCTGTCATCATTGTCCTTCATTTTACTTGGGTTTCTTATGGGTACACAACGCAGGTTTTTTTTATTTTTTTATTTAAGGTAAATTATATTTCATTTGTGAGAGCTAAATCGAAAGGTGAAGTAACGATTTTAAATCTTCTTTGACACTATACGTTTTTTTTTTTTTATTAAAGAAAAAAGTCTGGTGCTTTCTTGTAAATTTTTAGTAAACAATTCTGACAGGATATCAAAAGTTTGATTGTTATAAAAGTTGCATTTAGCATTTTATAAGAAAACCAGAGAAAAACTCTGGATTTGTTTTTTTTTTATCTTTTGGCCTTATTTTAGAAACTTGATAGATATATATAAGAGGTGACTGGTAAAGATAATAGGTTCAAATTAAATGTAGACATGAGTTTTTTTTTTGTTTAATTCTTTATTTTATTTTATAATCTTGTATTTTAACAAAAAAAAAAAAAAAATCTGTAGATTATAGAATCTTAATATTTAGTAATTTAATATATTTTATTTGAAGTTAGATTTCTTATTAATAGAGTTAAAATTCCAGGCAGAATTGAATTTACTAATTTAGAAGCAGATTGATAGTTTATATCATTCATAAAGTGTAAATAGTTTTGTTTAAAGAAAACATCAACTTTAAGAAAAGTAAAGAGAAAAGGCCAGTATATCAATTAAAGTAACTGAGTAGGATTAGGAAAATTTATATGTGTAAAAGATAAAAAGATTAAATTCAAAAAAACAATGTGGTGAAAAGTAAAAAGTACAGTGCAAAAGGTAAAAATATCATAACATAATAACTGGCAAATTTAAAAATAATGGTGAGAAAAACTAACCAAGATATATCAATAAAATAACTGGCGCCGTGAGTACAGGATCTCACATAATTGTTATTGCGGAATAGAAAAGAGTCTTTTAATTGTGATGCTTAATATTTTTAATTTGCAGTATAGTATGTATCAAAATTATGTATGAAAATCCTCTTTGGGGAAAATAATTTTTTTTTCATTGTTTTATTCTTTGAAATTATTTTTCTTTTATTATTGTGTTTTGTGCTTTTATTGATTTTTTTATAGAAGTATATTTATACCCAAGGTATTAATTCTTTCTAACAATATAATTAATTGTGGTATTGCCCTCTCCTTGCATGTGAAGTTTCCCCTCAAGGGAAGGATATATTTTTTTTCTTTCTCTCTCTCTCGTTATATATATATTTTTTTTTTTTTTATTTACTTAGCCCCCATATATATATAATCCAAAATTAATGATAACAAAATTTTTTTCAGTCTGTTTTTATTTTAAAATTTTACAAAAATAAAGGGGGTAAACACGATTTGATAATTTATACTCAGTAAACTTTTTAAATGCTAAGCTTTTACTAAACTATCTTTAATTATATGCGTAATTTAGAAATTTTCTAAACTTTTATTTCAAAAAAACAAAAAAAAAAAAACAAAAAAAAAAAAAAAAGAATTAAAGGGGGTGGATAAATTTTTTTTTGATAACATCTGGCTAAAATAAAATTAGAATAAATAGATTGTACTGATAAATTACTAAAATGTCCAGTAGTAAAGAAACGCAAGTGGATTCAGAGCTGGGAGGTAGTGTACTCCAAAATGAGTCCCTCTTCTCACAAGGTCAAAATTCGAGTGCTGCACTGGCAGTGGGGGTGGAAAACGCGCAGTGCCAGAGAAGAGCACTCCTCTTGGATAATCTCTCTTTCATCCCAGTTTTTACAGGGAGAGACCCCTCTTTTTCTGTCGGCGAATTCTTTGCAAAATTTCACGAGTTTGCTCGTTTCCTAGGATGGAAACAGGAAGAGCTGTTCTTCGCTGCTACTCAGCGCTTGGCAGGGGCAGCCCAGCAGCTGTACAGGGACCACAAGATGCATGTTAAAGATTTCGGCGATTTAGAAAAATTATTGAGAGATAGGTTCGGGGCAAAGGAGGATTTGCACAAAGTGATACACGATTTTTGGTCCTTTGTACAGTTACCCGACATGTCGGTGGCAGATTTTATGGCTAAGGCAAAAGTTAGGGCTAGAAGGGCTCTAGAGGCGCAGAAAATCCCCCTCGAAAATTTAGCGCAAACTGAAAGAGAGTGGCTTCTTGCTCTTTTACTAAAGAACCTGAGGCCAGAAATTAGAAAAGGAGTGATTGCTAGGTCCCCTACTACGGTTGAAGAAGTCGAACGCATTGCGCTCGCAGAAGAGGAAGCTTTTCTCTCGGTTAGCCCCCAGCAAGTCTCTAGCTCAAGCGGCTATGGGGCTGAGATGGCCTGTGCGGCCCAAGTAGCGACCCAGGATGGGTCAGCAGCTCCTCACCAGACTCTAGCGAATCTTATTGCTGATTTATCAGTACAAGTGTCACAGCTATCCTCAAAAGTCCAAAGCCTTGAGAGTGGGAGAGATGAACGACCACCTCCAAAATCTAAAAAAGATATTGTGTGTTATTATTGTGGTAGGGCCGGCCATTATAAGAGAGAATGTTTAAAGAGACAAAAAGATGTTCAACAGAGTAGGAACTCAGCCCAAAATTCTCAAAATTATACTTTCAGAAGCGGTTATCGTTCCCAGGGTCGGGGAGGTGCCCAAGTAGGCACTGAGAGATTACAAAATAACACCCACCATGAAAATAAACCTTTAAACTAGAGGGGATCTCACCTAGGGAGGTAGAGGCTTGGGATCTGGCACCTTCAACACAAATACCTCAAAATACTGAATATTTCTATTCAGGTTGGAACAAATCTTTTGTAAATAAACTGCCTATATTATCCTTTTTTTATAAAGGTGAACATCATAATGTGTTAATTGATTCTGGGTGTTCCTGCAATTTGATAGCTAGTAATATTGTAAAAAATATTAGGGGAATAAGTAAACAGATTTGTTCAACAAATCTCAGAACACTTTTAGGCGGTGAAGTTACCTTAAGAAATAAGGCAGAGCTAGAGTTTAAATTGGGAAAAACGGAATTTTCTGACATTTTTGCTATATGTGATGGCTCTCTATCTCCAAGTTTTCAAGTTATTTTAGGGATACCTTGGCTTAATAAATACAATATTAAAGTAGATTTCAAAAACAAAACACTTACTGGAGATAATTTTGAAATTTTGTTTGGGTCTCAGCAAGACCAGTCTGTTAATTTTGGCACTGCAATGCTCAACCCCATCCCTATATATGCAAAAACAAAAAAAATTATTCCTTCTCTCTCAGAATCAGTAATTCCTGTAAAAGTAAGAAACATGAACAATTCTAGTTCCAAAAATGTGTTTATTTACCCTCATAAATTTATCTCTGATTCCATTGTTATTAGTCATACAGTTTGCTTAAATAACCCGGATAAGTTGTATGTAAAGGTTTTAAATTTAACAGAACAGCCTTTTGATTTAAATAAAAATTGTCAACTTGGATATTTAGAGGAAATTAGGGAGGAAGAGCCAAAGCCCCAAGTAAACTTTGGGGAAGTGACAGAAATTGGAGAGTTGGAAAATATAAATTTGCAGTGGGACACCGAGTTTAAATTAGATCACTTAGATGAAAATTTAAAAGAGCAGGTACAAAAATTTTTACAAAAGAACTCGGATGTTTTTGCTGCCTCAGTACTTGATTTACCAGGGTGTGACACTGTTATGCACAACATAAATTTAAGTGATGACACCCCTGTTAGGAGTTCTCCCTATAGAGTCCCCTACAACTTAAGAGAGGAGATGACTAAACAAATAAATACACTCATCGAAGCAAAAATTCTTGTGCCATCTAATTCTCCATATGCATCCCCCATTATTTTAGTTAAGAAGGCGGACGGTTCATTTAGGCTAGCATGTGATTTCAGGAAATTAAATAAGAAAATAGTTAGCGACAGTTACCCCATCCCTAACATCTCTGAAACTATAGATTCTTTGGCAGGCTCCAAATATTTCTCCACTTTAGATCTTACTAGTGGATTTTTTCAGCAAAAGATACCTGAAAATCAGCAGCATATTACAGCAATTGTGACGCACGATAAGCTATTGCAATGGACCAGAAGTCCATTCGGTTTAAAATCTTCCCCCGCAGCTTTCCAAAGATTAATGAATTTTATTCTAAGTGACTTACAGCATTTAAACATTCTAATTTATATAGATGACATCTGCGTCGCTTCTAAAGACATAAAATCCCATTTTGAAAAATTAAATTTAGTTTTTGATAGGTTAAGAACCCATAATTTACGTTTAAAGCCCTCCAAGTGCCATTTTTTTAAATCTCAAATAACATTTCTTGGGTTTAACATTAAAAATGGTGAAATTTTTCCTGCTAACAAAAATGTTGAGATAATAAGTAAAATTAAGCGACCTGTAAACAGAAAACAAGTTAGATCTTTTCTGGGATCTGTGGGATTTTACAGAAGGCATATAAGTGATTATTCGAAAAGAACAATAAACTTAACTAATTTGACAAAAGAAAAGACTAAATTTCAATGGACAGACAAAGCTGAACGAGAATTTTTAGATATGAAAAATGAAATTGCTAAAATTCCTTCTTTGTTACTTCCCGACATGAAAAAAGATTTTATTTTGTATACAGACAGTTCAGCAGAAGCCATGGGGGCAGTTTTATGTCAGTATGACAACTCAGGTTTTCCACACCCTGTAGCATTTGCTAGTAGAAAATTAAAAGAGGTTGAGAAAAAGTATTCGGCCACGGAGAGAGAACTGTTGGCCCTAGTTTGGGCAACTCAGTATTTCAAATGTTACATTTTCCATCGAAAATTCATTATTTACACTGACCACGCGGCCCTCACGTATGCTTTAAAACTTAGAGACCCCACATCTCGAATTGCTAGATGGTTATGTGCTTTAAGCGAATTTGAATTTGTCGCCAAACATATAAAAGGAAAGTGTAATTCCGTAGCAGATTTTTTGTCGAGGTTTATTGACCATGATCTACAAGTTGAGAATAACCCTACCATAGACTGTAATGTACTGGAAAATGTCAATCGAGAAATTCACACCTTAAGTAAGGTAGAGTTGTTAGAGGAAATCAGGCGCGCTCAAAGTCAAGATAAATTTTGTAAATATGTTAGTGCTAGATTGTGTAAAGGCTTACCGATTGCGCCTAAAAATTATAAATTTTCAGTAAATAATGAAGTTATTGTATGCGAAAAAATTAACCCAATTCACAAAAAGGAAAAAGGTGAGAGAATTGTTTTGCCTAAAGCGCTTGTGCCAAAGGTTTTTCATATGACACACGAATCTCCAGTAGCATGTCATGCTGGTTTTTACAAAACATTTTTTAGGATAAAAAATAATTATTTCTGGAAAGGGATGTATTCAGACGTTAAAAGATTAGTGGCTTCCTGTCAATCTTGCTTAGAGTTTAGAGCACACAAACCTAAAAAATTAGCTGAGCTCCAGAGATTAGAAATTCCAAATAAACCGTTTGATACCATACACTCTGATATCTGTGGTCCTTATCCCATTACTGAAAAGGGAAATAAATATATTGTATGTTATGTTGACAGTTTTAGTAAATGGCCAGAAGCCTATGCAGTACAAAACATCACCTCTGATACTTTGGCAGAAACCTTGGCCGACTTTATTTCAAGACATGGGGCGCCCACAAAAATAATTACTGATAAAGGTAAAAATTACATGAGTGAAGCAATAACACAGGTATACAGTAAACTGCAAATTACTCACCGACACACTTCCAGTTACCACCCACAAAGTAACGCACAAGTTGAGAGACAGCATGCAACAATGAATAATGCACTCGCTCATTTAGTAAATAACAATCACAATGACTGGGATGATAAATTAAAATTTGTACTTTTAGCTATGAGGTCAGGTATACATTCTACAATTAATGAAACACCTTTTTTTGTAACATACGGTAGAGATATTCAACTTCCTTATAATATTTTCTGTCAAAAGGAACCAATTAATTATAATGACTGCCCTTCATACTGTGAACGACTAATTCCCTCCCTAAAACTTACATTCTCACAAATTAGAGCATTATTAGAAAAATCAGCTGAAAGGCAAGAAATGTATAGAAAAAAGACTGCTATTGATAAACATTTGAAAATAGGAGATCTTGTGATGCTATATACTCCAGCTATTAAACCAGGCCTTTGTAAAAAATTTAACAAGAAGAACTCAGGTCCTTTTCGCGTGATTAGAAAAATAGGTTTTGTAAATTATGAGATACAGGAAGTCAAAAATCCAAACAATATTCAAATTGTGCATGTTGACAGATTATCTAAAATAATAAGCAAACCCGTGTTCCCTGTCTTAGATAGTATAGAGAATGAACTAACAGAAAACATTACAACACCACAGGTACAAGTTAATGGAGACCTACATCCAGTAGTGGTGGATATGTGGGAAAAGTATAGGTTAGCAAGAAAAGAAAAGAGAAGAAAACGATTTCTCTTAGATTTTGTTGGTCCACCAGAAAGTGACTCTCAAAGTATTCACAGTTCTCAGGGTCAGCCAGGTTTTAACACAGTTTGCGAGTTAAATTCCTCTCATAGGACACTGGATGGGCAGGTGACAGGTTCGATTCCCAGCCATACTCTACCTTCCCAGGTGTTTAACCCTCAAGACTGCTCGCCTACTGTTAGCGAAGCAGAGAACGAGGAAGTACCGGGTTCAAATCCCATATACTCTTTACCCTCTCAAGTGATTAAGCAAAAATCAGTCTCTCCTACGGTCAGTGAATCGGAGCAGGATTTTTCGCATTTGGTAGGCCAGTCAAAAGTGAAAAGGTCGAGAGATAATTCAAAAACTGCGTCAAAAATCCCCACTCACCAATATTCACTGAGAAGCAGAAAGTAAATTTTGTATATATAAATTGTTGTAAATACACATTTTGTTTGATTTTTTTGCATTCCTATAAATATATTAGCTTATGTAAACTCGTAAGTTTGAAATCTGCATTTTTCAAGCGTGAAACATTTTGTTAATGTCAATTTCTTTTTACGCACTTCTATGTTTGAAAAATGCGAGTTGCATTTTTCTCTTTCTGTGGTTTGGTGTTTTGTTCAAATGACCAAAAAATTTTTTAGGTTAGTTCAAATAATCACACGGTTTCGTGCATTCTTGTGTGCGAATTCACCACAGGAAAGAATTTTTTGGGTTTCTCATTACTAAAGCTGCGTTTTCTTTCTGTATCATTTGTTTACGCTGCCCTGTCCTAGGTTAGGCTATGTTGTATGTATATACTAAAATTACCTTATATGTAAATTTCTAAAATACTGGGATCTCATTACAATTTTTTTTATGTGGGCTGGAGTTTATCACAGGCACTGCATGGTTATTGATTTTTTAGGACTTTAAGGTCAGAAGTGGATAGTATGTTTTTTCAAAATTCAGTTAGTTTCTGAGAAAGGGAAAGAGGAAGAGTATCTCTTGTCTATATATACATCTATTAGAGGTGTATCACTTTTCATAAAATGTAAACAATCTCTCTCTAGAAGAAATTTTTTTTGTTTTAAAGCTTATACAGGTGTTTTTAGAGAGAGAGCGAGAAGAGAGAAAAGATTTTCTTGCCTTGGATTGTTTATCCTATATATAATGGACTTTTGCTTGGTATATTGGTTTTTCGGGTGTAATCCCATTGCAAGGAGAGGCTAAGCAACCGCCATGGTTTATTCAAAATTTTTTTTTGGATGTCACTAGGTATTTGTTTATATTTAACTACTAATATGTGTTACTTATTTCTGTGTATTTATATACCTACCAACTTATATCATCTATTATTCCTTATGTTTTATCATTTATTATTTTTATATTAATGTTATGTTTATATTTAATTATATGTAATCTTATGCCCACCGGTGGGCCAAAACAAATCTATGTAGCATCATTATACATGTATCTTGTGATGTCCATTTATTTTCTTATTCTTATTAATGTTATTATCGCATAATCTGTAAAAGGCTTTTTCCGGTTGTGGCTCTGTCCTACGAATTAGATTACTAACCCTTATTTGTCTAGGAAAAGTTCAATCCCAAAAATGTCTAGTCCGTTGTTCGTAAAGCGGGTAATTTAGTTGTTTTCGGAAATGTTTACATCACCGCTTCAGCAAGAGTTGGAGTGAGAGGACTCATCAACTGGAGGGAAAAACGTTCTCATCGGTTCATCAGACGGAGTGATTGACAGCCGTTGGCGCAGGAGAGGAGAAACTGCGTAGGGTTCTTCGCGGTTTGATTGATTGGTACCGTGGAAGGATGAGGAGAGAAAAAACTCGTCTGAGATAGATCTCCCATAGAGGAAGGGATTAAACAGCTGTGTTTTGTTTACATCGCTACGGGGTAGATATCGTGGCTTTCGCTTCTTGTTTTTCGTTCCGGATTACTTTATATATCACTCAAAAAAAAAAAAAAAAAAACTAATTTAGACATTATTTGAGGAATATACTTATTAAAAGAGGCTACTTGTAGTATTTTGAATGCAATTATAATTTCGGGAACTTAGCCTTTTGTAGAGAAGGACTAGAAGCTCAGGTACCCGGCCGGATTTGAGTTTTCTAGTAAGATGAGTGTTCGTTTGCTCCAGGCGGCGTAGGGATCGGCGTTTGATTTATACTTTCGTCTGGGACACTTTAACATTCTCTTCTTTTCCTTCAGAAAAATTTATGGATTTTTGCACACTTACAAAAAAAAAAAATAAATAAATTTATTTTTTTTTAACATAAAAGGGAGGGTGATTGTTAAGATGGATTTCGGTTTCCTACAAAAACTGTATTTCTTAAATGTTAATATTTTAAATTTTTGCTATTATTTTAAATTTTAATATTTTATTTTCATCTTCTGTAATATTTTATTTTCATCTTTATTCAAAACTTTTATATTATTACAAGAATTTAAATTTCACTGGAACTGTTTCTTTTTTTTTTACTTTATTCAGAAACTTGTTTATTTTTACAAAAAACTATATTTTTCAGACCCTTTTCTCAGAAAACTATATTATTTAAAATTTATCAATTATAAAAGAAAAAGTTAAATGTTACACGAACGGTTTAAATTTTTACTTAAAAACTTAGATATACTCTTTTAAAAGTTTATAAAAACTCAAGTTTTTCCTGCCTTAGCTGTAGGTAGCGGCACTTAAGAATTTTCTAATTTTTTTTCTCTTCTCGGAAAGCAAGATGTTTTGGGGTAGACTGACTTTTCCAGATGTTGTTGAATGATGTTTACTGGGCTTCCCCTAACTTTCTGGAGAAACACTTTGTGTGATCTCTTTTCCCGGGAAACTGAGCGGTTGATGACTCGAAAAATGCTATCTGGCCTGTGAAATGCCAGAGTTCAGATAGGGAGACGAGAAACTTTAAACTTTTTATGTTTCTGAGGACTGCATAAAGCCGTATTTATGATACGGGGATGTCAGAAAATCTGTCGAATTCAAAGAGTTTATGACACGGGTATGTCTGAAAATCTGTCAAGTTCAAAAAGTCTAGGTCTGGAATTTTGTGGGTTGACGGAGAAATCCCAGATGTTTTTTTTTTTTGTCAGGGGCATCTGGCGGAATTCTTTTATTTTTTTTATTGTATAGGGGTGAGAAAGGCTCCTCCTTGAGGCAGCCTAGTGGGCCTATCATCGCGTGGGGGTAATCACGAAGAGGTGTAGGTTTTTGAAAAAAATTGGATTTCCATTGGACAATGAATAATTGTAGGAATACATTTTGGCAACAAGTGAGAATTGAGTTCCTTTTACTTTCGATGTGAAGACTCCATCCAGGACGGAGATGTAGGAAAATTTTCCTTATAAGGAGAAGGGGGCCTCCGGGCTCCCGGAGATGAGGGATTGAGCTGGAGAACTTCATACGTAAAGGTTCGTTTCCTTGGCGCTCTCGCAGCATCACCGAAGGCAGGACTGAACGGTAGCGGGCCCTGACTCACTCCAGTGGCGGCGACTTGCAAGTTATGACGGTGAATCTCGACATCGGTAATGACATTTGAGGCCAGCGGCTATATCCAGTCAAAGGTTGGACCTTAATTGATTATGTTGACAAAACAAAAGGCTTTGCCGACCACCCCAATCAGTGAAGACCTTTTTATAGGTGGGAGATTGGGGCGGCATTAAGGCCATCGTCCGTTTTTGTTTTTAGTAGCATCCGTCTTTTTTTTTTATTCGTTCAAGAGGAGCAGAAATGACCCACGAGTGGAAAAATGAGGTCATTGTAGCAATATTCTACGAAATTAAATCCGTCCTTGAAAAGATAAGTTTGAATGAGACAACTAATGCCCTGGTACTACGCCCCAGCCGACCTTCAACGGCGTGAGGAAGGACTTCGCCCGGCAGCATACTCATACTAGTCCCAGTGTTCAATTTTGAAAGCCATGATTCCTGATAGCCAGACTCCTGTTTAGTCTAAAAGAATAACAGCCACAACTCGAGAAGGCCTTAATTGTAAGTTGTTAAAGCTTTTTTTTTGATTTATTTAGTGTTTGCATTTTAACAAAAAAAAGGGTTTTAAATGATAAAGTGTTCGAAAGTGTATGAAACTCTTGGTTTCTTACGTTTATTTTTTTCATACGAAGTTGTCGTATGTTATATTGTGTTAAAAGAACGTAATATTTTTCCTGATTATTTATATATTTCTTATGTTTTGTTTGTTTAGTGTAGGATAATGAGATCAAATAAATATTATTGTTTGTATTTTAAGAGAACTTAGTTTTTTTTATAGATTCTGTTGTTATTTTTTTTTTTACTATTTTTTAATTTATATAATAGTATGTTTAAGTTGGAGTTTCCAGGAGGAAGCCATCCTTTAAATACCTAAATTTTTTATTATTGGAGGAGGTTCTCTAATTCATTAGAGAATTCTAGGGTAGAAAAATTATGTTATTCAGCCGAAACTAGAGATTACTAATAAAAGAAAAATCTTATTGTTTAGGAAGTACGTAAGATGATAATATTTGGGCAAAAATTAAAGTCTCCAATGATGTACAGTGATGACAGTATACCTTTATTATTCTGGAGTAGGATGAATTTGTTAATGAGAATTTATAGATACACCTATTGAGTTAGAGCTGGTTAACTCTGTTATAATTTTTAATAACCAAGCTATAATATAGAATAAATGTATTTGAATCGATGTGTCTTCAAAAAATAGATTGAATTTTAATTTTAGGAAAGTCTAATGACAAGGACTATATTAATATATTAAAAGTTGTAGGAACATTTTTTCAAATGAAATCATTAAATAAAATCGTAACTGGACACCTTCAGTTAGCTACTTTAACCTTCTGATTGGGAATTGTTTGTAAAAAAAAAAAATAAAAAATAAAAAAATAAAAAATAAAAAATAAAAAAAAATAAAATAAAATAAAATAAAATAAAATAAATTGAAGTTAAATAAGTTGTATAATCCAATCTTGTGACTTAGATATTAGGATTTAAAATCTGGTCAATAAACGATTCCCAAAGAGGGTTGAGGTGGTAAGTTTCCCTTCCAGGTGGATCCTGATAGAAGAAATAAATAAAATGTTTTTTTTCCTGTTCATGTATTTGTGGTGTCTGTGTACTGAAAGGTCCAGTTGTATTGGAAGATTTAGGTATAAAATTTGTCTACATTGAGGTATATGATTTAATAATATAGTAACATAAAAGTAACATCGCTGTCATCATTGTCCTTCATTTTACTTGGGTTTCTTATGGGTACACAACGCAGGTTTTTTTTTATTTTTTTATTTAAGGTAAATTATATTTCATTTGTGAGAGCTAAATCGAAAGGTGAAGTAACGATTTTAAATCTTCTTTGACACTATACGTTTTTTTTTTTTTATTAAAGAAAAAAGTCTGGTGCTTTCTTGTAAATTTTTAGTAAACAATTCTGACAGGATATCAAAAGTTTGATTGTTATAAAAGTTGCATTTAGCATTTTATAAGAAAACCAGAGAAAAACTCTGGATTTGTTTTTTTTTATCTTTTGGCCTTATTTTAGAAACTTGATAGATATATATAAGAGGTGACTGGTAAAGATAATAGGTTCAAATTAAATGTAGACATGAGTTTTTTTTTTGTTTAATTCTTTATTTTATTTTATAATCTTGTATTTTAACAAAAAAAAAAAAATCTGTAGATTATAGAATCTTAATATTTAGTAATTTAATATATTTTATTTGAAGTTAGATTTCTTATTAATAGAGTTAAAATTCCAGGCAGAATTGAATTTACTAATTTAGAAGCAGATTGATAGTTTATATCATTCATAAAGTGTAAATAGTTTTGTTTAAAGAAAGCATCAACTTTAAGAAAAGTAAAGAGAAAAGGCCAGTATATCAATTAAAGTAACTGAGTAGGATTAGGAAAATTTATATGTGTAAAAGATAAAAAGATTAAATTCAAAAAAACAATGTGGTGAAAAGTAAAAAGTACAGTGCAAAAGGTAAAAATATCATAACATAATAACTGGCAAATTTAAAAATAATGGTGAGAAAAACTAACCAAGTATTCTCACTAAAATACATCGAACATACCCAAACAAATACTTCTGAGAACAGTGCTTGCGAAAATGATAATTCTGTATTGTCCTATAAGTGTCCTGTACAAAATCCGCTTGAGAATAATGAAATATATTTACAAACTTGCTCCGCAAGAATAACAAATAGTTCTAATTTAAACTCTCTAAAGTGTGCCGTATTATTTGATAATGCGTCTCAACGAAATTTCATAAACATATCACTCGCGCGTGAATTAAAATTGCCGGTGATTAGAAAAGAAACTCTAATAATATATCCGTTTTCATGTGATCAACCTCAATCAAATGAATATTCAGTCGTAAATTTCGAATTGTCTCATTTAAAAAACCACAAACAGAAATGTTATGTAGAGGCATTGGTCGTAAATCAAATATCTTTTACGAAGTTAAAGATACTGGATGACGCATCTTGTCGGAAACTTTTGGTTTCGAGTCAGGGGGAAGGAAATAAATTTTCGCAATTCCATTCGAAGGCTCCAGAGATATTAATCGGCGCGGGGTTATTTTGGAAACTGCAAAAAAATAAAAAGAAAATTAATCGTTCGTTGTTTGCTGTAAATACGTTATTGGGATGGACATTGTCAGGCAATAATAATTCAGGAAACAATCCAGACAACTTAATTACTGGCGCCTCTGTGTTAAAGATTGAATGTGGTAACTCTATTTGTTTACATGAAAACCATCCATGCATGAAAATAAATGAATCATCCGATTGTACGGGTAATGATTTGCAAAGCTTATGGTCGTTGGATTTTTTGGGAATAAATGATGATAAATTGATTTCTACTTCCGATCAGGAAATAATAAATAAATTTGATAAACAGTTGGAATATAAACAGGGTCATTATGTTACTCATTTATTATGGAATGACCATGGTATTGATAAATTTGAGAATAATTTTGAAAATGCTAGACGGCAATTCAATTATTTGAGAAAAAGATTAAAAGCGGATAAATGGATTTTTGAGCAATATAGGCAGATAATCACAGAACAAGAACATCGAGGGATAGTTGAAGAATGCGGTCGCTCTCAAAGGGAGTATTTCGCCCCACATCGTGCGATTATTAGGACGGAAAAACAAACATCAAAGGTACGAATTGTTTTTAATTGTTCCAGTAGAGTTTCGGGGTGTAAATCCTTAAATGATTGTCTCGTAAAAAGGCCATGTCTTACACCACCAATTTTGGATGTAATTAATAGATTTCGAATGTTTAAGATTGCGTTTTGCGCAGATATTGAAAAGGCGTTTTTAATGATAGAAATCGTGGAACCCGATAGAAATTTTCTAAAGTTTTTATGGTTTGACGAGGGCACCGAGAATTATAAAATAATGCGAATGACCAGAGCTACATTTGGTTGTACAACTTCTCCTTTCTTTTTAACGGCAACAATTAAGAAACACATTAAGGAATATAGGGAAATTTATCCGGATAGTTATGAAATGTTAAATTCAGCTCTGTTTGTGGACGATTTGCTTTATGGCTCCGATACCGTAAACGGTGCCTATGAATTAACTTCTACTGCGGTAAATATTTTAGCAAAGGCTGGAATGAAATTGAGAAAGTTTAGTACGAATTCACAGAAATTAAAGAACATGTGGGATCAAAATGATCGTTTTTCGGAGGTAAATAATGATAGTGTAATAAATATTCTTGGATTGGTGTGGGATAAAGATAGTGATAAATTAGGATTAGCTTTGAAATCTATAGTTGAAAATTTGGATATATCGGTATGTACGAAAAGATATGTATTGCATACAGCTGCAAAATTTTTTGATCCTATTGGGATTATATCTCCCTTTTTAATTAGGATAAAGTGTTTTCTTCAAAGAATGTGGGAAAGAGGTATGGATTGGGATCACGAATTGCCGGATGATCTTAAGGGAATTTGGATAAAGTGGTGTAACGAAATTAAGGATTTATTAGAAATTCGAATAGATAGATGCTATTTCACGTATGTTGATTTGGAAAATTCGTGTGTAGAACTACACATTTTTTCAGATGCTTCACCACTTGCATATGGATGTGTTGCATATTTTAGGGTTATCAGTAATGATAAAAAATGTTATGTAAGCATGATTATGTCGAAGGCTAGAGTTGCGCCGCTAAAGAAACTAACGTTACCAAGATTGGAGTTAATGGGAGCGGTGATAGCAGCTAGAGTAGCGAAATATATTTAAAGAAATTAACATCGAGAAATTTTATTGGACAGACTCTACTATTGTTTTACACTGGGTGAAGGGATCGGCGAAACAGTGGAAACCCTTTGTTAAAAATAGAGTAGTTGAAATTCAGGAATTGTCAGTACCCGAAAATTGGTCATATTGTAATACAAAGGATAATCCCGCAGATTTAGTTACTCGTGGTATTAGCGCAAATGCGTTAGTTAATAATGATTTTTGGTTTAAAGGTCCAAAATGGTTATCTGAGCTAAATGGTAAAGGTATTGATATTGGGGAAAAGGTAGACACCCAATATATTACCGAAGAAAAAAGGAAAACACCTGAAAAAATAATTCAGTTTAAAATCTCTATAGAAACAGTTGAACCAATATTGGATCTTGAAAAATATAGTAATATTTTAAGAGTCCTCAGAATTACGGCATGGATAAAGAGATTTCTTAACAACGCGAATCCTAAAAACGAGAAAGTTAAGGGTCCATTATCGGCAGAAGAAATTGGTAGTGCGCAAACAATGTGGGTTAAATATACACAGAAAATTAGTTTTCCGAATGAATTAAACTGTTTGATAAATGGGGAAACTATTTTGAAAAATTCAAATTTAATTGAGTTCTCACCATTTTTGGATTCCGAGGGAATAATGCGTATCGGAGGAAGGCTTCAGAAATCAAATTATTCTTTTAACGAAAAACACCCGATCCTGTTGCCTTCAAAGGGTAAATTAATTGATTTGTTAATTAAAAATGCGCATGAACGAGTGTTTCATTTTGGCATTAATGATACATTAGTTCAATTACGGGAGGAATTTTGGGTAATCAAGGGCAGACAGGCAGTAAAAAGCGTATTAAGAAGATGCAGAATTTGCATAAAATTTAATTCTAGAGCTGGAGCCCAGATAACAGCTCCGTTACCTGTAGATCGTATCAATGAACAAAAGCCCTTTGCAGTGATAGGCCTTGATTTTGCAGGCCCCTTATACATCCGAAATAATGATAGCAAATATTATATTTTGTTGTGCACATGCGCAATAACTAGAGCAGTGCACCTAGAATTGGTAGAGAACCTATCAACGGAAACATTCGTACTAGCATTCAGAAGAATAGTAGCAATGCGTGGTCTTTGCCATACGGTATACTCCGATAACGCACGAACCTTTCATCGAGCTGATATTGAGTTAAGACACATCTGGAAAATAATTAGCCATCCCGACGTTAAAGATTACTATAGTAGTAATAAAATAAAATGGAAATATATCATGGAAATGTCGCCATGGTGGGGAGGCTTCTATGAAAGACTGGTGCGATCCGTAAAAACTGCCTTAAGAAAGGTGGTTGGCAAAACCACTTTAACACACACACAACTACATACAGTTATATGTGAAATTGAAGCTTCAATAAATTCGCGACCCATCACATATATATATATGCAGACTCAGGAGAATCTTCTCCAATTACGCCAGCACACTTCTTGGTAGGTCAACGACTTTACCCTACCTATCGTGCATATGAAACCACATGTGCTTCCTGGAACTTCTCCAACATATGTGAAACGTTTCAATCAAAAAGAACGAATATTGGAACAGTTCTGGTCAAGATGGAAGAAGGAATACCTTCTTCAGCTGAAAAACGCCATGACAAGTCGACACTCCAGTATTCGAGAATATTCGCCAAACGATGTTGTTTTAATCCACGATGCTAAGTTGCCAAGATACCTGTGGAAATTAGGAGTAGTAACTCAAGTGTTTCCCGGTAGAGATGGAAAGGTACGATCTTGTGAGATAAAAACAGCTACAGGTACATTTAGACGTCCTTTCCAGTTGATTTATCCAGTTGAAATTTTTGAAAAGGACAAAAATAAACTTTAAAAACTTATATATACAAACTATGACTTTTGGGTGAACTTTAAATTCTCATTGATAATTACAATTAGAAAATGAACATAAAGTTAATGTTCATCCGGGGGCCAATGTATTAATTATTGGTCAAATCTAAAACCTGTAGATGGCGCTGCGCGCCGATATTAATGTTTTGTTTTTCTTCTTTTCTACTCAGTGTGTTCTTCGTGTTCGTCTTTGTTGTAATAAATGTATGTGTCAATAATTGATATCCAATTTTTTCGGATTTGTGCCGTCAATTCACACCAATGAATTGGAATGAACCAACAGAGGCCTGCAGTCCCCACGACTCTCGACCGATAAGGTAAGATATTTACCTTATTTAAATTTAATATTCTGAAAATGACTATTAATGACTATTTATTAAAAGATATATCTAAAATACGTCGCCAAAGTAGCGACATGGTTTTGAATGATAAAATTTATAACGTCGTTAAGAATTTAACGACATTATTATATTTATCTTAAAACGTCACTACACCATAATAAGTATATTTTCAAAAAGAATAAAAGGAAGAAAAGAAAAAGACACCGAATCCTAACATTGCTTAGATTTATTCTGAATTGCTGAAATATTTTTAAATTATCTCTATATATTAAAAAAAAGTAACTGTCGCTGGCGTCAATTTTTTTTTGTCTACGACAGCATCTTCTCGCGGAGGGCAAAGTGCTCTGCATCATGAGAGGTTTCAGTGTATTTCGACTGCTTCAAGGAAGGCATTTCAGCTGCTTAGAAATTTCTATCATTTTAATTAACGAAGTTATTAAGAAAAACGTCGAGTTTATGAAGGTACTCTATTTGCCACCGGAGGGAAAAGTTTCTCTTATGACGTTTTTTTCTGTGTCTCTGACGTCACTTTCCTCAGGAAAATTAAAATGTGATCAATGGTGTAAATAAGAAAATTGAAATATTAGCATCTTTGAGATGCTCGAGAGAAGAAAAAAATTATTTAGAATCCGCGTTTGTAATGATCGATAGATGGCGCTTTCTCAACTGCAATTGTTAGTAAATATAATAGCCACGTGTATGAATTATTGTTCTTTCTTGTTATTCTATCATTGTTTCAGCGTGAAAGCTATCAGTGGTATGATAATTTCATCTTAGCCCACCAGAGGGCGAGCATTTCATTACAATCGCGGATAGCAAAACATGAAAATAACCGATATTTTAAAAACATTAAATAAAAATTTTATAAAAATGAAATGAAAATTGGTTTATAGTTTTATTTTATTTTATATTATTAGTTAAAGTTTATACAATTAGTTTAGTTTATATTATTAGTTTTTATTTTAACGTTAAGCGAAAAAGATTTAGTAATGAATATAATAATTATGTTAAACAACGATTGGTATAAATTTAGAAGTTAAGCCCAGAATTTGGTACAACTATAGTATTTCCCCTCAGCTGAATTTGGTGATTTTTCTTTGGCGCCGATTTGAACGATAACGATGTCGTTCTGGATTGTTTGCGATATAATATGGCAGCCTACATGCTATTTATTTTGGATTTATGATTTTATGATTTATAATTTATCTTACGATTTTATCATTTATGCTATATGATTTATGATCTTTAGATTTATGATTTAGCCATAATCGCCAACGAAAAATCGCCAAATCTAGTTGAGGGGAAATACTATAGTTGTTCCCGTTTTTCGCCAAGGAATTCATTTACGCAACCACAATAGCCATTTTAACTCTAGCCATGCCTTAAATACAGAGAAAAAGGTACTTAAGTATTAACGCCACCGCAGCTAGGTACAACTATAGTATCTCCCCACAACTGAATTTGGCGATTTTTCTTCGGCGCCGTTTTGAACGATAACGATGTCGTTCTGGACTCTTTGAGATATAATATGGCAGGCTGCTTATTTTGGATTTATGATTATATGATTTAGCTTATGATTTACGATTTAGCTTATGATTTTATCATTTATGATTTTTAGATTTATGATTTAGTCATAATCGCCAAATATAAATCGCGAATTCAGTTGTGGGGAGATACTATAGATGTTCACTCTGATAAATAAGATTCCAAAAGATGTCTCGCTGTCCCCCTATGTCTCTTGAGTGCGAACAACAAGATTGCTCTTTATTGGCGCATTAGCGCAACTTCTGCTGCGGTGGCGTTAATACGTAAGTACCGAGAAAAATTATAAAATAGTGCAATAATAATAATAATAAAATTCACAACCTATTTTTGTGTTTTAAGCATTGATGTAAATTTTGTAGAAAACAGAATTTAATTTAATACAACAGGACTTTTTTTTTTTTTTTTTTTCTTTTGTCTATTTTTCCATGTAATGGAATGAAGTAACTGCATTGCTAAAATATTTTAGTTACGCCTAATACAGGACCTCACTGCCAGATTTTAAATTTTTCATTTATTTTGACGATGACTTAAATTATCTATCTCAGTTATGCATGTCAAGATTTTTGCGAGAAAAGTCTAAGCTACTTCGGTGCCAAATTTAAAATTTCGCCAAGAGGTTAAACTGTTCCATTGCTTTAGCACATTTTTTTTTTTTTTTCAATTTTATTTTAAATATTTTTTAAATTTAATTCAAGAGAGAAAAAAGAAGAACATTTTTTATTTGAGCTAAATATACAAAATATCTCCAGGTAAAATATTATCCGTACTATTAGAAAGAAAATGGTTAAAGTAGTTTTTCCTGTACCTTTGATGTCTCGATAAATTAAATTAAATTATATTATCCAATATCATTATGTTTCATTCTCCACACGCATTTTTTATTTTCTAAATTCAATATTATATAATATATATGTAAAAAAAATCAAGGTGTAACCAGTACACATCCAGAAGTTGTAGCCAACAAATATTTGGAAGCCAATCATTAACACATGTTCAGGAGATATCTCCAACAACTATTAAGATGTCATGTTCAATATATACCAGTAGATATCACCAACAATAATAATTATTCAGAATATATCGCCAACAAGTATTCAGGAGCCATCATGAATATTTATTCAGAAAATATTGTCAACAAACATTCAAAAGTCATCCAATTTATGAATGGTGATGGTCTATGTTGAATACTCCAAATAGGCAATTCGTTTTTACAATATAATCAAGGATGAATTTTTCGCTTATTAGTAGGTTTCGAAAAGTGTGATCCCCCCCCCCCCCCGATTTAACTTAGTATTTAATATAGTTTAAGAAATGGTAAAATCAGATATTGACGGGCATCTTGGCACATTCATGGCGACAAAGCAAAATCGCTATCTGAAAGAAATTGTCCTGTCGTACTACTACTAATGAAATGTTTAAAATAATTGCAATAATCACATAAGATATTTAATTTCAATAGATCTGACTAAATCATATTTTAGGAAAAATGCACTTTGAAAAGTTAATGTTTACTGTTGTAAGCACCGTTTTAAACCTTGTTGTACATTAGAAATAAATGCAGAGTGTTACATATTGCCCTAAATTAACTAAAACAAATTCAATAGTAATAAATATAGGCATTAGAAAAAATAAGTTCATAATTTCTTTAATCAAGCAATAATACCCGAAAAATTAGATCGTCCAACAGTGACAAAAATTTAACAAGTGGATCGTATACCAAAGCTGTAGCGCTAAATCGTTTCGATAAGAATTTCTCTCTGTTCTAAACAGTTAGTGCTATCGTTGTTTATTTTGTGTGTCTAGCTGTTTAACATATGTTTCCTCTCAAAATAATGGCAAATTGTTATTAAACTGTCGAACGTTAAGACAGATTTTTGACATATTTTAAACTATAATATTAAATATTCTGTATTTCAATGTGATACCATATATGGTGGATTTCTATAATATTGTTCAACTTTTCTCTTGTGTTATGTATTATTAATATTCCAATTCAATGAAAGGCAAAGTTGCGAATAGTCGGGCAAAATCCAGCAGGGGTTAATGAGCGAAGCAAGTCGGGGTGAGGGAAAGCCTTCCTCGGGGGTTGGTGAGCGGAGCGAGCAGGGGGCAGAGCCCCCTAGTAAAAAAAAAAAAAAAAAAAAAGGAAGAATATATTATTATTAATGAAATACAAAGTTGAATTTGTGATCAGTTTCTTACAGAAGGAAATAAATATTCATGAACTATTTTTGAAGTTTTTACCACATTATTATTATACTTGTAAAACATAGAAAAGGTTGTGTTCAATATATTTTAGAAACATAAAGTAATTATTATATGTATCTTAAAACGTCTTAAGGTTTTTTAAACTACACCATAAGTGTATTTTCAAAAAAAGAAAAAAAAAAAAAAAAAAAAAAGAAAGAAAGAAAAGAAAAAGAAACCGAATCCTAACACTCCTTAGACTTATTCTGAATTGCTAAAATATTTTTAAATTATTAAAAAAAAAAAAAAAAAAAAAAAAATGTAAGAATATATTATTTAATCTGAAAATTAATATACAAATAACAATAAAGATTAAAAAACTTATTATTATTATACTAATGAAATACAAAGTTTATTTTTCCGACTGAGTGAAAATAATGCCTGGACCGGGAATCGAACCCCGGATCTTTGACTTACAAGGTCAATGCTCTACCACTGAGCTATCCAGTCCGACTTCCCGGTCTGCATTACTCACTCAGACAACCTGAAAGGTTGCCCAACCTTTCTGCCTGAAAGGTCTTCCCCTTTTCATACAAAACAGTCTTCCCCTTTTCATACAAAAAAAAAAAAAAAAAAAAATCCATCGCTAATATGGCGACAAAAATTCAAAAGCCGCCAATGGAGCAACATAATAAAGTTGTGTAGCACGATAATGTTTACCTATTTATTTATTTTTTTTATATAATAATCACTATGCTAATTTATCATACAAACAAATGAGCCTCTGTGTGTTACTGCACTTGCACGCTGTCGAACAGAAATATTTGAATAATTCAAATTAATATTTAAATAAATAAATAAGAATAAAAATATGTTTAATGGGAAATAAATATAAAAATAAAAAGATCAGTTGTCTAAAATACAGCAGAAATAGCGCTCATAGCATATTGTTACAAGGATTAAGTCTTATTGTTACAATGGATTAAAAGTCTAAAATGGTGATAAAAATTCAAAAGTCGCCAAAGAGAATTATATTAAGGCTGTACTATCAGGTTTACAAACCATGAATTATATATAAACACAAAAAATTAATTGTCTCATGCGACAAACGTAACCGGTCACAGCATATTGTAATATTTGGCGTGAAATTGCTGTCAATCTATAGTTCATTGAATAAACAAAATAAACATAGGAAATAACATAAAAGCAAATATTATGTGCACCACGTATAGTGTTGTTCACATGTAACTGGGATTCAAATGTAAAGAGAAACTCCAATTTTTTCGATACTATCTATTTCGAAACTGTTATATAATAAGCACATAAATGGAAGCTCATTGGTAAACCATTGTCGCAGGTAATAGGGACAAGCGCCCGAGTTGCAGTGGATGACCAAATCGCTGCCGAAGGCAGTAGGGACCTGAAACGAGCTTTTGAACAATTTCAGTAATTTATTTTATTTTATTTTTATAAAGCTATATAGAAAAGAGTTTCCTTTAAATTTAGTGACCAGCGAAGCGGGCAAAGCCTGCTAGTTATCATTATACTTGTAAAGCATAGAAAACGTTGTGTTCGTTTGTGTTCGTTAATGAAATACAAAGTTTAATTTTTAATCAGTTTCTTACAGAAGGAAGTAAATATTCATGAACTATTTTTGAAATTTTTACGACATTATTATACTTGTAAGACATAGAAAACATTATGTTCAATATATTTTAGAATCAGAAAGTAATTATTATATTTATCTTAAAATGTCTTAAGGTTTTTTAAATTACACCGTCATAAGTGTATTTAAAAAAAAAAAAAAAAAAAAAAAAAAAAAAAGATTGAATGAATGAATGAAAAAATGAAAGAAAGAAAAAGAAACCGAATCCTAACACTCCTTAGATTTATTCTAAATTGCTGAAATATTTTTAAATTATTAAAAAAAAAATTGTAAGAATATATTATTTAATCTGAAAATTAATGTATAAATAACAATAAAGATTAAAAACTTATTATTATTAAATTAATTAAATACAAAGTTTAATTTGTAATCAGTTTCTTACAGAAGAAAGTAAATATTCATGAAGTATTTTTGAAGTTTTTACGACATTATTATACTTGTAAAACATAGAAAACGTTTTTTTCAATATATTTTAGAAACAGAAAGTAATTATTATATTTATCTTAAAATGTCTTAAGGTTGTTTAAACTACACCATAATAAGTATATTTTCAAAAAGAATAAAGGAAAGAAAAGAAAAAGAAACCGAATCCTAACATTGCTTAGATTTATTCTGAATTGCTGAAATATTTTTAAATTATTAAAAAAAAAAAAAAAAAAAAAAAAAAGGACGAATATATTATTTAATGTGAAAATTAATATATAAATAACAATAAAAATGTAAACAAAGTATTATTATCCAATTAATAAAATACAAAGTTGAATTTTTAATCAGTTTCTTACAGAAGGAAATAAATATTCATGAACTATTTTTAAAAATTTTACGACATTATTATACTTGTAAAACATAGAAAACATTATGTTCAATATATTTTAGAAACAGAAAGTAATTATTATATTTATCTTAAAATGTGTTAAGGTTTTTTAAATTACACCATCATAAGTGTATAAAAAAAAAAAAATGAGTGAATGTATGAAAAAATGAAAGAAAGAAAAAGAAACCGAATCCTAACACTCCTTAGATTTATTCTAAATTGCTGAAATATTTTTAAATTATTAAAAAAAAAAAAAAAAAAAAGTAAGAATATATTATTTAATCTGAAAATTAATATATAAATAACTATAAAGATTAAAAACTTATTATTATTAAATTAATTAAATACAAAGTTTAATTTGTAATCAGTTTCTTACAGAAGGAAGTAAATATTCATGAACTGTTTTTGAAGTTTTTACGACATTATTATACTTGCAAAACATAGAAAACGTTTTGTTCAATATATTTTAGAAACAGAAAGTAATTATTATATTTATCTTTAAATGTCTTAAGGTTGTTTAAACTACACCATAATAAGTATATTTTCAAAAAGAATAAAAGAAAGAAAAGAAAAAGACACCGAATTCTAACATTGCTTAGATTTATTCTGAATTGCTGAAATATTTTTAAATTATTTTAAAAAAAAAAGGAAGAGTATATTTTTTAATTTGAAAATTAATATATAAATAACAATAAAAATTTAAGCAAAGTATTATTATCCAATTAATGAAATACAAAGTTGAATTTGTGATCAGTTTCTTACAGAAGGAAATAAATATTCATGAACTATTTTTGAAATTTTTACGACATTATTATACTTGTAAAACATAGAAAACATTATGTTCAATATATTTTAGAAACAGAAAGTAATTATTATATTTATCTTAAAATGTGTTAAGGTTTTTTTAAATTACACCATCATAAGTGTATATATATATATAAAAAAAAAAAATGAGTGAATGTATGAAAAAATAAAAGAAAGAAAAAGAAACCGAATCCTAACACTCCCTAGATTTATTCTAAATTGCTGAAATATTTTTAAATTATTAAAAAAAAAAAAAAAAAAGTAAGAATATATTATTTAATCTGAAAATTAATATATAAATAACAATAAAGATTAAAAACTTATTATTATTAAATTAATTAAATACAAAGTTTAATTTGTAATCAGTTTCTTACAGAAGGAAGTAAATATTCATGAACTGTTTTTGAAGTTTTTACGACATTATTATACTTGTAAAACATAGAAAACGTTATGTTCAATGTATTTTAGAAACAGGAAGTAATTATTATATTTATCTTAAAACGTCTTAAGGTTTTTGAAATTATACCATAATAAGTGCATTTTCAAAAAAAAAAAAAAAAAAAAAAGGGAGAGAGAGAGAGAGAGAAAAGAGAAAATAGCATTAAAAAAAAAAAAAAAAGAAAGAAAGAAACCGTATCCTGTTTTACTTTTCTAAGTGTTAGGTATAAAAGCTTGTTGAAAACAAATTTAATTTAGGATTATCGTACTTAATTTTTTTTTTTTTTTGTTTTTTCCAGAAAAAGACATTTCATAAAGACACGCCTCTTCTTCAAACCGTTGCTAATAATGTGTTGCGTTTCTTAGCAACGGCTACTATATTCATTCTTAAAATTTCTTTCGCACATTTTTTCTTTTCTTTCTTTCTTTTTTTTTTTTTTTTCAATTTGGCGAGGCAGGCGAGACTCTTAAATACAAAAAACGTAAAAATAAATAAAATAAATAAAAATAAAAAGAATACCTTAAAATAAAGTTGCGGCTCTTAGCAACGGTAATAACATCGTAGTTGCCAACGTTTATATGCTTTTTGGCTACTGGGAAAATTTAATAGAAACTTTTTATTTGATCAGTGAAAACTGTTACAGAAATATGTAAAAAATTCAAATTAAAATTTTCCAGTAGCGAAAAAGCGTAAATATTTGCAACTATGTAACATACATTTCTTAAAATTTCTTTTGTACGTTTTCTCTCCATTTTAATTTTTAAATTTCGTTTAAACTAGTTTTTTAACTTGTTGCTAAAAGTCAAAAAAAAAAAAAAAAAAAAAAAAAAATCAAGTATTTTACCTTGTTTGAAAGCAATATTCCTGTCGCCCAAACGAGTTTAAAAAGAAATCGCGAGCATCGATAAATTTATTATGCACAAATTTTTTTTTATAAAATCTATGTTTTAAAGCAGGAAGCAAATTTATTTCCGAACATACGTATGTAAGTAAAGTATTGTAATCATGATAAAAATTCGACTTCCAGATTTTGGTGTATCAAAATGTTCTGGGGTCCCCCGAGTTCATTTTTGCTTTTTTTTTTTTTTTTTTTTTTTTTTGTAAGGGCAATGTATATGTATGGGTGTGTACATGTGCGTGAGTGATCACGATAGTCTCTAAACGCTTTGTTCAAGTGAGCTGAAAGTTCTTTAAAATATTTCCAAAAACACATTTTTGTATTTTTGGGATTTTTAATTTCTTTCTTTCTTCTTCTTTTTTTTTTTTTTTTTTTTTTTTGTAGGGGGGGGGGGGGGGCGATACAAAGGGGCAAATTCGAGACTCGCCTTTAGCGCTAAATTTCTTTTGGGAAATCTGTTGGGATGTGCGGTCACGAAATTTGATGCATAAATTGTTTATGTGTATCCGACACTTATTGTAACGGGATTTTACTAAATTCCCCTGGCGAATTCTGGTGTGTGGATGCCGATTAAGGATACGCATTATGTACTTTGGTGGGATTTCGCAAAACTTCGAACTTACCCGCTGGGGGAGGGGATGTAAGAAGCAGGCAAGTTGCTTCCGAAAGCAGTGTGAATCCGGACTTTTCACGTTGTGAGCGGGAAAAACCTCTACCGAACACAGCGGGAACTTTAACATAGGTTATTAACACGTTGAGCGCCACTTAAATTCTTAAAATCCATTAAAATCCCTTTATTGATTCCTCCTGTAATAAATAAATATTAAGCAAATTTTTAATAAATTTTCAATTATTAAATGTAATATTTTTAGTTTTATATCCTATTTTATAACCGACATCGATGGTTGACACTTTATATCAATTTGACACTTTATATTGATGCTTTATATCATATATGCCACTGTAAGCCACCGATTGCTGACAGGGCGCTCAACGTTTTAATTTTTTATTGGTACTGCTTTTACCCTCGGGGTAAAACTTTCACTGAAATGTTTGAAGTATAACATGTTCTGCACACTCCTAAAATTTCAAGATTCCTTCAGTACTTAGAGATATATGACAAAACGCCTAGCATCTCGATAATGATATGGGATTTTGTCAATTCATTTAAGTATAGTGGCCAGCGAAGCGGGTAAAGCCTGCTAGTGTTTCATATAACGATACATTATTTTCAAATAAATATTATTATCAAATAATTAACCACCATAAAATATAAATAAACAAAATCATTACTTTTACATAAAATTGAATTCGTGTAAAATAAGAATCTAAATTATTTATTAAAAATTCGATTATACTCGAAATTATTATTCGATTCGATCTTATTTACGCATCGTTTAACGCCTTCCTTATGAAAGATGAATAATGTACAAAAAATTAATTCTTTTCTATATAAATTAAATTATACTCCTGTATTAGTCCTATATATAGTCTGTCGTAAATATTAAGTTACATAACCTACATCTCTCTTTTAAACAAGAAGAAATTTGATAAAATTATTTAAAAAATTAAAAAAACTTTTGGTTTTGCGTGTTGAATATCTCTCTGGTTACATTTGAACGCTAACAAGCATAAATTGCAAAGAAAAAAAATATATATATTGCATTTATTCTTATCAATTTAAAAATTCTTCTTCTTCTCTCTTTATTTTATTTTTTTTCTTTAAGAAGTCATATTTTGGTTTCGTATTTCTTTGATACACCGAACTTCCGAGAACTATTAAGCAAACTTTTTATCTTACCAACTTCTTCTTTTTACTTTCCGAACACTATAGTGAGGAAAGTATTGTAATCATGTCAAAAATCCGAATTCGAGATTTTGATGTTTCTATACGTTTCGAGGTCCAACGAGTCCGTTTTCACTATTTTTGCGATGATGTGTGTATGTGCGTGTGTATCTGTGTATGTGTGTGTGTATGTATGTGTGTGTGTATGTCTGTGAGTGAACACGCTAGCGTCTAAACGCTTTGTTCGAATAAGCTGAAAGTTGGTACGTATATTGTAAGTCACCATAGTACGAACCCTATAGATTTTGGTGAATATAGCACTTATAGTTTTTTTTCACAGGGACACAAAGAAAAACTCTTTATCATTATGGCCTATGGGACCAAAATCTTAAAAGTACGATAGCATCTAAACGCCTAATTCAATGGAGCAAAAAATTTATACGCATGTGATAGGTCACAGATACTCAATCTGTATAGATTTTGGAGAATCTGGCACTTATAGTTTTTTTACAGGGACACAAAAAAAATTCTTTATCATTATGGCCTATGGGGCCAAATTTTTAAAAGTGTGATAGCGTCTAAACGCTTTATTAATCTAAGCAAAAAAATCGTTCACAGGTTATAGGTCACAGTTGCACCAACTGTATAGATTTTGGTGAATCTAGCGCTTACAGTTTTTTTACAGGGACACAAAGAAAAATTCTTCATCATTATGGCCTATGGGACCAAATTTTTAAAAGTGCGACAGCATCTAAACGCCATATTCAATTGAGCTGAAAATGTATATGAATATTATAAATCACTGTTGCATTAACTATAAGCATTTTGGTGAATCTAGCATTTATAGGTTTTTACAGGGACACAATGAAAAATTCTTTATCATTATGATCAATGGGCTCAAAGTTCAGTAGCGTTGAATAAAACATCGTGTAATATATGGAGAAAAATACTGAAACACTCTATTATGGTTTTCTCTCTTTTGTTTGTTTAACAACTCCTCTTTCTTTACTTTATCTACAAAACTGTTAATTACTCAACGTTCGGAAAGTCGAGTGGAGTCACTCCAGATTTTTTTTCTTCGTATGATGAAAATTGTGAAATTAATGCATTTCGATGTTCAAGTAGAAGTACATTGAACAGGAATACATATATGTATATTTCTACAGTATTACATTGCACGATCCTTTTTTACGTCTTCTACAGGTAATGTAATCTAATAAATTTTTAAATGAATGTAAGTAATATTATTAATCTTCTAAAATTAAATCAATTTAAGTTAACTAGTTACTTTGTTGGCATATGTGTGTATCTGTGGTGATTTATTTGACTGCCTATTCTTCGTTCTTATTCTTTTCATTTCAATCAAATAAATTATATACAATCGAACCTCGTTAACGTGAATCTCAAGGGAAAAAAAAAAGAAAATTTTCATGTTATCAGTAGTTCGTGCTATCATCAGTAACTTATCTTCATATAACTAAACTAATCTTCATTTTAACGGGGATTATGGATACAGTTCATGTTAAAAGTAATTCACTCTAACGAGGTTCGACTGTGTATATCTTTTAAAGTGCACATTTATATAAATATAAATTAAAAATTAAAATAAAATAAAATAAAACAAATTGATTTTTTCATAGATCCTATTGTAATTTTTTTTTCTTTTTATTAGTATTAGTATTATTTTGTTTTTTAAGAAAAAGAATAAAGAACTAGTATGTTGTGACCATCCTTTTTTTTTTTTTTTTTCTGTATTTTCCTATGCAAATTCACTCATTAAAAATTATTTATTAAAACTATTATTTATTAAAATTATTCTCCACGATAAATGTTGACGATTTTTTTTCTCATAAAAGTGAAACAATAATTGTCAAATAAAGTCGGGAAACTTGCGTGATTACGGGCTAGAACCCCTTAGAAAGACCCCTCATGGAGGGCCCTCCTCCTCAGGTCTAGGACTCTAGTGCAATCAGTGGGCCTTAATCCCCAAAGTACAACACAACCCAAATAAAATCGATTTTTTATTCAACCACAATATCTTAAAAAATGAGTTTTAAAAAATGAAAATAATCGATAAATTTGTTTTAAAATATACAGATTAATTATTTAACCATTGAATTTGAATGCATTGACGAGTTCTTTTGAAAGATACCCATATTGAAAATTAGGCCTCCCTCGACGGTACTTCCTCCCCAGGGGGAAAAAGTTGCTTTCACGTGTCCAGTTTTTCCCCCTAGTTGACTATTACTAATTACATAAATGACTCTTTTTAATTTCATAATTATTTGTTTAAAAAAAAAAAATCTCATTGTGGACATTTGTTGAAAATTTTGTCCTACACCACCAAATAGAAAATTTAGAAAAAGCACCTGTTGTACGATTGTCATCAAATGAATGGAATGAATTGAAATTCTATTCATTCTATCTTTCATAACATTTTGATTTTACACAATATTTGTCTGGGGTTTTCATACAAGTAACTCAATACTTTTAGCTATTAAATTATGGAAACGAAATTTTTTTTAAACTTGCGCATGCGCAGTTAAAACTATTCAGTAAAAATTCACATATTTTCTAAGATATTTAGAGATGGTTGCATGCACTATGCTGTATCTAATGTAGTGCTTTAAGGTATTAAACTGGGTTGAATATCCTAAGTGTTATAATTTAAAAAGTGGCAATTATTTTTTTAAACTTTTTAAAGAAACCGTTATATCTTTATGTATATATATGGTAGCTTCATAAAAAATTATTCAGATAATGAGAAAATCCTCATAATCACATGCTGCAGCCAAAATGCATTTAAAACATTACTTTGTACACAGTGGGTGATCCAAAACATTTTGACATTTGTTTAACTTCTCACTGGTCCCTTTTTCCTCTTCAAGACAAAACTTTTGCTGAAATACAGGGCGTATAATGTCATCTACTGGGACGTTATACATCCCAGTAGATTTTGATGAGTCAGTGAGTGAGTGGAAGTACTCTTTTATATGTATAGAAAGGAAAAATAATAGTAATTTCTAAGCTGTCAGAAATGGAGAAACGTCAGAAATGTCAATGATTGAAGAGCTTTTGAACAAATCTTAGAATGTAAATTTCCGTCGTTCTGTACTCTAATTTTCCCCCACATCCCATACTCACGAAACATACGTAAGTTAAGAGAAGAGTCGGGCTTGATAATGATAGGTCAAAGGTTTTCACTGGAGATTTATCCTAAAATTTGAAGATTATTTGCAAAATGGATAGGGATCAGGAAGGGGATGACCTCACAAATCAGTGCATCATACTTTTTTGCTTTGGAATGGTATTAGTGTGTAGAATTTAAGTCCTTTCATTTTAGCTGCAAGTTTTCCGTACCATTCATTTTCATCCCCCCCCCCCCTTTCTGTATGATAGGCAGATTTCTTTCAATTAAAAATTTTTCGTAGTCACAATTTTTATAGGCTACATGGAATGTATACTTTTACTAATATGTATGAGTGATTCTACAGAAAACTTGCGCTTTATTATGAACACAAAACAATAATATAACTATTCTTAAAATTATTTTAAACTTAATTATTTTAATTATTTAAACTACAGTTAAAATTACTGTCAAAACTATTGTAAAAATTATTATTATTATTATTATTATCATTATTTCATTTTACGTGTAAAAGCACAACGTTCTTTGATAATTTAATTAAATTTTTTTAAAGCTAAATATTATTTTTAATTTTATGACAATATATAATAAATTTATATTATAATTTATATATTTACGCTTACCTCTGACTCGTTGACTAACTGAATGTATAACGCTATAATTTTACGCTAGCATCACATAAATTTTACAGCGAAAATTAAAAATTATTAAATGTGCTGAAATAAGTATTTATATGGGATAGATTGTGTGTTTAAATGAGTGAATGATTTTTAATGATATTTTAAAATGTTTCACCTGGTGGTCAAAATAGTAATTTCTAATCTATTATATTAAAATGAATAAATAATATTTCGTAAAGGCGATTGATTATAATCCTTGTATGAAGTGAAATTAAGATATTTATGTTGTTAAAATAGCATATTTTGCCCCCTAGTGGAAAAAATTTGAACAGCATCTGGTTCTACATAAATATAGGCATTATATTCAAATGGAAGTTGAGGGAGTCGGTAGCCCGATTATTTCAAATTTAGTACCAAATGAAAGAGGAGATTTTTTTTAAAGTCCAGATTTACAACTCCCTTATTAACGTGCTAATTAAAATATTTTTTAATTAACTAAAATATCAAATTTTAATGGCAACACTTCATTTATAATTTCATCACACTAGTGAAGACTGTGCAAGACATTTTGGCAGACGATCATCTGGTCGGGAATAATAGCTTTTCAATTTTCTATGTACCACGTGACAAGCTACTGGTGATTAAAATATCAAATTTTACTTTTTTTTTTTTTTTTGTATAATTTTATATCATATTATGAAAAAAAAAAATGGATTTCATCCATTAAAAATCTATTTAATTTAATATTAAAGTATTATAAGACTACAATTTATTAAAAGTATATCCTCTCTTGATAAATTTTTATTTGTAATCCAATGCAACGCAGTGTTTGACCATTTTTAAAGTATTACAGCAGTAATCCTCATGTAAAAATATCCATCGTCCGAGAGTCGGGTCCGGGTCCCCCAACGTGGTTTCGGTGACAGAAAATAAAAATATCGTCCTTGTGAAAACAGCATTTTCTTCGTTCTTGTCAAGGGTAAATTACTAATGAGAAAATGAGACTTGACCCTTGACCATTTCTTCTGCAGTATCTTTTCATACCTTTATTTTTTTTATTTATTTATTTTTTTTTTGGGGGGGGGGGGTTGCTCACCCAACTGAACAAGTCGTATTCTTCCTCTAAATTCTTCTACCCCTTTGCTTAGGAGAGAAGTTGTAAGATGATGCAAAACTATGTACAGATCTCGGAGTAAGGTTTCTCCGAGGTACAGATATAAACCTTATGCAGATATATACTGTCTGTCTGTATGTAAAATTTATGTGTGAAAGTGTATGTGTCGTAGGTCGTAGGGTAACGAAAGAATTTCTAGAATGTGATAATTTGATATCCACTGGGGTTGATCAGATAACGAACCAATTGGTTTGAAGGTCATATGATTACCCTGCTCTTGGATTCTGAGAATAACTTTCCCTTTTTTTCCGAATAAAAGCAATACAAACAATCGTAAACTTTTTTATAGAACAATGATAACCAAACGAGGCTCTCTCTTTCTCTTTCCTTTTTCAAAGAGACTACAAATCTCATATTATTTTATGGGAAAATTTGGTTCACAAATCACTCATTAATTAATATACAGGGTGACAAGAAATAACTTGGACACACATGATACATTATAATTTTAATGCAAATGAAAATATTACGACCAAACTTCAATAAATATGAATACATTATTTTGTCTATTATATTTACAAATTTTCAAAGTGGCTACATTTAGCCTTCATACAGAGCTTTAAACGTGTCACAAAATTTTCGGCTATGGGCCGCAACTCACTTACTGATATTTTATCCCATTCCTTGCATAAGAATTCCTTTAGGGATGCCAAAGTTTTATGAGGTTTAGCACACACCATAGTCTCCAAGATAGACCAAACAGAATAATCCATTGGTTTCAAATCTGGGGAATGCGGTGGCCATTCTTGAGCTCCATTGAAGTCAGGAAAATTTGTGTTGCACCAATCTTGAGTGCCTTTAGCTCTGTGTGCAGGTGCAGAATCCTGTTGGAAGGTCCATCTTTTATTTCCAAAGAACTTTTGCGACCAAGGTAAGACAACATCTTCCAAAATGAGTTTGCGATAGTGGTAGTTACAGATATTTGGTTTGAAACTTCGTCCAAGTTATTTCTTGCCACCCTGTATTAAATTCCGTTTTCACATTCAGAAAATTCATGACTATTAAATTGTTTTTCGTTTTTCAAAAATTATTCTTTTTAGTATAGCACCGTTTAAACGTTTCTCGTTGTTTTAAATGGCATATTTTGTGGCCCTAATGGCCCCCTTTGGCCTTTTACATTTATACGTCCTTTTAGTAAAGTCCCTTTTAGTAAAGTCATTCCTATTCCTTTTAATGCAAAAATTCTTCATTTATACGCCCTCAATATCGGTTATACGTCTTTTCCATCATTTTAAAATTCACAAAATTCCTCGACTGGTCATTTTTTTTCTGTTTAAAATAAGGTCTAGAATAGAATTCGTTCTAAATATCAATTTCGATGAGTATCTGAACTGAACAAGGACACCGATATCATGATTTTTGAATTATTCACAATCGATTAACTAATTGAAAACAAATTGTTTGATGCTAATTTAAGCGATGATGATGTAGAATGTGAAGAAATTATTGTAACTTCCTTTAAAGGCGCAATGGACTGTACCACTGTACTAAAAAGCTTCGAACTTATTTTGTTTGTCAAAATATAAGTGAAAAAGCATTTAATGAACTCAATTCAATTCACAATGCAGTTCTTAATTCACAGACGATCAGCACGCCCCAGGCATGTACTAAAGATCTTTCAATGTAATTAAATAACTATCTGCATTGGACATAAATCGCATAACATTTATTATTAAAAATACGCAATATATATGCGTTCATATACAGTATTCAAGATATGTAATGGGTGATCGATAAAAATCCGCAATATGTTAACTTTATTATATTTTTTATTAAACGCAATTATGATACAAATAAACATATGCAAATTATAAGACTGGATAAATACTAAATACGGATAGTTTTGTCTTTGTTCTATTACACCATTTCTGCGGATATAATCAATTATTTTCTTTGTATCGACTGCGAGCTTCTGTACAATGTCTAAATTAATTTGTTTTATGCAATATCTGATGCGATTCACAAGTTGATCGACATTTTCTGCCCGCCAAGCCTTTGCATAAAGTTTCCCTTTTAAAATTGACCAAAAGTCCTCAATTGATCTTGCCTCTGGAACATTAGCGGGATTATCTTCTTTAACCACGAAGTCAATTGATTCTTGAAAGAGATAATTGGTCACTTTTTTAGCATAATGAAAACTGGCCAAGTCTGGCCAAAATATATAATTTCTTTGGTAATTAGCTCGAATATAGGGAATTAGACGTTTTTTGATACATTCCTCAAGATAAACATCTTGATTGATCGTCATATTTTAACTTCGAATGAAAGGCTTGCTCATTCCTTTTGGACCAATGGCAATCCATACAAGAACTTTGCTTTCAAACTTTTTTTTCGTTGAATATTTAACATCTGGTGGTGTATCTGATATATTGGAAGAATAGAAACGATTATTGCCATTTATTGAGGAATTTGAAAGAGTAAAATATGATTCACCATCAAGTATCCAAGATCTTTTTGAAAATTTTCTATAGAGACGTCCACACTTTGTTTTTGCTGAAATTTGTTGCTTTTCATTTCTTTGTGGAATGATTTTCTTCTTTCGGTAACTTATCTTTGCTTTCTTAAGGACATAATTAATCATTGATTGTGAACATTTGTACTTTTTTGCTGCTTGACGCTGGGAAATTCGGTCCTTGTGATCAAAATCCTTTTTCAAATTTCCAATTTTTTTACATGTGAAGATTTTTGCAACTCTTCCAGATCCAGATTGGCAAAAAGCTCTCAAACTCCTTTCATAACGTTTCAAAATGTCATAAATAGTTCGTTGTGGTATTTTTTCTTTCATAAAATGCTTCACAGTAAAAGATTTACCTGACGAAAGATTTTCTGAATAGAACTCCTACACACGAGATCGCAGATTGTCTTCATTCGAAGTCATATTACCTGAAAAAAAGAAAATATTTTGCAAAAGTGAATATGTCTACAGTAACTAATAAGGTTAAGTAATAATTCACATTAAAATTTTAGCAGTTTATATCATTTATTGACAATTTGAATGCTGTTAAATATATTGCGGATTTTTATTGATCACCCGTTAATTGCAATATTCAAAGTCTATAGAGTATATAATTAGTTCTCAAATCGTGTGTTAATGGCTTGATTTTTCTTACATTTTATAATAAATCTTTTTTTTTTTTTTAATTATTATCTTTAAACTTAAATTTTATTATAAAGTAATATACTGGTAACTATCTTAAAAAACTTTGTTAATTAGCATTTTTCCACAAATTTTGCTTCAGTTCCATTAAATTTGAAGAATCTAAGTTTTATTTCGATTATACGTCTTTTCATTTATACGTCTTTTTACGTCAGTACCTTTAAAGACGTAGAAACGGTGCTTTGCTTATTTCTTTTGAAATTATATAAAGTGCAAAAAATGCACTTAGTTAATTTCTCGCATTTTGGAAGGAAATAATAAAAAATTAACAAATCAATTTTTAAAAAACGATAATTTTCTGAATGTGAATACGGATTTAAAAAAATTAAAAATTAAAATACTTAGGGTAATGAGAATTTAGCAAAAAACAAATTTCCCCCATAAAATAACATAGGGTTAGGCTGGCTGTTGGCCACGTTATGTTAGGTGAAGCATTATATGTGAAAAACCCCTTAAGAAATTTCAACTTTTGGAAAATACCTAAAATCCAGCTCGTTCTTTTTCGGGTAATTTACTTAACTATTACTCTATTCAAATGCAATTTAAAAAAAAGTTGCCCAATATATCTAACATTCGATCTATGTAATAAAACTTTTTCTATCTTTCGCACATGCACAGTGAAAACGTTTTTCATAAAAATGTTCATATTTCGTGAGATATTTAAGATATTTGTATTCCGATTGCAATATATTGTTTTAAAAGTGTTTTTAAGCTTACCTGAAAGAGGAAATAATTTTTGTTAAAAACTCTGCATGTTATTAAAAAAAAAAAAAAAAACATGCTCATTTCCTTTGGAGTTTTAAAATAAATCTTTATATCTCCGTTATTTAATATGCTATTATCACACAAATTCATTCACAAATTGAACTGGGTCTACATTAACATATCCTAAACTTACAGTTTATTTTGTTCATTTAAAGATACAGGGTGATCACAAACGTTATTGATTTTGCTCAAATTGTTACCGGACCCCTAAATCTTGTTCTAAACCAGTCTTCGCTGAAAAACATGAGAAAGACCCAGTTCTTTAAATACCCAATGTTTGAAAACATTTCATCGAAAAGTAAGTTTTTAAATTAAAAAAAAAAAGACTGATCGTTTGCAAATTTTGCTAAACTTTTGGGCAAGAGTGTTCGTCACTGTTATTATGATGTCAGTTGACATGATGGATTGGATTGGGTCGATTACTTCCTTGCATGTCAACTTACGGTCTCTGGTGTTTTTCATGAGTGGTGCCATTATTCTAATTAAGTCTCCTTTTCGTCTGTAAACGTTTTGAGATTCGTTTCATTATTCGAATGACACTGGGTTATTCGTAATTAAAAAAAGTTATTGTAAAATGAATGTTAAAAAGAAATGACATATTTAAACGTAGCAGGATCGCGTAGCAACAGTGACGAATAAACATGGCCGAATGAAATTATATTGAAATTAGTTTATTTATAGAGCAGTGGTGAAAAGCAAAAATTTCGTACCATAATAAAGGAATATAGATATAATAAGAAAGGAAGAAATAAAGGAAGAAAGGAATTTCCATAATAGAGAAATAAACTAGCATAATTCCCATAATGAGTACGAGTAAAAACCAGTATCTTTTGGTCATCGTAAAAGCTTTTTTTTTTTTTTTTTATTTCCTAAATTTACACAAAGCAAGTTATTATTATAAATATTATTTTATTAAAACTATTTTCCTTAATAAATGCAGACGATTTTCATCTTAGAGAAGTATAACATGCCGAATGAAAGTCAATTATATGCTCTTCAGACGACACCTTAGGAAATAAATGTTTTAATTTTTCTTTTCAAATTATACTACTCCGAAAAAAAAAAAAAAAATCTAGATCTGATACCATTCTTGCTGATTCTTATGTAAAATAACCTCCTGAATCCGATTAGTACTCCCATTTTGCCCAGTCACCCACCGTTTTATAGATACACCACCCCTTCTCTCAAGACCAGAGACCCGGGGCTGCTGGCCCCTCCACCCCCCCTCCCCGTCCCGGTTACAAAATGTCCTATTTGAACCGCATGACTTTTCTCTCTTTTATCCCCCCCCCACACACACACACATACACTCTTTTCTTTTTTAGGACTAGGAGGACTACTTAGTTTCAATTTGGGTAGAACATCGTCTCCAGTTTTTGTAGACCAGTTTTGTGTAACATCAAAATTAATTAGAAATGTCAGTTCTATCGTTACAAATTTGGTACCAAATGAAAAATGCGATTTTTCTGATTCCAGGGGTGCAAACAGATTTCCGACACGATAATTAGATTTTTTAAAAATTAACTAAAGTATGAAATTTAGGTGGCAGCACTTCATTTTAATCATTTCAGAGATTTTAAAATGTATGTGGCCCAGTTTTACGGTAAAAAAAATGAGATTAAAAAAAAAAAAAAAAAAAAAAAAAAAAAAAAAATTACAGATTGAAATTAATAGTCCTCCGTACTAAACTAAATTCTGTCTTTGACAGAATTTTTACTTTTTCTTTTTTAGGACTGGGAGGACTATAATAGTTTCAAACTGGATAAAAACGTCGTCACCAGTTCTTTTTTTTAATATAAGGTCAAAAACATTTTCAAAGTTTTCTTTTTCTAATAAAAATAGCTTCTTTTATGTGGGAGGTGGGAATGGCATTATTTTATTGTGCCTTCATTCCTCTTTAGCATTTTTACTTATGTAGGTATAATCAAGGAAAAAATGAAAAAGGACAGAAAGAGGGACTGACCGACCCTTTCCTCGACTGGATTTTAATGACGGCAGCAAATGCATACCTCCATTCCTTTTGCATAGAGCCCCATATACAGTAAAATAAAACACAAAAACGACCTTTATCGAGTTTAAATTATATGTTCCGAATCCGGGAATTTTCTCTTAGAATTTTCTGTTTTTTTTTTTTTTTTTTTTTTTTTTAAATAATTATTTGTGACCTTGTTTTCTTGAAAACCCTTAGTAGACTGATTTTTCTCAACTTGTTCAAGAGCGTAAAAGAAAAAAAAAAAGGGGGGGGGGGAGAAAATGAAAATTATTGCTTGAGGACGCAAAATTTCTTGCGTAATTATAATTTTTGAATGAACGTGAATGAAATTGAAATTATCGGACATTACTATTGAATATAAAAGTAAACTGGAATGTTTTCTTTACATGCATATACATACTAACGATAAGTGTAAATCTGCCAATAACGTTCGATGAAAATCCAATGGACTCTTGTCAAGAACTTTAAAATGACAACATAAAAAGATTTTTACACAATATAATAATCACAAATCTATAGATAGATAGATAATGTGATATATCTGTTTTTCATGTAAGTAAGTAATTTATTTTCTAAGTTTTATTTTACGTTCCAATAAATGTTTGGATTAAATAATTGTTGGATCGCATTCCTGTTTAATTGGTTTCGTCCTGGGTAGGTAAATCGGACATTGAAATCTGAAAATTTTTTGGTTGTATGCTTACAGATTTACAGGAATTCGCCTATTTTTGCAGATAATATTCAACCAATGCCCCTGATGATGCATTGAGTATTGTATGCTTTCATACTCCACCAAAAAATATTTATCTTTTTTTTTTTTTTATTGTACACTTAATAGGCATATTTACGCAATACAATTTTTTTCTTAAATTATAATTTCTTAAAATTATTTTCCATGATGAATGCAGACGATTTTTACCTCAAACTAATATAATAATAAATGCCGAAAGAAAGGCAGTTTTGTGCAGACATGTGTATACTGTAGTATAGTAAAAAGAAAAGAAAAGAATGAAAAAAAGAAAAATGGGTATCTGGCGAACTGTATCTGGATATTTTCATTCCCTTTTAGTACATAAATTATTCATAAATTTTACTTATTAAATTATCCGTATCCGTGTGTGTTCCCGTCGGCGAAAGACATCCACTAGAGAGTAAAATGGCCATCTTTTCCCGAATAAAAAGGAATCACTTTATCACCCTCTATGATCAATCTATGTCTTATTACTACATCTATGGTAACAACGCTACCTCAGGAGCTATATTGAGTCTATCAAAACGTTATTGTGTACTGCTAGCGGTTATCATTTTGGTTTCGTATTTTTCTGAACATATTATCTCTTCTACCTATATTATATCCAACGAGATAAATAAAGTAGAATGATAAATGGAAAGCCTGACATGGTCCAACATGAGTCATGTGACATGAACCAGCCATGCGTTGGTTCCCTTGGTAACAGCTTATTTTCAATAAATTTCTATGGCAACGGTTTGGAGATTGTACGTGGCCAAAATCATAACCGCCAATGTCTTTGTTTACTTATAAGTAGTTTAATATTTTTTTGTTTTAAATCATTTTAGTTTTTATTTTACTTCTTTTTTATTTCGTGTAGTCGAAATTTAACCGACAAAATTATTTGTTGCTAAATTTTTGCTATTTTAAAAGTTTAACTTTTCTTTATAAACACTTTTAAACTTTGTTGAAAAATGATGAAAAGAAAAAAAGTATTTTGTTATTTATTATAATGTGAAATGTGTGAAAAATTATTTTAAAAACAATTTATTTTGGTTATAGGACTGTCGTGTTACCTAATAATCTATATAATATTTCTCTAACGTGGACCAATTTCGATTATATTTTGTCAAAATGATACGATAGTGATGTAATTAATGAAATACGTTAGGAAAAAAAATAACATTAATAAATGAATAATATTTATGCACGCGGACTCAGCTGAAAGATCTAACAAAAAAAAAAAAAAAGATGTCATTTGTTTGATGAGATTATTTTATGGAAAATGTATTTTTAAAAGTTGTATCTTCAGAATCTTTGCAAGCGCCATTTTAAACTAACAATACTTTAAAGACAGAATCTGAATTATTATCATAAATTGACTAAAAAACGCAATCATGAAAAGTGTAATCAAAAGAAAAATGATTATTATTATTATTTTATTTTTTTTTTTTTACAAAAAGAAAACTGTGCCAAAATAAATAAATAAAAAGTTATCGCCAACATGGCGAGATAAATTTAAAAGTCGTCATGGGGGTCTTATACTAATAATCTGGTGTGTCACTCACACGACTTTCTCTTACCCTGAAATTTAATACTATAAATACAGGTTGGAGATTAAGAGGTAAGATAACGAGTACTGTTATGTTAACCTATGTTAAACAATTCATATTAGGCTTCTGAAGAGTTTTATATGATAATAAGTTCTGTGTGAGGGGGGCTACCGCCCCCCTCAACCCCCCGTTTCATTAATGCACCTACATTTATATAGAATTTAATTCGGTTATTAAAAAATATTTCTCTTTTTAAAAAATAATTTATTAAAATTATTATTTAAAAAAATTATCTTTTATGATAAGGCAGACGATTTCCATATTAGAGAAGTAGTTTAACACCAAATATCCAAAAAAAGTCCATTTTATTCTCAATATATAAAAAAAAAAGTACGATTTTTTTTCTAAGTTTTTTTTTCGTTAAAAGTAAAAAAAAATCGATAACTTTGTTTTAATTATCGCAGATCGATGGTTCAACCATTCGTTTTAAAGGTATTTTCGAGCTCTTTTGAAAGATACCCATCATGAAAATTTACTCCCCTCGAGGGGGGACTTCCCCCCCAGGGGGGGAGGTAAGGCTCCTACATACGCAAAAAAATTTTCCCAGTTAACTGTCTCTATTACAAAAAATATATATTTGTTTCATTTGGTTTAGTGCAGTCTATAGACGTTAAACTCTATTTTCCTGCAATTTCCCCCATAGACGTAACGTATTAGAATTCTCTTGATTGTCCCTGTACACGAACCATTTGCTTGATCTTAACGAAAAGCTCTTTTTACAGATTTTTCCGCTGTAAATTACTTTATTTAACAGCAGAATGTGCTAGCAAAAAATGGGTGCCAGCCCATTCTGCTGTGAAAACTACAGTTATTTTTTACAATGTACCTATTAGCCGACGTGCAGCATCGATCAGCATAACTTTTTGAATTGAATCAGCATAACCTTTCGTGATATTCACTTCACATTCAAATTTTGGTGCACTTATATGAGGTGTAAGGGAAAGCTCTGTCGCTTTTGAACACGTGCACTTTTATGCGTTATCGATTATCGACTGAAACCGGTTTAAACAGTTAGGTTAGAGTATGATTGGTGGATTTACACACATTGTTTCGTATTTTAGTCGGTTTTTTCAAACTTGTAGAACTATCACCATGGGTGAAGAAAAACTGCACTTAAGACATTGTTATGTTGTTACGAGTTCTAAAAAGGGAATAACGCGATGGAGTCAACAAAAAAGGACATTGCATGTTGCACGAGTTCTAAAAAGGGAATAACGCGATGGAGTCAACAAAAAACGACATTGCATGTTGCACGAGTTCTAAAAAGGGAATAACGCGATGGAGTCAACAAAAAACTTGTGTGACGTGTTTAGAGAGGACGCAGTAACAGCTCGAACATGCCAAAGAGGGTTTGCGAAATTTCGTTTGGGGGATTTTTCTTTGAAAGATGAACCCAGATCAGGAAGGCCATCACGTGTCAATGACGAAGTGCTACAGTATGATCCAGGAGAAATCCCACGTTAAATTCCGCAGAAGTGGGCTTCAAGCTTGGAATCATCAGACTGCTGCTTTGGATCACATTAAAAAGCTTGGTTTCGTGTCTCAACTCTCTGTTTGGGTGCCACGCAAAGGCAGAATTTTCCCTTACACCTAATAGTTTATAGATGATGAGTTATAGCTTTCCTGTCAATAATAGGAAAAGCAAGAGAGCAGCAGCACACATGTCGGACATTACATGCCAATATCTAATCACTCATATGCAAAGTTTCGCGCAATTCCTCGCATTTCTTTGTAAGAAACAACGACCTTAAAATTTCGGTAACACACATAACATACAGACGGACATAAACAAAATTGTTTCTGTTCTTTTTTTCTTTTCTTCCCTAAATATAATAAATAAAATTTTATTCAAAATTGTAAGCATATAAAAGCATATTGAGCATACACATTTAAGCAATATTTTATAAAATTGTCATTAAAAACTTAGGAAAATTCAGCCGGTGTGCCCTAGTTTCTGGCAGTCCCTCAGAAAAGCGGTAGATGTGTCTCAAAAACTAATTCACTGACCTTTTTGAGATTTTACTCACTTCTTCAAAGTAGAATTGACTAATACTTAAATGGAGGATCAAATAAATAAATAAATAAAAATTGAATTTTCGTCAGAATTGCATGCAAAAACACTACAATTTCCGGGACATGTTACCCCATGCCTTGTAAAATTAGTTGTAATTAAGGCTCCTATATATACGAGCTGGCGCATCCGACATTTTTTTGCCTTAGGGTTGCCGCATGTACCCAGCGTGATAAACAAACGGCATCCATTGTTTCTACCGTCTTGCTCGTAATTTTAGTGAAATAAACTGCAATATGGGAGGTTGTTCAGCAATAAACTGCTGTAAACGCTCCAGAAAAGGATACAAAATGTTTAGGTTTCCTTCGGATAATGCAAGAAGGAGAAAATGTTCTGCGAATTGTCGTTCAGATTCTTGGATCCCGGGACCTAATGCACAGCTTTGCATAGTAAGTTTTATTGTTATTCACTTACACTTTTCTTTGCATTTCTGACATTTATAAAGTAAAAATTAAAAAAAAAAGTATTATTTAAATCTAAATGTGTATTTTAATAACCATAAATTATTTTAAGAAACGCTTTTTTACTGTGTGTTTGTAGAGTCTTGGCGACGTTTTTTTGGTTCGCCAAAGTTGTCTTGTTTCCGTGTCCTGATAGTATTAGGTCGTTGAAAAAACTTTCCAATTTTAATTGGTACGCTCTTTTTTTTTTCCCCCTTTCAAATGTTATGAATTATTTAAGAAACAGAAACAGATTACTTGTGTTGCTTATCATTTTTGGTCGATTTTATTTTTAGATGAAAATTTCTTAAAACCACCAGTGAAGCGATAAAATCGCCAAGCGGAAATGCTGTCCTCTTACGAGGCAAAAAAATGGCGGTGATGCGCCGGCCTATTATTTATTTAAGGGGCTCTAGTTGTAATAATAATAATAATAATAAAATCTTATTGCAGTGGTGAGTATCTCGATGTATGTTCACTTCGCGAGAATCAAAACTATCGATGAAATTCTGTCCATGATAAAATTTAATCTAGTACGACAGGACTACTTATATTTGTATTCTAACACCCTTTCAAAAAAAAAAAAAAAAAAAAAAAAAAAAAAAAAATCTGAAGAAAACAATATTCCAAATAATCAGGAAACGTTCAGCCAAGGCTTGTTGGCTCTGTGGTCAGAGTATACGACTACGAACCCGAAGGTTGTGAGTTCAATCCTCACCGATGGGAAGTGAAAAAAAAAATTATATATATGTAAGTTTTTACGAATTTCACAAAATATTTTAAGACAGAGTAAGAAATTAAATGGTAAAATTGGATATTGGCAGGCATTTCCGAAGTGGTACACTTTAAATTGGTAACGACGCAAAATGCCAGATTGAAAGAAATAGTCCTGTCGTACTTAAAAAAAAAAGAAGGAAAAAGAAAGAAAAATCCTTTGTTTAAGCATTAGTCAATTCTATTTTGAGGAAGTGCGCAAAATTTCAACAAGATACGGGCATTAGTTTTTGAGAAATTGTGTCCATCTCTTTCTTTCTTTTTTGAAGAGTCTCCGGAAACCATTACCCACCGGCTGAGTTTTCCAAATTTTTATAAAATGTTGCTCTTTAATATGCTCAAAATTTTGAAGAATTTTTTTTTCTTTAATTTTATTATGTATATATAAAAAGAGAGAGATAAAATATATTTTTCTTTAGCCGTCTAAACCCAAGTAACAACTTAAGTATAAAGAAGAAAGTAAACAAAAAATCCAAAGGTATGGGTAATGCAATAAGCAAATTAGATGTTTTTGTGATTGAAAGTAGACCATTTGTCGGTTTCTGTTTCGCTTAATTTAAGGGACCTTTCAGTATTTTCAAAAGGAAGCACTTGCTTCCCGTGCTTACGAAATGTTGTAAGAAAATGTAAGGCTTCGACATTTTCTTTTCACATTCAATGCAATGGAGTTGTATTGATATGGGAGCTCAGATGGAAAGAGAAGGTGGGCGGGTGAAATAATATTATACTACTACTTTCAAAATGGAGGATATAATACAGCTGCTCTAGAAAGGATTTTTGTCAGATGGTTGTAAAATTAAAAATATATGATTCAAAAAATATTTTAATTACTTCGGAGATGTTTGGAAGCCGTAAGAAATTAAGTCACTTGTGAAAAATTATAGTTTGGGAATGAAAATGGCTGCAAATAGATGGAGTGGAAATGAAAACAAATAATTACAATATAAAGACTCGAAGATTATAACTCAGTCTTCCAAATGAAACTTTTCGCAATAGAAAAGGCCCCGGAGTGGATCATAGCCCATCTTGATATCGATCAAAAATTCCATACCTTTAGCGATAGTCTATCGGGTCTGCAGGCCATAGTCCGTCATAGGGCCAGACACCCTCCCCTCAAGTTATTAAAATAAAGCAATTCTTAAAAGATTTAAATTTCCTAACGTCCCTGGCACACGTTTCTGCCCATAGGGGTGTGTTCGGTAATGAATTGGCATGCTCCTTAGCAAAGGTGCAACGGAGAATAATAGCATAGACTATTCTCTTCCTGCACCTCCTTCGTACATTAAAAGTACACTAAAACTCTCAATGCTTCGGGAAGGGCAGGCCTGGTGGGAAGACTCAGAAAATGGAAGATATACCTTTTCCTTGATCCCGCACGCGACCGTAAATGATTGGTCACTCTCTCCTGAGTCTGCTGCCTTCCTATCAGGTCACGGGGTATTTTCAAAATACCTACACAGATTCCACTGCCGACGCACGCCCCTATGCTCTTGCGGAGAGGAGGGCACACCAGAACATTACTACTACAGTTGCCCTCTCACAAGTCTATACCATATTAGAAATCCCTTGCCAAGACCCGAGGGCTGGCTGGAAAACATTGTTACGCGTCCTTTCCTCCTAAATAAATTGAAAAGAATATACTATCTTTTGATAGACATCTCAAATAGAACTAATTAATGTAGTTAAAATTTAATTTTTAATTTATATTATTATTATTATTATTATTATTTTTTAGTTAAGTTTTTACTGTATATTGGTCTGAGTGTTTGAGTGTTTTGTCTGTCCTCAAAAAGCATGTGTGCGAGAATGTGAATTTCTGTACTCTCCCCCTCGGTGCTGCAATCAGCCCAGTTTTAAAAGAATCTGACTTGAAGATTTCCCACTGCAAATACAATAGTTTGTTCTCATCCCTTCGAAAGACCATTTCATCTCATCTTTAATTTTGTAGTGTATATCTTTTTTAGAGTGTTACCCACAACTTCAACAACATTAAAAATATGACTGCTTTTCTGCATTAAACAGTTTTCTCCATAGTGCCCCTTGTCGCGAATAGCAAATCCTCGGCGCAGCTTGGAAAATATACACGGACTTCTTGTAGATAGGACTTTTATCAGACTGTTCTCATCAGCAGTCATCTCTGATTTCAAACTTTCTTGTTCATCAGCTCACTTCCATTGTCGGTTTGGTTTTATTCCGGCGTTTCTCTGAAATTGTTCAAGTCTCACACCACCGCCCACTGTCGGCTCTAGGGTAAGGCCTGGCGATTTATGTTTTTTTTTTTTTAATAAACTGAGAGTAGTCCCTTAGAAGCGCTCAACATCACTCCAAAAGTGATGAGCGGGGGCTGCTCCCTGTTAAATTACAATATAAAAAGAACTTTTTACACTAACTTTTAAAGTATTAAAAAAAGGCATTGTCACCGTGTTCTGAGCTAATCTGAAAGTTTCAAATGTCTAGCTAGTCGGGAAGTTATATGATTGTTGAATCATATAAATACTAACGAAGGCAGCGTGGACCTGAAACAATTGGCTAAAAGTACTTAAAAAATGCATTTTGTCACCGTGTTCTAATTTATTCTAAAAGTTTCAAATGTGTAGCTAGTCGGGAAGTTATATGATTGTTGAATCATATAAGCGCTACCGAAGGCAGTGAGCACCCGGAACAATTAGCTAAAAGTTTTTAAAAAATGCATTGTTATTGTGTTTTGAGCTATTCTAAAAGTTTCAAATGTCAAGATAGTCGAGAAGTTAGTTAAATTTTCTGTTGAATTATATAAACGCTACCGAAGGCAGTGGGACCCAAAACAGCTGGCTAAAAGTATTTAAAAAATGCATTGCCACCGTGTTCTGAGCTATTCTGAAAGTTTTATATGTCTAGCTAGTCGAGAAGTTAGTTAAAAATCGATTGCAAGATTTGTACTGCACAAACAAACAAGAATCGAAGTTAATAAAAACATGGTAAAATTCATTTGGAAAATCGGAGTTCTTTTTAATTATTTTAAAGATTTAAGAAATATTTGTTTATGAAACATCCATGAAGGATATGAAATTCTGATTTGATTAAGAGGATAGTGCAATTTAAAATTCATTTGTTAAATTGTTGACTTTGGAGTTAATAATTACTTTCTCTTACCCATAAGGTAGAGAAAGTATTGTTTTTGGGTCAAATTTTCAAAATTGAATTTTTGTTTTATTTACACGTTTTGATAGGTCCCCTGAATCCAAAAATCATGTTTTTAGAGGTTGGTCTGTGTGTGTGTCTGCCTGTTATCAGCATATCTCAAAAATAAATTATAGCCAGAAAGTCCAAACTTGGTATTCTAAATGTGTATGATATAGGGATGCTGCACTAAACTTTTCGTTGAGATCAAGAAAATGGTTCGTGTACAGGGACTCCCAAGAGAATTCAAACACATTACATCTATTTTAACATGTGTTATGATTAAATGTTAATATAACAAAAGTTTTATGTGTAAAAATGATCAAGGGTCTTTGCAGCCATAAAAAATCCTGTGAGTTAAAAAGTATCTTTTCATTTGATATGAATCAAAGGCATTACTGTATAGTTTGCTTGCGATAAAAGGCAGCTTTAAGGGCCCTCTTCACTCAGCATTTCCTTTTCTAAAATCCAATGTTATCCTATGTAAAACTTTCTTTGCACTTAAAACAGTGACATATTAATTGATTGAGATGCGGTTTTTTTTATTGGATTACTCTCATTTCGTAAACTGACGCAGCTTTTGTAGATTTTATGAAAAAATAACAGTTGTTTTTTAAGAAAGCTGTTTTATTGCAATATTTGGGTTGATGCATTAAATGGCTTATAAAAAACTCTTTCAATTTTTTAAAACAGAATTTAAAAAGCTGCGTCAATCTCAAAGAGTTTAATTCAATGCGGAAAAAAATCCTGTATTTTAATAAAATTTTAAATCAATTAAATTTGCAAAGAAAGTCCAAAAATTTTACAAATTTGTGCCGATTTTCCTCTTTGACACACCCTTTATCTGGCTACGCCTCTCGTTCGTGGTTTCGAAGAAAAGATGTTTACTTTTCTGTGGTGAAGATAAGTCTACGCGTTGTGGTTTTTTATTCAGTTATTTATTTTTTTTTTTTTAATATTATTATTATTATTATAGATTTCACCTGTATTACGGATGTGAGTAACATAACAATTTAAAAGACAATCGTTCAGAGACTTATTTATAGGACATATATGATCACATTTTATTTTAAATAGTTTTTCATTGCGCGTAATACTAATATTATATGAATACTTTGTACATAAATCTGATATTTTACTGATAATGCCACGATTGACAATATACAAAAAATTTTTTTAACAAGTTATATAAAACTTTTTACTAAATTAAGCAGATTTTCAATAATAAATTTTATTTTAAAGTATATAATCTGGTGTGGCAACCACACGACTTTTTATTACCCTACATTTAAATTTTATAAAGAGAAATTCAGATTGAGGAATAAAATATCAAGTACTGTATAAAATTCTATAGTAAAAAGAATTTAAGCTAGCTTTACGAATAATTTAATTTGACAAATAATTTTCTGTGGGAAGGGCTCTCAACCCACATTTGAAACTAATATCTACATTTCTATAGAATTCACGACTAATATTAAATTTAAAATTATGTTCAACAATAACTTTCAATCACATTTATTGACAACTTTAATCCGTATCACTCGTTGAAACTTATCAACATTGATCAAACTGTTCAAGTATGAATTTCATATGAACTTTAAAATATAACGCTTGAGTTCCCTGCCGGTATTTAGTTTTTAAAGTTACACTGATAACAGACTCACAAAGAACAACTGTTAAAAACTTTGTTTAATTATTCACGGAATCTCAAAATACGTAGTTATTTAAAATAATCTGGTGTGTCACTCACACGACTTTCTCTTACCCTGAAATTTAATACTATAAATACAGGTTGCAGATTAATAGGTAAGATAACGAGTACTGTTATGTAAACCTATGTTAAACAATTCATATTAAGCTTCTGAAGAGTTTTATATGATAATTAGTTCTGTGTGAGAGGGGCGGTAGCCCCCCTCAACCCTCCGTTTCATTAATGCACCTACATTTATATAGAATTTTATTTGGTTATTAAAAAATAATTTATTAAAATTATTATTTAAAAAAATTGTCTTTTATGATAAGGCAGACGATTTCCATATTAGAGAAGTAGTATAACACCAAATATCCAAAAAAGTCCATTTTATTCTCAATAAAAAAAAAAAAAAAAGCTTTTTTTTTTTCGTTAAAAGTAAAAAAAAAAATCGATAACTTTGTTTTAAATTATCGCAGATCGATGGTTCAACCATTCGTTTTAAAGGTATTGGCGAGCTCTTTTGAAGATACCCATCATGAAAATTTACTCCCCTCGAGGGGGGACTTCCCCCCCAGGGGGGGGGAGGCGAGGCTCCTACATACACAATTTTTTTCCCCAGTTAACTGTCTCTATTACAAAATATATATATTTGTTTCATTTGGTTTAGTGCAGTCTATAGACGTTAAACTCTATTTTCCTGCAATTTCCCCCATAGACGTAATGTATTAGAATTATCTTCATTGTCCATGTACACGAACCATTTGCTTGATATTAACGAAAAGCTTAGTGTAGCATCCCTATATGATACACATTTAGAATACCAAGTTTGAACTTTCTGCCATAATTTGTTTTTGAGATATGCTGATAACAGACAGACACACAGACCATTTGCTAAAAACATGATTTTCGTATTCAGGGGACCTCAAAACGTGTAAATATAACAAAATCTCGCGTTCGAAAATTTGACCCAAAAACAATACTTTCTCTACCTTATGGGTAAGAGAAAGTAAAAAAAAAAAAAAAAAAAAAAAAACAAGACTTCAAATTAAACTAAATATTTTATTTACTCTTAGGTATGAAGAATTAATTTACATTCCTGAGCAAAATAAGTTGTATTAATATTGAAGTCTAGGAATTGAGTGAAATAAATATTTTTAAGGACATAAGCAAGTTGATTTTATAACTGAAGAAACTAAAACTAATTAAAGTTTGCAAGAAATGGGAGTCAAGTGTTTATGAAATTATTTATAAACGACGAAATCACACTATTATTTTCAAAGATTTTGCGCTCTTATTTTGCGCCTAACATAAAAGCACAGCTGAAATTTTAAGTATGGTACCTGAACATGAACGCTGTTTCTATGCGTTCTTTTAGAATTACAGTAACTGGATATCAAGCTGTGTATCGATATTAATAAAATCAGACTTTTCTCTGTAAATTTATCAGGGGAAAAAAAAAAAAAAAAAAAGCGATATCTTTACTTTCCACACACCATAAAATTCGAAAATTACTTCAGAAAATTTTGTCTGTGTGTGTGTCATCGTGTCTGTATGTCTGTAACGCTATTATTGTCCGGGTATCACGTGAGAATGGCTGGATGGAATTCAACGGCGCTTGGCAGAAATTTAGGTCTTTACGCAACTAAAATCTGCCAACTTTTTCGAAATTCCCTCCCCAGTTATCGCCGGGATGGGGGGAACAAAAGTCAAAAACATGTTTGTAAGCATAACACCGCTCCAAATTACTTCACTGTAAAGAAATTGAACATATAAAGAATAGACATGAGTATAAATAAAACGTTATCTGCAATTTAGAAATTTTCGATTATTAACCCTTTCAGCCGCAGTGTTCCCGCTGATGGAACACCTAATTTTAATTCTCAAGTGGAAAAACTCATCCCGTAAATTTTTTAGCAAAAATTTACATTTATAACATATTAGAAAAGGCCCTTTTTTTTTAACCTGAAAATTTAAAATTTCTTTTATTTAAATTTTGTTCGTAAATTCCGGTGGCGAGAAATTTCGCAATTTCCGAATTTTTTAAAGAACTCTACAAAAAAAATGGAACAAAGATGTTAAAAAAAGCTACGAGACTTCCTTAGAAAATTTCCAAAAACACATTTTTTTTTTCCCTAATTTCCGATGTTTTTGTGAGGAGGGGGTTACGAAGGGTCAAAATCGAGACAACCCTTTTAGCGCTAAATTTTTCCTGAGAAATCTATGGAAGCTGCGGTCACGAATTTCGGTGTTCGGATTATATGTATCTATCCGACACCTAAAGTAATGGGATTTATTGGAATAAATAAAACATTGCGATTTAGGAAATTTCGATTTTTAAGGGAAAGGAAGAGGGAAATCAACTTTTGGCGGAAAATTGTTCAAATTCCAGATTTTTAGTAAAATTTTAACAAAAATGGAAAAAAGATGTTGAAAACAGCCATGGGTCTTCTTTAAGACATTTTCAAAACACATTTTTTTTTTTTTTTTTTTTTAAGGGGGGGGGGGGATAGGTATGTGTTGTGTTACAAAGGGCAAATTCGAGTCACCACTTTTAGCGCTAAATTTGTCCTGCGAAATTTATGAGAGCTGTGGTCAGGGTCAGAAAGTTTGATGCTTGGATTGCTTATACTATATGTATCCGACCCCTAAAGTAACGGAATTTATCGAAATCTCCCTCCCTTTCACCCTGGGGGGTAGGAAGCAAAAATAAAAAGTTTGTAAGCATAACTCGGCCCCAAATTACTTCACGCTGAAGAAATTGCACATGAGGAAACAAGATTTGAGTATAAATAAAACATTATGTACGATTTTGTAATTCTTGACAGGAGGGAGGAAAGAAATCGTTTTTTGGGGGAAATTTTCAGAAATTCCGGATTTTTTAGTAGAGCTCTACTGAAATGGTACAAATGTATTGAAAAAAGCTATGTGTCTTATTTAGGATATTTCCAAAAACACATTTTCTTTCTTTGTGTGTGTGTGTGTGTGTAAAATTTTCGATTTTTTTTTTTTGGGGGGGGGAGGGGGGGGGCGTTACGACGGAGCTTATTCGAGACCCTCCCTTTTAGCGCTAAATTTGTCTTGGGAAATCCACGGGATTAATGGTCGCTAAATTTGGCGCGTAAATTTTTTATATGTATCCGACACTTATTGTAACGGGATTTTACAAAATTCCTCCTTTACCCTACCACCCGGGGGGGGGGGGACAAGAAACACGTGTAAAATCTCGTTTTTCCTTTTGAATTTGCTTTAAATTATCTTAGATTGGCGAATTTTGGTGTATGGATGTGGATCAAGTGTACGCATTATTTACTTTGGTGGGATTTCACATAATTTCGAACTTACCCGCTGGGGAAGCGATAAGAAGTGGGTAAGTTGCTGCCGAAGGCAGTGTGGACCCGGACTTCTCACGTTGCGAGCGGGAAAACCTCTACCGAACACATCGGAAAATGACAAATTTCATTATAAATAGATAAATATATAGATAAACGAAGTGGTTGCAATAGGACGATTTAAAAAAAAATCATCCTAAAAAGTTTTTTTTTCCCTAAAAAAATCTGTTTTTTTTGCCTACCCTTCGAAAAAAAGCATTTGGATGATATTGTGATCACTGACATACATACACATACATCATCATCATCATCATCATCATGAAAATAGTAAAAATGAACTCATGGGACCACAAAACATGTAGATACGCCAACATCGCAAAGCCAGAATTTTGTCACGATTACAATGATTTCCTTACGCATATATTTTCGGAAAGCAAAGAACTGCATGAAAGGTATGCGAATCATTTAATTTCATCATGCTTAATAACTAATTTTTAAAAGGTATATGTGTCTATGAGAGAGGAAATGACAATGCAGTTGTAAACAATGGAGGGAAAACGTGGAGGATTGAAATTGAAGATATAAAATATACCTTTACATCCACCCTTAGAAAAATACAAATATTTCATTTATTAAATATTGTAAATTTTGCTTATTCCATGTCTATTTTGAAAAATTCAAATTGATTATACAAACATATTAATAAAATATCTGGTGTGAAACAACAATACGACTTCCATTACAAACTATTACACATATTATATGCATTTTTTGGAGATAATGTGATCACAAGATATAAAAGTGACCTAAAGAAGTAGAAACCTAACATTTTTCTGGTAAGATAAACTTTATACACATGTAAAGACATATAAAACGAAGCGTACATAAAGCGAGGTAAAAAATAAGGAAAAATAATACATATATATATATATATATATATATATATATATATATATGTAGTAGAGTTATTTTTTGAAACACCAATTTTCGAGATCTACCTAAACTTCTGACCTACCTAAACAGGGTAGCAGTTAATTTTCCTCTAATAATTACGTGATACATAAGAAAGAAATGGATTTATATAACAATTTTCAAGAAAATCGTTAAAGCCGTTTTTGAGATACCAAATTTTACCAAAACTCAATCATTGACAGGAAAACAATAATTACATACAAAAGCATATTTAAAAGTGAGTTAATATGGCGAGTTTGAAAAAAAATCCGTACAGCTGGTTTTAAAGGAACGCACTTCCGAGACCTGAAATTGAGCTATTTATACAGACCGCCTGTCAATTTTTCTGAACTAACCAGCTATATCATTCGAAAGGACATCTAATAGAGTGTTTATGTAACAAATTTGAAGAAAATCGTTAGAGCCGTTTTTGAGATACGGACTTACGGTCCCACTTACGGTTTCTGATGTCCCACTTCCGGTTTTCAATTTTCTCCAAAATATGGAAAATTCATTTGTACACCAGACTTGTTTCAATTCTAAAGTTTCGTAGTTCTATCTTTATTAGTTTCCGATACATAATAGCCAGAAGATCCTCTCCCCCCACCCCCACACACACACACACTGACCAATTGCCAAAAACCACTTTTTTGGACTCAGAGGACCTTAAAACGTGTAAATCAGGTGAAATCTCGATATCGAATTTTCAGACCGAATACAAATACTTCCATTACATACTGTAGTAGGGTAATGGAACTAATTTTTTTTTTTTTTTTTTTTTTTTTTTTTTAATAGATTGAAAGAATAAAGATAGCTTTTAATTTACTACTCGCAAATAATTAATAGTGAATAAAGGTGGACGAAATGGTATTTTATCTGGGACGGTTTTAACCAGGTTTTTTCGATTATGGAAAAAAAACCGAACAACCCTGTATCAACATAACTTAAATAACTTCAGGAAATTCAAATTTGGTATTTTGAAATTGATATGTGGCTGCTACTTGTAAAGTTGATCAAGACTGGCAAGTTTCAAGACACATTAATAAGAGTCTTGTATTTGATTTATTTTTACTTCCATTACCCGACTACCATAGGTAATGGAAGTATTGTATTTGGTCCAAAAATTCGATATCGAGATTTCACCTGATTTACATGTTTTAAGGTCTCCTGAGTTCAAAAAAGTGGTTTTTAGCAATTGGTCTCTGTGTGTATGTATGTATGTGGAAAATATTCTAGCTATTATATGTCGGAAACTAATAAAGACAGAACTACGAAACTTTAGAATTGAAACTGTTCTGGTGTACAGATAAACTTTTCAAATTTTGGTGAAAATTGGAAAACCAGAAGTGGGACATCTGAAACCGGAAGTGAGGCCATAAGTCCATATCTCAAAAACGGCTCTAACGATTTTCTTTAAAATTGCTGTATAAACACTCTATTATATATCCTTTCGAAGGATATAGTTGGTTAGTTCAGGAAAATTGATAGGCGCCCTGTACAAATAGCTGAATTTCAGGTCCTGCAAATGCTTTCCTGTCAAAACGGCTGTATGTTTTTTTTTTCAAACTTGCCATATTGACCCTCTTTTAAATATCCTTTTACATATAATTGTTGTTTTCTGGCCAACAATTAATTTTGTCAAGCTTTGGTAAAAATCGGTATCTCAAAAACGGCTCTAACGATTTTCTTGAAAATTGTTACATAAACCCATTTTAGATATCCTTTCTCATGCTTTACTTGGTTATCACAGGAAAATTAATAGTCATCCTGATCAGACAGATCAGTTTTACATCTCGAAACTTGGTGTTTCAAATAAATAAATAAACTCTGCCAATTTTCTTCCCCTTTCTTAAAAAAAAAAAAATCGCTGTGCAAACTCTGTTTTATGTTTTTACACGTGTATTAACTTTCCCTTACCGGAAAATTTTTAGGTGTCTATTTCATTAGGACAATTCCATGTCTTCTGTTAACATTATCTTCAAAAATTCCATATAATACGTGTAATAGTGGGTAATGGAAGTCGTGTGGTTGTTTCACACCAGATTTTTAAATAAATGTAGGCACTATAATTCAACACTATTTATATATTATACTACTTATAAAAAATTTGACTTGTATAAAGAAACACGTATAAATAACAACACAAGTACACTTTCTTTAGAAAACAGAGCTGGAGGACTTGTGCGACCGCACCTGTCCGTGATCTTCGAAATACGATCCCGAAGGTCAAGACCTGTCGCACACCCCGTCCAGCTCTGCGTTCAGTAGTCTGAGCTCCAGAGTGCAGATAACCCATCTCTATATATCAGTAATGTTATAATGTTATATATCTTTGTTATTTTTTAGTTAAATTAATTATATCAAACCGCAAGTTTAATCATAAAAATATTTTCTTTTGTTAAATTTCATTGTTACAGAATTCGCCGATATAACTACTGAAAGCCTAAAACGGGCTGAATATAGAATAAAATACTTCGTCGGGTCGGGCTACGTTATTAAAATACATATAAATAGACTAGCAGGCTACGCCCGCTTCGCTGGTCACTATTTTTAAATGAATAATTATAATTAATGAATTCTCAAAATTGCATTAATTTTTATCATGTGGAAAAAAAAAAAAACCTCTGATCGGGAAAAATGTCGCACCGGGTCCCCACTGCCTTCGGCAGCGTAGACCCGTGCGCGATTGCATATATATGAGCGCCCTAATAATTTTACAAATTCGAAAATATCCGCAATCGATTTGAAAGTATCAAAAACCTCTATGCACCAGTTTTTAACGACCTATCTCTATTTTTATTTTTTTTGCCCCTCCGCTTCCTCCTCCCTTCCCGCCACACCCAATAATTTTAAAAATTCAAAAATATCCGCAATCGATTTGTAGGTATCGAAAACCTCGATGTACCAATTTTGAATGATCTTGATTGATATATTTTTTTTTTTTGCCCCTCTGCCCCCCACCCTTCCCGGCCCTTCTAATAACTTTACACTTTCGAAAATATCCCCATTCGATTTGCAGGCCTCTAAAACCTATCTGTACCAATTTTGAATGGCCTAACTGTATTTCTATTTGTTTTTGCCCCATAGCCCCCCCTTACCACCCCACCCCTACCCGCCCCTCCTAATAATTTTACAAATTCAAAAATATCCGCAATCGATTTGTAAGTATCGAAAACCTCTACGTACCAATTTTGAACGACCTGACACTATTTTTATTTTTTTGCACCCCCCTCCCCTCCCCCTTCTTGCCCCTCCTAATAACTTTACACAATCGAAATTATCCCCATTCGACTTGCAGGCCTCTTAAACCTATCTGTACCAATTTTGAACGGCCTAACTGTATTTCTATTTGTTTTTGCCCCATAGCCCCCCCCCTTACCACCCCACCCCTACCCGCCCCTCCTAATAATTTTACAAATTCAAAAATATCCGCAATCGATTTGTAAGTATCGAAAACCTTTACGTACCAATTTTGAACGATCTGACACTATTTTTATTTTTTTGCCCCCCCGCCTCCCCTCCCCCCTTCTTGCCCCTCCTAACATCTTTACACAATCGAATATATCCCCATTCGACTTGCAGGCCTCTTAAACCTATCTGTACCAATTTTGAACGGCCTAACTGTATTTCTATTTGTTTTTGCCCCATAGCCCCCCCTTACCGCCCCACCCCCTACCCGCCCTCCTAATAACTTTACACGATCGAAAATATCCCAATTCGACTTGCAGGCCTTTAAAACCTATTTGTACCAATTTTGAACGGCCTAACTGTATTTCTATTTGTTTTTGCTCCATAGCCCCCCCCCTTGCTGCCCCACCTGGGGGCTGAATTTCTAAAATTCCAGAAATTGGTTTTTAGATAGTTGCATTAGCTATATTTTAGAGCAAAAATTTCACGTATATCTATTTTTTTTTGTTTGAGATATATAGGATTATGCGAAATCACGTTTTACGCATGTGAAATCACGTTTTGCCCCCCCCCCCCCTGCCCCCTTGGGGACCGAATTTGAAAAATTGCAGAAACCGATTTTTAGACATTTGTATTAGCTATATTTAAAAGCAAAAATTTTAGGGATATCTGTTTTTTTGCTTGAGATATGAAGGATTTTGTGAAATTACGTTTTGCCCCCCCCCTCCCCCCATATCAGAAAAGTAGTATAACAGTAAATATCCAAAAAAAAAGTCTATTTTATTCTGAAAAAAAATATATATATATAATAATAATAATAATAATAATAATAATAATAATAATAATAATTACGATTTTTTTCCAAAGTTTTTTTGTATTAAAAGTATAAAAAAAAAATATCAATAACTTTGTTTCACATTATCACAGATCTATAGTTCAACCATTCGTTTTAAAGGTATTGACGAGACCTTCCGAAAGATACCCATCTTGAAAATTTACTCCGCCCGGGGGAGGGCGACGCCCCCACAAGCACAATTTTTTTTCCCTAGTTAACAACTACTTTTATCAATAATTCATATTAGTTTTACAATCAAAAGTTAAAAATAACTCTCATTATGTACATTTATACGAAATTTTGTCCTATACTGCCATGTTAAAAATTTAGAAAAAATGCTATCACAGCGCCACCTATTGGGCGATTGATCCCTAAATCTAATCAGCACCAGTTTATGTCAGGGTCCAACTAAATACCAAGTTTGGTTAAATTTCGTTCATTGATTCGTGAGATACAGCCTCCAAAAATTCGTGACACACACACACACACAGAGAGAGACAGACATTTTCTAAAAACTATCAAATCATGTTCAGCACATCCCAAAACGTGCAAATCCATCGAAAACCGGAGTTACGAATCCAATACTTTCTCTATATTACATATAGAAGAAAGTCCCCCCCCCCGGGAGGGATAAATTTTTCAAGATGGGTATCTTTCGAAAGATCTCGTCAATACCTTTAAAACGAATGGTTGAATTGTAGATCTATGATAATTTAAAACAAAGTTATCGGTTTTTTTTTTGTTGTTGTTGTTACTTTTAACGAAAAAAAAAAAAAAAAAAACTTTTGAAAAAAAAAAAAAAAATCGTAATTTTTTATTATTATTATTATTATTATTATTATTTTTTATTGAGAATAAATGGAACTACTTCTCTAATATGGAAATCGTCTGCATTATCATGGAAGAAATTTTTTTTTTATAATAATTTTAATAAATTATTTTTACTGAGGGAATTTGTATAGGAAAATATAGAAGAAAGTCATGTGGTGGCCACAACATACTAGTTTAGTTAAATTAATTATATCAGACTTCAAGTATAATTATAAAGTATATATATATATATTTTAAATTTCACTGTTACGTAATTCGCCGGTATAACTAAAGAAAGCCTGAACCGGGCTGAAAATAGTATAAAGTACTTGGTCGTATCGAGCTACTCTATTAAAATACATATAAATAGATTAGAATAAATGAGGAAAGTTATTTGATGTCATGTGAAAATGGAAAAGAAAAAATAAAATAAAAAAGGAAACACAAAAATAAAAAAAGAAAGAAAGAATCAAAACAAAACAAAGCTCCGTCGAAACCGCAATAAAGAACCGCAATAAAGACGTGGCTGATTTTTGATTTATTCTTCCAAAAAGTCAATGATTCGTCAGTGAATCTGTCAATCTTCTCCACCTCCTGTCAAAACCACGTGGGACACTTTTTATCTGCTTTCAGCCGGCATCGGAATTTTTTTTAGGTGAAGAGGGCCCTTAAGAGGCCTCTTTTGGGGTAAAGGAAAAAAGAAAAAGAATAAAATAAGCCTTCTTCGGAAAACAGCTGCTCAAAGCTGAAAATCGTAGATCTTATCGTCACGCATAAAACAGGTGCCTTGACAGAATGCCCCGAATCGGTGTAAACGAGTAATTATCAGACGCCAGTCACTGTTAAAAATTAGACATGCACTTTGTGAATATGGTTAAATATGGCAGATTTAAGTCTTTTATTGCTGTTTTTCGGTTGTTAAAATACACGGATAATAAGGGCTGTTAAGTTTTATTGCCCCTTTTAAGGAATTCAAGGGACCATCAAGTATTATTTTGTTTGTATATTACGTGGGAAAAGCAGTTTCGTGATTTTTCTAAGAAGCGAAAAAAGGAAAGGAAAAAAAATCTTAAAAGTCAACGGAGAGCTAAAACAGCGCCTCAGCGAATAGCTTGGTAGGGGCGTGGTTTGCGGAAGAGGCGCAGAGTTTGGGATTGGTCAGTTTTCCCCCTCCCTAACACGAAGAGCGTGGGGACGTAGCAGAGGTAGAAAATAAGCAATGAGTTTACGATGGTCTTGGTGGTGCTGAAAAAAAGAGTTTTAAAAGATGGCGAATAAAAATTTAGACAGAGATTGTTTACGATGGAGTAACAACATCCGAAAAAAGGATGTCCTCAGCCAGGTCACGACTGAAAAAATTCTACCTTGGCCGCCGCCGCGCAGAACACACAATTAACGGAAAGCCTAATTATCGTATTACAGCACATCAACGTCCCGACAGCCTAAGTCCATTGAGGAGACGTAAAGATGGCTACCGTGCTGTTTACGAAAATAATGAAGGAAAAAGCTGGCAGGACAACTGACGGAGCAGTTCCTAGACCGGAATCTGATACCGAAGTGTCAATGTTGAAGAGAGCTGATGACTGAAATCTCGATGAAACATACAAGAGCACATGGGGAAGCCTCTGTTGTACATATAAGTTAAGTTGAATGTTTCTCTTTTCTAAATATAGTTGTTTTATATTAACTTATATTTATGAGACTGTGTGCCAGAAGTGTTTGTTGTCTTTTAGACCCTTTTACAGTCGAAGATTCCAGCGACACTTTCTGTGTGCAGGTTGTCCTCAGCCTGCGGCTTATAAGTACTGTTTTTCTTTTTATTTGTGTGTTTGATTAACAAGACCAAAGTAATAGTTGTTGGTAAATGAAAGATCAAGTCTAAACTAGAAAGCTTATAGTAGTGTAGAAACTTTGTGTTTTTTTTTTATTTCTATTATAGAACTGGTTAAGTGTATACATTAATTGTTACCAATTTAATGTACTTATTGTCAAACTTGAAATATATTTATGTGGCAAGGATTTTAATAAAAGTTAATTGTTAACTTTAATTAGAAGTGTTAATCTTATTAGAGGAGGATGTGTCTTTAATTTAATATTAAGTATTGAAATTAAAGGAAATTCGAATTAATTTCATCTCATTTATTTTTTTTTTTTTTTATAATTACCTTCTTGTAATAAAATCTTTAAGCTTACCTGGGTTATTTATTATTTTGTTTAATGGGAAATTTAAATGTTTAATGAGTGGTGCAATCAAGATAATTTAAAAATCTTAACTTAAGAGTGTATGTATGGCTTAAAACTGAAGTAAACTGGTCGTTACTTAACTAAAGTTATAGAAAACTAAATTTAAGTTTTATAACATTTTTATGGTTGTAATTCTGGTTAACGGGTGTTAAAATCAATTGTATTAGAAAGATAAGTTGTTTGTGAAAGACCAGTTTACTTCCTTCAACTGTATTAATATATCTAACAAGTCTTTAACTGAAATTTAAAAACTTAAAGTTTCATTTGCCCATTTAATAAAAGGATGACTGTTGATCCAAGGTGATGTTAATATAACTTTCCGTGGTTCGGCTTTCATATAAATTAATGTTGGGTGAATGTCACTTTGAATTTTGCTTTTTGTACTCAATTTATTGTATTTGGTGACTCTAACAGGATAAGGACATATCTATTTGGCATTGGCTGCATAGATTATTTACCAAGCGGCTAATGTGGGATAGATTTGTTATGCATAAATGTTAGAGTTACATTCCAGCTAAATTTGATTAGGAGTGCCCTGAACTTTTATAAGCCGTACATTTTTTTACCAGTCACTGTTAAAAATTAGACATGCACTTTGTGAATATGGTTAAATATGGCAGATTTAAGTCTTTTATTGCTGTTTTTCTGTTGTTAAAATACACGGATAATAAGGGGTGTTAAGTTTTATTGCCCCTTTTAAGGAATTCAAGGGACCATCAAGTATTATTTTGTTTGTATATTACGTGGGAAAAGCAGTTTCGTGATTTTTCTAAGAAGCGAAAAAAGGAAAGGAAAAAAAATCTTAAAAGTCAACGGAGAGCTAAAACAGCGCCTCAGCGAATAGCTTTGTAGGGGCGTGGTTTGCGGAAGAGGCGCAGAGTTTGGGATTAGTCAGTTTTCCCCCTCCCTGACACGAAGAGCGTGGGGACGTAGCAGAGGTAGAAAATAAGCAATGAGTTTACGATGGTCTTGGTGGTGCTGAAAAAAAGAGTTTTAAAAGATGGCGAATAAAAATTTAGACAGAGATTGTTTACGATGGAGTAACAACATCCGAAAAAAGGATGTCCTCAGCCGGGTCACGACTGAAAAAATTCTACCTTGGCCGCCGCCGCGCAGAACACACAATTAACGGAAAGCCTAATTATCGTATTACAGCACATCAACGTCCCGACAGCCTAAGTCCATTGAGGAGACGTAAAGATGGCTACCGTGCTGTTTACGAAATTAATGAAGGAGAAAGCTGGCAGGACAACTGACGGAGCAGTTCCTAGACCGGAATCGGATACCGAAGTGTCTATGTTGAAGAGAGCTGATGACTGAAATCTCGATGAAACATACAAGAGCACATGGGGAAGCCTCTGTTGTACATATAAGTTAAGTTGAATGTTTCTCTTTTCTAAATATAGTTGTTTTATATTAACTTATATTTATGAGACTGTGTGCCAGAAGTGTTTGTTGTCTTTTAGACCCTTTTACAGTCGAAGATTCCAGCGACACTTTCTGTGTGCAGGTTGTCCTCAGCCTGCGGCTTATAAGTACTGTTTTTCTTTTTATTTGTGTGTTTGATTAACAAGACCAAAGTAATAGTTGTTGGTAAATGAAAGATCAAGTCTAAACTAGAAAGCTTATAGTAGTGTAGAAACTTTGTGTTTTTTTTTATTTCTATTATAGAACTGGTTAAGTGTATACATTAATTGTTACCAATTTAATGTACTTATTGTCAAACTTGAAATATATTTATGTGGCAAGGATTTTAATAAAAGTTAATTGTTAACTTTAATTAGAAGTGTTAATCTTATTAGAGGAGGATGTGTCTTTAATTTAATATTAAGTATTGAAATTAAAGGAAATTCGAATTAATTTCATCTCATTTATTTATTTTTTTTTATAATTACCTTCTTGTAATTAAATCTTTAAGCTTACCTGGGTTATTTATTATTTTGTTTAATGGGAAATTTAAATGTTTAATGAGTGGTGCAATCAAGATAATTTAAAAATCTTAACTTAAGAGTGTATGTATGGCTTAAAACTGAAGTAAACTGGTCGTTACTTAACTAAAGTTATAGAAAACTAAATTTAAGTTTTATAACATTTTTATGGTTGTAATTCTGGTTAACGGGTGTTAAAATCAATTGTATTAGAAAGATAAGTTGTTTGTGAAAGACCAGTTTACTTCCTTCAACTGTATTAATATATCTAACAAGTCTTTAACTGAAATTTAAAAACTTAAAGTTTCATTTGCCCATTTAATAAAAGGATGACTGTTGATCCAAGGTGATGTTAATATAACTTTCCGTGGTTCGGCTTTCATATAAATTAATGTTGGGTGAATGTCACTTTGAATTTTGCTTTTTGTACTCAATTTATTGTATTTGGTGACTCTAACAGGATAAGGACATATCTATTTGGCATTGGCTGCATAGATTATTTACCAAGCGGCTAATGTGGGATAGATTTGTTATGCATAAATGTTAGAGTTACATTCCAGCTAAATTTGATTAGGAGTGCCCTGAACTTTTATAAGCCGTACATTTTTTTACCAGTCACTGTTAAAAATTAGACGCACTTTGTGAATATGGTTAAATATGGCAGATTTAAGTCTTTTATTGCTGTTTTTCTGTTGTTAAAATACACGGATAATAAGGGCTGTTAAGTTTTATTGCCCCTTTTAAGGAATTCAAGGGACCATCAAGTATTATTTTGTTTGTATATTACGTGGGAAAAGCAGTTTCGTGATTTTTCTAAGAAGCGAAAAAAAGGAAAGGAAAAAAAATCTTAAAAGTCAACGGAGAGCTAAAACAGCGCCTCAGCGAATAGCTTGGTAGGGGCGTGGTTTGCGGAAGCGGCGCAGAGTTTGGGATTGGTCAGTTTTCCCCCTCCCTGACACGAAGAGCGTGGGGACGTAGCAGAGGTAGAAAATAAGCAATGAGTTTACGATGGTCTTGGTGGTGCTGAAAAAAAGAGTTTTAAAAGATGGCGAATAAAAATTTAGACAGAGATTGTTTACGATGGAGTAACAACATCCGAAAAAAGGATGTCCTCAGCCGGGTCACGACTGAAAAAATTCTACCTTGGCCGCCGCCGCGCAGAACACACAATTAACGGAAAGCCTAATTATCGTATTACAGCACATCAACGTCCCGACAGCCTAAGTCCATTGAGGAGACGTAAAGATGGCTACCGTGCTGTTTACGAAATTAATGAAGTAGAAAGCTGGCAGGACAACTGACGGAGCAGTTCCTAGACCGGAATCGGATACCGAAGTGTCTATGTTGAAGAGAGCTGATGACTGAAATCTCGATGAAACATACAAGAGCACATGGGGAAGCCTCTGTTGTACATATAAGTTAAGTTGAATGTTTCTCTTTTCTAAATATAGTTTTTTTATATTAACTTATATTTATGAGACTGTGTGCCAGAAGTGTTTGTTGTCTTTTAGACCCTTTTACAGTCGAAGATTCCAGCGACACTTTCTGTGTGCAGGTTGTCCTCAGCCTGCGGCTTATAAGTACTGTTTTTCTTTTTATTTGTGTGTTTGATTAACAAGACCAAAGTAATAGTTGTTGGTAAATGAAAGATCAAGTCTAAACTAGAAAGCTTATAGTAGTGTAGAAACTTTGTGTTTTTTTTTATTTCTATTATAGAACTGGTTAAGTGTATACATTAATTGTTACCAATTTAATGTACTTATTGTCAAACTTGAAATATATTTATGTGGCAAGGATTTTAATAAAAGTTAATTGTTAACTTTAATTAGAAGTGTTAATCTTATTAGAGGAGGATGTGTCTTTAATTTAATATTAAGTATTGAAATTAAAGGAAATTCGAATTAATTTCATCTCATTTATTTTTTTTTTTTTATAATTACCTTCTTGTAATTAAATCTTTAAGCTTACCTGGGTTATTTATTATTTTGTTTAATGGGAAATTTAAATGTTTAATGAGTGGTGCAATCAAGATAATTTAAAAATCTTAACTTAAGAGTGTATGTATGGCTTAAAACTGAAGTAAACTGGTCGTTACTTAACTAAAGTTATAGAAAACTAAATTTAAGTTTTATAACATTTTTATGGTTGTAATTCTGGTTAACGGGTGTTAAAATCAATTGTATTAGAAAGAAAAGTTGTTTGTGAAAGACCAGTTTACTTCCTTGAACTGTATTAATATATCTAACAAGTCTTTAACTGAAATTTAAAAACTTAAAGTTTCATTTGCCCATTTAATAAAAGGATGACTGTTGATCCAAGGTGATGTTAATATAACTTTCCGTGGTTCGGCTTTCATATAAATTAATGTTGGGTGAATGTCACTTTGAATTTTGCTTTTTGTACTCAATTTATTGTATTTGGTGACTCTAACAGGATAAGGACATATCTATTTGGCATTGGCTGCATAGATTATTTACCAAGCGGCTAATGTGGGATAGATTTGTTATGCATAAATGTTAGAGTTACATTCCAGCTAAATTTGATTAGGAGTGCCCTGAACTTTTATAAGCCGTACATTTTTTTACCAGTCACTGTTAAAAATTAGACATGCATTTTGTGAATATGGTTAAATATGGCAGATTTAAGTCTTTTATTGCTGTTTTTCTGTTGTTAAAATACACGGATAATAAGGGCTGTTAAGTTTTATTGCCCCTTTTAAGGAATTCAAGGGACCATCAAGTATTATTTTGTTTGTATATTACGTGGGAAAAGCAGTTTCGTGATTTTTCTAAGAAGTGAAAAAAGGAAAGGAAAAAAAATCTTAAAAGTCAACGGAGAGCTAAAACAGCGCCTCAGCGAATAGCTTGGTAGGGGCGTGGTTTGCGGAAGAGGCGCAGAGTTTGGGATTGGTCAGTTTTCCCCCTCCCTGACACGAAGAGCGTGGGGACGTAGCAGAGGTAGAAAATAAGCAATGAGTTTACGATGGTCTTGGTGGTGCTGAAAAAAAGAGTTTTAAAAGATGGCGAATAAAAATTTAGACAGAGATTGTTTACGATGGAGTAACAACATCCGAAAAAAGGATGTCCTCAGCCGGGTCACGACTGAAAAAATTCTACCTTGGCCGCCGCCGCGCAGAACACACAATTAACGGAAAGCCTAATTATCGTATTACAGCACATCAACGTCCCGACAGCCTAAGTCCATTGAGGAGACGTAAAGATGGCTACCGTGCTGTTTACGAAATTAATGAAGGAGAAAGCTGGCAGGACAACTGACGGAGCAGTTCCTAGACCGGAATCGGATACCGAAGTGTCTATGTTGAAGAGAGCTGATGACTGAAATCTCGATGAAACATACAAGAGCACATGGGGAAGCCTCTGTTGTACATATAAGTTAAGTTGAATGCTTCTCTTTTCTAAATATAGTTGTTTTATATTAACTTATATTTATGAGACTGTGTGCCAGAAGTGTTTGTTGTCTTTTAGACCCTTTTACAGTCGAAGATTCCAGCGACACTTTCTGTGTGCAGGTTGTCCTCAGCCTACGGCTTATAAGTACTGTTTTTCTTTTATTTGTGTGTTTGATTAACAAGACCAAAGTAATAGTTGTTGGTAAATGAAAGATCAAGTCTAAACTAGAAAGCTTATAGTAGTGTAGAAACTTTGTGTTTTTTTTTATTTCTATTATAGAACTGGTTAAGTGTATACATTAATTGTTACCAATTTAATGTACTTATTGTCAAACTTGAAATATATTTATGTGGCAAGGATTTTAATAAAAGTTAATTGTTAACTTTAATTATAAGTGTTAATCTTATTAGAGGAGGATGTGTCTTTAATTTAATATTAAGTATTGAAATTAAAGGAAATTCGAATTAATTTCATCTCATTTTTTTTTATTATTTAATTACCTTCTTGTAAATAAATCTTTAAGCTTACCTGGGTTATTTATTATTTTGTTTAATGGGAAATTTAAATGTTTAATGAGTGGTGCAATCAAGATAATTTAAAAATCTTAACTTAAGAGTATGGCTTAAAACTGAAGTAAACTGGTCGTTACTTAACTAAAGTTATAGAAAACTAAATTTAAGTTTTATAACATTTATATGGTTGTAATTCTGGTTAACGGGTGTTAAAATCAATTGTATTAGAAAGATAAGTTGTTTGTGAAAGACCAGTTTACTTCCTTGAACTGTATTAATATATCTAACAAGTCTTTAACTGAAATTTAAAAACTTAAAGTTTCATTTGCCCATTTAATAAAAGGATGACTGTTGATCCAAGGTGATGTTAATATAACTTTCCGTGGTTCGGTTTTCATATAAATTAATGTTGGGTGAATGTCACTTTGAATTTTGCTTTTTGTACACAATTTATTGTATTTGGTGACTCTAACAGGATAAGGACATATCTATTTGGCATTGGCTGCATAGATTATTTACCAAGCGGCTAATGTGGGACAGATTTGTTATGCATAAATGTCAGAGTTACATTCCAGCTAAATTTGATTAGGAGTGCCCTGAGCTTTTATAAGCCATACATTTTTTTACCAGTCACTGTTAAAAATTAGACATGCACTTTGTGAATATGGTTAAATATGGCAGATTTAAGTCTTTTATTGCTGTTTTTCGGTTGTTAAAATACACGGATAATAAGGGCTGTTAAGTTTTATTGCCCCTTTTAAGGAATTCAAGGGACCATCAAGTATTATTTTGTTTGTATATTACGTGGGAAAAGCAGTTTCGTGATTTTTCTAAGAAGCGAAAAAAGGAAAGAAAAAAAAATCTTAAAAGTCAACAGAGAGCTAAAACAGCGCCTCAGCGAATAGCTTGGTAGGGGCGTGGTTTGCGGAAGAGGCGCAGAGTTTGGGATTGGTCAGTTTTCCCCTTAGAGCGTGGGGACGTAGCAGAGGTAGAAAAAAAGCAATGAGTTTACGATGGTCTTGGTGGTGCTGAAAAAAAGAGTTTTAAAAGATGGCGAATAAAAATTTAGACAGAGATTGTTTACAATGGAGTAACAACATCCGAAAAAAGGATGTCCTCAGCCGGGTCGCGTATCTCCGAAATGTTGGCGCATACAGGTCAACCTGGCGAATTTTTGTAGCTCGCGCCAAAACCCTCTCTGTCGCAAAGCAGCCCTTCTTTCCACTTCATTCATGATTCGTTAAGGATTCGAGCAATCATTTTTTTTTTTTTTTTTTTTTTTTTTTTCCCAGGAGAATAAACTATTAAAAATGTGTCAGTGGAGTATCGTAATTCTTAAATAATATATTTAATGCAAAAATTTATTAGAAATCCTCCACCCTTTAAATTTAATTTAGCAAGATTAATGAAGAAATAAAATTGTAATATTCTAATTTTAAAGCTTTTAGAATTGTTCTTGAAATACATTTATTTATTTATTTATTTATTTTACTTTCTCTTACCAACATATATGGTAGAGAAAGTATTGTTTTGGGGTCAAATTTTCGAAATTGAATTTTTGTTATATATACACGTTTTGAGGCTCCCTGAATCATAATTGTTATAAATGTGTCAATGGAGTCTTTGTATCGTTATTTTTAGATAATATAATTTAATGCCAAAATTTATTAGAAAACCCTTTAAATTTATTTTATCAAGATTAATGAAGAAGTATATTTGTAATATTATGATTTTAAAGCTTTTAAAATTATCCTTGAAATACATTTATTTTATTTTATTTTATTCTGTTTTATTATTATTTTTATTATTATTATTATTTACTTTCTCTTCGTCAAATAAAATTGTTTCTAAACCTATTTTAGATTATTTGAAAAGTACATTAAACTTTACATTCTTACGCTATTGATCTTAAGCTTTAATGTGCAATCTGTCATTATAATATTGAAATGCAGGGTGAAAAAGAAAGTCGTGTGAGTGACACACCAGATTATCATTATTACGCATCATTATTTAGTTTATTTTACCCATATATTGTAAGAAAAGTTTTATTTTTGATTCAGATTTTCGAAATTGAGTTTTTGCTACATTTGCTTAAATATCATGAAACAAAAAATTAGGTTTTTAGCGGTTGCCTGAATGTGTGCGTCTGTGTGTTTGTTATCACCATACCTCAAGAATAGATATTGGGACTCGGATGAAATATTAAGTAGTTCGTGTGCTGTGACTAAGAAAAGAATTCAAATTCATTAAGTCTATGTGTGAATTTTCTGGTAAATACAATTTAATATTTTTGGATGAAACAAAAAAAAAAAAAAAAAAAAAAAAAAAGAACATTTATTTTATGTGCATGAAAGAATGTTTCGTATACAATGTAGAATGTATATCCTTTATTAGAAGTTTACACAGAACCCCACAAAAGAATTCAGATATATTCATACAATGGAATTCTTGAAAGGTCATTTCATGTCGTGCTATGTGTTTTAAATTCTGTGCTAAATTAGTACACTATATTGTGTTTGTAAAATATATAGTAAATATACAGGTCTACCCCAAATTAAATAAAAGCATTTCTTTTTATAAATAAAAATCAATGTAATAAATGCAATTAAAGTTTAATTAATTTAAAATTATTCTCTTATTCTAATTTACTTTATCTTATCCGTAAAAGGTCGCGAAAGTATTGTTTTCGGATCACGTTTTCGAAATTGAATTTTTGTTACATTTATATGTTTTGAGGTTTCCTGAATCCAAAAATTATGTTTTTAGTGGTTGGTTTATGTGACTTGTCTGTGTGTATTACAGATATTGAGTTTGTAAAATGGATGCATCAGTTTTTAAATATCACTTATGTCATTGATAAGGACAATATTGCTTTGAAACAATGTAAGTTGTAAACTTCACATGTTATTCAAAATTTACGTTTTCTTTTTAACATGGCAAAATAGAGCAAAATTTCGTTTAAACGTCCATTATGCCAATATTTTGTCGTAAACATGTCAGACTAATATTTTAAAATATATTTTTTAATACACTTCATTAAATATGAACATTTTAATTTGAAACTTTAGTAATTAAATATTGTGTTTCCTTCATTTGACAAATTAGGCCAATACTTCCCACGAACTTGCAATATGGGGATCAGTTGTGTTGGAAATTAATGTACGAAAACAATCCTAATAAAATTAGTCATTTAATTACGATAAATCAAATTTATCGAATCGGATAGAGGGTAGCCTATGAGGTGCGGCATTTCAGTCTGCGACTGTGTTGAGTGTTCTATCATACTCATTCCTTTTAATATGAATACATTTCGCTCTCAATAGAAATTAGTAACAATAAATATAGGATGAAAATGGTTATGCACATCATTATTACTTTGATTTGTATAACATATTAAGTTAGATTGTTTATGATTACTGAAAAACAAATAGAATAGCATTAATAAAATGTTTAACGTTTTATTTTATAACTTTGTATGTTGGGGTTGGGGGGGTGGGTAAAGAATGAGAAATGGACATGTCCGAGGAGGAAATTATACTTAGAAAATTTTATGAATTTCAACCATAAAATTTAACACGAAACATCTATTTTATTATGATTAAGATGCTCTTTAAAAATACATAATAGATAAATATAAGGTGATAATTTATGAAAATTCAAGCACTGCATCGTAAGAGAGATATTTTATAAAGTCGTACATTTTAAAAATTTAAATACAAAATGACAATAAAAATAGTTGAAATGTAAAATGGCGTACTACTGATTTGGACTTATGAACATTTTTCATGCATTTTACTAAGAATTTGTAATTTGTTTGAACAATTTTTACAAACTTTTTGGCCTTATACATGAAATCGGATCTCAATGCTAATATATTACCATTATTATTATCTACTTCTCTATTCGGATAACTATTTCTTAATTTCAAGATATGTATCGTTTTGCGATTTAAATCCTACATTAATAATCAGAAGAAAAAAAATTAATAACAAAAAAAGAAAGAAAGAAAAACGCCGGATGTTTATTTATACAGGTTAAGCGGCGTGAAGTTTCTCTTTGCACTTCCAGATTTGGCGAAAATCGCATTCTCTGGCGAAAAATTGTGAATTTGTTCTGCGTGCGCCAACAGTTCGGAGATACGCAGCCGGGTCACGACTGAAAAAATTCTACCTTGGCCGCCGCCGCGCAGAACACACAATTAACGGAAAGCCTAATTATCGTATTACAGCACATCAACGTCCCGACAGCCTAAGTCCATTGAGGAGACGTAAAGATGGCTACCGTGCTGTTTACGAAATTAATGAAGGAAAAAGCTGGCAGGACAACTGACGGAGCAGTTCCTAGATCGGAATCGGATACCGAAGTGTCTATGTTGAAGAGAGCTGATGACTGAAATCTCGATGAAACATACAAGAGCCCATGGGGAAGCCTCTGTTGTACATATAAGTTAAGTTGAATGTTTCTCTTTTCTAAATATAGTTGTTTTATATTAACTTATATTTATGAGACTGTGTGCCAGAAGTGTTTGTTGTCTTTTAGACCCTTTTACAGTCGAAGATTCCAGCGACACTTTCTGTGTGCAGGTTGTGCTCAGCCTGCGGCTTATAAGTACTGTTTTTCTTTTATTTCTGTATTTGATTAACAAGACAAAGTAATAGTTGTTGGTAAATGAAAGATCAAGTCTAAACTAGAAAGCTTATAGTAGTGTAGAAACTTTGTGTTTTTTTTTTATTTCTATTATAGAACTGGTTAAGTGTATACATTAATTGTTACCAATTTAATGTACTTATTGTCAAACTTGAAATATATTTATGTGGCAAGGATTTTAATAAAAGTTAATTGTTAACTTTAATTAGAAGTGTTAATCTTATTAGAGGAGGATGTGTCTTTAATTTAATATTAAGTATTGAAATTAAAGGAAATTCGAATTAATTTCATCTCATTTATTTTTTTTTTATTTATAATTACCTTCTTGTAATTAAATCTTTAAGCTTAACTGGGTTATTTATTATTTTGTTTAATGGGAAATTTAAATGTTTAATGAGTGGTGCAATCAAGATAATTTAAAAATCTTAACTTAAGAGTGTATGTATGGCTTAAAACTGAAGTAAACTGGTCGTTACTTAACTAAAGTTATAGAAAACTAAATTTAAGTTTTATAACATTTTTATGGTTGTAATTCTGGTTAACGGGTGTTAAAATCAATTGTATTAGAAAGATAAGTTGTTTGTGAAAGACCAGTTTACTTCCTTGAACTGTATTAATATATCTAACAAGTCTTTAACTGAAATTTAAAAACTTAAAGTTTCATTTGCCCATTTAATAAAAGGATGATTGTTGATCCAAGGTGATGTTAATATAACTTTCCGTGGTTCGGCTTTCATATAAATTAATGTTGGGTGAATGTCACTTTGAATTTTGCTTTTTGTACTCAATTTATTGTATTTGGTGACTCAACAGGATAAGGACATATCTATTTGGCATTGGCTGCATAGATTATTTACCAAGCGGCTAATGTGGGATAGATTTGTTATGCATAAATGTTAGAGTTACATTCCAGCTAAATTTGATTAGGAGTGCCCTGAACTTTTATAAGCCGTACATTTTTTTACCAGTCACTGTTAAAAATTAGACATGCACTTTGTGAATATGGTTAAATATGGCAGATTTAAGTCTTTTATTGCTGTTTTTCTGTTGTTAAAATACACGGATAGTAAGGGCTGTTAAGTTTTATTGCCCCTTTTAAAGGAATTCAAGGGACCATCAAGTATTATTTTGTTTGTATATTACGTGGGAAAAGCAGTTTCGTGATTTTTCTAAGAAGCGAAAAAAGGAAAGAAAAAAAAAAAAATCTTAAAAGTCAACGGAGAGCTAAAACAGCGCCTCAGCGAATAGCTTGGTAAGGGCGTGGTTTGCGGAAGAGGCGCAGAGTTTGGGATTGGTCAGTTTTCCCCCTCTCTGACACGAAGAGCGTGGGGACGTATCAGAGGTAGAAAAAAAGCAATGAGTTTACGATGGTCTTGGTGGTGCTGAGAAAAAGAGTTTTAAAAGATGGCGAATAAAAATTTAGACAGAGATTGTTTACGATGGAGTAACAACATCCGAAAAAAGGATGTCCTCAGCCGGGTCACGACTGAAAAAATTCTACCTTGGCCGCCGCCGTGCAGAACACACAATTAACGGAAAGCCTAATTATCGTATTACAGCACATCAACGTCCCGACAGCCTAAGTCCATTGAGGAGACGTAAAGATGGCTACCGTGCTGTTTACGAAATTAATGAAGGAGAAAGCTGGCAGGACAACTGACGGAGCAGTTCCTAGACCGGAATCGGATACCGAAGTGTCTATGTTGAAGAGAGCTGATGACTGAAATCTCGATGAAACATACAAGAGCACATGGGGAAGCCTCTGTTGTACATATAAGTTAAGTTGAATGTTTCTCTTTTCTAAATATAGTTGTTTTATATTAACTTATATTTATGAGACTGTGTGCCAGAAGTGTTTGTTGTCTTTTGGACCCTTTTACAGTCGAAGATTCCAGCGACACTTTCTGTGTGCAGGTTGTCCTCAGCCTGCGGCTTATAAGTATTCTTTTTCTTTTTATTTGTGTGTTTGATTAACAAGACCAAAGTAATAGTTGTTGGTAAATGAAAGATCAAGTCTAAACTAGAAAGCTTATAGTAGTGTAGAAACTTTTTTTTTTTTTTTTTCTATTACAGAATTGGTTAACTGTATACATTAATTGTTACCAATTTAATGTACTTATTGTCAAACTTGAAATATATTTATGTGGCAAGGATTTTAATAAAAGTTAATTGTTAACTTTAATTATAAGTGTTAATCTTATTAGAGGAGGATGTGTCTTTAATTTAATATTAAGTATTGAAATTAAAGGAAATTCGAATTAATTTCATCTCATTTATTTTTTTTTATTTAATTACCTTCTTGTAATTAAATCTTTAAGCTTACCTGGGTTATTTATTATTTTGTTTAATGGGAAATTTAAATGTTTAATGAGTGGTGCAATCAAGATAATTTAAAAATCTTAACTTAAGAGTGTATGTATGGCTTAAAACTGAAGTAAACTGGTCGTTACTTAACTAAAGTTATAGAAAACTAAATTTAAGTTTTATAACATTTTTATGGTTGTAATTCTGGTTAACGGGTGTTAAAATCAATTGTATTAGAAAGATAAGTTGTTTGTGAAAGACCAGTTTACTTCCTTGAACTGTATTAATATATCTAACAAGTCTTTAACTGAAATTTAAAAACTTAAAGTTTCATTTGCCCATTTAATAAAAGGATGACTGTTGATCCAAGGTGATGTTAATATAACTTTCCGTGGTTCGGCTTTCATATAAATTAATGTTGGGTGAATGTCACTTTGAATTTTGCTTTTTGTACTCAATTTATTGTATTTGGTGACTCTAACAGGATAAGGACATATCTATTGGGCATTGGCTGCATAGATTATTTACCAAGCGGCTAATGTGGGATAGATTTGTTATGCATAAATGTTAGAGTTACATTCCAGCTAAATTTGATTAGGAGTGCCCTGAACTTTTATCAGCCATACATTTTTTTATTTACTTTTCACATGAAAAAAAAAGGGGGGGGGGGAATTAAATATCTTAAGACTAACTTTTATGCCAACTTAATTTATCTTAGTGTTTGGTCTGTTTTGGGAAATTGAGGAATATGATCATTATACAATTAAATTAACAAATTTGATACGTCTTTTGCACCACTCACTAAGTAAACAGAATGAAGGCAATGTACGGTCACAAGTTAGGCCATTTAAATGTTGAATTAGGTTTAAGTCAAATAAAAGAACCGTGATGCATGTATAGACTGCACTAAAACAAATGAAACGAATATATATATATATATATATATATATATATAATATACATAAAAACATGTTTCGTGTAGAATATGGTATAGAAATCATTCATTGTTCATTTACGTAGGGCTACACAAAAGAACTGATTATAGTACGACAATACTTGAAAATGGATGGAAATGTACTTCAGGTTGTGCCGTGTGTTAATAATATAGGATTATATTTATGTTCTCCATGTGATGTGTACATGACTTTTAGAAGATATGCAGGGCTGTGAATATTTAAGCCATAACATTCTTTTTTATTGTTAGTGGAAGTGCTTTACTGCAATATCTTACCATGTCCAGGAAAGCTGCTCAGAGATTGAAATTAATTCCTCATAGCCATATGGTAAATATTGTATTTTTTTAAGCTAAATATTCATCGCTTGGTTTTTTGTATATTTAGACGTTTCGAGGCTTCCTGAATACCGAAGTCAACTTTTTAACGTTTGACCTTTGTCTGTATCTGTTAGAATAAATTAAAAACAAATCACTTCAGGCGATCCAAATGTTGTATTTTGAAGTTAATGTGTTTGTTACTAGAAAGTTTAATCAAGATTGATAAGTTTCAAGGGACGTTGGTGTGAAAATTGTCTCAATAACTTTAAATGAATTTTTGAATTTAATAACGGATTAGAATTCTATATAAATGTAGGTACAGTATTGAATAGGGGCTGAAGGGATGGTTGCCCCCCTCACACAAAATTACTTGTCAAATAAAGCTGCTCCGAAGCCTAATTTGAAAAGTTTTAACATAGGCTTGCATAACAGTACTCATTATCTTACCCCTTAATCTCTAATCTGTATTTATAGTATTAAATTTCAGGGTAAGAGATAGTCATGTGATGGACACATCAGATTATATATATATATATATATATATATATATATATATATATATATATATTATAACAATAAGAATGAGAACGAAAAATAAACAGATTAATAATTTTCCATAACAACCTATAAAAGTCAATTTGGTAACTAGTTAACTTAAATAAAATGTTTAAATAACTTGACTATTATTATTATTATTTTTAATTAATTTATTTATTTATACAATATTGAGCATAAAGAATGTATAATATCCATAAGTACCATTAATATGTAAAAATATTGATGTTATTGTTCTCGAAAAATTTTAAAATAAAAAAAAATGAAATTTTAAAAGTAAAAAAAAAAAAAAAAAAAAAAAAAAAAATCAAAACGTTCTTTGTTAATTTATATTTTTTCCTTTTTTTTTTTTTTTTTTTTTTTTTGAACATTATTACAGTTCAATAATATAAACCAAATATAATCCATCTCTACAACATATATCTGGATCTTGGTCACGGCACCAGATATATGTTGTAGAGATTGTTGGTAGAATAGATCGATGGCCTTTTGATAGCCGTGATAGTCTAAAAAAATAAGGACCAAATACGATGTGGCAATAACAATCCAGATTGCTCGAAAACTCAGATGATTATTTTATTGAAGAACTGTTACATATAATTTTTAATTGGGATGAAGAAATTGTTCCACAATAATAGTTCCCCGAACAGTCATGAACAATAAACCATATTGTCTAATCTAAATAAATTTTACAGAAGAAATCATAAGATGAATATATGTAGATACGTCTTTTTGGATAGCAATATCTAGATGGGCACGGGGAGTACAGACAAAATAGCGAAGCTTCCTTTTAACACCGAAGCTGACGCAAAAGTGAACTAGAAGTTTGGCAAAAACATCAATTTAAAAAAGAACTTTCGCCAAATTAGGCCGCCGTAGCAACATCAGTTTTTTTTAAGTCAGTTAGGGAGATTCACATATATTATTTTGAAATATTGTGGCTCAGATTTTTCTCGCCATAAGTACGTTAAACTTTATATGTTAACCATGAGATTCGTTGAATTATTGTGATAAATCAAATAGATTTAATTCTGAAATTACGGAATATCAAGTTAGATTACACATAATAATTCATGCTGACGCCAGATATAATTAGACATTTCCTTGAGTCTCGATGATGAATTGGCAGATTTAGTATTATGAAAATAATAATAACTTTTATTTCTCGCGTTTCAAATCTATTTCTGAAAATGTATATTAACCGTTGATAGAAGTATTAGACTTATTTGATATGCGTTAATTAATCACAAGCAGCTGCAACATACAACGGTACTTATGATTTTCATTCCGTTATTGTATATATATATACATATATATATATACATATATATATATATATATAGACTAAAGAGATGATTCAAAACTATTTTTTTTTTTTTTAATCTGCAATATCTGAAAGAATGTAACGTTCGCTTTTGGAGAAAATAAATCTAATTCTTTTCGTTTTGAAGAAGCCTTTTAAAAAAGGAAAAATAAACAATTTTAATAAGTTAAATGCAAGTAAATTTTAAGAAAGAATATGTGATTTTCAATATCACAAATGCAAAAGAAAGAATATGTGATTTTCAATATCACAAAGTGCTAGATTCACCAAAATCTATGCAGTTCGTGCGACTGTGACCTATAACATGTATATAAATTTTCAGTTCGATCAGATAGGTGATTTAGACGCTTTCGCATTTTAAATAATTTGAACCCATATAAACTAACTATAGTGATAAAGATAAAACTTACTAGATTCCCCAAATACTATACAGTTCGTGCGACGGTGGCCTGTAACAAGTATATAAATTTTCAGCTCAATCGAATAAGGCATTTAGGCTCAATCGCACTTGAAATAATTTGAACCCACAGGCCATAGTGATTAAAAAAAAAAAAAAAAAAAATTCTTTGTGTTCCTGTAAAAAAAACTTTAAATGCTAGATTCATTAATATCAATATGTGGTACGGTGATCTATAACATACGTACCAACTTTCAGCTCATTCGAAAAAAACCTTTATACGTTATTGTGTTCACTCACATACGTATGATGTGGATCTGCACCTCACATCACTTTACGTAGCAACCTTGCCATAGTGTTTTTCATTTAACTTTGCCAAAACTATTTTATCGTTTCCGAACGCAACTCGAATCTTTGGCAGTTTATTTCTATATCTGTGACAATTTTCATTTGTTGGCGCGCTATCTGACAAGGAAACATTAAAAAGGTCTTCAAAAAATATTGAAAAAAAAAAAATATATATATATATGTGATTCTACTCTTCATAAAACACCAGAAAGTGAAAAAAATATCGGCTGAAATGAATTACAGCGACCACAAAAAAGTATGAAAATTAAGCATTTTTGGCGATTTAGCGGTGTTTGGTGATAAGTTATGCGCTAGCACCGAGATTGCCGTGTACGAACAGAACCGCGTTTTGCTTCTCTTCTCCGCCAAGTACTCAAAACCAATCGCCTAACAGTGTGAAATCGCCAAATAAGTTTAATTTTGATAATTTTTTGTGGTCGTTGTAATTCATTTCAGCCGATAATTTTTTCACTTTCTGCTGTTTTATAAAGAGTAGAATCACATATATTTTTTATTTCTCAATATTTTTTGAAGACGACACCTTTTGAATGTTTCCTTGTGAGTACAATTTCATTTCGGCGGGTGTGACGAATTGTGATTATTTATATAAAAAGTAACAAAAAAATACAGGAAAAATTGTTTTCAGATAGAAACAAGGTAAAAGTGACGAATAATATTTAGATTTTTGCATATACTTATAAATTTATGCAAGAAAAATGTAGCTTTTTTTGTGATGTAAAAATACATCAAATAAGTTTTTTTTTTTTTTTTTTTTTTAATTCTTATATGGATTTTCTTTCTTTTTAATATTTTTTCCCATTAACTACACATATTTCCTGATTCATTTATTTAGGTGTTAAAATTTATTACACCACTTTTACAGGTGAAATGGAAACAATAACCAATTAAATTTTACCTCACTTTAATTTACTCAAACATACATTTCAATTAATTATAAAAATATTGGAAGTCAAATAATAAGTTTGGAAATAAACAATAAAAAAGGATATTAAATACAATATTCGAAGATCATCAATCAACTGCAGCAGACAAGCGACAAAATTGATCCACATGCAAAACTTTCCACTTTAAAGCTTTGATTGGAGTTCAGACATTTTCTCAATAATGGTAATGAAAATGATTTATGAACTCTAGGAATTTCGTGATTTATTCTTGATGAGCTTGAATAGGAGAAAAATTTTGCATGGATTCTTCGAAATGGAAATAAAGCATTTTTTATCTCATTTTAAATATAAATTGTATAGAATTTAAAGCTTTTGTAACATGTCAAATTGAAATGAAAAACTTTTTGAGATTTATTTATAGTTTTTCTTTTAGAAGAGTTATTACATTACCTTCATAATACGCAAGCGAAGCGTGACATCACTGACCGTCCGTGGATGCATGAAAAAAATTTCCTATGTTAATCGCCCATTGGATTTTTTGTAAAAAAAAATTAAAAATCGAAGAAAATTATTTCCCGATTTTAATCCCCGTATTTGGTTATAGATATGTATTAGTTATCGTATGCATGTGTTACATTGAGTTATTTTGCTGTCAAATTGACAAAATTTTAATTTTAAATTTTAAAACTCTGTCATCCTTGGCGTTTTTTGTATTTGGCGATCGAAAACGTAATACGAAAATATACATGCCAGGGATATTTTCATAATATGTATTGTGCGAAATATTGTTTCACATTATTCATTTCTCTCTTAATATAAGTTGTTAAAATAAATATGATTTTTGAAAGGAATTAAATATGTTCGCCAGATAATTTGGCGATATTTTTTTCCGCCAAGGATGACAGATATGAAATCTATTCCGCTGCAACATATGAGTATCGTATATCAGACACTTTATTTAGACATTTGAAAACAAATTTGACTTCAAATTATGATAGAATAGTTATCATTTTCCTTTTAATTAATATATTAGTTGGATATTTATTGTGTAAATATCTTCCTTTGAAATGAAATGTTTATGTTTTCAATCGAATATGGAAGTTTGCCATTTTTTTTTTTTTTTTTTTTTTTTTTTTTCCTAGAGTTTCGAAATTTTAAATTCAAATTTTTTCAATTTTACAGCAAAAACAACTTAATCTAACGCATGCACACGATAACTAATACATATCTATACATAAATATGGGGATTAAAATCGGGAAATAATTCTCCTCGATTTTTAATAATTTTTTACAAAAAATCCAATGGACGATTGACATAGGAAACCTTTTTCTTGCATTCACAGACGGCCAGTGACGTCATCACTTCGCTTGCGTATAATAAAAACCCAAGCTTCTGGAAATGGAATTTATCCGCGTTACGTAATAAACCCTTGAAACGTGACAATTACAGGGAAAAATGCAGAATTATAATGTTTACGTTTATGCTTTATGAGGAAATGTCTGCTTTGTATAGGGAAATATTTGTATCTAGGGGAAAATCGAGAATCAGAAATCACATGTTGGGTATGATTTAGCCTCGAACCCAAGAAAACGGATATTATCCATTAACGCTCGATGACGTCATTGCTGCTGGAACAATATTGTTGTGTACTCGGGGTTCGTGAGTTCTCTGAAAATGAAAAGCGAATCTCGCAGGGGCTCAAAAGTTTATTTACAGAATTATCTAGAAGAATACAGGTCTGTAAACCAAGTATCAACTTCAGTTTCACCAGAAAACACAGCTTAAATAACAGCTGACAAGATCAAATTCACAGCATAAACTGTAGCATAGCATTAACACACAGCAACAAGCTGTAATCAAAGAGGCTCAGCGCTCATGCGGTAATCAATAGCTTGGCGAAAACTGACTGACTTGGCGGACTCCTTATATGCCTGCGAAGAAAATTGAGAATGTTCCAGTAACTTCGGTTCTATTCGAGTTAGAACTTAGATATTTCATATATCGATAATAAAGATTTTTCACCAAGGTCGCCAAAAAAAGTCCCAAATTTGGCTCCAGAGCCATTACCTTCTTTGGTGAAGGTTTTTAACATAAAATGAGTTATTTTAACGCGAAAGCAAGCTAGAAAGGCAGAAAATTAACATTTTATAACCTGACTAGGCTCTGTGAATGAATAGAGCTTACGACCATTTAAGGATTAAATGGTTTAGTTTTACCATGCTTTAAAAATAAACATTTTTTTTTTTTTTTTTCATATATGAAAAACTAATGTTTAAAAAATTACGCGGTAAAAGATTTTCATTTTTACGTAAATTAAATATTTTACCTAAGACCTAGCTAGAACATAAACGTCGTCTTTTAGAATAAAAAAAAAAATACATTTTATTTAATTCACATCAAAAATCTGTTCAAAATAAAAATGAGGCTATTTTTTTTTTTTTTTTTTTTTTTTTTTTTTGGTGAAGTTTTTTAATTACACGGCTTAAGGATAATTAAATTGCAGCATGCGCCTAAATTTTACACAAAAATTTCTTTTACCGTTCTTTTATGTATATATGATATAGAAATACAATACATGAAATGGGAATAATATAATAAAAATATTTTGTCAATTCAAACATGACAGGCTTTATTAATCTACAAATCCTAGAAATGTAGAAAGAATGGTGGTTTGGGGGGCTATAATTTATAAAACATTAAATTTGATTGTTAAAATATAATTTTAAAAACATTTTAGTGTATTTTTTCTTTTTACAAATATATTTTATAAATCAAAATTTAATCTTTTTTCCCTGTTTTAAAAATAGCTTGCTTTCATTTGTATAAATGTATAACTAGATTAATTTTACTAGATTACTATAGATTAATTTTACATGAAGTTGTTTAGTGTAAGTCAGTACTAAGTCCTTATATAGTATTGCATATATAATAGGACAGTTATAGTTAAATTTCTGCTATAAAGGAGCTTCTTAAAGCTAAAACGGAGCACATCTCATAAATCGTCCCTTACTAAATTTAGCGACATAATCGCCTGTTTTAACCGCAGAATGCTGTTTACAGCTAAAGTTTAACTATAACGACACTGTATTTATGTTTGTAATTTCTGAGTTTAGTTGGACATCAGTTATTAATATATTTTCTTTTAATAATGCATAAAAAATAATGACATTTTTACAGTTATTCGGTATTGGACGAGTGCCTATACCGAGTATTCGGTACAGTGCTAGTTTAAATCCCTTTCGGAAAAAGGTTTCGGCAATGGACTTAAATTAAATGCATGTGAATAATTACTTTATTCTACATTCACTAGAATAGAAGAAAGTCTTGGATTCGTAAAAATTTTCGATTGATTAACATGTTTTGAGAGGTTCATGGTCCAGTATATGATTTAACCATTTTTAGGAAATGTTTGTCTTGTCTGTGTGTGTGTTACAAACATTTTGTGGCAACTGTATATCAAAAACTATTGCACATAATTTCATATGAATTTACATGTAGTTGCACCTGGCATTAATTAGTGTCTATCACCTTTTTGGTGCAAATCGTTTAACATGTAGCGCTGGTAAACTGCGATTTCTCCCATCTAAGGGAAGGGTAAATTTTAAGTTCTATTGTGCGTAATCGAACAAAACTTAGTATGTTAAAACATTATGCTGATTCAATTTGGGTGGATATCGGCCAGTAGGTGATGCGGCTGTGCTGCATTTTCTACCCGTGAATGGGGAAGGTTATATCTTGGATTATTATGTATATAATTGCATAAAACTAGATATATGGGAAGTCCATTATCAAACATTACGCTGATTCAGTTTGGATGTATATCAGTCGACAGGTGGCGCCACTGACTTGCAAAGTATCACCTGAAGGGAGGCTAAGTTTTAACTCCTATTGCACATAAATGCACCAAACTTGTTATGTGAGATAACTATTATGAAAACGATTACTGACTTACTTGGGTATATATCAGCCAACAGGTGACGCTGCTGGGCTGCAACTTAGCTCGTGAATAAGAGGAATAAATATCAGCTTCTGTAGAATATAAATGCACCAAACTTGATATGGGAGATAACAATTATGAAAATAAATGCTGATTTAGTTTGGGTGTATTATATCGTCCGATAGATGGTACTACTAGTATTACCCACCTTCTGTGATTTTCAACATGGCTACATTTCAGGGTCTGTTGATTAAGACTGCAACAATCTGCATGTGTAAAATCTTTATTTTGAGAAGTTATGGTTAAAATTTTGTGCATGTTATTCGTTCTGTAAAAGAGGCAAGCTTACGCAGAACGATATAGAAGAAAATTTTGTGATGGTCAAAACATGCTACAACATCGTTTTAAAGTGTACTTCGATGGACAGTTTTAAATGCTAATAATAAATAAACACTTAACTGGTTAAATATGGAATAACTTCAATGAACAAACTCTCCAAACACCTGAGCATAAAATTACTGAGAGTTTATGCATCGAAACTTAAATATAATCTGAGACATTTTACCATCTTTCTGCCTAGTGGTTATTATCCGTTAATTTTAAACAAAATAAACCCAAATGAACATTTACATTTCCATAACTACTTAATAACGAAGCCCAGATTCCGCCAAATTCAAGCATAATAAACTTCTCTGTAAACTCCAACAACCAACATATTCTGATATTAAATTAAACTTCTAAGCAAGCCCTAAATACACAAATCTCAATATTTAGATAACTGTTAATTTAAGTGAATATATCAAAAATACTGTAGGAGTGATAGAATCAATAAATATTGATTCTATCACTCCTACAGTAGTAGAAAGTTTCCAAATTTATCTAAAATAAGTTTTAAAATATATAATCTTTAAATTAAATTAGTGCTAAGTTTATTTAAATATGTCTATAATTTCTTCTTTGCTGTACTTAAATTTAAGAATTCATCAGAACCGACCATATAAATTATTGAAATACAGATTTATTACACAATTATTTGTTTTATATTGTTTAACATTTAATTTACTCAAATTCAAAAGAAAATACCAATAAAGGCCATGCACTAAGTTTTAAAAAAGAATGATTGAAATTCTTCATTAAAAACTAATATTTTATGGCCATCACAAAACTTACTTCTATATCTTTTTTTTTTTTTTTTTTTTTTGGAGACTACCCTGGTCTATGGATCCGAAGGCAGAGACGGTATATATTTACTATACCGACGACTCAAAAACTGAGGACGGCAGAGTGGGCTGCGCATTCCTGGGATCTTCGATGGAAATATCGTTTCGGAGTGCTAGTTCCGTCTTACTGATCACAGCACTGTTTTTACAGCTGAAGTCCTAGCGATTAAGGAGGCAATTACGGATGCAGTGAATATGGGAATCAGTGAGCTGGATGTCTACTCTGACTCCAGATCAGCGCTGCAAGAGCTTTACGGCTTAGTGCCAAAACACATGGCCGTAGCTGAGATTAAGGACTTTGTGAAATGGAAAGAGGTCAAAGACTTTATGCGCTGGATCAAAGTTCACGTCGGTCATCAATACAATGAAACAGCGGACTTGTCCGCCAAAACAGCTGTTTGGAGGGACAGCGTTGACATACAAGTGAGACTTAGCAAATCTCATGTTAAAAGCATAGTCAAAGGCAGAACAATTAAAGCATGACAAAAATTCTGGGAGGACTCAATTGTGGATTCACGCATGGAGTCTTCCCGAAGGTCGGCACGGGCCGAATTCAAGCCGACTTCTTCGTCAACCAGGTCTTGACGGGACATGGCTCATTTGGGCCCTACCAACAACGTTTCTTCCAGAAGAATCCTGCATATATCTGCGGGACAAGTGCCAGCTCAGTCAGAAATGTTCTGTATGAGTGCGTCCACTGGAGGTCAGCAAGGGAGAAGTACTTCCCCTCGGACTTCCAGTGTGGAACGGGATCTGTACCTGGATTACTACTGTAAGAAAGGGATCGCGATTATAATGTCCGATCTTTTTTGCTGGGCATTAGACCAGCATGGTGGAGGGGCCAAAATGGTCGAAGAGCCCGAACTCGAACCTCAACCTCTTAGGAGGAATCCAAGAAAGCAGGGAGCCTCGGCTCCCGCTCCAACTGCCTAAAGTGTTGGTCTCGAACGCAGAGAATACTAGTTCTCGTTTCGCCAATGCAGAGTCGAATGGGGTTTTCACTTCGCCCACTCGAGGGTTTTTCCCCGCTGATACCAAACAGCCAATCCTTCTAAGTACCTTTGGCATCTCTGGATAAGGCAATTCTATGATAAGTTGTAGCATAAAAGTGGTTGAGTGAGTCTTATGGTGCATGACCTGAGTGGAGTCTGTCGTGCGTCAGTGGAGGATGGCCTATACAAAGGAGAAGCGAGTGCAGATCCGCCTAGTTGGCGCAGTTGGTGCAGATCGGCTAGTGTGGTGAACACTGTTGGGAGCGCGGCTTAAAGGACGGCAGATGACGTCCTCAGAGGGTAAACTGGCATCTCTGACCGCCAAATCGTGGAGTTACCGGAAGCTGAGGCAGCCGGGCTCGAATTTGACTAGTTCACAAAGCTGGTCCGGAGAGATGACAGAGGTTTCGTAATCCTTGTTTACAGTCCATATTTGTGCTAATATTTGCTGTTTTACTGCAGTTATGTTGCTATCGTAGCCGTTGAGACTTTCTAGATTTTGGACCACATAACATAGACTGTATGGGTTTGTTAAAGCCTGGGCCAGTTCGTGGTGAGGCGCTTGCGTCGGTTCCATATATTTTTATATAAGGTGTGCCCAAATGAAAAGGAGACTTTAGCTCTAACGGCGTTATATCAAATCCCAGTGAGTTAATGTGTTAGCTGATAGATGGCATGGTAGTATTACTATAGATGCACATGCGTAGTTAATGGCTACGCATCAATATCCTCATTGTTGAAGAGTCATTTCATTTCCGCAGTTCGTTGCATGATAGATTCCTCCAGATCAGCACAAAGAGATCGGCTGTGAATGAGCTCATACAGCAGAATCGCTGGATCACCACACGTGAAATTACTGTTGAACTGTCAATAAGCAAAGGAACTGTGCATCACATAATCCACAAAAGGCTTGGTTATGGCAAAGTTTGTGCACAATGGGTGCCCAAGCATCTGTCAGAGAATCAGAAGACGGAGAGAAAGGGTGTTTTCCTGACCCATCTGTTGAGCCATCCACTCCCATCCTACGCGCTGGGATCAGTGTGTCAATGCCAATTATTTATAGTTGTACTATTCCACATGAATTGTAGTTATAATATTGTTATTAAAATTTCTTCACATATAACTTTTGTCTCCTTTTCATTTGGGCACACCTTATATAACAGCTCCGTTTATTGTTTAACATGCACAAAAGTTTAATCGTAGATTTCACAATCAAGATTTTACACATGCAGTTTGGTACGATTTTAATCGCAACATGCAATGCATAAAACAGTCTTTGTTGGATTATATACAGGGTTAAGGCGGCTGGAACCGAATTTAAAATCAAAGGCTCGGATATTTATTTTTTCGGGGATTTCAAGATAGGTCATCTTCATTTTTTATCTTTTCCATTCGATTGTTTACACATCATAAACACAAAAAACATTAAACTCGTTTACAACTATTTCAACACGAATTTATAGATGAGAAGGCTCAATTTTTAACCAAATGGAAATATTGCTAGAAGTAATAGTGAAGTTTGCGTTTTGCCGGTCCGGTAGGTTTGAAAAATTGGTTTTTTCTTTGCCAGCTTGATAGAAAATTTGTTTTTGTTTCGTCGATCGGGCTTGACCTATTTGAAAATTTCTCTCTGTTTTGTCGGTCCGGAGACTGACAGTTCGTAAATTTTAAAATATCAGTGCAATGTGATCTGAAAGAAAGTGACATTTTAATTAACATTAAATAATGCATAAATAAATAAATAAATAAATAAATAGTTTTATTTTCAAATAAAAACTTCAATTCAACGGATATGGATAATAGACATATATGTTACCATTTCAGCTCAATTAAATGATAGAAAGTGGTTTTAAATTCAAAAAGAATTTTGAATTTCACACTCTACAAATGTCGCACTCTACATAGATAATGTATTACAATTTTACAGTCGGTAACAAAAGTCTCTAAACACTAGCAAAAATTCCTATATAAAAAAAGTACACTTAATACAGTTTTGTTAAATAAATCCTGGTCGAATCCTGTTTTTAAGCTGACTAAGAAGAGGATTCGACAAGGATTCATTTAACAAAACTGTATAAAGTGTACTTTTTTAACATAGGAATTTTTGCTAGTGTTCGGAGACTTTTGTTACCGACTGTAAAATTTGTTTGGGAGCAAATTTTAAATGTATAGTTTAAAAAAAAAAAAAAAAAAAAAAAAAAAAGTAGGGGAGAGTGGGGTTGAATGGGACGCAGGATGAATGTGACAATAGTAAAATCTTTATGCTTTGCAAGCACCGGAAACTTGACAATTTTTCTGATATATGGCAGCACTGAGGTCATTCATCAAGTGTAGTTTCAGAATTGTGCTATTCATAGAGAGGAAAAAAATTAAAGTGTCTTTTTCAGCAGCCAAACTAAGTTTTTACTGATTCAGTTAGGTAGTAGTTAAGAAATTGACTATTTGCTTAAAGTTAATATAACTCTTATAGGGTGAAAAGGCATAATCTTTTATTGAGTTTATGTTATTCAAGAAGAATATTGACAATTGTTCATTAAGCCTATTTCCTGTTTTATATGATCATGTGATGGTTGGGATGAATGGGACAGTTTAAATGGGGATGAATGGGACATTCCCCACTATGTACTAATTTAAAATTTTACACAAGAATTATATTAAAAGGTAAATTATCCATATCGATTATCAGGATTCTTAATTTTGTAGACTTAAAAAAAAATTTGAAATTACTTGTTCTGATTTTTGTTTATAATAATTATAATTAAAAAAATTATAAGTTAGAATATTCAATGCAAATTAAATCAATAATTAAAATAAATAAATAAATAAATAAACTAATAATAATTTGATTAAAATCACAATTTCAATCAAGCTAATTAAATAAATTCTGGTGATTATTAATGTAATACAGAATAGAATGTTGGTTTTCCCGATTAGTCGGAAACAAAAATTTTTCTGGATAATTTGTTCTCTATTATAATGATTTATCTCTTTCTAGTGTCTTTCATAGCTATTATGTGATTCAAGTAAGGGAATTCGTCACATTAAAATAAGTCGACAGGCATGAACACCTGCTATAAAGTAAATAATGGTACTCAAGTTACTGCTGCAAGAAAATTAATTATGTTTGATCCTGACCCCTCTCTGGAAAACATTAAATTAAATCTATATCAATAAAAGCAAACCTTTTCAATAGAAAGAATAACAATAAACTAAATCCGCAGAAGGAAAGAAAATAATAAATTAAAGCTATATGAATAAAGGCAGCCTTTTTCAAAAGAAAAATATCATTCCTAATCTTTAATACCTAATGGAGAAAAGAAAATAAAGGAAAAGATATTTATTCAATCAGGCAAAATTAGCTTATTCAACAAAGACTAAATTGCATCTCAAAAAAGTGTGCCAAGTTTTGTTTCTCTCTCTGCATTCATCAAGGTCAAGAGCAGATGTTTCTTCAATTATCAAGTGTGGGAAATCAAGGTCAATGGCCTCATTCAATGGATTGAGAATGATTAAAACCAGATGTATAAATCAGAAGTGTTAAAGTCATTTCATTTTGTTTTGCTGACAGAAAAGTAAAAAAAATTTTTTTTTTTTTTTTTGTTATGACATTCACGGAAGAAAAGTAAGTAAGCAAATGATTTATTTATTTTAAAATAAAGAGGAACTTTAATCAAAAAAAAAAAAAAGTAATAATAATAATAATACAATAAGTATTTTTTAATGTGTGTTAATTACTATATTAAAAATGAGTATTTTTGCAGTTCTCCCATATTTAATAATGAACTTTTATTATATTTAAGGAGTATATAAATTATTTTTGATTGTTCATTTTCTGCATAAGTATTTTAAAAATTTTTTGATATTTTCAAAGTTAAAGTGTATTATTTTCTGAAGTTTTATTTTTATTTGAAATTTGCATATTATTATGTTTAAGAGTTATCTAAATTAGTGGTGGTTTTTAATGTCTGCATAATTATTTTTAAAAATTGATATTGTCTCAAAGTTGGTGTTATTTTCTAAATTTTTATTTTCATTTGAAACTTGAATATATTTCATAAAGGTTCAATTTCTTTGAAAAAAGAAAAGAAAAAAAAAATTTTTTTTTTGAATTTTCTAAATTTGAAGTTAAAAAATAGAAGTTAAGATGGCCAAGGACCCACCCGAAGATCCAGTGGTCCCTGAGAATACAGGTGGAGATAATTTAGGTGCCATTTCAGAGACGGAGCAGGGTAATTTAAGTGAATTAAATAACTCTTCCTCTTCTACAAACACACCGGTAAAAGAGGAAAATGTGCTTATTGAATTTTGCCCTGAAAATGGAATGTTATGGACGGCGTGGTTACCGTATTTTGACGCGTGGTGTCAGGAGAATAAAAAAGACGCGATTTGGAAGGTTAGGAACATACAAAGGTTTTTAAAGGGGAGAGCCCTAACAGTTTATGTTAATAATAGCTTAAATATGATGCACTGGGAAGAAGTTGTAGAAATTTTTAATGAGCAATTTACTACACCTGGAGAGACCTCTTTAAATGATTTTTCAAGTATTGTATTCAAACAGGGTGACAATGTTATAGATTACTACCACAAGAAACTTCAAGTGGGACGAGCTTTAGGTCTAGAACCTAAATTCTTGTTGGACGGATTAACAGACGGATTGCCATTAACATTAAAACAACTTGTGGTGGTTAATTCCCCGAAAAGCCTAAATGAATGGAGGGATTTGGTTCATCGCTTAGATAAATTGCAACTATCAGGAAAATCAGCTGACCCCCTCCCACCTAAGTCGCCTGATCAGTATCCAAAATATAACTATTCGCAAGTATTCAATAGGGTCCCTGTACAATACAACCCCCGTCCACAACCGTGGAGTTATCCATTTCCTAATGTAAATAGACCCCATATTGGATACTCTAATCAAAATCAACCCACTAGGACTCATGATAACCGACCCAATTTACGAGGGCCTAGACCCCAGCAGTCAAACGCAAATGCACGGCTACATTTTCAAGGACCTTTACCTCCTTTTCCATGTAAATATTGTACTAAAATTAACATCCCTAACGCGTTTCATTGGCATAGAGAATGCCCTTTCAAGCAGGAACAACCGACTCATACCTCAGAAGAGTCCACAGTAGGAAACAGTACGACAGAAGGTGTAAATAACACAAATTGACAGTTTGTTGCGACCGGTCGCATAATTCAAAATAAGGGTACCCAAAGAAAGAATCAGCAAACAAGTCAAAGTGTTAAAAAACCAAGCTCGTACTCTAATCCTATTCCCTTAATTTTCGACACAGGCAGCAGTTTAAGTATTCTTCCTCAACATTTTGTTCAGAAATATCGACTTCCCACAAAAAATATCTCGCCAATAAATGTTGCACAAGGGATGTTGCAGATTACCAAAAAATGTTCCCTGTTATTACAAATAGGTAATATTACAAAAAATATTGATATGTTTATTTTGAATAATAACTTACCATATGCTCTCCTTAGCTTAGATCATTGTGGACTATTTGAATTAACTTTTGATTGTGCTAAAAAATGTGTAACACAAAATAACAATATTTTACCATTGTTAAAAAATATACCAAGTTGCTCTCAAACCTTACATTTACTTCCTGAAAGTGAAAATACAATTAGAAATGAAAATGTTAATGTTCAATCAAATAATAGGGTAGAGAAGATAGAGTACACTCCTGCCACTGAGGAAAACCACGTAACTCCTCAGTCTGCTAGAGAAGGAAAACTTCCTACTTTATTATCAAAATATGTCAAAATTTTTGCTAAATCAAAATATGACGTTGGAAGAATTCGTATGGAACCCCAGAGAATTTATTTAACTTCTGATTTACCTATTTCACTCAGAGCATATAGAACTTCCCCTAAGGAAGAAGAAGAAATTAAAACCCAAATTCAAAATTTATTACAGGCAGGTATAATAAAAGAAAGTTGTTCCCCTTATTCGGCACCTGTAACCCTGGTGTATAAGAAGGAAGAAGGAAAAAAGAGTCGATTATGTGTTGACTTCCGTAAACTTAATTCGATAAGAAAAACCGATGCTGAACCACTTCCCCGAATAGATACTTTATTAGATAAATTAGCTAAAGCAAAATTCTTTTCCACCCTCGACTTGGCAAGTGGATATTGGCACATTCCTATCCACCCAAGAGATACTGAAAAATTGGCCTTTGCTACAACTTTTGGATTATATGAATGGAAATACCTGCCCTTTGGCCTCAAGAATGCCCCCGCTATCTTCAAACGAACAATTAGAAGAATCTTAAATAAATACAAAATAGATTTTGCATGTAATTATTTTGATGATGTTGTATTTTCACAGTCAGAAGAAGAACATTTCAAGCACTTAGAGCAACTTTTTGAAATCTGTGTTAAAGAAAACTTAAAATTAAAATTATCAAAATGTAATTTTGTCAAAACAAAAATTAATTTTCTAGGATATGAAATTACTAATGGACTTATTACGCCTGATAATCCCAATATTGAGGTCATAAAAAATTTGAAACCGCCAAAAAATGTCAAGGAATTACAGAGAGTTTTGGGATCCGTAAATGTCTATGCTAGATTTATTCCACAATATGCAAAAACTAGAGCTCCATTAAATAATTTGCTAAAGAAAAATGTCCCCTATGCTTGGGTCCAAAAATGCGAAAATTCCTTCCAAAAATTAAAAAATGCTCTAATAAGTAAACCCATTTTAAGACTCTATGATCCCAAAAGTCCCTGCCATTTATTTGTTGATGCATCGAGTCATGGTGTGGGATGTGTTGTTAAGCAGGCAGATGAGAAAGGCACTTTACATCCAATAGCATATCATTCTAGAAACTTACGTAATTATTAAAAAAATTATGCCATTACTGAATTAGAATGTTTAGCAATCATTGATGCTTTAGATAAATTTTATCATTATTTGCACGGTCAAAAATTTGTCATACATACAGATCATGCGGCTCTCACTTGGCTAAAAAATGTTAAACATTTAAGAGGAAGATTATTCCGCTGGTCCCTTAAACTTAGTATGTTTGACTACCAAATTCAATATCAAAAAGGTTCAACTAATATTGAAGCTGATATGTTATCCCGATTGCCTGTTTTAGAAAATGCGTCACACCATGTACACCTCCTTGACTTAAATGAAATTAAAGACAATCAGAAAAAAGAAAACATAATTATTAATGGTAAGAAAATTATGGAAATTGATGATGTAAGTGTAATTAAAAAGAAAGGTTTGTATAAGATAATAGTCCCTATGTCATTAAGATTATCCCTACTAGAGAAAACCCACACTCAATTTGGACATCCTGGAATTTATAAAATGGTAAATTTAATTACACCCCAGTATTATTGGCCTAATATTAATAAAGATATTGAAAGTTTTGTGAAACATTGTCATATTTGTCAATTAAACAAAAAATGTAAACAAAAAAGATTTGGCTCGTTACAAGAAGTACCACCAACAGATAAACCTTTTGAATGTTTGTCTTTGGACACTGTTGGTGGACTTAATTATTATAATTCTACAAAAAAGTATTTGCATTTGGTCGTGGACCATGCAACCCGTTATGTGTGGGGATTTCCATCAAAAAGCGTTACCACTGAAACTTATACAAACTTTTTAAAACAATTATTTCAAATTCAAGTGCCTAAAAAATTGTTAACGGACAGAAATGCAGCATTCACTTCATCCCGTTTTAAAAAATTTCTTCGAAATTATTATGTTAAACACCTATTAACAAGTTCATCCCGAGTGCAACGGGAAAGTCGAGCGGTTCAATCAGACTATTGTTACGCGTTTAAAGTGTAAAGTTAATTCTTCTTCAAACAAAATTCCCTGGACTAAATTACTTGAAGAAGTTTTAAATCAGTATAACTCTACACCTCATTCAGTAACTCAGTTTCCACCTAAATATTTATTATTAGGAGAATTACCATATGACCCCTTATTGGCAAATAATAATTACTACCCTTCAGTTGATGAAGCTAGAAAAATAGCAAAAGAAAAAACAATACAATATCATAATAAAAACAAAGTCAGATATGATGCTCGATTTCTCCCTGTGGAATTTAAAGTTGGAGATGAAGTGATTTATGAGGAATTTCAATATCCAAACACGCGTAAATTGAGTTCACCTTATTCAGGCCCATATAAAATCTTAAGACAATTATCTAACGTTAATTTTGAGATAGACAAACCCAGCCTTCATTTTAAGAGAAATTCAGAAATTGTCCATTCATCTAAGTTAAGATACTATAATAATCCTAAAAATTTCAAATTAAGTCATGAATAAATTAGTTAGATATCAGCTTCCACTCCCAAGTTTTTTTTTTTTTTTTTTTTTTTTTTTGCTTTCCTATTTCCCCATACGCGTTGGATGAGGATCCTAGCTGAGTTAAGGAAATCGGAGGGATGTCGGGAGACATATCTTCCTTTCTTTGACTCAGTGGCACTAGAATGCCCTTAACTTTTCTTTTTTACAAATATACCTTTTTGGTTTATTTAATTTTTTTTCTTAAATATCATGTAGATGGTTTCGTGAAATGAGGATCCTCCGCTCCTAAGCCCCCTTTCTATAAGCAGTCTGTTTTCTCATGGTCTCCTGATCTTCACCATTGTGATGTGTTCGGAGAACACGGGAAAACTGATTTGTTTTCCCTCTCTGTAGAAGCTAGCCAGTTTCCACCTTTATCCCAAATTACTTTTGGAAAGGCTTGACATTCTCAGAGTTTCAAGGGTTAATGTACCCACCATATAATTTTTGTGGATTGTCAAACTTGAAGTTTATAGCAGTCTGTAATACTTTGAAAACAAATAATTACTCAAACAAAGTAATTAACTTGGTTTTAGGTGTAAATAAGTTGTAAAAATTTTTGCTGTTATTAATATTGTTATTGTTTGTATCTTTAGTAAGTATTTTTATCTAATTGTTTGAAAATGTGTTTTACATTAACCAGGAAAAAGTGTCAATGATCTGAAATGATACAAATGTATTTATGGTGTCATTTTTTCAAATATATGGACAGTAGAGAAAACTGCAAGTTCCGTATATTTCTTTTAAAAAATAGATTCCTTGCAGATGTGTAATATCATGTTCAACGTCATTATATTTTTATGTAATGTTAAAGACTCTGTGCAAAACCCAAAAGACTTCTGCACCAAAGAAATGAACTATTTTTCTTACTGAGCAATTAAAAAACATATTTACAGGACCTTGTTATCATAGTTCATTACAAATGAACAAAAAACAATTATAAGACTATAAGCTTTACCAACTAGTTGGGAACAAGAAATTTCTGCTTTAAGATAATATTGTATAAGAGTGCTACATTATGTTTTATTTTATATTTTTATATTACTCCTAGAACACTATTGTATGTATAGGGTTGAGCACGTGGAATGTGCAGTTCTACAGAAAGAAAAAAAAATCGATAAACGGGACTAAATTAATAATTAAAGGGAAAATATACGCACTTCTCCTTCTACACAATAAGACAGACCATCTTTTCTTGGACTATCTGCCACCTCGGAATGAGTTCCCATGGACTTGCAGGCAAGCCCAGGGGAACGTTGTCTTGGAGGGGGGGGGATATGAAAGGATAAAGAGAGGTAAGTTTTTGAATTATTATTTTATTATTTTAAATTAATAGTGAGCAATAATTTAAAGAAAATCCCATTAGAAAGTCTTAACTTAAAATTAATTCTGAAGTTTCCCCTGTAAAGTAAGTTTTAGTTTAAGGCGCAAGCATAACGCAAAAATCATAAAAGAGAACCAATTTTAAGATAAGAAAGTGCTGAATAAGTGCAACCTGCAGCTTTTTGTGGTTAGGAGCTGCATAGTAATTAATCCTAGAAATCTGGACCTCAGCTAAGCTGTCAATCATTAAGTTAATATCCAATAAGCATAGGAAGGAGTGGTGTGATTTCCCGCCAAAAATACCAGTATTTAAGTGAAAACACGGGCAGAGGAGCTCTGCTCTTCTTGTGTGCTCTTGCTTAGTAAACTTACGTCAAATAACGGCCCGAGAGGGGTCACGTGATCGCATTCGGCTGCACTGCACTGCATCCATTTGCTCAACTCACAATCATGGACTGTACCTTATATGTTCCAGATGGATTAATAAATATCTGTGGTTTCATCCGGAGTATTTACTGAGTGCCAGCCTCTTTCCTTCATAGCTATTATGTGATTCAAGTAAGGAAATTCGTCACATATATATATATATATTTTTTTTTTTTGGGGGGGGGGGAGAAATAATAGTTCAAATTTTCGTCGATACAGGGCCCTACGTGAGGAAATCACACATTTCTGTAAAAAACTGTATTTATTTGTATGCAAATGTTTACAAGCATATAAATCCTATTTTGTGTCTCCGTTATCACCATCACAAATTTCAGTTTGCAAACGAATTACAACATCGCTGACTGCAGCTTCAGTCGGTGGTTCTTACCCGAGAGAAAACATATTCACCAATAACGCTTTATCCACTAAGTCAGCATCGCAATCAAAGCTTCATGTATGCGCAAGTAGAAGACAAAATAAAAAATAAGCTATGCTAATCGTAAAATCGTGCAATGGTCAATATACGTCTTTTTGGGTTCGAGGCTAAATCATACCCAACATGTGACTGCTGATTCTCCTTTTCCCCATGAATTTCCCTACAGGATACAAATATTTCCCTATCCCTAACAGCACATCTCATCCACAAGTCATCCTCAGGATATCCTACAGATGAAAGTACATCCAGTTGGCATCCTCAGGATGTACTATGGATAAGTGTGCTGTTAAACATTTCTCCATATAATACAAATATAAACATTATAATGTTGCATTTTTCCCCACAGAGGTCACATGTCAAGGATTTTATGATGTCACACGGATACGAATAAAGATAGGACTTTTATTTGAAAATTTCTCGTTACGTGCAACACCCTCTATCGACGCAAAATGTAACTATTTTTTCTTTACCAAAAGGGAGAAAAAATCCCCCTCCACGGGAATAACTTTTTCGCAAACCACGTGTAAGGTAGATGTAGCGTCGGGTTGAGCAAATAAAGGTCGCCGAAGAAAATCAGTAGTAAAGGATTAAGATGTTGATTGAGGTCTGCACTGTTAAAAAAATGCAGAAAAAATACAGAAATTCTCTGTAATTTCAGAAAAAAAGTCGTAAAATACGTTTTGTCTACGTAATTTTCCCGTAATTTACGCCTTTTTTTCTGAAATTACAGAGAATTTCTGTATTTTTTCTGCATTTTTTTAACAGTGTGGAAAGTATAAGCTGGATCCAGCGTCGTTTGGCGACGTTAGAGGGGAAATTGCTGGATTGAAGGTGTTGAGTAGAGGTGATTTTGGATAGGCATGGAGAGTCTAAAAGGAAATTAGGACCTACGTTGATTGGGAAAGGTGGTTAATTATGATTAGTTTTAAAAGAGTAAGTGGTTGAAACTAAGTGAATGAGGTTGTCTGTTTTGGAAGAGATTAAATAGTGTAATGTTTGCGTCGTAGAGTGTTGGTGTTGGAGTTTGGTGTGGAGCGTTTAAGCGATAAGTTAGTAACTAGCGGTTTATATTTATTAATAGTATGAAGTGTGATCGAATAGGGAGTGGCCGTGACAAGAAAAGTTTAGAAGGTTAGAGTTGCTCTAGGTTAAGTTGTAGTGCAAAGTTTTTCACTGAAAATTAAGTTGGATTCGTGAGCATTCTTCGAATATGTAGAGTTCCGACAAGCTGCTGAAGTGGTTTATTAAAGCTGCAAGTGGTGAGCACTTTTATTTATAATAGTTTTAATTTATCTACAGTCGGTAACAAAAGTGTCCGAACACTAGCAAAAATTCCTATGTAAAAAAAGTACACTTCATACGGTTTTGTTAAATAAATCCTTGTCGAATCCTGTTCTTAGTCAGTGTAAGAACATGATTCCAGAAGGATTTATTTAACAAAACTGTATGAAGTATACTTTTTTTACACAGGAATTTTTGCTAGTGTTCGGACATTTTTGGTACCGACTGTACACTTTTTTGACTTTTTAAAATGTCTACAGACGTATGGGGACATCCCGTATATATATGTTTATATAGTAGATGTTTAACAGAACCTATTTAAAATAATTACAGATAGATTTTACAATATTTTCAAAAGAAACATTAAAATAATAATTATAATAATAATAATAATAATAATACTTTTTTGGAAACTTTTACATAGACATGCACTTTTTATTAGTTCCCCATCATACTATACGTATGGAGAACTTAGGTAATCGTGAAAAATGTCGACCTCGGTTTTTTGACTTTTTTATACGTTTTCAGGTGTGAGGAATCCGAAAGTGACAAAATTTGTATGGTGTCTGTCTGTAGGGTGTCTGTTAGTCCGTTAGTTTGTTAGTCTGTTAACACGATATCTCACGAACAAATGATCGCAGAGAGGTCAGATAAGTTTTAAAATATTACTTTCGATACTGGCAAGAACTCTATTCATTTGCAACATTCAAATTAAAAAACTTCGTAAGTTATGAGAAATTTACGATTTTCTTAACATGGGAGAATAGGACAAAAATTCACTTAAACGTGCATGAAATGGAAACTTTTTATTATAAAAATGTCAGACCAGTTTTAAAATATCGGTTTTGATGCCGGAATGAACATCAGTAACTATAAATATGCTACTTTGAAAATTTCGGCAGTATAGGGCAAAATTTCACATAAACGCCAATTTTGAGCGATATTTTCATCGTAAAGATGTCAGACTGCTTTTGAAATATTATTTAGGACACTGGCATGAATACTAATGACTATGAATTTTCAAGTATAAAAATTTCGTAAGTTATTGGAAATTTACGAATTTCTTAACATGGCAGGATAGGACAAAATTTCACATAAACGTCAATCTTCAGAGATATTTTCATCGTAAAGATGTCAAACCACTTTCGAAATATTAATTAGGATACTGGCATGAATATCATAGACTATGATTTTTCCAATTTAAAAAATTCGTAAGCTATTTGGAACTTACGATTTACTTAACATGTCAGAATAAGGCAAAATTGACCATAAACTTCCATTTTGAGGATCATAAATACATTAGACAACTTCAAAATTAGATTTATGATATTTGTCTGAACATGATTGAATACAAATATTCTAGTAGGAAAATTTCGTAAATTATTCGTAATTTACGACTTTATCAACGTAGCGAAATTGTAAATTTTTCATATAAGTAGGAATTTTGAGGATTATTGCATAGGAAATAGTAGCATGAAAACTAAACAACGGAATTGACCCTGATAAAATAAATTAATAGATTAGAATAAGATGAATATATCGAAGTGAACGGTGGGTAGCCTATTAGGCGGGGATTTCATTCTGTCACTGCATCAAGCTTTGGTCCAATTCATTTCTTTTAACATGATTATAATATTAAAACAGGAATAAACTACTACGTCAGAAACGCCAAAGAAAAATATTGAGATGCATACAGCTGTTTCGGTAGCCTAAAGCGTACCGTCATCAGTGCAAAAAGAATTCTGAATCTTGGGAAGTGCTCGTATATATAGGAGAGGGACCGGATTTAGTTCAACCAATAGGAATACGGAAGAGGTGGGGAGTGTGGCCAATAGGAATTAAGGAATGTGTAGCTGTGTAAACAGTAGAAAAATTAAGGAAATGTGGACTGAATGTAAAATTTCCAACAATCAGACAAATAGGGAACAGCGAAATCACAATTAACAAGGTTTTTAAAATTTTTATAAATATGAAAAGCTTCAAAGAAATCGAGTTCATGAATGGATTTAGGTCTGCAAATTATTTTAGCTGAATTAAATTTAAAATTATGATTTTCCTCCCAGCAATGTTTAGAAATAGCCGATTTATTGGTTTCTTGTTTGCGGACGTAATTCATATGTTCTTTTAGACGAAATTTAAGACTGCGTTTAGTTTGGCCAATATATGATAAACCACACTGACAGGAAATACTATAAATGCCCCAAGAATTATGCATATCAATAGGATCTTTTAACTGAGAAAAGGTGAGTTTATTGGAAGGCGAAAATATTATTTTAAAATCATATTGTTTGAGAATTTTAGCTATGGTTTGACTGGTTTTAGAAAAATAGGGTAAAACAATACTGATATTAGATGTGACTGATTTAGTAGACGAAATACGAGGGAGTTGTAATTTTTGGATAGCTTTGTCTATAATGGAAGGGTCATAACCTCTGTCAATTGCGATGGCTTTCAGGTATTTAATTTCAGATTTCAATAAAATAGGATTTGAACAAATATTAAGGGCACGGTTTACAAAAGTATAGAAAGCAGCCATTTTTTGGTTAGGTGGGTGACATGAACGCGCATGGGGAGGAAGGGAGACTGCAAAATTTTTACGATAGACAGTGGTTGAAAATCCATTTACAGTGCGAGAGACGAGGGTATCAAGAAATGGAAGGGAGCCATTATTTTCTATTTCATATGTAAACTGGATATTACTGTCGATTGAATTTAAGGTTTCTAGGACATGGTCAATATTGTGATGAGATATGTCGATAAGCGTGAAGGTGTCGTCAACGTAACGGGTCCAAAAAGGAAAAGATATTTTCTTAAAAAGCTTGCTTTCGAAATAGTGCATGTAAATGTCCGCGAGAATTGGGGAGGGAGGGGAACCCTCTCCCCAATTCTCGCGTTTGTATGAAAGTTTTTGTATGAAAGCTTCAATAGTGCCAAGTCTTCTTTAGGCAACAATATACATTTTGCATAAAAAATAATCCGGTGTGTCACTCACACGACTTTCTCTTACCCTGAAATTTAATACTATAAATACAGGTTGGAGATTAAGAGGTAAGATAACGAGTACTGTTATGTAAACCTGTGTTAAACAATTCAAATTAGGCTTCGGAAGAGTTTCATATGATAATTAGTTCTGTGTGAGGGGGGCTGCCGCCCCCTTCAACCCCCGTTTTATAAATGCACCTACATTTATATAGAATTTAACTCGGTTGTCAAAAATTAATTCTGTTTTTAAAAAATAATTTATTAAAATTATTATTTAAACAAATTACCTTTTATGATAATGCAGACGATTTCCATATTAGAGAAGTAGTGTAACACTAAATATCCAAAAAAAAAGTCCATTTTATTCTCAATAAAAAAAAAAATAAATAAAAAATAAATGATTTTTTTTTTCTAAGTTTTTTCTTTTTCTTTAAAAGTGAAAAAAATCGATAACTTTGTTTTAAATTATCGCAGATCGATGGTTCAACCATTCGTTTTAAAGGTATTGGCGAGCTCTTTTGAAAGATACCCATCATGAAAATTTACTCCCTTCGAGGGGGGACTTCCCCTCCGGGGATGGGGGAGGCGAGGCTCCTACATACACAAAATTTTTTTCCCAGTTGATTATATCTATTACAAAAAATATAAATTCGTTTCATTTGGTTTAGTGTAGTCTATAGATGTTAAACTCTACTTATCTGCAATTTCCCCCATAGACGTAATGTATTTGAATACTTTTGAGTGTCCCTGTACACGAACCATTTGCTTCATCTGAACGAAAAGCTTATTGTAGCATCTCTATATGATACACATTTAGAATATCGAGTTTGGAATTTCTGCTACTACTTGTTCTTGAGATATGCTGATAACAGACAGACAGACACACAGACCATTCGCTAAAAACATGATTTTCGTATTCAGAGGACATCAGAACATGTAAATATAACAAAAACTCACGTTCGAAAATTGGACCCTAAGACAATACTTTCTCGACCCTATGGGTAAAAGAAAGTTAAAAAAAAAAAAAAAATGTCCTTTATTTAAAATCTGGATGTTAATTATGAAAATCGAAAATCAGGTGTTCAGAAAGACTGTTTGAAATCATTTTTGTAATTCTCTGTATATTGAGTACATTTTCTCTTCCCTCCTAAGTTTCATTTTAGCCGCCATGTTTAATGAATGGCCTGGCCAAGCGTTGCCTTGGAGACAGAGAGATGATGTAGAATAACAGCTTCGAAGAGCAGTCACCTATGTTACCATGGCAACACTTCTCCTTTTCCAGTCGGTTGTAGACCAGGCATCAGTATAAGAAACTGACGCACAAAACAGCATCTAGAATTTTCGAGACTGAAACATAAGTACACGGTACACGTGGTATTTTGAGCCGACGTCATTTTTTAGTGAGTGATTTAAATTCTATTTCGAGAATTTTCTACTTTTTGCACAATTAAAACCTGTGACCCCCACATGACTTTCTTTTATATTTTCCTATACAAATTCACTCAGTAAAAATAATTTATTAAAATTATTATTTCAAAAATTATCTTCCATGTTAATGCAGACGATTTCCATATTAGAAAAGTAGTATAACACTTAATAATAATAATAAAAAAAAAGTCATTTTTATTCTCAATATTACATTAATAAAAAAAAAAAAAAAATGTTAAAAATGAAAAATTTGATAACTTTATTTTAAATTATCGCAGATCGATGGTTCAACCATTCGTTTTAAAGGTATTAGCGAGCTCTTTTGAACGATACCCATCATGAAAATTTACTCTCCTCGAGGAGAGACTTCTCCCCCCCAGGGGGGCAGGGGGAGGCGAGGCGAGGCGAGGCTCCTACATACACATTTTTTTTTTCCAGTTGATTATCTCTATTGCAAATAATTCTTTTAAATGTCATATTGAATATCAAAAAACAATTCTCTTTATGTACTTTTATACAAAATTTTGAAAAAAAGAATTTTGTTAAAAATTTAGAAAAAGCGGGATGGCAACGCAAGCTGTTGGACAATTTTCACCAAATGTTGATAGGCACTAACTTATGTCAATGTGTAACTACATACCAATTTGTATAAAATTCTGTGCAGTAGTACCTGATATACAGTCGCCACAAAATTTTGTCACACACACAGAGAGAGACGGACAGACAGACATTTTTTAAAAATGGTCAAATCCTTTCCTACAGCTTTCAAAACGTGTAAATCCATCAAAAACCCGAGGTCGAAAATTTTTATGAATCCAATACTTTCTTCTATTGAATATAGGAAAAAGTAATAATGATGTTATATTTTATAAACAGGCAAATCCAGCAGATATATTAAGCATCAAATAGCAGGTATACAAATAAATCTAGATACATCTGAAAATTTAATTATTCTTTTTAAAGAAATGAAACCAATATGTTTTAATCGAATAATAAAATTTAAACTATTATATATGAAAGTATATTAACTATTATATATAACTATTATGTATTTAAACTATTATATATAACTAAATAAGTTAAATACAGGGTTCAAATATGTTTTTAAAATGCTCTTACAAATTGAAAGTTTTTAAAAGTTATCTATATCTCACTATTGTAAAAATAAAATAAAATAAATACAAATTTTAATTATTAATGCGAAATGATAAATATTAATTCTCCTACAAGCGATAGAAAATATTAATAATATTAGAAATTCCAATTATCTGTACCATAAACATTATTATTATTATTATTATTAAGCTGTACATTTGTAAACTACAATAATATATATAAAGACTTAATGTAAGTAAATTTCAATAAGTAAATAAAAACCTTTAAAGTAAAGAAATTTCTATAAAATACAAAACAAATAAAATTTAAAGGACAAATTCCAAAATAAACTAGTATGTAGCATCATCACAAAATTTTAGTTTGTGTATTTCTACACAAATTTAAGCTGTGGAAATTATTTATCAAAATTATTATTTATTGAAATTATTTTCCCTGATGAATGCTAACGATTTTTATCTTAGAAAATTATAACACTAAATATCGAAATAAAGTTAATTTTGTGCCCTATAAACAAAATCTAAAAAAATAAAAAGTAAAAACACTTTTTCTTTCTTTCTTTTCTTTCTTTCTTTTTTTTTTTTTTTTTTTTTGTTAAAAATGGGAAAAAAAAAAAGAAGGAATTTTTAACTTTTATCAAAATTAATAAAGATTTAAAGCTAGAACTGTCATAAACTGTTGTCACGCACACATGCAGATAACCTTTCTGAAAATGGTCGAATCGAGTTCTGGATCTCGCAAAACGGGTAAATTCATCAAAAACCTGCAAGCCAAAATTTTTTAAGAAACCAATATTTTCTTCTACTGAATATGAAAGAAAGTAAAATGATATTAAAACGATATGATAACCCAGTTTTTGAAGGACTTACATGTTTTGAGATTTTCTGAATACGATTCAAACATTTTTAACGAAGGACTGTCTATCGAGTATGTTTATGTTACCAAAATTTTGTGGGCGTTCTATTTCATGAACCAATAGAAAGAATTCTACAAAACTTAATGCTATTTGGTTGGACATTGACATAAACTGTTTTTAAATAGATTTTGGCATATACATCGCTCGAGAAGTGGCGCTTCAGGAGCGGAAATGCTCCGCGTTTTCGGTACTACTATTTTCATTTAGAAAAATGCATTGTATTTTTACATCACTATTTTGTGATTGAATAGGATGAAAATTATTGTCAAAAAATAGTGGTAAGAGAGTTCCATCTCAAGATGGAGCAATTACATTCCTTTGCGCTTCTATGGTACGATTTATCCCCATTCACGAGAAGGCTATATCTTAGCTGCAATAGTGTATTAAAGTACAAACTTGGTATGTAAGAGCATTATTTTAAAGCACTATGCTGACTGAGTTTGGGCATTGTCATCTTGGCTATTATTATTATTATTATTATTGTTTTATAATTTTTAATATGGAAGCATAGGGAATTTAGAAAGACCCTCACGGAAGGTATTCCACCCACGGAGGTCCAAGACCTTAGTGTAGTCCATCGGTATTAAACAACATAACCGCAACATCCAAATTTGTGTCATCATGGTTCCTCATGAAAATCCTCTTCCATATGAAGTTTGCTAATCTTACGCACAATAGAAACTGATACACAGTTTTTCTTTGGAATTAAAGAAAAATGAACCAAAGCAGTTCTCCCTCTCGGACAATGTTCCTCAAATCGAGTTAGTATAGTTTTTCATAATAATCATCTCAAACAATAATTTTGGTGTATTTATAAACAACAGAAGCTGACATATAGCCTTTCAGTGAATAGATAAAATTGTAGAACAGCAGAGTTATCTATCTCTGGATATGCACCCTACTTTAGGGCGCATCGTTTTATCTTATATATCATGTTTGGTGAAATTATACACTACAAAAGCTGAGATGTAGCACCTTGCCGTAAATAGGGAAATTTTAAGCATAGCAGCACCAACCATCATCCAATATACACTAAAAGTATATAGATATAAGTTTACGTCAAGGTGTAAATAAATGTAAAGTTTTATGAAATTCTGTGTAGTAGTGTATAGTCTAGAGCTGCCACAAGTTTTTTGTCATACACAGAGAGACTCAGACATTTTAATAATCTGAAAAAATTCTAGCAACTATACATTAAAAAAAAAAAAAGAGTTTCGGGTTGAAATAAAACCATGACCCAATACCGCGCCCATCGAAAACTGGAAAACGAAAAATTTTAAAAATTCAATTCTTATAAGTATGAAAGAAAGAAACGATTCGTACTCTAAAGAGTTAATTATCACGAATCTTCGGTTAACGCTATAACATAACTTTTATGACGCTGCGATTAGTTTTCATCGGCTTATGTCTATGGCAACCCACTGTTGCCAACTGAAATTTTGCCATGTCTTTACTGACGACTCAAAATGACCCCACACTGACGATAAAAGTTCCTACTTTAGTAAAAAATCATAAAAAGGGGCAAAATTTAGAAATTTCAACATAATTCGGGGAAAATCTTATAAAAAGTCTTACAAATGTACCCCAAATAGTTCCTTACGAATTTAAAATCCCTCCCTACATCCTGAAGAAAACTGCTAGAAGTCCCTATGCGTAGAAAAAAAATCCCTACAGTGGTAACACAGGGGTAATGTAACTTCACATACTTTTAAGTGCTGGAAGAGAATTTAATAAAAGAATTTAATAAGAATTAAAAAAAAAAAAAAAAGGAAAGAAAAAAGAAACTAAGAGAAGAAAGAAAATGGAAGAAAAAAAAAGGGGGGGGGGAAGTAACACCCCCTTTCCCTTTCTACTTCATGAACGAGTATTTTTCGTGATCGTGATGCCTAAGTTGGTGTATGAAACCATCCACTTTTTCTCATTGCTGTAATTTACAAACAAATATTATTAAGCCTTTAAGAAAGTAGAGTATGGGGGAAACAAAAAAGAAAGAAAGAATGCAATAAAAGAAAAATAAAGAAGCAAACGAAGGTTGTAGGATATTTTAAATAGAATCACTAAGCCCATCAAGAGAAAATTGTCATGGATATGGAAAACCTTGAAAGAAATACGCTTTTCACAATGCAATGTAATTTTCTCAAAATTTATGTAACTTTATAAGGATGTAATCTTTTTGCATTTATTATTTTATTATGTACAGTATTTTCACAGAAAAAATAAGAGTAATTTATTTTTGGAAATCATCATTATAGACATATTTCCTCAGTGATTGAATTTTTGCATTGTGTGTCATATTCACTAGAACGGCAATCATCTTAATAATAAATGCCCAAGTTTCCAGAAAGTAATGCTCTAAACGTCTAAACTGACGCCATTACTAAAAAAATTTATTGAAATAAAGAAAATAAATTTTTATCCTTGGTTTGTAAGAATGAATAGAATAATGTAAAAAAGGAAGATTTAGCGAAAAAAAAAAAAGCATCACAAATGCAACATTGCATTGAAAATAAGTAAATAAATTTTACGCTTGACTTTAAAAAAATATATAAATAAATAAAAAAGATCTAAATGGTAATTTAAAATAATTGATGTAATTTTATGTAAGGACCACCTACTGGTGATTTGGCGGTTTTCTTTCTCGGCCACCGCTATAATTGTAATCCACGATATTGAAGGAAAGAATAAAATAATGGAAGAAGGATGATTTAGCTGAAAAAAAATGAGGTCACAATTGCAATAATGTATTAAGAAAAAACAAATTTTACCCGTGACTTCAAAAATAAATAAATAAAATAAGAATAAAAGATAATTTAAAATAGTAGATGTAATTCTATATAAGGACCACCAATAGCCAATTTGGCGGTTTTCTTTCTTGTTCACCGCTATAAACAGTCAAACTATGGTCAAAACATTTAGCTAAATCAGAAGAAAAGAACCTTAAAGGAAAAAAAAAATGGTTTGAATGATTATAATAAACCAGTTTGTTGTAGGGCGACTAAGGCGCCCGTTGAAAAATAATCGTTTTATTTTATTTATTTCTCACTCTCACTTTAAGTAATTCATTTGCTAGCAAGCCCGTGCGAAATTTTCTCACTTTGTTTATCTCTTCGTTACCGTTTAAAATTATTATTTTATAGACGTCATTTTTTTCATATGCATGAGCAAATTTATTTTTATTTATTTATTTATTTATTTTTCGGGAAAGCATATTTCATCTTGTTATATACTGCACAGATAAATGGATATCTTGTTACATCTTGACATAAATTAGTGCTTATCAACTTTTAGTGAAAATCATTCAATAGGGGGCGTTGCCATTCCGCTTTTTCTAAATTTTTAACTTTGTGGTATAGGACAAAATTTCTTACAAATGTGCACAATGTTGTTAACGAATTAAAATAAAATTTTAAAAAAGTATATATAACAGTGATAGTCAACTGGGAAAACATTTTTGGACTGCACTTCATTTTCCCCCCCACCCTCGCCCCCTCGAGTGAGAGAAATTTTCAATATGGGCATTTCTGATAAAAATTCGTTAAAACCTAAAATTAAGGTTAAAAAACCTTTGAAAAGAACATTTAAAATGAATGGTTGAACCAACAGCAAAAAAAGCGCATTTTTTAAGATATTGTTCGTAGAGCATAAAATCGGTTTTCTTTGGACATCAGGACATTTAGTTGTACTTTTCTGAGAAAAATCTCCATTGCATTAACCATGGAAAATAATTTTAATAAATTATTTGTACTGAATGTATCTGTATAAAAAATATGAAGAAAATCATGTGGTGGTCACAATATACTGGTTTTCCTTTGACTTGATCCATGGTAATAGAATATCTTCATGACTTGATAAAAAAAGTTAGCTTTCTCCAATGTTTTTCCTTCGGGAAAGAATGATCTGTAAGTGTACGTGTGTGGTGTTAAAGCCGACTGATTGCACGTGATTCCTAGGCCTTCCGTGGGAGTCTTTTTAAGTGAAGCGATCCTAATAAAAGCATGTGCAAAGTAAGTAGTGCGACGCCTATGGGTAATACGTCTGCCGATGGTGTGGCATTTGCGGCGATAAGCGTCATATGATAATATTTATTTCATACCAGAAATATTTTAGAAAAAGATTACACTATTAGTAGTTTTCGTCAAAAAGCATTTATGCGCAATTTCTAACGACCCAATGTAAAAGATGTGTTTGACTATATACTTTTTACTTCCTTATACAAAGTATAATACGTTCCTTGTTAAGCCTAGAACTATTTCCTGTCACATTTCTTTTTGGTACTCATCAAGTTTTGACCCGCACCAACTTTAATTTAATTACTTACTTACTTTAATTAATTAATTTATTTATTCTATATTATTTTTATTTTTTTTATTCTATATATTTTTTCTTTAGTTTATTTTAATTATTTTTATTTTATTTATTTTAATCTATTTTTTTTACGAGGGTGTGGCGGTGTCTGGTCCTCGTAAATCTGGGCTGCACCGTCAAGTGCTCGATGGGGTCGTTTAGCAGTCGTCGGGCTACCAACGCGGGGAACCATTCCCCCGTGGTGGATCAAAATTGCGATGGTCCCTCTTTCTCTTCTCCATTCGGCCTCCCTGCGCATAGTAATTTCCCTCCCAATTAGGATTATTTAGGCCTTGCCACTTCAAAAACTTCAAAAATTTCGCTATGCGCCCAAAACTATCTTTCATCCCCCAGTGGCTTCACGTAATTATATGTATATAATCTCATTGTTCCTTCCTCGTTCAGCTTGTCTTTCTCAATTCTTAAGTGTTGTCCCCTTCCCCTGTTCAAATGGCCTCCTCTTTTGGCTTTAATTATTGTGTGCACAACTAACTTTAGCGGCTTCCCCAGCGTTTTTTTTTTCTCCCTCACTGCCTAAATTCAAAATTGTTTTAATTTTGCTTAAATCCGGTTATTTCGACTCTCAGCTAGTAAGTGCACTTATTCCAAATTCCTTAACATCTTGGAGTGTGTCTGAGCTATCTTGGAGGGTGTGGTGTACAAATCGAGCTGTGTCTCCAAAGCAGAAGTCGATACCCTGCAATTCCTGAGCTTTGGCGTTCTAGTTACATTGCTGCCCAGCAGCTTCCACGCGGAGTTCTGGCGATTTATTCGCTCCGGCGGACGGCATCCAACCCGTTAAGCTTGGCCGAGCTCAGGCAGGCAGGGGCCGTCCAAAGGTTTCAAAGGAAGTATAGTAATCCCGATTTGCGAAATGGATTTTGTATTTCACATTTCTCGAAAACGAATGATCGCTGAATATTGCCAATTTATACGTGTGACTGTCATGATGTATAGTGGTACACCTGTAAGTGTCGTCTTAACAGAGCTCTCATTTTTGAGATATAAGCGACTTTACACGATTTTTCGTGACGTCTGTATATATGTGTGTCTGTGTGTATGTCGCATAACTCAAAAACGGTTGGACGTAGAAATTTGCGAATTGGTACATAGGTTTGTTATAACATCTAGTTGTGCACCTCCCTTTTTGGACGTTGTATGATTTTCCGTTTTGAGAATATTTAGGAAAATTAGGTTCATAATGACCAAAAATACATAGGTTTTGGCCATAATGCGTCAAAAAACGGTAATGATTCAAAAATGGTTTGGACAAGTATTGCAATCAATTTTTAACTGACTTCCCGACAAGCTAGACATTTGAAACTTTCAGAAAAGCTCAGAACACGTTGACAATGCATTTTTTTAAACATTTTTAGCCAACTGTTTCGGATACCAGCTGCCTTCAGCAGCGTTTATATGATTCAGCAGAAAAATTATTTAACTAACTTCCCGACTAGCTAGATATTTGAAACTTTCAGAATAGTTCTGAACACTGACTGTGAAAATACATTTCTTTAATACTTTTAGCCAACAGTTTCGGATCCCTGCTGCCTTCGGCAGCGTTCCGTAGAAATCTTGCAATCGATTTTTAACTAACTTCCCGACTAGCTAGACATTTTAAACTTTCAGAACATGGCGATAATGCATTTTTAAAATATTTTTAGCAAATTGCTTCGGGTCACTGCTGCCTTCTGCAGCGTTATCAGTACAGACAGATCTTGCAATCGATTTTTAACTGACTTCCCGACCAGCTAAACATTTGAAACTTTCAGAAAAGCTCAGAACAAGTTGACAATGCATTTTTTTTTTTTATTATTATTATTTTTAGCCAACTGTTTCAGATACCTGCTGCCTTCAGCAGCGTTTATATGATTCAACAGAAAATTTATTTAACAAACTTTCCGAACTGTTTTTGAGATATGCTGATAACAGACAGACACACAGACACACACAGAGACACACATACAGACATACACACAGACCATTTGCTAAAAACATGATTTTCGTATTCAGGGACCTCAAAACGTGTAAATATAACAAAATCTCGCGTTCGAAAATTTGACCCAAAAACAATACTTTCTCTACCTTATGGGTAAGAGAAAGTAAAAAGAAATAATAATAATATTAGTAGCCTTAGAGTAGCTTTTTTTTTTTTTTTTTTTTGCATGATATTAATATTTTAGAATTTTAAAAGAAAAATAATTTGAAATAAACTTTTCTAAATACAAGTCTACAGTCGCATCTTCTAATACGAGTTGTTAACGTCAGGTTTAAGGAAATCTGCTGACTTATGAAGGACTGTATGATTAAAAACAACTTTAATAACATCGTTTTTATTAGAAAGCGATGAATTTATATTTATAAAGTAGTTTTCTGATCTTTTTAAAACACCAAAAGCAGTGATCAATCAACAAATGAAGACAACCTCTCGGAAGTGTAATTCACTCAATTCTAATCTTTCGATGAAAAAATTTGAAGATAACATCAGGAATTTGAAGATGACATTGAAGAATTTGAAGATAACATCAGTAAAATAATAACTGGCCATGCAAGCAAAACTCTTCATAAACCTGAAAAAAGTAAATAAATAAATAAAATAAAATTAGAAATAATATAATGGTATGACACACACATTACTTTTACTTACCCGTATTACTATACCCATATTTTTACAGCTTAATTTAAATGATGAAAGACCTACCTATATTTGAGTATTATTTGAGTATTTACAAAATAATTCAAATAAATGTTGAAAACTGTTGTACAACTGTTTTATTTAAAACTAGTAGGTTTTGCTGTTTTTACTGGCTACTGTATTTAAATAAATTCTCAAAATTTCATACATTATAAGCTACTTATCCGCTTTTACACCATTTTTTTTTTTTTTTTTTTAGAAAATTCGCTAGATCTAATTTTGCAAACTGCATATTACGTACGTTTAACCAACGCACACACATAAAAACTCGCCATCCTGAGGTAATTTGGAACTGAGTTAAGCTTAAAAACGTGTTTTTAAGCTCTACCCAGCCCTAGATGGGGAAGTGAGTAATTTCACACAAAAAAAAAATTTCGCTTTTTAATGCATGTTGAGTGCACATAATCAACAGACACATAAAAAAAATTATATTTCTGAGATAATTTTGAGCTGTAATACACTTAAAAACAAGCTTTTTTTTTTTTTTTTTTTTTTTTTTTTTTTTTTAACCCCTCCCCCTCCCCCAAAAAATGGAAAGGGGAAGATTTTCGCAAAATATCTTTATACAACGTGTTAGATACGTATAACCAACTCACACATCAAAACTTGTTTTTCTAAGATAATTTGGAGAAGAGTTACGCTTGGGAACATGTTTCCCCCCTCCCCCCAACCCCAAAGTGGGGAGGAGACAGGAATTTCACATAATCCCTTTGTAATGTGTATTGGGTATGCATAACCAAAAAACACATAAAAATACGCTTGTCTGAGATAATTTAGATCAGAGTATATATATATATATATATATATATATATATATTATACAAATGTAGGAATGTGGAAATTTATAATTTTACATACAAAAAGTATCATCAGATGAGCGCAATGCTGCTCTTTGCTAATGTACAATATAAATCTAAATAGAATGAAAAAATAACATCAACAAATGTAACTGAAGAGGAGCGAAAGAAAAATGGAGACAAAAGTATCTAAATGGCAGGGGGGAGTTGTGACCACCCCACTCCGGTTAAACATGTTTTACGACCGGTCAACACTCCCGGATACCAGATACTGTGTCAAAACTTTGAATAAACTTACATGAAAGAGGCAAAGTAAGGATTAAATCCCAAAGAAACACATGAAAAAACTTTACAAGAAAAACCAATTCAAAATTTAAAACAACATACAAGAAAAATCATGATGCCATATGCCACCCATTCAACGCAGCCCAAACGTAGAAACTTACAGTTAATGAAAGTTACAGTTACAGTTAATGAAAGGTAAACACTTTAAAATCAAATTGAGAAACGATTAAAAAAACGGAATTTGCAAGTACGATAATCTAATTTGTAATATTGTTTAAGAATATTTAACAGAAAATAAAGAGGATAATTATTATCTATGGCAATTTGAATAAAATTAACTACAAAAGAGTCACTGTCATTACTATATATAAAAATTCGACTGCTTCGAATAAGTTGGTTAATTATAATATTTCTGAATATATTTTTATGTAAACATGAAGACCAAGGAGAAATTCGATTAATTTCAAATTTAAAAGCATCTCGTTTATCATAGATTTTAATTACGATACTTTCAATATTAATACAAATATTAAGGTCTAAAAAATCAACACTATTATCTTTGTTAGGTGCAGTTTCAATTAAAATTAGATTATTGGGGTAAAAATTAAAATTCAGATTAAATTGATTTTGTTCATATCCAATTCGAATATCATCAACATATCTTATGTACAAAATTTCATTTAAAATATGTGTACCAAATTCATAATGATGTAAATAGATATCTGCAAGGGCAGAGGAACATCCTCCCCCCATAGGGATTCCGTTGATCTGTTGGTAAAAACAAATCCCATTGTATAAAATATTTTCGTTTAAAACGATAGTCAAAAGGGCTTCAAATTTCGGAAATGTAATGAATTCTTGTAAATCATATTGTTCAAAGTAATTTAACATAACCTGAAATAAAATGTGAATGTCTATTGTATTGAATAAATCAGCAAAATCAATCAAAACTTACAACTTTTTTAACAGTGCTATTTGAAATTATTTTAACTACATTATAACTATTTTTAACGAAGAAACATCCTTCGATCCTTATTTTGTCAATTAGTTTATTTAAAATTGTTAACAGTTTGTCATTAGCGAAAGTAAGATATGTATTACATGCTATTGTGACAGGACGAAACTTGATAGGATTTTTATGTAATTTAGGAATGAGAGCTAAGTAGGGAAATTTAAAATTCTTGATTGCAAGACCTGTTTTTTTATATAAAGCAGAAATTCGATTTTCAATTTCATGTTCACCTACAGTTAAAGGTTTATGTAAATTGATGTCATTATAAGACTGAATTAATAAATCGTAATAGTATTTTTTACAAGTAAAAGCATAATTAGTTGCAACTTTATCTAAATAGGAAATTACATAATTATTTTGTAGATCAGAAATAGCACATTTTAATAAACGCATATTAACATGTTGGCCTGTATATTGATGTGGATAATATTTAAAAAAATGTAATATAAATTTTTCTTTCCATTCATCAAATGAGCATAATGGTAAACTATAATTTACAGCCATTTTATATATGAAACATTCCAGATTAGCTTTTATAGAAGTTTTAATGTTTCTGTTTTTTTCGATTTAAAAACCTGTGCCCAATTTCATAAAGTATTTTAATATAGAATTCTTGACAATATCTAAATCACCAGTTATTATATGTTTATGATTAATGTCAAAACCTATAGAATCCGGTTTACAACAACATTGCAGTGGAGAATTACAATTTAAATTGCGTGAAATTTGATTATAGTTAAAAATGGATCTACCAAGAGGGGTTTCATATTTAAAAGCTGCACTTATATTTATATTATTTAACGGAAACGATTTTTTAATATTTCTAAAAATGTAAACAAATGGAATATAATTAAAAGATTTATTGTAAAAATTAAAGATACAGAATTCTTTATAAGAAGTACTTTGATATCCATTATATTTTAAATCGAAATTGTATTTAATTGCTCTAACTTTAAGGTTTTCCAATACTATAGCATAAACTGTAGTACTCAAATCGGTATCGGTTTGTATAACATCTTGGCAATAATGCCACATATGTTTAATATGTTTTATCCTTATACCATATACAAAGTTTTTAATCCAATTTGGTTTTATCAATTGAAGTTGTTTTAACTTTTTAACTAAGTTCGTTAAAGTGGTTTTTGTAACATCTAAAGTACATTTAGTTCTACGACCACCTCTGTGATGTCTTTTAACTTTGACTTGATTATTCTGAGATGTAGATTCAACAATCAATGGATTATTATAGTTTATAATAGATGAAATGGAAACAGTTTTATCAAAAACTTGAGTATTTAACCCAAATGGAAATAAAGTTTTAAATTGATTTATATGAAAATTTCCCCACCATTTACGTGTATTTTCATTACTGACAATGTCTATAATTCTAACCACCATGTTTTCAATACCGTGTTCAGCAAAGTGTTTGATTTCTAGAGAAGGGGGGGGGGGGATTTTTTGAATTGACATGATTAATTTGACTACGGTGTAAATTGATTCGAATGTTAAGAGTATTTTTAGTCTGTCCAATATAACCAAAATTACATTTATTACAAGTTAGTTTATATATACAATTGAAAGTTTTACAAAAAATCTTATTTTTATCTGAATTATCGGTTTGTGTAAGATCTGAAATGGGGCATAATATTTTAAATGAACACATATTTTAAGTACACATATTTTAAATGAAATTTTGTATATAAGATATGTTGATGATATTCTAATTGGATATGAACAAAATGAATTTAATCTGAATTTTAATTTTTACCCCTATAATCTAATTTTAATTGAAACTGCACCTAACAAAGATAATAGTGTTGATTTTTTAGACCTTAATATTTGTATTAATATTGAAAGTATCGTAATTAAAATCTATGATAAACGAGATGCTTTTAAATTTGAAATTAATCGAATTTCTCCTTGGTCTTCATGTTTACATAAAAATATATATTATAATTAACCAACTTATTCGAAGCAGTCGAATTTTTATATATAGTAATGACAGTGACTCTTTTGTAGTTAATTTTATTCAAATTGCCATAGATAATAATTATCCTCTTTATTTTCTGTTAAATATTCTTAAACAATATTACAAATTAGATTATCATACTTGCAAATCCCGTTTTTTGAATCGTTTCTCAATTCGATTTTAAAGTGTTTACCTTTCATTAACTGTAAGTTTCTACGTTTGGACTGTGTTGAATGGGTGGCATATGGCATCATGATTTTTTTTTGTATGTTGTTTTAAATTTTGAATTGGTTTTTCTTGTAAAGTTTTTTCATGTGTTTCTTTGAGATTTAATCCTTACTTTGCCTCTTTCATGTAAGTTTATTCAAAGTTTTGACACAGTATCTGGTATCCGGGAGTGTTGACCGGTCGTAAAACATGTTTAACCGGAGTGGGGTGGTCACAACTTCCCCCTGCCATTTAGATACTTTTGTCTCCATTTTTCTTTCGCTCCTCTTCAGTTACATTTGTTGATGTTATTTTTTCATTCTATTTAGATATATATATATATATATATATATGAATAAATTAACTATTGAATAAATTAACAAAGATATGCAGTTATACATGCAAATGCATTTTTTAAAGTTAGACTTATTTAAATTAATGCTGTATATAGCGTTAAAAAGTTATTTGAAAAATTTTATTTAACCAGTGTGATATAAAATAAATTATAATAAAATAGTTGTAAATTTTCAATATTAATGTGTAATCTATACTGAAATTTTAAACTTAAATTTAAGTTTGAAATAATTTTTATCAATTTAAATTTTAATCTAAATCATTGATTGTGAAATCGGTATTCTTCGAAAACACAAAATAACGCACTTATAAGTGATTGCCATTTACCACTGTTTTATTATCAAACTGTTATGTACGTTCTTTTAAATTTATTATGCAATATAAATAAACGTGTGTACTGTTGTAGACATGATATGTAACATTCAAGTAAAACTTAAGCTTAGTGCAAATATTCCACGTTAAACTAACGGTTGTATGAATTGTTCGTTAGGTTTGCTTTTAAATACAGTCGGTAACAAAAGTGTCCGAAGACTAGCAAAAATTCCTATGTAAAAAAAGTACGCTTCATACGGTTTTGTTAAGTAAATCCTTGTGGAATCATGTTCTTATTCAGTGTAAGAACATGATTCGATAAGGATTTATTTAACAAAACCGTATGAAAAATACTTTTTTTACATAGGAATTTTTGCTAGTGTCCGGACACTTTTGTTACCGACTGTTCATATGGCAAAATTGTAGTTATAAAAGCGTATTTATTAAAAATAAACTTTCTTAAACTAGTTCAGTATGAAGTGTATGGAAAACATTTTTCTGTAATGAACATATATATATATATAAACCGTTTTGCATCAGTTTTCATTGTGTCGCCAACAAGCGATAAATAGCTAAGAATCGGATATTTTCAAAAAAATTTTATGGACGATATATAGAGATTCCGCCGGAATTTTTTTTTATAAACATACATAACCTCATGAGGAGAGTATTCTGTAATTTTTTTCAAAATATTTTGCGTATGCGCCTATGGAGACCTTCCTTGTACGCTCTATCTTGATTGCCGGAGAAGTTACCAGAACTTTCTGGGTTTATAGGATGCTATAAAAGAAAGCTCAATGCAGTGATGCCAGATTGGGGATATTTTTGAGGCTTCTGGGGACAATTTTGGGGACCAAATGTTTGTGGGGACATTTTTCGGGAATTCTAAAATTTTTGGGGTCAAATCTGGGGAGTTCAACTTTCTGTCAATGTTGGCAACGTAATGATTTATCCTTACAACTTGACACTTTGAATAGCTTTATTGTTACTTGGGGATTTTTTTTCAAAAATTGCCTTCATTTGGGGAAAAATCTGAGCTTAAATCATAGAATTTGATCATCCTGATTTTTTTTTTGTTTGAAGAATTTTTTATTTTTCCTTTTTAGTAGAAATCAAGTTGGGTCTTTTTTTATTTTTTCGGAAAAAAAAAACCCTGATTTGGGGAAATTTGAAGACTGTTTGGGAAATAATTTTCGACCATCTGGCATCACTGGCTCAATGCGGCCAAGTCAATCAGTCTCAAGTCAACCGCCTTAGATAAAGTGCTCCTGGTCCTGACTTGCTATTGCTACTGTTGTCTTCAGCTCATTATTGTGTGTTAATATTATATTATAATTTATACTGCGAATTTGAAGTTCTCAGCTGTTATTTAAGCTGTGTTTTCTGGTGAAACTGAAGTTGATTCTTGGTTTATAGAACTGTAATCTCTAGATAATTCTATAAATAAACTTTTAAGCCTCTGCATGATTCGCCTTTCATTTTCTGACAACTCACGAACCTCGAGTACGCAACAATATATATATATTGCACCCCGGCTAGAAAAGTGAGAAAAGAGAAAAAAAAAAAAAATATATGTTTTTAAAAAATGTGATGTAAATGTTCTAACGTGCAGGAAAAATATCACATCTCTATCACTAAGCGGGCAAAGCCTGCTAGTCCTACATAAAATGCATTACTGGTGGTTAAATGGTGAAACAACTGAAAAAGAATTAAAAAAAAAAAGCTTAAGTACAAAGCTTTTAAATAAACACCATAAAATGCAATGAACTCGCTTATAAACAATTTGTAGCCACGCTATCAACGCCATTTTCGGGTAGATTATCCTAACTTACCGATGGACCAGGGTTAACCTTTTGTCCAGAGGTACGGCGCTGGATTTCTATCACGATGGTCCCGGGTTCAAATACAACCTATCACCACACCATAGCCTCCTAAACTAGATGCCTGTCGCGTGGCTCAGATACTTGGCAACAGTTCAAACGGTAGACAGCGCCACCTGGTACAGATTGCGCGACTTTTTTATTCAACAGTCACCAATAATTTTAAGAAGTGATACATGAAAAATATAATCCATATTTCTTCGATTCTATTCGCCTTTTTTGTATATCAAATCCCACTTTAAAAAATTTTTGGTGACTGTTGAATAAAAAAGTCGCGGAATCTGTACCAGGTGGCGCTGTCTACCGCTTGAATTGCTGCTAAGGTTCCGAGCTATGCGATAGGCATCTAGTTTAGGAGGCTATGGCCACACGCACTTCCTTCATTGGTGACCATGGACGCTCCTAAGCAACGGGTTATTAACTTCGCTCTATGGCAATAGATGGCAGCACCACATCCTTCGAGCATCAAAGCCTATGAAACGCTCACAGCACAAAGCCTGTCATCATGCCCCACGCCTACAACTTGGCAAACGGGCAACAGACAGCACAATTTGGTAATCGCTATCGTCTACACCTACAGCAGTACTATCGCTCGTACGACGGCGGACTCTCTGGGAGGGGGAGTACTGTAACGACGCCATCAACACCATTCTCGGGTAGATTATCCTAACTTACAGATGGACAATGGGTTAACCTTTTGTCCAGTGGTACGACGCAGGATTTCTATCACGATGACCCAGGTTCGAATGCAACCTATCGCCACACGCACGCTTCTTTCAAATTGTTTCGAGTCAAAAAACACACAACCCTTCGTCAGGCGAACAAAGTAGGCACGAGTGCTGCAATCAAAGCGGGATTGCACAAAACCGTTTCAATTGAAGAACAAAAATGTATAAAGACGAATGTAAACATTTATATTATTTATAAATACTGGGGTGATCAGAATTATCAAATGAAAGAAAAAAATAAATAAATAAAAAAAGATTAAAAAAGTTAAGCAATTAAATGTCGTATATTATGACATTAGTTAACAAAAATACAGAATGTCTTACCGTCTAGTTCAGAATTTCAAACATGGAAGGCTCAGCGTGTGGATATAATCTGAAAATAAATCAAGGAAAATGCATTACATTTGACATAAATAAATACGATAATTTAAAACTCATAAAAGAATCTCTCAATCTCAGGTGAATTAATAAAAATTGCTAAGGTGCTCTCCTTCACGTCTATAAATATTTCGTTAGCCATCTCGATCGCATCTCAAAAAATTCAAATTTTGAGGTAAGTCCGCCATGATATCAGGTAGAGGCTACGTACGATCTCAGGATCAGTCATATCGTTATTTATTACCGTTAGAGTGGGTTTTAAAATCGCGCTATAATTACGCACTGGGCCACTTGGCGACGGTGTGGACTTAACCCTAATGGACTTACTGTTTGAGAACAGTACAGGTATCATCATTAGGATAAAGCGTATCTCACTTTGACTGTTTTAATGTTTTCAATATCTCACATTGTTCGATTTCCTGTAAAATCATGAAAAATGAGGGCCATTCGTGATATGGCCGACGATTTATATTATATTCAATATCTATATATACATCGCGCATTTAAAAAATAAATTACACTTGTTACCTTACGAATGGCAGCCATTACGAAACAAGAGATAGTTTCGTATTAACCGCATGCATGTACACTTTTCGGTATAACTTCAGTGTAACCCCACAGCTGAATTTGGCGCCGTTTTGAAATATAATGATGTCGTTCTGGACTGTTTGCGATATAATATGGCAGCCTATATGTTGTTTATTTTGGATTTATGATTTTATCATTTATGATTTAGCCATAATCGCCAAATATCGTTGTGGGGTTATACTGAAGTTGTTCCCACTTTTCTATAATGTTCGTAGAAAGATTTGATTTCAATTAAAATATTTTATACTAATGATTTAATTTATAACAATGTTAGCTACAGCTTTAGTATAAGATCCCTTTGGCGACTTTTAAATTTTTGTGGCTATTTTGGTGATGACATATCGCAGTTGCACATGTACAGACTTTGGCGCGAAACGTCCGAGCTACATCGGTGCAAAACTTAAAATTTCATCAAGGGGCTCCTATACTAAAGCTGTTACTAATATTACCTGTCTTTAAGATATTCCATGGTTTAAACTTTTTGTCGTAAGGCAAATCTATATCCAGTTCTTTAAAAATTACCGGCTCAACACACATTCTTGTTGCACCTATAGAATCAAATTTCCTGTAATTCTTTGTTTTGCAGTTTAGTTTTTTAAATATTTTGCGTATAAAATCCGAGTCCATTGCTTCTGAAAAATTCTTATAGAGATTACGGATTTTAAAAGATTATTTGATTTTAAACCTATTGCACTTGAATCTTTATTTTTATTTTTTTTATAATCATGAGAAATAATACAAGGGGTTTATAATGTAAGCTATCTGGAAAAGCTTCTATCGATGGAAACGATTACCATTAGAGGTCAGATAATACGTGCAATATTTTACATAAAAATGAAGATTTTTTTATACGCGAAACTGAAAAGAACTTAATTTTTCTTTTTACAACAATATATAAGATGTTATTTCCTGTACATAAAGAATACCATTGAAAAGTTAGCATTATAAAGGTCCCTAACCTTGAATATAATTAAACTTGTTGGTTTTCGCCGACATTATTATGATTATTATTACTAGTCAGTCTTTGACATAATTATCGATCGATATTTCCAAACGAACCATTTTTTCGGATTTGCCATATTCGCCAAATCTAAAGCAATGGCCAAATATCGTGGTAAAAAGCCAATAATTAAAGAAAGAAAAATAAATAAAAAAAGATTATTTAAAATTTTAACATTATTTTTTAATATCTTTTTAATTATTTAATAATTAAATTATTAAAATAAATAAATTAATATTTTTTAATAATTTTAATAGGGCAGTTCCTTGTTTGTAAACAAACATCTCAACTCGCCTTTATTAACAAACTTCAATATTGAGAGGAGCAAAAGGTGCTTTCGCTGGCATTTCACTAGAAGGGGTTTGTAAGCATTAAGACTATTGGCGTGCTCCTTCTTCCTCTATTATTATTCTATGGGTTGGCAAAAAGGTTTGGGAAAAGCATAGCGATGGCGGATCACCAATATAGTAAATAGCGCGGGAAAGTCGAGCGCGCTTTTTTGCCAACCACCAGACGTCACTAGGAAATGCTCTATAGAGTTCGCAAGTAAACGGAATTTAAATCTAGGAATGCGGTAGCGTTCCTAGATTTAAATCCCCGCAAAGCTAAAAAAAACGAAATTTACAAAGTAGGAAAGTAAATGGCAAAACGCTACTTATATTATGTCGACATAGCATCTCGGACTTTTCGACTACCTGTATCTCATCTCCCTGGTCCCCAAAACCTATGATTTTTTGCACAGGCCTTGAGCATACTCTTAAGACAAAGCATACAAATTTTCATGTCGATCCAAATTAAGGGCCCTCTTCACTCACCGCCGCCGGAAGCCGAAGCTAATGTTATTCTATGGGAAATTTTTCTTTACAAATAACTTATTAACTAATACTTTAAACAACGAATGCAGAATAGAGTGTTCTTGAAATTTATAAAGAAGATGACTTGACTCATTGTCACACTTAAATCATAATTTTTAATTTCACGGACACATTACGATGATACACAGCACACAAAAGAAATAACTATTTACAAAAGAAATGAAACTGAGTAATTTTAACATTTTTGGTTAATCGGCTAGAGAGCCCACTGCTACATATTTGCACACCGCAATCCCACACTTCTAACTAAAACAAAAGTTAATCATAGTTCTCTTTTTTGAAAGAGTCACGTGACATAGTTCGATGGGAGGGGGAGAATTCACAAATAGTATTGCGCAATACTCGGAGCTCTGAAAAGTTGTTTTTTAACAGTCAATGTTAAAGAAGAAAAGTATAAATCTGATGTATCAGCTTTTTTTTTTCTTTACAATACATATTTTTAAATTCTGTTTTCCCATTCAGAAACTTCCCAGCTGTTAAATGGACGGACCTTTTTTAAAAAAATTATTATTATATATATATATTTTTATATTTTTTTTGAAGCTGCAAAATACAAATTTTCAATGTGTGATTGTTTTTTTATTTTGAAATTTCAAAATAAAATATTAAAAAATTACATTTTTAAAAAAGGTCCGTCCATTTAACAGTTGGGAACTTTCTGAATGTGAAAACAGAATTTAAAAATATGTATTAGTTAATAAGTTATTTGTAAAGAAAATTCCTCCATAGAATAACATTGGCTCGGGCTTCTGGTGACGGTAAGTGAAGAGGGACGTTAAGGAGCCTAAGTAATATAACTTTGAAAACCCGAAATTTCCCGATTACTTTCTTCTTCTTTTCCTTGTTAAGTTTGACAAGCATAGAGCGTAGATTTCTACAGCTATTGAGCTGAAAATTTGCATGGACATTCCTTCTGACCTGTATTAGTTCCCTGTGCAATCAAAAATTTTTTTGTCAATATACAGGGTAGTTACTTTGAATTTTGTAGCATTTAACGCAAAAATTTCGGGAAATGATCAAGAGATGGCGCTCGTTTACAATAAATTAATTTTGACATTTAATGAAACACTAGCAGGCTTTGCCCGTTTTGCTGGGCACAATATTTAAATGGTTTCTTTTTAATTGAATAACTGAAACGCTTAAATAAATATATTTCGATTGGCGACTATTTTCGACACAGCTTTAGTATGGGACCTCCTTAGCAATATCAAACGTTTTTTGAACTTCTCGAATCTGTACAAAACTATTATTAAAACGAATACTCCGGAAAACAGTCCAACAGTAGTGTTAATTCTTCGAATATTCTGAAACAATTGAAGCTGTTACTCGTACAGTAAAAATCACTATTCGATGAATGTTCTGGAACAGTCTAAAAAATAGTCACTTGTTCCAGAGGAGTAAAGCAAATAACATCAAATGCTCTAAAGCAGAAATTTTCGTTAGCTCGCGAAAAATGTCCAGTCGCTTAGAGCTCAATTCCTAATAGTCCAGTCAAAATAGGAAAAATAGAAGAAAAAATCGTGTAGTTTTGAAATTTTGCATACTCATAGCCGAGGGGGTCCTGGACAACATACTAAAAGTCCCCGCCCGTGGGGGGTGAGCGGGGGGCATTTAAGGGGGGCAATTTTCAGTTTTTATTAAATATCTTAAAAACTATTGCATTTAGAGAAAACATGTCAATTACAAAATTAATCTACGTAAAATTTCCTACAAAAATGTATGTTACATTTTGTTTGTACGATCATTAGTTTAGAAGATATAGGGAGATGAAATAACACATTTTCTTGAAAAATTCTTTTTTTCAATAGTAAAATCAACTAAAGTGTGCAATTAAAAGGGTTCTTGTCAAATATTTTCTAATGTAAAAAACAAATATATGCATAGGGAATATGCAAGGATAATACAGCATGTTTTGTAAGTTTTAAATAATTTTAAGGCTAGTAGGCGCAAGTGGCGGTTTGAGTAAAAATCTGGATAAGTCCAGTCAAAATAGGAAAAATGGAAAAAAAAAATCGTGTAGTTTTGAAATTTTGCATACTCATAGCCGAGGGGGTCCTGAACAACATACTAAAAGTTCCCGCCAGTGGGGGGTGAGCGGGGGCAGGGGGGCATTTAAGGGGGGCAATTTTCAGTTTTTATTAAATATCTTAAAAACTATCGCATTTAGAGAAAAAATGTCAGCATGTTTTGTAAGTTTTTAATAATTTTAAGGCTAGCAGGCGCAAGTGGCGGTTTGAGTAAAAATCTAGATAATGAAGACCCAAAACCGATCAACATAAAAAAAAAAATAATCGTGTAGCTTAGAAATTGAGCACAGTTATAAATTTAAGTGCCCTGAATAACATACTAAAAGTCCCTAACCATGGGGGGGGGGCATTTAAAGGGGGCACATTTCAGTTTTTATTAAGTATGTTGAAAACTATCGCATTTAGAGAAAAAAAATCTCAATTGCAAAATTAATCTACGTGAAATTTCCTAAAAAAATTGTATATTCTATTTTGTTTGTATGATCAATAGTTTAGAAGATATAGGGGAACGAAATAACACATTTTCTTGAAAAATTCTTTTTTTTTTTTTTTTTTTTTTTTTTTTTTTTGCGATAGTAAAATCAACTAAATTGTGGAATTAAAAGGGTTCTGATAAAATATTTTCTAATGTACAAAACAAATATATGCATAGGGAATATGTAAGGATAATACAGCATGTTTTGTACGTTTTAAATAATTTTAAGTTTAGTAGACGCAAGTGGTATTTAGGTAAAATTCCAGATAACAAAGACCCAAAACCGATCAACATTTCAAAAAATCTTATAGCTTTGAGATCTTTTTTTCTCTAAATGAGATAGTTTTCAAGATACTTAATAAAAACTGAAATGTGCCCCCTTTAAATGCCCCCCCCCATGGTTAGGGACATTTAGTATGTTATTCAGGGCACTTAACTTTATAACTGTGCTCAATTTCTAAGCTACACGTTTTTTTTTTTTTTTTTTTTTAATGTTGATCGGTTTTGGGTCTTCGTTATCTAGATTTTTACTCAAACCGCCACTTGCGCCTGCTAGCCTTAAAATTATTTAAAACTTATAAAACATGCTGTATTATCCTTGCATATTCCCTATGTATATATTTGTTTTTTACATTGGAAAATATTTGACAAGAACCCTTTTAATTGCACACTTTAGTTGATTTTACTATTACAAAAAAGAATTTTTCAAGAAAATGTGTTATTTCATCTCCCTATATCTTCTAAACTAATGATCGTACAAACAAAATGTACTATACATTTTTGTAGGAAGTTTTGCGTAGATTATAATTTTGTAATTGACATTTTTTCTCTATATGTGATAGTTTTAAAGATATGTAATAAAAACTGAAAATTGCCCCCCTTAAATGCCTCCCTGCCCCCCGCTCACCCCCCACGGGCGGGGACTTTTAGTATGTTATTCAGGACCCTCTCGGCTATGAGTGTGCAAAACTTCAAAACTACACGATTTTTTTTTTTTTCTATTTTTCCTATTTTGACTGGACTTATCCAGATTTTTACTCAAACCGCCACTTGCACCTACTAGCCTTAAAATTATTTAAAACTTACAAAACATGCTGTATTATCCTTGCATATTCCCTATTTATATATTTGTTTTTTACATTAGAAAATATTTGACAAGAACCCTTTTAATTGCACACTTTAGTTGATTTTACTATTGCAAAAAAGAATTTTTCAAGAAAATGTGTTATTTCATCTCCCTATATCTTCTAAACTAATGATCGTACAAACAAAATGTAATATACATTTTTGTAGGAAATTTTACGTAGATTAATTTTGTAATAGACATTTTTTCTCTAAATGCGATACTTTTTAAGATATTTAATAAAAACTGAAAATTGCCCCCCTTAAATGCCCCCCGCTCACCCCCCCACGGGCGGGGACTTTTAGTATGTTGTTCAGGACCCTCTCGGTTATGAGTATGTAAAATTTCAAAACTACACGATTTTTTTCCTCTATTCGTCAAATTTTGGCCTTCGTTGCCTGGACTATAAAGTGCAATTACTCAGACAGGGGCCCACTCGCCAAGTTTGTCGTTAAGGCTAACTCCACTGGAAGTGAATGAACTGCCCTTTTATTTTCACTTTGCCTGTAAAACTACTTTCATTGCAACAATACAACTGATGCAGGAAAAAGACTTAATCCCTTGTAAGAATATGCTATCAGCACTATTTATATCGTATTTTATACAGATAATGTTTCGATGGTTATATATATTTCCCATTAAACATATTTTTATTTAGTTATTTAAATATTAATTTGAATTAATCAAATATATCTGCCCAACCGCATGCAAGTGCAGTCACACACAGCAGCTCATTTACTTGTATGTTAAATTAGCGTAGTGTTTGGTATATATATGTTAAAAAAAAAAAAAAAAGTAAACATTATCGTGCTGCACAATATTATTATATCTCTCCCTTAGCGGTTTTTGAATTTTTGTCGCCATATTAGCGATGGATTTTTTTTTTTTTTGTATAATTTCTTGTGTAAAAAAGGGAAGCCTATTTTGCTGATACTTTTATCTGACACCTTTTCCTTAATATATAAGAATTCTTCATATTATGTTTAAATTTTTAATGGTTTTTAGGTTTAAAATAGTGCTTGCTGAAATAAATTTTTTACTTTTAAAACTGCATTTTTTTTTTCTATAAAATTATCTACTCAGATATTAAAAAAAAAAAAAAAAAAAAAAATACAACATATATTAGCATCCCAAACCATATTAGCACTTTATCAATGTGTATAAATTTTTTAAAGTGATAATGACGTCAATTTTTATGATATTCATGATTTATATTTTTAATTTTTTTACTGTTCGCGTTTAAGTAAATGTACTTATTTTCCCGTCGAAAAAAATTGAACTCGTAAATTTTTTTGGCAACAATTAAATTATGGATAAAATTTAAATGGCTAATTTTTAAAGCTATTATGAGTTTATTACTAGGTTGATTTCTTTACAAAACGACCTATTGCAATCACTTCATTTATCTATCTGTCTATCTACCTATCTATAATGAAAATTTTGTCATCCCGATAACTCCCGAAATAATACTCCAGACCGAACCAAATTTGGACAGTAAACTTATGTTATAAATATCTTGGATAAGTTCGTTAACCAAGTTGCTCTGCTTTTTACTTTCCGAACACTATAGTGAGGAAAGTATTGTAATCATGTCAAAAATCCGAATTTGAGATTTTGATGTTTCTATACGTTTCGAGGTCCCCTGAGTCCGTTTCCACTATTTTTACGATGATGTATGTATGTATGTTTGTGAGTGAACACGCTCGCGGTCGCGTCTAAACGCTTTGTTCGAATAAGCTGAAATTTGGTACATATATTGTAAGTCACCATAGTACGAACCCTATACATTTTGGTGTTTTTTACAGGGACACCAGGAAAAATTCTTTATGATTATGGCCTATGGGGCCAAATTTTTAAAAGTGCAATAGCGTCTAAACGCCTCATTAATCTGAGCAAAAAATTTGTACACATGTTATAGGTCACAGTTGCACCAACAGCATAGATTTTGGTAAATTTAGCCCTTACAGTTTTTTACAGGGACACAAAGAAAAATTCTTTATCATTATGGCCTATGGGACCAAGTTTTTAAAAGTGCGATAGCATCTAAACGCCTTCTTCAATTGAGTTTAAAATTTATATGAATATTATAAATAATTTTTGCACTAACTATAAGCATTTTGGTGAATCTAGCATTTATAGGTTTTTACAGGGACACAACTAAAAATTCTTTATCATTATGATCATGGGCTCAAAGTTCAGTAGCGTTAAATACTCAAACACTCTATTATGGTTTTCTCTCTTTTGTTTGTTTAACAACTCCTCTTTCTTTACTTTATCTACAAAACTGTTAATTACTCAATGTACGGAAAGTCGAGTGGAGTCACTCCAGATTTTTTGTTTTCAAGTGGCGGCCACTTGAAAATTTCAAATCCACATTGTAAAAAGTGTATTTAAAGCCGGATTTGCTTGAATTTTGATGTAAATATAGACCACATAAGGGTCTCAATCAAGTTTATTAATGAACTTTATCCGCAATTTTTAACAAAGTGGCGGATATCTTAAACTAAGCGGGGCCACTTGAAAATTTAAAACCACGATAACTTCCGAAATAATACTACAAATCGAACCAAATTTGGACAGTGAACTTATCTCATATCTTGAATGAGTTTGTTAACCAAAATTGCTCCCCCATTTTGTTTTCAAGTTCACACTGTAAAAAGCGTAATTAAAACCGGATTAGCTTAAATTTTGATGTATACATAGATTATATAAGAGTCACAACGAAGTTTATTAATGAACTTTATCTGCCATTTTAACGAAGTGCGGATGTTATAAACTAAGCGCGACACCTTGAAATTAAGCTAACACTTTAAAATTTATAAACATAACTTTTTAAATTCTGATTCAATTCAAACCAAAATTGGACAGTCATCTTATCCTATAATTATAGGATAAGATGACTGTCCAATTTTGGACAGGATGGATGAGTTGACGCTTGGATGAGTTCACTGGGCAGCTTGTTTCGACATTTTGTTTCCAAGTTGCGGCCACTTGAAATTGTGCCATCACGATAACTTTTAAAAAACTAAACTGATTCAAAAAAAAGTTGGATAGTGAACTTATGGTTCAAATATTTTGGATAAATTCGCTTGATAACTTGATCTGCAATTTTATTTCCAAAAGGCTGCCACTTGAAAATTTGTCATTTAGGATAACTTTTTAATACCTAATCAATTCGCATCAAATTTGAATAGTGGATTTATCATTCAAATATTTCAGATAAGTTCGCTGGGTTGGGCATCTCACTTCACTTTTTTGTTTCCAAGTGGTGGCCACTTGAAATTACGGTGCCACTTGAAAATTTTTCATCACGATAATTTTTTAAATATTCAGTTAGTTTGAACTAAAGTTGGACAATGAGGTTATCTTACATATATCTTGGATAATTTCGCTGGGCAAGTTGCTTCGCCATTTTGTTTCCAAGCTGCAGCCATTTAGACTGCCACTTGAAAATTTGTAATTACAATAACTTTTGAAACACTGCACTGATTCGAACCAAAGTTGAACAGTGAACTTATTAAAACAGGAATAAACTACTACGTCAGAAACGCCAAAGAAAAATTATTGAGGTGCATACAGCTGTTTCGGTAGCCTAAAGCGTACCGTCATCAGTGCAAAGATAATTCTGAAACTTGAGAAGTGCTCGTATATATAGGAGAGGGACCGGATTTAGTTCAACCAATAGGATTACTGCAACCAATAGGATTATTTGCAAACCTAAATCCATTCATGAACTCGATTTCTTTGAAGCTTTTCATATTTATAAAAATTTTAAAAACCTTGTAAATTGTGATTTCGCTGTTCCCTATTTGTCTGATTGTTGGAAATTTTACATTCAGTCCACATTTCCTTAATTTTTCTACTGTTTACACAGCTACACATTCCTTAATTCCTATTGGCCACACTCCCCACCTCTTCCGTAATCCTATTGGTTGAACTAAATCCGGTCCCTCTCCTATATATACGAGCACTTCTCAAGTTTCAGAATTATCTTTGCACTGATGACGGTACGCTTTAGGCTACCGAAACAGCTGTATGCACCTCAATAATTTTTCTTTGGCGTTTCTGACGTAGTAGTTTATTCCTGTTTTATTATTCCAACGCCAAGTCCCCTGCTATTATTAGTGAACTTATTCTTTAAATATCTTGGATGAGTTTGCTGCGCTACATGAACTTATTCTCCAAATATCTTGGATGAGTTTGCTGGGCTACATGAACTTATTCTCCAAATATCTTGGATGAGTTTGCTGCGCTACATGAACTTATTCTCCAAATATCTTGGATGAGTTTGCTGGGCTACATGCTCCGTTATATTGTTTCCAAGTGGCGGCCATTTGAAAAATCACGATAACTTTTGAAATACTTAACCAATTCAAACCGAAATTAAACTAGTATGTTGTGGCCACCACAAGACTTTCTTCTATATTTTCCTATACACATTCAATCAGTAACAATATTTTTAAAAAAAAAGTACAATTTTTTTTTCTAAGTTTTTTTTTTGTTAAAAGTAATTCATATTCAATCAGTAACAATATTTAAAAAAAAAAAAAAAAAAAAAAAAAAGTACGATTTTTTTTTTTTTTTGTTGTTGTTAAAAGTAAAAAAAATCGATAACTTTGTTTTAAATTATCACAGATTTATAGTTCAACCATTCGTTTTAAAGGTATTGACGAGATCTTTCGAAAGATACCCATCTTGAAAATTTGTACCCCCAGGGGGGGAAGCGATGCCCCCACATGCACAGAAATTTTTTCTTAGTTAACTATTACTATTATCAATAACTCATATTAATTTTACAATCACAAGTTAAAAATAACTCTCATTATGTACATTTATACGAAATTTTGTCCTATACTGCCATGTTAAAAATTTAGAACAAATACGATCACAGCGCCACCTGTTGAGCTATTGATCCCCAAATGTAATCAGCACCACTTTATGTCGGGGACCAACTAAATACCAAGTTTGGTTAAATTTTGTTAAAAAAAAATTGCGTTTTTTTTTCTAAGTTTTTTTTCGTTAAAAGTAAAAAAAATCGATAACTTTGTTTTAAATTGTCACAGATTTATAGTTCAACCATTCGTTTTAAAGGTATTGACGAGACCTTTCGAAAGATACCCATCTTGAAACTTTGTCCCCCCCGGGGGGGTACTCACCCCCCCGGTGGGGGGGAACCGATGCCCCCACATGCACAAAAATTTTTTCCTAGTTAACTACTACTATTATCAACCTGATCTTTCGAAATATACCCATCGTGAAAATTTACCCCCCCCCGGGGGGTATTTCCCCCCTAGGGGAGGGAAGCGATGCCCCCCCATGCAGAAATTTTTTTTCCTAGTTACATACTACTATTATCAATAATTCATATTAATTTTACAATCACAAGTTTAAAACAACTCTTATTATGCACATTTATACGAATTTTTGTCATATGCTGCCATGTTAAAAATTTGCATAAAATGCTATCACAGCGCCACCTGTTGAGCAATTGATCCCCAAATCTAATCAGCACCAGTTCATGTCAGGGTGCAACTAAATACCAAGTTTGGTTAAATTTCATTCATTGGTTCGTCAGATACAGTGTCCACAAAAAAATGATACAGACAGACAGATATTTTCTAAAAACTATCAATTCGTGTTCAAGACACCCCAAAACGTGTAGATCCGTCAAAAAACAGAGGTCGAAAATTTTCGCGAATCCAATACTTTCTCTATATTACATATAGAAGAAAGTAAAAATGGATTTATCATTCAAATATATATGATTTCGGTGGGCAATTTTCTCCGTGATTTTGTTTCCAAGTTGCGTCCATTTGAACGCTGCTACTGGAGACTTTGTTATCGCGCTAACTTTTGAAATAATGAATTTATTCGAACCAAAGTTGGACAGTGGACTTGTCTTACATATATCTTGGATTAGTTCGCTGAGCAACTTGCTCCGCCATTTTGATCCAAGCGACGGCCACTTAATTTTTCAACACGATGATTTTTGAGATTCTGAATTAATTCGAACTGAATTTGTACAGTAGATTAACTCACAAGTGCATTTGATACATTTGTTTGCCATTTTGTTTCCAAGTTCCAGCCATTTGAAAATTTTAAATTCCCATTAAAAGTTATGTATGGACCGATCTGCTTGAAACTCCATATGTACAAAGCCTACATCAATAATTCTATCAAATCCATTAATAATTTGTAACAGCCATTTCGGAACAAAATAGTGAATACTTGATAAGAAAAAAAAAAAAAAAAAAAATCAACCTGCCCTTCCGAATGAGCCGGAAGGACTTGTTTTCATATTTTACTTAATTAAAAGAAAACTAATCAAAAATTCGTATATATACAAATCTTGCTCGCTTAATAGTATAAGATTAAATAGTAATAAATACTGTTTTTTATTTACTTTTTTTTTTTTTTTTTTTTTGCAAAAATGAAAAGAAATAAATTATTATTATTATTATTTTTTATTTTTTTTTTACTCTATCTAAATAAAACAGAGTTTGTCGGCGGAATACATCCGGGTGGACCACTCCTATTTTTGATTGGTCTAGATTTAACTACTTTATTGATGAAAGTCGGCCATTTCTTTTAGTAAAAACTGATGAATTTTTTTAAAAGATACTGCATAGATGTTACACTTTTTTAAAAGAGCTCTAAAACTGTTAATTTTTTTGTGAGGACACTATATACATGAAGTTATTAGATTTAAACATATTACTTTGAAAAGTTTTCTTTTAATTAATTAAAATATGAAAATAAATATTAACTATAATTTAATTGTTACAAAAAAAAAAAAAAAAAAAAAAAATACATTTAATTAAATGTGAACATCAAAAAATTGTAAAAAAATAAATTATGCATCTTACAAAAATTGACGTCATTATCACTTTAAAAATTTTCTACACATTGATGAAGTGCTAATGTAGTTCTATAGCTATAAGATTCAACAGAAAATTTAAAAACATGCTATACAATTTTATTTTTTTAATTATTATTATAATTATTTATATTTTTGCTGTCATTTCGGCGACGAGTTGATATGGGTATCGCAAATGCGTAAGTAAACATTTCGGCGAGAAACGTCCGAGCTACTTCAGTGACAAATTTCAAATTCCGCCAAAAGGTCCAAGCTGTTTAATTGTTTTTGTACAATTTTTCTCAAATTTATTTTAAATATTTTTGTAATGAGAGTTGGAAAAAAAGGAAAGGCATTTTTTTTAAATTGATCTAACTACACAAAATATCTCCATGTAAAATATTATGCGTTTTCTGTTCTGTTTATTATCAAAAAGAAAATGACTAATGCTGTTTTTCCTATATTATTAACATCTCTCTATAAATTAAATTATCCAGTACCAAGACCTTGCGATGAGGAAGTCTCTGCTGAAGGCAGCGAGGGCCAGAAGCAAAGTTTTTAAACAATTTCATTGTATTTTCTTTTTAGTTTTAATTTGTAGAACGGTATAAAAATATTGATTCTTTTTTTAATTCATTTAAATATAGAGACCAGCGAAGCGGGCAAAGCCTGCTAGTTAAAAAATATTTACAAGAAACTTGCTTATTAATAAGAAAAACAAATGATAAAAAATTGGAATAAAATTTGGAAAGTGATTTTTATCGACAAATTTCGTAATAAATAAATGCTTAAAGGATGCGCTAAATAAGTTTTTAACAAAAGTAAGCGAAGAATCAAATGAAAGAGCGATTCGTTAACTTTAAAAATTTACGGATGATGGAAGAAAACATACAATTAAATTCCGATCGTATATTACGTAAGAGAAATATTGCTATCATAGAAGAATTCAAATTTAACATTTTAGTGTTTCTGTGAGTTTTGAGCTTTCTTGAATTCATTTTTGATAGTGGTGAAGGTATGCTTGTATGTGTGAAAACGATAGCGTCTAAACGCTGCATTTGAATCAGCCCAAATTTGATAGGTATGCTACAGGTGACACGCAACTACATAGATTTTAATGATGTAGAACTTTTTTTTTTTTTTTCTTTACACGGATACAAAATAGAATTCTTATGCGTCAAGGTTTATGGTCTGAAATTATTTGAAGTTCATTTAATAAGTTTAGGGGATCTTAACGCGATAACTTCTAAACACACAATTCAATTGCATTCGAAGATAGTATGTATGTTATAGGTCATCATCGCTTGAAATAGCTTAATGAGTGTAGGACTGAGGTGTACAAGCATGGGAGTGAATGAGCAAACGATTCATTCCACTGAACTCAAATTTAGTATGTATATTTTAGGTCACCATAACATGAAATATATGAAGTTGAATAATATAGGACTATTATACCACATAAATTCAAGGAAGGAGACGAAGTTTGGTTGTGGAACCTTGTTCGACGCAAAGGACTCTCTCCCAAGCTACAGTGTAACTGGGACTAGAGCTCCTCCAATACAGGCTGGCTCATCAGGCATTTTGTTTCCCACGAAGCGATTGTTCGAATTTAAGTGTTATCAAATCATAAAATGGAGGTTTTGCAGCCGAAAATTTCTCAAATCATACCAGAACTGCTTTTAGAATGTTTAGATTTCGAACAGATGAAGAAAAGCGAAAGAATTGTCCAAGAGAAAACTGTACGCTTATCTTTCAATTACAAATATGCAGTGTAATTATGATGCGTTTTCTTGCATCAATTATTTGTTTTTATTGCTGTTTGGTTATCTAAATCTTGTATTTTAGAACATACACTACTTTTGAACGTGTATAAATATTTAAAATTAACTAATTTAACAGCAACAGTGACGGCTACTTTTTACAAGGGTTATAAGAAAATTTCGCCAAATATTACCGCCAAACTTATCAAGTACAAACGAGCAATAAAAACAAATAATTGATTCGCTCTTCTGTTTAGGCAAACTCGCCATTCTAGGCGATAAAGACGCCGAGTAATACGTCTGCAACTAAACAGCGCCAAGCAGCAGTCTTAACTGGGACGGTCCCTAGACAAACTTAAAAAGACTGAACGATGTGTAGTGTTAAGTACTGCTAAAACACCTTCATCAAAATCGAAGGTGGTCCATTATAATTGGTTAGCCACTTACCACACGTAACGGTAATGTTCAAATTTAAAATGTAATTATTTGTTAAATTTGTGCATGTGTAATGAGAATATTTGTATATATATTTGTACATATTTCTCACTTGATTTTGCAATCTGTATTTTTATTTTACTGTTATATGCAACTTAGTTTTTGTATTTTAGAACGTTTAGTTTGTTTAGTTTCGCCTCTTGACCGAGGGTTGTACTATCCGGGACGTGCAATCCTTGGGAGGGGGGCAATGTTGCAAGTTTCTAAATAATTCTGTTTATTTTTGAAGAAATTCTTTCAAAGAGGCTTAGTAAGGTGATAAAATGTTAATTTTCTGCATTTTTAGCAGGGTTTATTTAGGTTTAAAATCAACTGCCACCCCCCCACCCCATAAAAACCAATTTTTTTTCCTTTCTAAAAAATGAAATTTTTTTATTCTATTGCCCCTTTTTTAATTGAAATTTATAAATTATTTTAATGTAAATGACTTTTATTTTTAATTCAGTTTATTTCAAATGTAATTTTGCTTCAAAGAAGGTTTTAATTATGTGCAATTGGTTGGCTGTATTAAAAGTTATCATATATGTGTGGGGGGGGGGGGGATCTAAAAATTGTAGTAGAAATAGGGTGGCTACAAAAATTTAGAAAAAAAATTCCCCGACTAATTTTGACAGATTTCCATTACCTATTATATACATACCATAATTTTGTGCATATCAAACTCTTGTTTAGCATGTCTGCTAAGCCACTCCAATTCAAAAACTATACTGATGGGCAAAAATATTGCAATCCTGTTTTCTAAAAAAAAAAAATTTTTTTTTTTAAATGTTAACTTGGTGAGATTTAATTAGAAAGCAGCCAATCCTGTGCAGTAAGATAACACCTGTTTGGCAGCTTTTCAGTCATGTTTATAAGGCAAAAATGAAAACTTCCATGATTTTTGAGTGTTTTTACAAAATTCCCTGTTTTTCCAGTTTGATAAAGTACCCTGATTTTTCCATGAGTTCCCTGATTGTCGCCACCCTGAAAAATGTCTATATTAATTATCTTAAAAAATTATAAATGAAAGGGTCTAAGGCTACATGCAATAAAGTAAAATAAAATAAATAATAATGAAACAAAAAAAAAAAATATTTATTTTGTACAAGATATAAAATGAAAATTGCATAATTAAAAAAATTGCTCTCATCTTTGTTTTATTCAAAACTTAACAAATTGGTCTTTAAAAAAATTACGTATACGGTATTTGTTATAATATGGTAATTAATAGCAGCCCATTTTCTTATCTATACTAAATCCAAAAGCAAGATATACTGATTTAGAATTATCAAATAAATAATCTATTTTAAAAAACTTTTAAAACTCAAATTCTTATTATAGCATATCATATAAATCTTTCCGAAGTTAGAATAAAATTTAATTTGCAAAAAAATGTAACTTTTTTGTTTATTAACCAAAATTGGGGAAATTTGAGCTGTGTTAAGAAAAGAGAAATTATTTCTTAAAATTCACAACAGATGGCAGCACCACACGATTGTCTAAGTTTTGTGATTTCATTTTCTGATTAAGGGCCAATATCTGTAATTTATTCATTCATTTGAGGCACCTTTTTATTTTTATTTTTTTATATTATAACTTAACATTTTACTGATTTGTTTAATGTTTATGTGTTTTTCCTAATCATTTTTCTTTTGTATTGTTAATTGTTTCATTGACATTTTAGTGAATATTCCGCCCAATAGAGGGGGCTTGTAGTCCCCCAAAAACAGTTTGTTTCTAAAAAGAGATGTAAGAAAAAGGCTTCTTAAAAAAAAACTTCAAAAATTCTTAGGATACTGTGTAGTCAACGATAAATTTTCTTTTATCAATTGACATCTTTTCTACTGATTGTCTGCAAAAATTAACACTCCGGACCTTCAGGGTATCGAATGGGGGACCACCGGATTACTAACATGGCGCTCTAAACACCTGAGCCATGGAGAGACAAAAAAGCTTGTACAAGGGTTGTAAATTAAATAGTGACAACTTAACCTTGAAACTCGCAGAAGGGCGGGCATGCCCAAATAGGATATGGAAGCGGTGAGGTGGCGCTGTTGTCGATGTGTAGTGTGCAAAAAACAGTTGATCTGCTAAGAAGGGTAGTTGTTGTGTGGCGTTAAAGTGAGGAGTTTCGTTTCCATCGCTCTAAAGCACGTTTGTTGTTGCAAATCCGCAGTCTCATTCCGATCCGAACGAAATGCTTGAACCCATCGTGCTACTGTCCTATATGGTAAAGCATTTGTGCCACAGACTTCCACTAATCCTCGACAGCATTATGTTGCATTTTTGCCATGGGCAACTTCGATTTTAAGCCACGACCGCTGATCACCTTTTCAAAACATGCTTTAGAGTGATGGAAACGAAACTCCTCACTTTAACGACACACAACAACTACCCTTCTTAGCAGATCGACTGTTTTTTGCACTCTACACATTGACAACTGCGCCACCTCCCCGTCCCATATCCTATTTGCGCATGCCCGCCCTTTTGCGAGTTTTAAGGTTAAGTTGCCACTATTTAATTTACAACCCTCGTATTTACCTTAAAATAGAGGCACATTTTTTATTTGGTTGAGATTCACAAACATACCGTAGTGAATGACAGTAAGTACATAAGAATTTGGGAAAAAGAAGCCGAATTTGAATTTGTCCAGGTTCTCCATTCAAGGACATTTTGAGAATTATTTTACTAAAATGTAACAGCACTAGAATTAAGAAAATGACATTAAAAATTTTAATATCCAAGTATTGAAAAATGTTGAAATAATTCTAATCGCAAAAGATTCTACATCCGATGAAGAATGTTTTCTTAAAATAGAAAATTTAGTTTCAATAAAAGCTATAAAACTTCTAATTTTATTTAAAATATTATATGTAAATTTCTATTCAATATGCAACTTTCAAATGGATTGCAATATTCCATTACATAATCCATAAGTATAATTTTTTCTTAAATCTCTTCCTATCCTCTTTTATTGTATTGGAGTTTCTTTTTTTTTTTTTTTTTTCCCTAATTCATTAAATTAAGAATTTTATTGTTATTAAGTTAATTTGTTATCATTAAATTGTAGATAAGGCATGTTAGGTTTAATATTCACTACACACACACACACACATATATATAGGTATATAAAGTCAACTCACAGTAATCTTGTTATTACCGTTTACATCATTTTAATGAAAACTCAATAATACAATTATGGAATATTTTTAGAAGTTCTGAATATAAAAGATTTTAGCTATAATAAAATTTAATGCACTTTTATATAACAGTTCTTTAACTGAAAGATGAGATTGATAAAAGTGTTAAAAGAAAAAAAAAAAAAAAAAAAATTGATAAACATTGAAACAAAATATAAGAATTCAGGTGTCAAAAGCCTGTATTACAGAAATAAATGATTTGATTGTTTTATTTTTAAACATAAAAATGAATAAATGTTTTATTAACATGGTTATGTGAAAACTTTTTTAATTAGATGAGATATAAGAGAATTTTATGCTGAAAGTACAAACTTTGTTTCTTATATACATTGTTACAAAAAGAAAATAACCTACAAAAAAAGCTGAAAAATCTCATCCCTGTTTATTATTAATAATTTAATTTATTTTTAGATGAAATAATAATTAATATTGGAATATTATTTACTTTTTAAAGTGTCAGTTTTATTTACAAGTATGTATAATGTAACTGGGAAACATACACTAATAAAAACCTACTTTAAACAAAAAACAAACAAAAAAAACCCTGGTTTTTGCCAACCCTGATTTTTAGTTTGTTTTAGCATTGAAATAGCCTAATTTTTCCTTAAAAACCAAAGAGGCTAGAAGAATATAGAGATGGCGTCAAGCTTGAAACCGGGTATACAACGCGAAGCCAGTTATTGCTCAGAATTAAATGCCCAAATGTAGCCCAAACTTGTGGGCGTGGTCGAATAGCATAGTGATTTTCCAGGAAGAAGACACTTATCTATCTATCTATGTATGGAGGATTGGGCTACTCTTTACTGTATACACTGCACATGCAAAAGTTTGGACTACATTTGAAAGGGTTTTTAGGGCTGCACTAGGCTTCACGCGGAAGACGTTCATTTCATCTCTATATTCTTCTAACCTCTTTTCTTAAAAACACATTAAAAAGCTCCAATAAGCAAGGTAATGGATTTGGCGAGAAAATCCTTATTGATATACCAAAGGTTGACGCTCTAATGTGATTGGTTAACAAGATACTAGCAATTTCCAGAACATTCTGGGTTTGATAAAGGGGTATTTAAGGAGCTGCATTGCGCCATATCCCGATCAGTCTCAGATTGGTTTCTGCCAATGCTTCATTACTTCTGGAAGAGCACTGGACCTCTTTGAATTATAGCCAATTGCTGTATGTGTTATTGCTATACAGTTTGTACTGTGGATTTGCTGTTGACAGCTGTTATTGAAGCTGTGTTTATTAATGGTGAAACTGAAGTTGATACCTGGTTTATAGACCTGTATTTTTCTGTAAATAAACTACTGAACTTTTGCAAGTTTCGCCTTTCATTCTCGGACAACTTACGAGCCCCCAAATACGCAATAATATATACATATATTCCCCATTTAGCCTAGGCTTTCCTAACAAGAGCTTACAATGAAAAAATTACTTCCCCTTTAATTCTTTATCTTTCTATTGCCAAAATATCTTAAACATTTTTTTTCCCTTGAAAAAATAAAATTTATTAAGCAAAAAACATTGCTTGTGTTTTTCTTTATTGAACTGGTGTGTATTTGAACAATTACCCAAACAAGGGCACATAGTTTTGTAGTTGTCACTATGTTTATATTTTGCACACTAATTAGAATGGGGTCGACAATTTTAGAGTGGATTCCGAACCACTAAAAAACCATCATGCCTGAACCGGGATGTAACACCCTGGCACCTGAAAAACAGAACACTAACCATTTGGCTATCAGATAGGCACAGATAGTTTTGTAAAAATGATCAAATAATTATGGAATGAATATGAATTGCATGGAACTACAAGCTGTAACTTCCCTCTGTCCTCTTTATAAATATCCCCACAGAGGGAAAAAAAAAACACCTACAAGCCCAAGACCCTAATGCAGTCGATCAGCCTTAAACCCCTTAACCCGCTCTTCAATGTCTTTTTCTAGTCAATTTTGTCCTTTTATTCCTTCTGATGTTAGCCTTTTTTCCCCCCCCCACACTTGACATTGTGAGTTTTTTGGTTTTCATCCCATGCTTTTTCTATGGAGTTTTAGCTTTTTTCCTACAATTTCTACATTCTAAAGTGCGGTGCCACCATCTATAATACACAAGGCATTTGGAAACAAGCTGTACAGGTTAGAGGACAGAGGGTTGGTGGCATGCTTGAAGCGACCGTGTTTTAACATTGTTTTTACAGAGAATGCCTTCAGACTATTGAGTGACGTCACGCTATCTAGGTTAAGAAAGGTTTCAAGAGTGAGGAGAAGCTTGAAGTTAACTACTTGTCGCATTATAATAGAAAACACTAAGCCGGACCTTTAAATATGAGATTGTTTAAAGCATTTTCAGAAGAAATATAGTTACTTTTCTTCTTACACACATTATAAATATCCATATTGCTATAAAGTTTCATTATTCTTTATCAGCTATGAACCACTAAACCTTAAATTTTACTTGTTTTACTCCATCAACAAATAAACCCCTGAATTCATATGTTTTTTTTTTTAATCCACGCAACTCCAAATGTATCATCCTTGAGTATTGTCTGTTTATTATGTTTTGTTTATTAAGGTTGTTTTCTGTTAGATTCTTTGTTAATTTGTATTTAACAGTCTTAGTCTATTCCATTTTAAATTTCACTTAAATTAGTTTCATGTATGACAGGAGGTCCACTAGTGATTTGCTATTATAGCCACTAGCGAACGAAATCACACATTGGTGCTCAAGGGTGAAAAAGTTCTCCCCTGAAGATTTTTTTCTCTTTTTTTCTGAGCAAAAAAAAGAGAAAAAATTCTTCTTGAAAATTCTTTCTTGAAAAAATATTCATTCTTATTGGTCTATGTGATTTCAATGATATTGTATCTATTGCTTGCCTTTTACTATGTATAATAACTCATTATATATACATTTGATATTCGAGATGAATATTATGTAAAACCATACTTGCCAACCAATTTTAATAAAAAAAGGGAAGATTTTTGTTGAAAAACCAGAAGATTTCATAAAAAAAGGGAAGATTTTTTTTTTCTCTTTGACGCAATAAGCAATACAGTTTTACAATTTTAATATTTACAAGCAATCTATAAAAACGTTTTACTATAGATTGATTATACTAAATATATAAAAGTTTTAAATGAAGTTATTCTTCAACATATAAATATCTACAAAACAGAATCTGTAAGAAATTTATTTAACAATAGACAAAAAACTTAAGTTAAAGTATAACTAATTTTTTTAAATAAATAGAATATGATTTTTGTGTATGTACATTAATCATACATATAAAAAAAAGTAGCAGTAGCTAATTATCAGTTTCAAACGTGCATAAAACGAACTGAGTATTAATTTTCTTAAATTGATTTGGAAAAAATTTTCCTACTTGAAAAATTATTCTTCATTTTTTTCTCATGTTTACACATTTGGTATAAAAATGACATACAAATATTTAATTTAATTGAGGAAAAATAAACAGATTCATTAAATTCAGCAATAAAGATCTAAAAATAATTACATACGTGAGAAATATTGAGCACTTCCATTGCTTTATTGTTTCTAGAATTGATCACTGATCACAATCAGGGAAGGGAGGGGGGGATATAAAAATAATTACAGAGTAAGAAATATTAAACTCTTTCAACTGTACTTCTAGAATATAATGAAAGAAGTTTAAAATTAATATTATCATTTATGTTGCAGATGGATAAAGATTACAAAATAAAAGACTTCTGCAGAACATTTGATTGCTGATCACTAGTTGGAGATAAATGAAAGGGGGAGGGGGCAAAAAATAATTACATCAGCAAGAAATATTTAACAATTCTATTTCTTTACATGTTCTAGAATCTCATAAAGCAAGTTTGAAATGAATATTGACATTTATGTTATGGATGGAGAAAGATTGGGAATCAGGAGTTTTCGTAGAACATTTGGGTTTTCTTTTTAAAACGAACGATATCCGCGACTTTTTTAAAAACGGAAGATTTCACCATCTGTCCGGAAGATACATTAAAAAACCGGAAGTCTTCCGGGAAAACCGGAAAAGTTGGCAAGTATGTAAAACTAAGCTGATTCAATTTGGCTGCATAATGGACGACAGATGATACGGCTGTGCTGTTATATTTCGTGTTTACGAGAAATATATAAACACGACAAACTTAGTGTATTAAATACATATTATGAAAAAACATGATTTCTGGATTTTGGTATATATCAGCCAGAAGATGGCGCTACTATTAATTCCTGCGATTTCTCAGTTGCCTATATATCTGAGCATCTATTGGTGAAAATTGCACCAAATCGTTTATGTAAAATGTTAATTGTGAGAAACTATGTTGATTAAATCTTTATGCATGTTAAACGTAATTGACGCTTTTATAAAAAATGGTACAGAATAAGTTTTGAGATGGCTATACTTACTTACATATAGAGATATTATATTTTGTGCTTGATTGAGCTTTTTTGTACTTGAGTTATTATATTTTGTGCTTTATTTCTGAATTTAATTGCTTTTTATGCTTTGTATTAATTAAAATTCGTTTGCTGTATGGTCTTGCTTCCATCTGTGAGAAGTTGGAGGCTAGAAACGTGTCTTTTGGTTAAATTACCAGCATTTTGTCAGAAACGTCTCATATTCCTTTCCCTACATGGAGGAGCTCCCCTGATGAAGGCCCTCATGTGTTTTGGGATTAAATTTTCATCTGGCTTTGATTATTTTGCACATTTATTATAGTTTTATATTTCCTTTTGCTGCATTTGCGCATTGGTTTATAAAAACTGTTCTAGTTCGATTTATTTAATAATTCAAGTTTTACTCCCTTCTATATTTAAATTTTATCTTATATATTTATAACAAAATTTACATATAGAAAAAATAGATAAATTTTGTTCGTAGAAATCCTCATTCTAGTTTTTGATAATTTTACACATTTTGAAATGTTCTGAAAATGATTCGCCCATTTTTAGATATCTGTATGTGGTGTTTATAATATGATAGAAAAACTTTGTATCTCCAGAAGTAAAACACGAAATTTTAATGAAGCTTGGTATTTGGTTGGACCGTGACATAATTGTTGCTTATTGGCTGCCATTTTCTTCATTTAAAGAGAGGCTATATCTCAGCTTCTATGGTATACAAACGCAACAAACTTAGTTTAAGAGATAAATATTATGTAAAACTATATTGATTCAATTTCTGTGCTGATCGGCCGTCAGGAGGCAATGCTGTGCTGCAATTTAATTCCGCTTATGAGAAGGCAATATTTCAGTTTCTATAATATTTAAATGCATTAAATTTCGTATGGGAGGTGAATTATACGAAAAACTATTCTGATTCAGAATTCAGATTAAATGCTACACTAGGTGGAATTGCTACACTTCAATTTAATTTCGTTTACTTACAGAAAGGCTATATCTCAGTTTCTATATTATATAAATGCATGAAATTGGTACGTGATACATAAATTATTCAAATTTGCTGATTCATTTAGAGTATATATTGCCCGACAGGTGGTGCTACTTTTAATTTCTGCAAATTTTCAAATGGTTGTAACTCAGCAACTGTTTGCACCAAATTTCATAGACAAAATGTTAATAGAGAGAAAAGTAACAGCAGCGCCACCTTCTGGCCAACATACACCTAAATTCAATCAGCGTAACTTTTCGTAATATATATCTCACATGTATATCTCTGTCCTTTTATATAATGTAAAATATAATTTAATAGAAAATAATGCAGCATATCAGCGTCATCAAACAACCGATGTGCACCCAAATTCAATGAGTTTAGTTTTGCATATACATCTCACATACCAAGTTTGGTGCATTTATATATCATAGAAATCTAGCTACTGCCTTCTCGTAAAAGGTATTAAGTTACAACAAAGAAGCGCCACTTATCGGCCAATACAGTAGCCACCGCTTAATGAAATCAATATCGACTGTTAATAAACTTTCTCACTGGATTTTTGAAAAAAAAAAAAAAAAAAAAAAGAAAAGAAAGAAAAAAAAAAAAATGTAGCAAGCCATCACATTATTACTCTTTGTCAAAAATTTTATGCCTCAAAAAAAAAAAAAAAAAAAAAGTAAAGTAAAGTAATGTAAAGAAAAACACACCCTGCCATGTGTTATATATTTATGAATTCAAGGAATGAATTCTTCATATGATTGGCCAATGAGTAATTTTTTCTGTCTTAAAATATTCAAATAGTTTCTAGTTCTTATTTTGAAGCACCTTAGCTGCAAGATATGCAAGCGGGTAGTTTTTTTTTTTTTGAAATGTAAAGCATAAAATTTTGGTAAAGTATGATGGTTTTCTTCAAATGTATAGTGAAAGGATGGCGACATCGAAGCTTGAAATTTCTCAGTTTGCTTCACGTAAACATAATAATAAAGATGATATTAGTACCTAAATTGTACCAAACCGAAGAGTGAATCGAAAGCGAAAATGAATAAGGAGAGCAGAAGTCATTAACGCAGTACTTCTAGATAGGTAAAAGAATGGCAGGACAAAGAAAATTTCCATCTTTTATGCAATTTTGTTTTTAAAAGCTGAAAATTTCATATGGATGACAAGTAGCAAAACCTCTATTTCTACGGATGGCTAGTTGATAAATGGAAGGGCGAAGAACTTCTTTCTCTATTTAGATAATGAATACGCATTTATTGAGTTTGTGCATGTTTGCTGGATATAAAAACCAGCCGCTTAATAAAATCATTTTGATGAAAACAAATGTGATTTTACAAAGCAGCGGCTACTGTATATGTATTCAAATTTAATTTGTATAGCTTTACACAACATCCATAACACGTATCAAATTTAATGCATTTATATGCTATATGAGTTGAAATATGCATTTTTACAGTAAGGAAATCATAACTTAACAGTGCCACCTTTTGGGCGATATACCCTAAAAGCTAATCAGCATCAATTTAAGACAAGGGTTTTACTAAATATCAAGTTTACTTAAATTCCGTCCACTGGTTTGTGCGATACAGCGCCTATAAAATTTTGGTCTCACACACACACACATGATTTTTTAAAAATGGTCAAAACATGTTCAGGCTATCTAAAAAGGTATAAATCCATTGAAAGACGAACATAGAAAATTTTCACAAAACCATTATTTTATTTTTTAGCGTATGGAAGAAACCAATGAAAAATGTGTTAGAAGTAGTTTTGGCATGACATCAAATCATCACACATTATTTTTCAACCTTTAGATTCATGTTGAAAAAGAAGAGAAAAAAAAAAAGAGTTTAGAAAAAATCTATTCCAATGTTAAGTCAAATCAGTATAAAAATGTTTACTTCGCTATGTTTTTTGCAGGCGATGTTTTGACATAGACCTGCTACAGAAGGTTCTATTCTTTTTTTCTTTAAGTGAAGAAATAGCCTCTTTGTGAGAATAATAATTTTTTTTTTTTTTCAAACTGCATTATAAAATATGCTAAATCTTCCAAGTTTTAAGTTATTTTACAAATTTACCCTGTATTTAGTTTCAGTTAGAATGGACAAGCAGGCCCGGACTGGCTCCTTAGGGGGCCCTCGGCTAGAAATTGAAAAGGGGCCCCTTTTTGAGGAATTTAGAGGTAATAGGATATTAAAATACGTAACATTTGAAAATTAGGCTTACATGTCTAAAAAGCACATTTAGCTTTCTTGCCATTTGGGAAATAGTTGAATAAAAAGTAAGTATTTTTTTTATGTAATTTACTTATTTTCACAATAAATATTTATGTGTATTTTATATACCATACCTAAACTAGTTCCATAATGGAAAAATAAGTATACTAATTAATTATGAGTGGTTCATTATTTAAAAATGAGATTCTGAAATGCTTTTAGTTTTAGACAACCAAACCACACTGTTGAAACCATAATAATCTAAATCCTACTGTAATATCTAAATAATTATTAAAATAGGACACAATGTTAATAAAATACCAAGAGTATTGTAAAAAAAAAAAGTGTTTTTTTTAACTGTGATTTAGTTGATACGAACTGTAAAATAGACTTCGTACAGATATAATGAACTAAGCAACTCTCGCCAAGATCTTTACTGGGGGCCGCGGTAGCCCGGTCGAGCGCCAGCCTCATTATTGGAAGATTGCGGTTTCTGCACTCAAGCCGGCCAAAGACCGTCGTGTACAGTAATGGTGTCTGGTGCACGTAAAATCTGTCGTGGCCACAATGTCCTGCATGTCCCCATCAAAAATTATACCTCTGGGGATCACCGAAGCGGGAGAGTTATCCCTTCTGTAGAGGATCAAAATTGCGATGGCATTTCTCCGGACCATCTCTAGGGGTGAGTCCCAAACCGTCGCCAATTGCGCATCTGCGCAGCACTAGTGCGACGTAAAACTCAACTATCCATCCATCCAAGGTCTTTACATATGCAATAGCGACAACCTTTTTAATTTATCGCCAAAATGACAATGAAAGTTTCAAAGTAGCCAGGATCTTATAGTAACGATGTACTGAAGAAATTTTAAAAAACGAATATAATAACCGTTGCTAAGGAACGAAACAGTTGCTGTATACTTTTATATGAAAAAATAGATTTAAAGAAAGAAGTCCTGTCGTACTAAATTAAATTTTGTTTCGTAGAGAATTTTATATCTGTACTACTTATAAGACAAAAATAAGCTTCGTTTTTACTTCCGTATAAAATCTGTAATTTTATAGGGGAAAAAGCTGTAGGGGCACTTTTTGGGCATGAAAGCCGCTTCTGAGGGCAGTGGGATCCCAAATCGAATTTGTGATTGATATCAATGAATTTTGTGTGTGATGTTTGTGTGATTTTAATATTGATAACTGACATGGAATTTTAAGATCATTTAGATATAAATGACTAGCGAATAGAGAAGCGGGTAAAGCCTACTAAAATCACAGCAACACGTGGCCGGGTTCGACTAGTTTTTAAATAGAGTGTCTAATTTTCCCCAGAAATTAAGAACATCTAATTAAAAAAATAAACTTTAGAAAATTAAGCAATAGAATTGTTTTGCTACTGTTTTTTTCCGATAGATAAATGAAAACGTAGTGTAATACCTTAACTTCCTACATTATATTCTAAAACAATAGCAAAAAAATTCCACTGTTCAAAACAGTTTTATTCGAAAAAATACTTTTGATTGAGAAGGGCCGACAGGGATATGAAAAGCGAAGTGTTGATGATAGTCACTTGATTTGTACTTCTATTATAATGATTTTAAAGGCATAGCAAAAAAACAGAAATAAGGGCTTGGCTGAAATTGCGCAGCGTGAGACTGTTCCCATCCAAATCATAGCTCTGGTGGGGGTCACCAAAGTGGGGGATTCATCCCCTCTATAAAGGATCGAAATCGTGAGGGCATGTATCTGGACCATTTTTAGGTAAGTCCCCAGCGAATTGCTCATAGTGTAGTACTAGTGCGACGTTAAATCTAACCAACCGAGTATGTGGAAGGTACTTAAGTATTATTTTTATATAAAATCTCTATTTTTCGTCGGGAATTAAGAACCTCCAATTTTAAAAATTAATTTTATAAAATTAAATAATTTTTAATAAATTTTTGCTTGAACTTATGAGCTAATAAACTAATTTGAGTTACTTGTATTTAATGTATCATTATTATAACTCGAAATCTGACTTTGCGACTCAGAAGTGGAACTAGTTAACCAAGTGTTTAGACATTTCGAAATTTTTTCAACATCTAAATTTTTTTTTCTTTTCTTTTCGAAACGCCACTTTCGTATACACGTTTCATGTTGACATACCTCAGACACTGTTTTAAGTACAAGTAGCGAGTGAGCGTCGCGATAAAAAAGTTATAGTTATATTCGGTAAGAACAACAATTGAAGCTCCAAAGAGACGTAACTATCGCAATCTAGACACTACATTTAAAATTTCTCGGCTGCTTAAGATTGGACAAAGTAAACATGCAGAAAGAAGTCATTGGCATAACAACGGCGGTGCGGTGAGAGCGGACCGCCTTGGGCTTCTGCTTTTGAGGAGGCCTCCGAAAAAACTTAAGTTTTAAGTATATGTATCTGTTGAAGTTACTGCGCCGTTATTTTGACCTGAATCATTCGTTGCAATTCTCCTTTAAGCTTGTTAGATTGAAGGAGCGCGCTCACCACTATAAATAAGATTAGACCGATTGTTCCGATATAAAAAGCTCTAATGTAAAAAAAGTGACCGACGAGCGACAGTACAAAACTAAAAGAACCTTTTATACAAGGATCCAATGCCCTTGGTACTCACGTTGGTTTGGACTTTCGAATCATTTTTAAAACTGACTTTAATGCCTTTTTATGGTTAAAAAATTAAGTGAAGACATACAAGGGGGCCTCCAATTAGGAGGTCTCAGACTTTCACTGTGTGCCTCTAGAATTGTAGTTCCGTCATTGGATGAAGCATGAAGCAGCGTGCTCCAAGAATGAAACATTCTCGACTTGACTTGCGTGCGATTTTTGGATGAAAACAATGAAGAAAGAGAATTCTTTCGAAAGACAATCGCAAAGCTTCAATACTTGTTTGCATTTACGATGTTTGGTCGCGAACTTGTCTGAAATTATGAGCACAACACAACATACGCAGGGGCCGTTTTACAATTTTGGCGGCCCTAAGCAATAGTTTTTTGGCGGCCCCCTCTAAAAGATATTACGCCAGGGCAGCTTATAGATATCATGTGACCTCAGGTAAATTTTCTTACGGTGATCCCTAACCCCCTTCCTCCCATGCAAAATAAAAAGCTACTATATTAAGATACAACTTATTCTAATATTATAAGTTAATATAAATTTAAATAACATTTTTTTTTTTTTTTTGTAAAAATTGAATTGGACCCAGCATACTTAGAAATATAAGAAAAAATAAACAAGTTGAATCAGACCTTTAGCTTTTCTACCTGACTGTGCTAAACGTTCGATTTGGAAAATGCCTTAAAATTTCTGTTTATACTAATCTCCATTCTCTAAATGACATCGCACGTATTGATGTACAATGGAACTACTGTACATCAACACTGTTATACCTGTACATGTATTCATATACCATGTACAGCTTGTACCATAAACTGTTTGGCCGAAAATTTGAGTAAAAATTATTACAATGGAGTGAAAAAGAAATTTTTTGCATGGCCAGAAGAAAAGGGAATTTGAAATCCGTCATTCCCTCACCATTGCTTAGCTATCAGATTGCGGCATCGCATCACAAAACGGAGTGAATCTATAAAGTTGCTACATTTTTACCACCGAAAAAGTTCCAGAGTGAATAACAATATAATATTAAAACTAGTATATAACCCAGTCAAAAATGACGGAATGTGAACGATAAATCTTGAAAACAATGTTTAGATCATGATGGTTACCACGTGATCATTTAAATGTATTTTCAATTTTTGTTTATAAATCAAATGTGTTTCAATATTTTATAATTTGCGTTCTTTGTGTGGTCTAACTGTAATAGAGACAGTGTCCGGAGATGAGAGAAGTCGTGTAGAGCCACGCCAGATTGTAAAAACGTGAGAAAAATTGCAACTTTGGCCTTTATCATGGTTTTGTGAGGTCTAACTGGAACGTTTTCGGCTGCAATCTTTAAGAGACAGTGCCCGGAGATGAGAGAATTCGTGTAGAGCCGCACCAGATTGTAAAAACGTGAGAAAAATGGAGGCTTTGGCCTTTATCACGGTTCTGTGAGGTCTAATTGCAACGTTTCCGGCTGCAATCTTTAAGAGACATGTCCGGAGATGAGAGAAGCAGCGCTGCCAACCTAATCCGGCAAATTGTTAGTACCGCCTCTTTTTCTACACCACTTAATTTTTAGAGAAATTCTCTTCAAATGTATCTACGATGAATTAAGAAGAAAAATACTCTAAAAATTAAGTGGTGTAGAAAAAGGGCCGGTACTAACAATTTGCCGGATTAGGTTGGAAGCTCTGGAGAAGTCGTGTAGAACCGCAACAGATTTTAAAAACGTGAGAAAAACGGCGGCTTTGGTCTTTTTCATGGTTCTGTGAAGTCTAACTGCAACGATTCCGGATGCAATCGTTAAGAGACAGTGTCCGGAGTTAAGTGAAGTCGTGTTGAGCCGCACCAGATTGTAAAAACATGAGAAAAATGGCGGCTTTGGCCTTTCTCACGGTTTTGTGAGGTCTAACTGCAATAGAGACAGTGTCCGGAGATGAGAGAAGTCGTGTAGAGCCGCACCAGATTGTAAAAACGTGAGAAAAATGGAGGCTTTGGTCATTCTCACGGTTCTGTGAGGCCTAACTGCAACGTTTCCGGCTGCAATCTTTAAGAGACAGTATCCGGAGATGAGAGAAGTCGTGTAGAGCCGCACCAGATTGTAAAAACGTGAGAAAAATGGAGGCTTTGGTCATTCTCACGGTTCTGTGAGGCCTAACTGCAACGTTTCCGGCTGCAATCTTTAAGACACAGTGTCCGGAGATGAGAGAAGTCGTGTAGAGCCGCACCAGATTGTAAAAACGTGAGAAAAATGGCAGCTTTGGGCTTTCTCACGGTTTTGTGAGGTCTAACTGCAATAGAGACAGTGCCCGGAGATGAGAGAAGTCGTGTAACGCCGCACCAGATTTTAAAACAATATACAGTATATAATTATTACCACATCACATTAGCAAATTAATTGTGTGATACATTATTTGTATCGTACAAGGATGGAAAGCGTTTGCTGACGATGACGCGAATTCAATGATTTTTCTTCAACCAAAAGTTTTCACTTCAAATGGAAAGCGTTAGCTGACGATGACGGGAGTTCAATGATTTTTGTTCACCCAAAAGTGCTTAACGCGCCTAAAGAAGTTTTCACTTCAAAAATTTTACCCGATCAATAAATATGAATGACAATAAAAAAAACTGCTGGTTGACAAAAAATATAGGCCCGACAACACAACAGCAACAACACATCCCAGTGTTCCATTAAGTGCTCTATACGCAAGCGAAGTGTGACGTCACTGACCGTCCGTGTATGTAAGAAAATGATTTCCTATGTTAATCGCCCATTGGATTTTTTGTAAAAAATTATTAAAAATCGAGGAAAATTATTTCCCGATTTTAATCCCCGTATTTGGGTATATATATGTATTAGTTATCATGTGCATATGTTAGATTGAGTTATTTTGCTGTCAAATTGACAAAATTTTAATTTTAAATTTCAAAACTCTGTTGTCCTTGGTGTTTTTGTATTTGGCGATCAAAAACGTACTACGAAAATATACATGCCAGATGTATACTTTCAAAATATGTGTTGTGCGAAATATTGTTTCATATTATTCCTTACTCTCTTAATATAAATTTTTTAAATAACCATGATTTTTGAAAGGAATTAAATTACATTCGCCAGATAATTTGGCGATATATATATTTTTTTTTTTTCTGCCAAGGATGACCGATATCAAATCTATTCCGCTGCAACATATTAGTATCTTATATCAGATACTTTATTTAGACATTTGATAACAAATTTCACTTCAAATTATGATAGAATATTTATCATTTTGCTTTTAATAAGTATAGGGCAGTTCCTTGTTTGTAAACAAACATCTCAACTTTTATGAATGGTTGGCAAAAAGGCTTGGGAAAAGCATAGCGATGGCGGATCACCAACGGAAAATCGATGGTGGGCGGGGCGCGGGAAAGTCTAGCGCGCTTTTTTGCCAACCACCAGACGTCACGAGGAAATGCTCTTTAAGAGCTTGGATATTTATTGTGTAATATCATCCTTTGAAATGAAATGTTTATGTTTTCAATGGAATATAGAAGTTTTTTTTTTTTTTTTTTTTTTTTTATCTAGTGTTTTGAAATTTAAAATTCAAATTTTATCAATTTTAGAACGAAAACAACTTAATCTAATGCATGCACATGATAACTATTACATATCTAAACCTAAATATGGGGATTAAAATCGGAAAATAATTTCCCCCGATTTTTAATAATTTTTTACGAAAAATCCATTGGGCGTTTAACATAGGAAATATTTTTCTTGTATCCACGAACGGCCAGTGACGTCATCACTTCGCTTGCGTATTTAAAGTCCTCATAATAAGGAAAAACGATTCACTTCATTTTACCAAAATACTTTTTTTTAAGACTATCGTAGATCCTGTTTTCAAATTTTCTAACTAACTATCCAATAACTACAGACACTCCATGCTAACCCAAATTCACCTCTACTCGATACCTCCAACCAGCTATCTCACCTTCAACATCGCCAAAATATCCAGGATCCAGCTAGGGACTTTCTCATTCTCAACCGAACATTTTACCTTGACTCGACATTATCACCTTAGACCTAGACTACTCTAATTTCAATACTCATTTCAACTGGTGACTTTTACTTGCCCAACCAAACATTCTATCCCAACTATCATTTTACACTAATTTCAAAACTAAAATCAACTGGCGGCATTTACGTACTGAACTCGGCGCCAATCATACCTTACAATGTAAACAAACAATGAAGTTTGATAAAATTATTTAAAGGCGTTTTTACAAATATTTTAAGATTTTTAAGGCTTTAATATGTTTTAGAAATATTTTAAGCGTTTTTTTTAATGAAACAATCAAAGAGTCGTTCATTCGGAATTAAAAAGTTGCCCATTTGGAATTTGTATTTTCTGAATGGCAACAGTTTTGGTTTGTTTTTATTTGGTCTTGCTTTGTTTATAATCATGAAGTTACATAATTCTATTTATAGGTTCATGTTTATAATAGCCAGTGATCCGTTATACTTAATTTATGCATTTAAACATTACAATTGAATAGTTTTTCAAGGTTTTATAGGAAATAAATAAGTATATGTGCGATACAAAACATGTATGAAAATGATATGTATGTTTCTTAAGTTGAATTAAACAAACGGAAAAAAAAATGGCTGCCAAAAGTTTCTGTTTTGAAGCGGTACTAACCGGATTCGTTCATGACAGATGAGGATCATTATATATATTAATATTATTGTTATTAATATTATTTTTTTTTAATTAGTTCTTATTACTTTCTTCTATATGTAATAGAGAGAAAGTATCGGATTCACGAAAATTTTCGACCTCCGTTTTTTGACGGATCTACACGTTTTGGGATGTCCTGAACATGAATTGATAGTTTTTAGAAAATGTCTGTCTGTCTGTGTGTATCACGATTTTCGTGGACACTGTAGCTCACAAACCAATGAATGAAATTTAGCCAAACTTGGTATTTAGTTGCACCCTGATATAAACTGGTGCTGATTAGATTTGGGGATCAATCGCTCAACAGGTGGCGCTGTAATCACAATTTTTGTAAACTTTTAACATGGCAGTATAGGACAAAATTTCGTATAAATGTACATAATGAGAGTTATTTTTAACTTGTGATTGTAAAATTACTATGAATTATTGATAATTGTAGTAGTTAACTAGGAAAAAAATTCTGTGCATGTGGGGGCATCGCTTCCCCCCCCCTGGGGGGGGGGTATCCCCCGGGGGTGTAAATTTTCAAGATGGGTATCTTTCGAAAGTTCTCGTCAATACCTTTAAAACGAATGGTTCAACTATAAATCTGTGATAATTTAAAACAAAGTTAAGGATTTTTTTTTACTTTTAACAAAAAAAAAAAAAAAAAAAAAAAAAAAAAGAAAAAAATCGTATATATATATATATATATTTTTTAATATTGTTACTGAGTGAATTTATATAGGAAAATATAGAAGAAAGTTTTGTGGTGGCCACAACATACTAGTTTTTTATGATAATTTTAATCCTTCCATAATTGATAATTTTACATTAAACCAGATAACAAGAATTCGTTTCATTATTTAAACATGAATGAAAAATTATTTGGTTCGCATAGACTATTAATATTTTCCAACTGTATGTACTTGTTGCCTCGTTCAACCTTCAATGTACTTTACTTACGTAATCACACAACGGAAAAATATACAGAGAGACAGACTAACTGAATTCATAATCACTCCAAAACATTGTTGAAAAGTAAAAAACTTTAACACAAGCGGAAATGCAGTTCTAGCAATTTCCAACTGTAGCTCTTATAGTAAGTATGTTTGAATATTTTGGTTTGATCCTGTAAACCTTAATGCTAAACATACCATATTCTCTCTCTCTATATATATATTTTAATCATATGAATAATAAATCTAAATTTTAATACGACTTTCGCAGTACAAAGTTTTTTAAATGTGATTCATAAAAGTACATCTCGTAGAAAGCGATTAACTGTCATTCTTTTGGATGTCCCTAATTATCCTATTTGTACCATTTTAAATAGAGAACATTAGCTACGGCCGTGCTGACAAACCGAAGTCGTCAACATTTTTAAACTTTATTGAAAAGAGTTAAAAGTTCTTTCCCTTCACTTTTGCTTGAACATTTTCCTTAATGTATATGTGAAATAAAATTTTTATTAATTCATTTCTTAGTGGGTTGACTTATCAGATGAAATTTTGTGTTGGCTATTATTAATTGCAAACTAATCACTTTTAAACACAATTACGAAGCGTTTTCATTCATAAACGCGCGACATAATTAGGCATTCTTATTTAGATAAGGTGATACAAATCGATTGGTAGGGTTAAAGACCGACTGACTACGCTATGTCCGAGGCCTATAGGTAGAATGCCCTACGAGAGGGGTATTTCCAAGTGCCCCGTAAGGGCATACTTATAAATTTCTAGCCTGTAATTTACGCGAGTTTCGGAAAAAACCACGGAAAATTCCGAACGGCTAAGTTGATGATTAATTGCTACGATTGACCTGGAATCGAACAGGACACTTCCCATCTACCAGCTTTGAGCGCAGAACCGCTCGGCCACTGGGAGGTCTGGGATGCGAATTAAAGCAGCGTTTAATTTTTCCGTATGAAGGTAAAGCCTTTTGCAGAAAAGACTATTTAAAGTCAACGCATTAAACAAATTTCCTAGGCACCACAGGCGAGAAAAGATCACCCTTATGTAATTTAAATTTACTCATATTTATTTTTTAATCTTAATTTATATATTTTGCGTATTTTAAATCTATTCTTAAGATCTTTCTGAAATCTGGACTATTTTCTGACTGGTTTACGAAGCTATTTTTTTAGCAAATGTACAAAACTTTCAGGAATCTTTTATTTAGATACATATAAATTTAATAGTTTTTTCTTTTTTTCCTATTGTTCTTATTCTTAGTTCTATTATTTAGTTGATTATGGATGAATTTGATATAAGGAGTTCGAATTTTAAGCTGAATTAGATAAAAAATGCGGCTGCCGTGCGAAACTGTCAAACGCATTAGTGATGTGAAGTAAAAAGGCTTCGAATATTTTAGATTTAATAAAACTATCGTGAATAAATTCTGTTATTCTGATAGGTGATGGAATGTTTAGGTCTAAAATCAAATTGTTCAGGTTGAAATTGCAAATCATCCAGCCCCTCCTCATAATTTTTTCCATCTAATTTGAAAAGATCTAGCTTTTCATTATCACAATACAAATCAAAGCATATATTTCTTAAAAACCAACATTTTAGTACCTTAACCAGAGCGCCTAATTTTAATTCCCAACTGCAAAAATTCATCCTGGAAATTTTTACAATGTTTTACTTTAATTACATAAGGAAAAGTTTTCATTTATTTCTTCTGTTTTAGATTTGTTTGCAAATTCTGGTGGTAATTTATTTTAAATGAGCGAAATTTCCTTGCTCCTGAAAGGATTAAGGTGTTTTTATACAAAGTTAAAATCTTTAAAGAAGGTTACTTTTAATTAAAACTGAATATACACATATTCCATAAAAGAGGGGGGGGGGAAATCGAAAATTGGTTTATGATTTTCGCTTTTCTTCCATCCATCCATTTTTTTTTTTTTTTTCCCTTAAATTTTGGTCAGTGTTTAAATTTTTTTGGCGGCCCTAGGCGACCGCTTAGGTTCGCCTAATGGTAAAGCGGGCCCTGAACACATGAATCAAAATTGATTGTAATTGCGTAAGATTATTCGAAAATAAATGGTGAAATTACTCTGATGTAACTAATTATAAAGTAGTATATTTTGAGGGGTTTTCTGGGGCCCCCTTGCTCCGGGGGCCCTCGGCAATCGCCGACCAGCCGACCTGGCCAGTCCGGGCCTGTGGACAAGTATGAAATTGTTAAAATAATACATAAAATCTTTAAAGTAGAATAGAAAGGTAAGCTAACATTAGGGTGGTTATTTCTCACAAAAATTCACAAAATTAATGAACAATTTAGCAATTTTACAATAACGAACTGTAAAATATGACCTATTTTCACAAAATTTAGCAGAATTCCCTAACTATTCCATATGACTGTTTCAGACTCACTTAAATTCCCTGACTTTTCTATAATTCTCTGACCAGTGGCCACCATGGTATGAAAATATTAAAACAATAAGTGAATTCTAAAAATATTATAAGGTATTTGAGGATAAGTTATGTTTTAACTTTAATGGGAAAAAAAAAGTATAAAAATTCAAATTTATTGAATATTGTGATATTAACTGATGTATGTGTTTATTTTTGATGTTATATGCATTCGACATACAGGACACTCGCTCATTCTATAATCTGTACAGTTTCTGCAAGCAACTAAGTGGCCACAGGGTTGAAAAACGATGTTCCTTTCGTTATTGAAACATATTATGCAGAGTGGCAGCTTCGATGTAGGCTGTTCATTCGATGTATGCTGAATATTCTGAACAGTTCTTGTGAAATCTTGACTCTGAGCTGAAAATAAAATAAAAGTTTCTTCAATTAATACTTGGTTCATGAATTAAATTTTTCATATTTTATACTGTTAACTTATATGGGTCATTCTCTGAAAAGTGGGCTTTAAAAAAAAAAAAAAAAAAAAAAAACTAGCCCAAATGAAATTGCTCCTATTTTTTTTATTTATTTTTATTTTTTTAATTTTGTGCATGTACTATATGTTACAGTTAATAAAAAATAATATGAACCAAACTGTATCTGATAATTTTTTTGAAATAGTATTTTTATTAATTAGAAAAATGAGGGAATGATTGTGAGAGAATGACAAATTTCTTCTAGAAACTACTTCATAAAAATATGATTAGGTTTAGTTATATTTTCAAACACTAAATATTTATTAAAACATATTTTTAATACTATAATAACATAAAAAAGCAAATTTGATTTCTTTTAGTTAACTTTATAATGAGTGAGGGAATGACATAATAAAAGTACTGTATTTCAATCTAAGGTTTGAGAGCCATATGCTACTCATTGTAAAATGTTTCCAACAGAACACAAAATGGTTTCTTTACTTTACTGCTATACAAATTAAGTTTGACTTATATAAAGCACGTGCTGCCCTTAATGGAGTAAGTAGGGTGTAATTATAGTTTTATGAGGGAATGATATCTATTACCAGGGACAACAATAAAGAGTATTCTAATTTCTTTCATTGCATAATATATAAATGTAGTATAATGGATAAATATTTATTATAGCATGTTTAATAAATTTTCAATTCAAATAATCTAAATATACATGCTTTAATACCATAGAAACCATTTTATTTACTTACATATGGGAATGGGGACACAGTGAGGGAATGACATTTTGCATTTCAAAAAATATTTTAAAATTATATTTGAATTCCAGTAACCAAAGAATAATAGCTTATATGCATAACTAATTAATATTGATAGTTCTGACAGCGTTTTGTTTTTGTGATTTTAAAAATATGCCCTCAATACTACTGGGACATGAAATGACCACTTTTCAGAAAATTACTCATATAAAAAAGTTACCCCCCCCCCTTTTTTTTTTCTACCACCACTTTCACTCGGTAAAACTTATGACATATTTTTAGATTTTTTTTTTTTAACTAAAGATGATGCAAATTATTGTGTGAAAATAGTGGTAGTTATTAAAAAAAAAGACAACTTTATTATTCCTAACAGTCAGAAAAGAAATTGCACTGTATACAACATTCAGTACTAGTAATACCTTGTAGTAATCTCTTGCAAAGATGGGGTTTTGGACAGAACATGTGTTTTTTTACAGTTCAAAAGTGCCCTAAACTGTCTAAAACTCTCCAAAAATGTCTTATAATGTCTAAAACTTAACATATTTAGAAATTTTATTTGATAAATCCTACATTCTTAGTCGCAGTTTTAATTAGTAATTAAAAATATTTTACACTGAGCAGTTTTATAAATATTTTTACTATGTGAAAAGAAACTAGTATGTTGTGGCCACTACAAGACTTCCTTCTATATTTTCCTATACAAATTCCCTCAGTAACAATATTTAAAAAAAAAAAAAATACAATTTTTTTCAAATTTTTTTTTTTGTTGTTGTTAAAAGTAAAAAAAAAAAAAAAAAATCTATAAATTTGTTTTAAATTATCACATATTTATAGTTCAACCGTTCGTTTTAAAGGCATTGACAAGACCTTTCGAAAGATACCCATCTTGAAAATTTACTCCCCTCGAGGGGGGACGAGGCTCCTACACATACAAAAATATTTTCCCAGTTGACTATCTCAATTAATAGTCAGTTTTTTTTTTTTTATTAATAACGAACGATAGTCACGACTTCTTAAAAAACTGAAAGAATCGATTTAATATCGGAAGCCGGAAGATTAACTTAAAAAATCGGAAAACTTCCGCCAAAAACGGAAAAGTTGGCAGCTATGAATAAAAGTGCAAATAAAAAAATAAAGAAATGTCAAGTCTGAAAAATCAGAGTTTTCCAGTAATTTTCAGATTAACGGAGCATGCTGATAAAAATCGGAGAAACTCCGATTAAATCGAAGCACTTGGCAGCTATTCCCTAATGACTTTAGTGACAAAATTTTTTAAAAATATGAAAGAAAGACATGTTTTCCTTATTGCCAGATTTGAAGAGCAACACATTAAGTATTTTTCAAGATATTCGACAAAACATAAAAAAGCGAAATTGTTTCCATTATTTTGTCCAACACCTGTATATGTATATAATCTTATGTTATTTACTAAATTGTATTTTTCTATTCTTTTTAGCTGTCTTATTGTTTGTTTATCCTTTTATCTTCTTCTGTTCCTAATATGTTAGGTCAAATCTGCGGCATGTACAAACCTAAGGAACCATGCGCTTGTCAGACAGCAGCGGCTAATGAACTGAAAACAGGTCAGGGCTAGCTCTAGGTGGTAGGCAACTGCCTACGGCGGCAAAACCAGCTGAACTACAAAAATTAAATAAATAGAATATTTCGATTATTGAATGTAAAAAATAAATAGAAAAAAATAAGTAAATAAATAAACAAATAAATAAATGCAAGAATTTACAGGCTTCTCTGCCCATTTCTATAATTTGAAATGCAGACAAGAACAGACAAACTTGTCAGTTCTGTACAGTATGTATTGTATGCACAGGCACGATGCGAAAGGAAAAATGCACACTCGCTGATTTAACAAGCTCCTTTTTGCCCTCTAATTAAAGAAAGTCAAGAGTTTGCCAATTGTAGGGACTTTTAGCAGTGTTCTTCAGCATGTAGGAACTATTTGGAGGTACCCTTTCTCCCCAGGACATTATCAATATATCCTAAGTATGAAAGAACGTTCTAGGACATCCTCAGCCATAAAATAGGGACATTTTGAGTTGTCCGTAAAAACACAGCAAAATTTGAGTTTGAATTGACAACAGTGATGTCAGATTTAAAACAATGCTTTATTTATGCAATAACGTCCATCAGATTCATTGGATGGAGGGGAGATAAATTTTTGGTTAAGATATGTTTCCATTGGCCAATCAGAATTTCAATGCAAATTCAATGAACATTTTTAAGGTTTTCATTTTATTGAAAGATCTACTGGTAAGGAACTGCCTAAAATTTTATTAAAAGAGTTGGAAAAAAAATGGGTTAAAATTAGAAAATATGAGAGGTAAAGATTACGAAAATTGCTGAGATATGAGAGTCGACAAATTCGGAGTACAATCAAGGATTAAAACTTTAAATTCCAGAGCATTTCATGTACATTGCATAAGTAGTTAATGAATGACTGCGAAGTTGGAAAAGTTGTATAGATTCCCTAATATCTTTATTTCTTAAAATAGAAAATATTCATGATGCTTTATTAAGCATTTATAATAATGTAGAGATAGATAATATGATTCAAAATGAGGCAGTTGTTTATTGATTACTGTCGGCAGCAAAATTATTGAAGCACTAGCAATAATTCCTACTTAAATGATGTGCACATAATACTGTTTTATTAAGTAAATATTTGTCAAGTGATGATATTAGTCTTATACTGTTTATAAAAAAGAAAGTTGATAATAAAAAGAAGCGATCAAACTAATATATATGAAAAATGTGGATGTGTGATTCAGTAACTTTGCTGCCGACTGTACAATAAAACAATTAAAAGTTTTTTATGTTTGATCAACATTTGATACAAAATTTTTAATCATATTAATCCGATAAAGTAAGCTACGTGAAACAAAAGTTTTTTATACCAAGCCACTGATTTATTAATAGCTCTTTTTTTTTTTTTTTTTTTTTTTAAGAATTAAGATCAGTTGAATCCTTTGAAAACTTTATCTTAGAAGCTGAAAAATTAGCTAATGTAATAGACGTAGAAAAAGAACAACTTTGAATTGACTACATCATGCCATCACGTTCAATCTTAAAAATGAAATTCTTCTTATGAAAGTGTAGACGAATCTATAGAAAATTCAAAAGAGAAATATAAAATAGATTTTTTTTCAGCGATTGGGCGATCAGTGCACTGAAGCTGACATCAAATTTATTGAATAATCATTCTTTTGAATTTTTATGCAATGTCCACAAACTTAAAGACACGTGCAAAAATGAATTACTGACACACTGTAAAGATCTGGGAAACGACTTAATAGATGGTGATTCCTCTGATCTTAACATTTTAAAATTGGCTGGTAAAATATACTTTATTTTCTTAACTTTTGAAAAAAAAAAAAAATGTGCACTTGACGTCCTTAAATTCATTACCTTCCTTAACATTGGGCCGAATTTAAGAATTGCTTTAAAATTTTTGTTAACCTTGCCCATAACTTTTGCTAACAGAGAAAGATCTTTTTCTAAACTAAAAAAAATAATAATAAAAAGAACTTTAAAACCATGTCTAGTCAAAATCGACTCAATGGGTTAGCAATGTTGGCCATCGAACATGAATTGAGTAACAAATTAGATATACAAGAAGTTATTAGAGGCTTGCAGAAAAAAAAAGGTTCGAAAGAGATTATTTTATTCAGGTTTAAATTTTGTATATTGTACTAGCATTCTTTATTCTTTGCCGTTTAGAAAATATTGTCCGTACTAGTATTAGTTCCAAAGATTTTGTATTTTTAACTTAAAAAAAAAAAAAAAAAAAGAGAGAGAGAAAATGAAAGGAAAGGAAAAAGAAACAGTAGTAAATATTATATGAGTATTATTTACTTAACTCAATTCTGTTAGACCGATTTTATGATTTTTTTTTTTTTTTAAATATATAAATGTATTTTTTTTTTATTTGAAAGTTTTAAAGTTTGGGGGGGGGGGGGGGGGGGGGGCACTTTTGAGGTTTGCCTACGGCAGCAAAAATGTTAGAGCCGGCCCTGAATTCACCTAATATTTTACACTGTATTCATTTCTAGAGTATAAATTTACATTCAAGTAGAATGAATATTTTTAGTTAAAATTATGTATAATAAAAATTAAGAATTAAAACTACTTAAATTTACTTTTCAGCTCTTCATCTATTTTCGGTTCACGAGCCACTGCTGTTGTTACTATGCGACTTTGATTTATTAGTGTATGAAATCTGATGAATAACATTTATTCAGATTAAGTCTAGCATGAAAGCAGAAAAGATCAAAATCGGACCGCTCCCCCCCCCCCCACAAAAAAATATACATAAATAATAATTGTTGCATCTTCCTGCAATTTATGACTTGTTTTGTAATATTGTCTACTGCAAGACAATATTATTTTCTAATTTACACATATGTATAATTATAAACAAATATCAATACAAATGAACCTTGTTAACACAAACACGCTTAACGAGAAATACTTTTAACATGAACTGCTTCCACAATCCTCATCAAAATGAAAATTTCCGAGTTACTGATAGCATGAACTACTGATATTACGAACAAATTTTTTATTCTCCTTGACAATCACATTAACAAGGTTCGACTGTATTATTAATATACTGTGGAAGAATTCTTAAATATAAGACATGAATTTCTGTTTTTTATTGAAACCTAAGAATATCTTTAATTTTTATTAGCAAATTTTTCTGTAAACGACAATTTATTTTCTGCGACAATGTCACCGTGTCACTTAAATTCACCCACAGCCGCAGATAGAAAAAAAAACTTTTTTCGTATCCGCCGCGGCTCATCTGCCGGTTTTTATGGTACACTTAAAAGAATTTTGAAAATTCCATATTACTTACTAATATTAAATTAAAATAAGAAAAATATTCCATTAAATATGAAGACAGTAAATATTTTATAATAATAACGAAGCAACTGATTATAAAAATTATATTTTTTATAAATTAGCTGAATATAACTTACTTATGAAAACTTATCCTATTTCTTTTCATATATTTATTAGAATATGTAAAAGCCGCACGATATTTCGGCATTTTCAAAACTCATTAACATTATATTCTATTACTATTTCTGAGTTTTATACTCATTTATGGCTGATTTCAAAACTTTTTTTCTGCATCAAAAATCTTTGCACAATAACATGAGGATGATAAAAGATCTATATAAATTACTATATCTATGCTATGAACCTGAAGGTTGTGAGTTCGATCCTCACCAATGGGAAGTGAAAAAAAAATATTTATAAAAGTTTTTATGAATCTCACAAAATATTTTAAGATAGAGTAAGAAAATAAATGGTAAAATTGGATATTGGCAGGCATTTTCGAAGTGGAACACTATAAATTTTTAATGACGCAAAATGACAGATTGAAAGAAATAGTCCTGTCGTTCTAATAAATATAAATGCAATACAGACTCCCTGCCGCATAAAAAAAAGTTTTTTTTTTTTTTCTCCTTTTCACAAATTTTGAGTAATTATCTTTCGTCTGATTTGAATTTTACGATGCTTTGAATACAGGGATGAGATTATCAAGCAGGCAAAAAAGCAGGAACTATATATGCAAAGGTAAAGCGTTCAAATAAAATACTACAATTTTGATGAGAAAATGCATTTATATTGGAGTAATAAATATATTTTTTAATCTTCAATAAATTAAAAGGAACAGATGATTATAAAGTTTTATGTGACTAGTTGCAGGGGTCGATCCAGGTTTTAATTTTTGGGTCCCTTTTTTGTGAAAAACAAAATATTTTTGTGAAATTTTTATTTATTTTTGTGAAATATAAAATATTTTTGTGAAAATGTAAAACATTGTGTAAAATTTTTTGTTTTTACAATCACTTTTTGTAATGTTTAATATCAAGTTAATAGTTTCGTTGAGCCAAATTAAGGCATTAATTAAAAATAATACTGAAAACATTTAATAAAAGGATCATTTAAAAAAAAAAAAATCTTGTGAAGGGACTCATTTTATGAATTTGAATTTTGTGAAGGGTCCCTTTTCATGGATTTGAATTTTGTGGAGGGTCCCTTTTTATGAATTTGAATTTTGTGAAGGGTCCCTTTTTACTATGGGGAATTTTGTGAAGGGGCCGCAAAAGGGACCCAAATTTTGCCTGGATCGACCCCTGAGTTGATATAATAAATTCACATTACAAAGATTAAAAAAATCTGGAGTGACTCCACTCGACTTTCCTAACATTGAGTAATTAACAGTTTTGTAAATAAAGTAAAGAAAGAGGAGTTGTTAAACAAACAAAAGAGAGAAAACCATAATAGTGTTTGAGTATTTTTCTCCATATATTACACGATGTTTTATTTAACGCTTCTGAACTTTGAGCCCATAGATCATAATGATAAAGAATTTTTCATTGTGTCCCTGTAAGTACCTATAAATGCTAGATTCACCAAAATGCTTATAGTTAGTGCAACAGTGATTTATAATATTCATATAAATTTTCAGCTCAATTGAATAAGGCGTTTAGACGCTATTACACTTTTAAAAATTTGGTCCCGTAGGCCATAATGATAAAGAATTTTTCTTTGTGCCCCTGTAAAAAAACGGTAAGTGCTAAATTCACCAAAATCTATACAGTTTGTGCAACTGTGTGACCTATAACATGCGTACAAATTTTTTGCTCATATTAATAAAGCGTTTATTGCACTTTTAAAAATTTGGCCCCATAGGCCATAATGATAAAAAAAAATTTCCTGATGTCCCTGTAAAAAAAACTAAGTGCTAGATTCACCAAAATCAATAGGGTTCGTACTATGGTGATTTACAATATACGTACCAACATTCAGCTTATTCGAACAAAGCGTTTAGATGCTAGCGTGTCCACTCACAGACATACAAACACACATACATACATACATCATCGCAAAAATAGTGAAAACGGACTTAGGTGACCTTGAAACGTATAGAAACATCAAAATCTCAAATTCGGATTTTTGACATGATTACAATACTTTCCTCACTGTAGTGTTCGGAAAGTAAAAAGGTGAGAAAAATTTTAAAAAAATTGAAAAGCTGAATCTACTTACATATTAGTATTGCTCAGATGGCAACCAGTTAATTTTTACTATCTCAGTTTGGTTTCGCTTGACATGTGGATTTTTAAAAAAAATATTTTTTACTTGATTCAATGCAGGTTTGTGTTGGTGATTTATCTCATTCGGTTTTGTTGCAAGATAGAAAGTTGAACTGTATTTTTGACTTGAATTAGCTGTACAGTTTTCTGAAATATTGCAGATTCTTGCTCACAGAAATGCAAGCTTCCTGATGAGCAAAAATTTCTATTTTTCAGCATTTATTATTCCAATTCTCATTTCAAGAATTTCTTTTTTGATTTGATATTTTTTAATCCTTTTCTTATTTCCAATTACCTTTTTCATAATGTTGATGGTTTAAGTATGATAACTTTATTAGAATATGCAAACATTTATCTCATCGATAGGCTTAGTGTTATGGTTATAGAAGTTCACTTATGCGCAAGTAATTTAGAAAATGATTTAACTTTTAATTGGTATTGTAATTAAATTATTAAAAAAAAATCTGCGATAACATTTAAAATGAACTACAATCAGTTTTAATTTTGTAATGTTGGTATTTTTATTTATTTTTTGATTGCTCAGTATTATCATGGTACTAAATTATATATATATACATACCATATATACATAAATAGCTGAAAAATTTCATCCCTGTGATCCTACATATTTGTATTTATGAAAATAAAACTTACTTGCACCTGTACATTGCTTCAGGCTTACTTTACAAATCACAGTAAGTACGTCAGAAGGCAGTAGTTCGGTCTTTCTTCTGAAGAGTTCAGTTCTTAATATACAGTAGTAGTTTGTATATACACATGCTCTCTCATTTGTGTGAACAATCGGTTCAATTTCTTTCATTCCGATACACTGTCCGTCAGAAGTTCTGAGGCCCAGAGAAACGGCAAGGTTAATTAAAGGGTTAAATTTAATTCTTGCGAGAAATACACCAATGTATCCAACAGAGTCGTAGGAAGTTAAACCATTAGGCAAGATACCAAAGAACATATCTTCTTTAGCAAAACAAAAATTTGAACAAAAGTAGAACTTATCCACTTCATCTGAAAGCAGAGAAAATGCTGATATTTTCCACTCGATATCTCTAGAAATCTCATTAACTGTTCCAATCTCAGACATCGTAGAAGGTTGAAAACTACACCTAATTATAAAATAAGAAACACAATGTCACATTCAACTATTACTTTTATAATAAATTACATTGCACTGAAAAAAAAAAAAAAAAAAAAATCGACCCTGATACCATTTTTGCTGATTCTTATGCAAAATGACCTCCTGAATGCAAATATGACTTCCATTTTGCCCAATCACCCACCATTTTTGCGGAACACCACCCCCTTCCCGCAATGTTTATCACTGTTCAGCAGTTTTATAGCCATGAATTTTATTTAAAGGGTAGAAAAGGATTATTTTAAATGTTAAAAACAAAAAAATATATGGTATAATAAATAATAATATAACAAATGTAATTTCTAATTTTAGTGGCGAATCCCCCCTTAAATTTCTCCCTAGCTACAAATGTGCATGTTTTAGAATTTTTCTCCTCAGTAGAGTAGACCCGCAGAAAATATTTAACAATTAAAATAATCCTTTACCCCTCTCCAAATCAAATTTATAGCCATAAAATTGCCGAACAGTAATAAAAATAAGATGGCATCCCGTCCCCAAGAAAACAGTAGGTAATCGATCGGACAAAAACAAAATGGACATTATATTCAGATTCGGGAGATCATTTTACATAAGAATTTGCATAAATGATATTGTGGCCAATTTTCCTGCACAGCAGTGTTATCTAAAAGAAGGAAGAAAGTTAAAAAAGAGAAAAAGACTAATTTTAAAAGTTGGCTTTCTAGTAATATTATATTTACAAGCATAAAGGCAATTCTTTTCAATCGCAAAATAATCATGAAACAATTCGACTGAAATTTTGGTTTATCTGCATGTTTAGACCCAGTAGCAGAAAACGTGCAGCACAGCAGAGAGTGCTGCACATTTCTTTGAAGCTCTGCAGATTAATTTAATGCCTCAGAAAGAAACATCAGGCTTAAAATTACAAAACAACCGCGGCTCCTGGACCGAAAATAGGTGAAGAGAAACTTCACCTAATATTTTACACTGTATTCAATTACAGAGTATAAATTTACATTTAATAAAATGAGTATTTTTAGTTAAAATTATGCTTAATAAAAATTATGAATTAAGACTACTTAAATGTTATTTTTCAGCTCTTTACCTATTTTCGGTTCACGAGCCGCCACTGTTACAATTACAAATATAACTTACATTATATATCTGGATTACTCTAGCTACAAGTTGTGTATTCTTAATTATCTTTGTAGATGCAAATTTTACATGTTTATGAATTGTTTATATTTTGAGACACCAGACACTATCTGGCATTCCAGATCACAGACAAATTTTGTTTTGCTGCAGATAGAGAAAATTCTGCTAGTGGGCGTTTAGAGGTCTGAATTCACTTTTGCAATGATGTATATATGATGTGAGCTACCCATTGACACTTGTCACCTATCAATTTTTTTTTTTTTTTTAACGGTAAAGAAAGTTTTTTGAAGTGTTTCATATTTATTTTAAACAAATAATTACTTCTTAAGACTACTCTCAAATGCACCTTTTAACATATTCACAGTGCAATTTTGATAAGTGCATAAAACTTGCAAATCCTGCTTGGCAGAATCTTAGCTTAATCATCTGGCAACACTGTTCATGATCATTTCACAAAATTATGGAGTAGAACAGTAGAAGGCTGATTTTTTTTATACCTATGTGATATTACGCAACTATCAAGCATAGCGAGCAAAGAGAAATATTATGATATTTTGAAAGGTCTATGAGTTGAGAGAGAGAAAAATAAATAAAATATTATGCTTTCAGATAGCACAAGCATCGGATCTTAATTTCACATAATTCAGTAAATATATTTCAAAATGTCAGTAGCAGTGAATGCAGTAGATTATGCTTGTCAATATCACAATCATAATAGGAAATTATATCAAGATTAATGATATGGCAAAATGGGCGTCATATTCGGATTCAGAAGGTAATTTTACATAAGAATTTGCAAAAATAGTGTTGAGGGCAATTTTCATGCAGAGCAGTGTAGAGAATGTAGAAAATACTTATTCAATCAAGAAATTTATATTAACCCATACTTCACCATCGTCCTACAAATAAGACACATACATAAGTGGTATTTATATAAATTCTTTTCAATATTTTAATTCAAATTATCGGCGATATATTATTTAAAAGTTCAATGAATGCATATGTGTCTTTATCGTTAGTTTAAATTAACGGTTAATATATATTTTTTAATGACAATTTTCTGAAGATTTATTCATTACATTTTCAACACATTATTACTTGAAAAGGTTTTACGTTCAAGAATAACAGACATATAAATTTATTGAAGTAATATTCTATACTTTTGTACTGGTAAAAGAATTATATAAAAAATATATAGAGAGAGGGGGGTCTGTTTTCCTTATATTTCCGACTGTCCTAAATCATTGTCCTATTTTTAGGACAGACTGTACCGATTAAGCTAATAAAAAGTTTTTTTTTTTTTTTTTTAATTATTTGTGTGTATACATAGGCTTCAAGAAACATATTAAGATTTTATAAAGAAAAAAATATTTTTTCAATGCTTGGTACGATATGGGTTAAAAGCGTAAAGCTAAAACACAATTTAAAGGAAAAAACACAAACAGGACTACAATGAGGAATATCTTTTTACAAGAACTTTTTCAAGACAGAACATGTGGCGAGTCCAGAAAATTGATAATCCTCTTCGAAATATACAGCTTATATAATTACTAGTCTATAATAATAAATATAAAATAAAATGAATAAATTACGAAAAGTTTAACATGTGAACAATAATAAATACTTACTTAGAAGCAAACAACTACAAATATTGATGCGAATCACCAAAATCAAACAAGTAGATGCACGTCACATTGTTGTTAACGTTTTGACATTGACGAACACTTCGTCAAATTCTATTCTTTGACTAGATAGATTCTTTGTGGAACTGGCTGGACTTCAGACTAGCGTCTCGCCACAGCGCCGGCTCCCTACGAAAATGTTGAATAAATTGCCTTGGCAGGTTTGGCATGCTGTAATTTGGCGATGCACTGCTACATTTCTGAAGGGTTGTAAGTTGTAAGATTGTTTACCATATGCGTTAGATGTGTATAGTAATTCATATTGAATTGAATTACTAATTTTTTTTTTTTTTTGTAACAGTAACTTTATTTTTAGGAAAATTAAAAGATAATTAACCCGTTAGTAGTCGCTATAAACAGCGCCACCTATTACAGAATGCGCACTTTTTATTTAACTGTCACCAATAATTTATAGAAGTGATGTAATCGACGTTTCTTTGATTTTATTCGCATTTTATGTATATCAAATGCCACTTCTAAAAATTTTTGGTGGCTATTGAATAAAAAAATCTGGCAACACTGAAGGATCGGCGGCAAATCGACCAACTAGCGACTACTAACGGGTTAAAAACATTAACTAAAAACTTTTTCAAAAAACAAAACCGCCATTTCCTTGAAATATCTTCAGATTTAAATTTATTGCATTTTTTTTTTTTTTTTTTTTTTTAAATTTCTAATGCAGTTTATTATTATTTTTATTTAGCTTCTTTTAATTAAAAAAAACTTGAATTACGATACAAATTTAAAATATGTAAAATATTTATTTTTGTGTTTAAATAGTAAACAAAAATTATTTTATTTAAATTTAAATTATTATTTATACTTGTTTAAATTTGTTAAATATGTTATTTAAATTACTTCTTTTTCAAATGACACCCCCTCCCCCCTAAATATTTCTGGCCATGTTTTATTACAAAAATTGCAATTTATGAATTTATAGACTACAAAGAGAATTTGAAAAATAGACCAGGTAAAATGTTTTATTAAAAAATAACAACTTTTTTTTTTTTTTTTTTTAAGGAAAATTAATAGATAGTTAAAAAACTTCTTTAAAAACGAAACTGCCATTTTCTTAAAATATCGTCAATACAAATTTAAATTTATTGCTGCATTTCTTTTTCTTTCTTTTTTTTTTTTTTTTTTAATCTATTAAACAGTTTGTTTTATTTTACTTAACTTAAAAAAAAAAAAAAAAAAAAAAAAAAAACGTGGATCACATTAAAAATTTATAATAGAATTTTTAAATATGTAAAATATTTATTCTTATTTTTATGTTTAAATAGTAAACAAAAATTATTTTATTTAAATTTTAATTATTATTTAAACTTATTTAAATTTATTATATATGTTATTTAAATTACTTCTTTTTAAAATTCCTTTAATGCAAAGATGTTTCAAATGATAAAAACACTCCCCCCTCCCTAATTATTCCTTTCCATATTTTATTACAATAACTGCAATTTATGAATTTATAGACTACAAAGAGAATTTAAAAAACTGACCAGATAAAAAGTTTTAAGAAAAAAAAAAAAAAAAAAAAAGCAACTTTTTTTTTTTTATGGAAAATTAATAGATAATTAAAAATAAATTAATAAATAAAATAGGTAAAAAAGTTCTTTAAAAGCGAAACTGCCTTTTAAATATTTTATTTAAATTAGTTCTTTAAAGAAGAAAAAAAAATTGTCTCAACAAACATTTATGAATGCATCTTTAAGGAGTTTAGTGCTTTTTCTTGGTGCTCAGGGCAGGGGCCCCAGGTTCCCGTGCTATAGTCAGGCTTTGACTACAGACGGAAACTTGTTGTAAAAACCTTTTTAATATTTTTTATTTAGATGGAAAAAATAAATAAATAAATAAATAAATAAAAATACTACCAAAATATCAGTTAAAAAAAAAATTCTTTTAGAATTTGAAATCTGTATTTCAAACAAATTTCTTATTCTAAATGTATTGCACTGGCAAAGAGATTCTGTCACCCAAGGTGAAAATTGTAGGCGCTAGCTTTGAATCAGGTACACACTTGTTAACCTAGTTGTGCGACTTTTCCATGGTCTTCTTAGGAACTCGCATTAGAATGTGCTAGGTCACCTTAAAAAGACTGCCCAGAGAATATCTCATTCAGGCCTAATCCCACATTCAGAAACACACTTTTGAAGATTCTGTAGAAAAATTGCTGCCTTGTGCTGATGCATTCACGTTGCACATTTGCCTGTTTTTTTTTTTTTTTTTTTTTTTTTTTTTTTTTGTCTGATGGCGAGTCCTGCTTTATTAAATTGAAATAATTGTTGAATGCTTTTACAATTTGAGGAGTTTTCTTATTTTCTTCACATTAATTAAATTAAATAACTCCCATAAAAATATTTTTCTTAAATCTTCGCAGGAATTAGTATTAAATAAAAAAGCAATTCTCTATGTAGTGTATTAATTCATAAATTGCAGTTATTTTTAAAAAAATATGGAAAGAAATATTTAGGAGGGGGGGGGGGAGGTTGTCATTTGAAACATATTTGCATTAAGGGAATTTTAAAAAGAAATATATTTGACAAATTTAAACAAGTTTAAATAATAATTAAAATTTAAATGAAATAAATTTTGTTTACTATTTAATCATAAAAATAAATATTTTACATATTTAAAAATTCTATTATAAATTTTTATTGTAATCCATGTTTTTTTTTTTTTTTTTTTAAGCTAAATAAAATAAAATAAACTGTTTAATAGATAAAAAAGAAAAGAAAAAAAAAAGAAATGCAATAAATTTAAATTTGTATTGAAGATATTTTAAGAAAATGGCTGTTTCGTTTCGTTTTTAAAGATTTTTTTTCCCTTTTAATTATTTATTAGCTTTCCAAAAAAAAAAAAAAAAAAAAAAAAAGGTTGTTATTTTTTTAATAAAACATTTTATCTGGTCTATTTTTTAAATTCTCTTTGTAGTCTATTAGTTCATAAATTGCAGTTATTATAATAAAATATGGAAAGAAGTATTTAGGGGAGGGGGAGTGTTTCTGTCATTTGAAACATTTTTGCATTAAAGGAATTTTAAAAAGAAGTAATTTAAATAACATATTTAACAAATTTAAACAAGTTTATATAATAATTAAAATTTGAATAAAATAATTTTTGTTTATTATTTAAACATAAAAATAAATATTTTACATATTTTAAATTTGTAATGAAATCCAAGGTTTTTTTTTTTTTTTTTTTTTTTTTCTCTTTTTTAAGCTAAGCAAATAAATAAATAAACTAAATAAGAGATTAAAAAAAAAAAAAAAAAAAAAAAATATATATGCAATACATTTAAATCTGTATTGAAGATATTTCAAAAAAATGGCAGTTTCTTTTTTTTTTTTTTTTTTTTTTTAGTTAATTTTTTAGAATTATCTATTTATTTTCCTAAAAATAAAGTTACTGCTAAAAAAAAATTAGGAGTGGGGATGTTTTTGTCATTTGAAACATTTTTGTATTAAAGGAATACACATAAATTAAGAAAATGTGCTAAAAGGGTGATGCCTCGCCAAACTCTGTTCACCTTGCTCGAATCCAACAACTTTCAAAAATCCAAGTCTGTACGCATGCTCAGTTAGCATATTTGGAGGGAGCCGGCGCTGCGGCGAGACGCTAGTGGACTTCAGTTGGCCCGCCACAACATTGAGCTCCATTAGTAACAGGAGAGTCAAGTTCCCGGTCAGTCGTCTGCTAGCCGAATTACATCCCGATGAAGCAGCTTGGGAAAAGAGAAAATATAGTTCCTTTACTCTAGCCTAGAACATGCTAAATTCTAATTTATTTTTGTTGTAGTTTATATTTCCGTACTTGATTAAACCGTGAAAACAGTGCAAAACACTTAATATTTAAGGCCAGGGAACATTTAATTAATCTGTACTAAGTATTTATTTGAATTTTTCTCTTCAAATAAATTATTTAGAAATGTGTCATTGATTGACGGACTTTCGTAGCTTACGCTAGAAATGTTCGTTTTTAAGGTATCGGAGATTTTTTTTTTTTTTTTTTTTTTTAATTACAGGAAAGGAGCGATGCTTATTTATATAAAAAATATTTTTTCTGGTTGACTAGTACTATTAGAGGGTGATTAGCCACATTTTAATTCTTAAAATATGCATCTATAAGCACCTTACAAAAATATTTTAGAAAAGGGGAAAAAAAAAAAAAATGGTTTTTGCACACATTGGCATAATTTTAATTTATATATTAATATAATTTTAATTTATATATTAATATAATTTTAATATATATATAATAATTTTAATATATTACAATAATGAAATCCAATTTAATAATAATAATATATATGTCTGACGAAATGCATGATAAAATAATATAACATAACATCAAAAATTGCATAAGGGTTGTTAGAAACCTTAAAATGTGATAAAGTCAGAGAGAAAAAATAAGTAGACTTGGAAATCCTAAAATAAAAATAACTTGGGTTGGTTGCGTGATAAAGGTCAATTGCTCTGGGGTAGGAGGGGGGGGCTTGTCTTTCGAAAGGGTCTTAGCCCGTAATTACGTGAGTTTCGGAGAAAACCATGGAAAACTCCGAACGACTAAGTTGACGAGCGTAACCTAGGATCGAACCCTGCACCTCCCATCTGCCAGCTTTTATCGCTGAACTGCTCGGCAAGGTGGGGCCTACAACAACTTAAAACTAGTATGTTGTGGCCACCACAAGGCTTTCTTCTATATTTTCCTATACAAATTCACTCAGTAAAAATAATTTATTAAAATTATTATAAAAAAAAAAAAAATATCTTCTATGATAATGCAGACGATTTCCATATTAGAAAAGTAGTATAACATTAATTTAAAAAAAAGTCCATTTTATTCTCAATATTAAAAAAAAAAAAAAAAAAAAAAAAAGATTTTTTTTTTCCTAAGTTTTTTTTTTTTTTTTCGTGAAAATTTTAAAAAAATTGATAACTTTGTTTTAAATTATCACAGAATTACAGTTCAACCATCCGTTTTAAAGTTATTGACAAGACTTTTCGAAAGATACCCATATTGAAAATTTACCCCCCCCCGGGGGGGGGGAAGCGATGCCCCCACACGCACAAATTTTTTTTCCTAGTTAACTACTACTATTATCACTAATTCATATTATTTTTACAATCACAAGTTTAAAATAACGCTCATTATGTACATTTATACGAAATTTTGTCCTATACTGCCATGTTAAAAATTTAGAAAAAGCGGAATGGCAACGCAACCTTTAGGACAATTTTTACCAAAAGTTGATAGGCACTAATTTATGTCAAGGTGTAACTACATACCAATTAGTATGAAATTCTGTGCTGTAGTTCCTGAGATACAGTTGCCACAAAATTTGGTCACACACACACACACAGACAGACAGACATTTTCTAAAAATGGTTAAATCGTGTTCTACAGCTCTGAAAACGTGTAAATCCATCAAAAATCCGAGGTCGAAAATTTTTACGAATCCAATACTTTCTTCTATTGAATATAGAAGAAAGTAATAACAATGTATCTTTGATTTTATACAAAATATTTTTTAAACTTTTTTTTTTTTTCTACCATGACTTTTAAATTTAAAAAGTGGTGTTTGTACAGTCTTTTTAGTAAAACCAATGATATAAAAAAATATTATCACATTTCTTTTTCTACAATTTGATTTTTGTGAAAAAGATAAAAATTTTTCGTATTAAAATAAGCTTGAGTACTATTTTATATCAGATACTTTGGATTTGTGAAAACTGTGGTTTGAACTAAAAAGTAATTTTTGGCAGAGTTTATCAAACAATGTTAAGACAAAATTCCAAATATTCTATTTAAGACTTGAGAGGTTTTATTCTTACTATTCGAATGCATATCGTCAAGTGCATATTTTATCGAGAAGCACTAAGATACTTTGTGAAAAATGTGTGGGATCAATTTCGAAATATTTTTTCAAAAAGTATGTCATTATTTCTTGTAATACACATAAGATAACTGCTTATGGAAATTTAATAAATATAAAGGAATAGATTAGTTTATTCATACAATAATATAACATGTTTATGAACTTCTATTTTAAAGACACACATTGGGCATTCGAGATTAAAGGGACAAGTTGGGCATTTGTACTCGATAAAATAAATGAGATATTTTATCTATGGAACCTAAATTTCTTTTCTTTACCCTAGCGATTTTTACAACCATACGCTGCACAGCTCATAACCATGATTATTCACGAATTATGTCCTAAAATTTAAAAGAAATTTGAAAACAAAATATACGGATACATGTAACCCAATAGGACACACGCGCTGTTTTTCCCAACCTTCTCTTCCGAAACCATGGTACTGTATTCATCCGCTCTGACCGCTAGATTACATGATACCAGATAGGAAGCTTGCTCTCCTGTTACGATGGAGCTCAGTGCGCCACAATGAAGATAGAGGAGAGAAGGAAAAACGGTAGAAGAACGGACCAAACATTTAGTTAATCAAAAAGCTACTAGGTGGCGCAAAGATTAGCCGCGATAACAGGAAAGCTATTATGGGCGAGTCCACAGATTATTATACAGATAGGACACTCCCGTACATTCTTCGGTACCCAAAATTTGACTGCAGCGACCCTATTGTCAACGGCTGTAAGTTTCTCGAGATTTCCGGTTTACGCAATCGCTCATCTTATTTTTATTGTATCTATGTTCATTGTAATATTAGTGCAACGTTAAACCCAACATCCAACCAACTAACCATTGTATCGATGTTTACATTTGGCACGGATTAGGAGATTCTATAGGATATATTACTAACGTTACGGGAAGGTAGTAATTTTCATCTTTCATATAGAGGGCGACCAATCTCGAGAATGCACCAATCAGCGCGTTTTTACATTTCTGGCTGTTCGTTCGTTGGATGACTGAAGCCTAAGGGGCGGGCTTTCCCTTTCTTCCGATAAGTTTCAAAGATACTACACCAGGCGGCGATGGGATCGCTTACTCTGGTCAGCTGAATTAATGCGGAAAGGAAAGCTTCTATTTTCGCGCTCGCTGCCCTATCTAGTGTTCTATCCTGGTCTCTTGGCAACTTTGTTATTGTTTACGAAATTGATTGTCGAAAGCAATTTATTTTTAGAAGCAAGTACTAAATATTAAGCAAATAAATTTCGAAAATATATATAAACCAGAAATATTTTTTTTCATTTTAAAGCATTTTGTATTATTTAAACCAAACAAAGTTAAATATTTAAGATTTTATTCCATACTGCTATTTCAGCATTACAGTTTCTTATATTAATTTGTATACTTGAACACGAATGTGTTTGGCAAAATTTATTTTCAAACATAATAAAAATTAGTTTTATTTTTTAGAAAATAGCTGTAATGTTATGATTTTGTGAATTTAAAAGTAGTAGAAATAGTGAAGCATATGTTTTCATTTGGCAACTTTATTATTGTTTACAAAGTTGATTGTTAAAAGCAATTTATTTTAAGAAGCAAGTGCTAAATATTAAGAAAATAAACTTTGAATATACATAAAATAAAAACATTTTTTCATTTTAAGGCATTTTGTATTATTTAAAACAAGCAACGTTAAATATTTAATGATTTCATACTGCTATTTCAGAATTACAGTTTGTAATTTTAATTTGTACTTGAATATGAATGAATATGTTTCACAAAGCATATTTTTAAACATTATAAAAAATAATTTTTACTTCTTAGAAGAATAGCTGTGAATGTTTTGAGGATAATTTTGTGAATTCAAAAACAATAGAAAGTGAAGAAAAAGAAAACTTCCCATACTAACACTAACCTGCTACTAACTTCTCGCGAAATAGAAAAACAATTTTCGATCAAAGATGCTATTCATGTAGATTTAACACATGTAGTTCCCCAGTGTTGACACTAGTGGTGCTACTATATTTCCGGTTCGCGTTTTAGCTTCACTGTCCTATCTGTATGATAATCTGTGGGGCGAGTCCAGCCTCTGGAACACTTCGACCGATCCAAGATCCAACTGTGCCCTGAGTCATTTGATCCACGACCGGTCGAAAGCAGAGACTGGACAACTCCGATCCTTTCATTGGATCAAAATCAGTGCTGCCATCTGTAGGATTAGTTTGAAATTAGCTATAGAATATTATAAAGTTAAATTAATTAAAGACAAATTTAATTCATTAATTAAAAATGTAATTTAACTATGAATAGTAAAAAAAGATAGATGCATAGCATTTTTTTTTTCTATTCTGCATAGTTGGGTACATATACACTGAAATACAATGATATTAATTATATAATTCTTTTTTGAAAATTATTTAAATAAAAAAGTAATAACAATAAAAATTTTAATTTTAGAAATTTTTCCAGCAATTTTTTTTTTTCATTATTTTCCTCAATTATGCATTATTGTATTTTAATGATATACTGTAAACAATTTTAAGTTTTATTTTATAGATTTATTATCAAGCTAATTTTTGTTAAATATTTTTAAGTTGGAATGCTGAAATTTAAAACAAATATTTAACATTCAAATATTTGATGTAAATAAGAAGTAGGTTCACGTTTTATTATGATCTAAGGTAAGAAATATAAAACTATTACACATTTCAAAAAATTATAAAATTTTAACTTAAATCAATGATTACAAAAAAAAAAAAAAAAAAAAGAAGAAGAAAAAGAAAGATTTTTATAACAGTTTTTTAAATTATCAGTCATTTGATTCAAATCTTCATTAAATTGGTTTGTTAAATTCAATTAATTCTGATTTCAATCAATAATATTTTAAATGTTTAATATATTTATGATTTTTTATTAATATTATTATTATTTAAATACAAATTAAATGTTGATTTTTAAATATTGTTAATTATTTTTATGTTTGAATGCTGAAATTTAATGCAAATATTTAGTTTTCAAACATAAAAATGTTTCATAAAATTTAACTGATCGATAAATTGTTAGCGGGAGCATTTAAATTTTATTTTATTAAATTTTAATAATATTCGATGAATTTTAATTTGCATTATTGTATATTTCAATCCATTGCATGCATATATTTATAATTCTCAATTGTACAGTTACTTACCAGAAAAAAAAAAAAAAAAAAAAATGCTTGTATGCATATTCGCGTTTGTAAGGACCGATAGATGGCGTAACCAGAGCAATAACCAATGTCCAATCATAGCAATGGATCTGTAAATGGATCAAATGACTAGGAAAAATTTTTTGGGCGATTTGATCCACGACCGGTCCATGGAACACATTACACTGGACGACTTTGATCCAGACCGGTCAATGAGACTGGACGCATTGTTCCACGACCAATTGCATCGATTCTGGATCGGTCGAGAGCCTGCCCTATGGTTACCATATGGTTCGAGGCTACAAGAATATCAGCTGGTTAGGCAAACAATCCTCAACTCTTCTATAGCAAAGCATTGTGGCCTGCAAATTTTTATCTTGCAGTATTATTTAAAAGAGTTGCAGATTATATGAAATTGAAGTAAGAGTGATATAGTGATAACTTTGCTTTGTTTTTAATCCAGTTTTTGTAATATACTTTAATATTAATCAACATATGTAATATTAAAAGTTTCCATGGGAACTGTGGCGATGCTAACAAATTTAAATGGATGTTCCATTTAATAAATTCCTTTATTAAAGTGATTGAAATTATAATTATTTAAGCTTTGATGTCTATATCCAATGTAATCAATGACATCGTTGTTTCTATTTATTAATTTGTAATGTGATTTGTTTGTAATCTTTAATTTTGTTCACAATAGGCTTCGCTATTTCCGTTTTAATCATTGATATTAGTTTAATGATTCATAAGTGAGGACTGATTTACTTTTTATGCATTTTTGAAGCGTTTAATTTTTATTATCTTTTATTCATTATATATATATGTATGTGTGTGTGTATAAAGTATAAAATGTTCTGCAATTTTACGATATGGAATATTTAGACTTGAAAATGTTATGCGTAACAATAAAACGGCATCTTGAATCTAAATTGTTTACAAAACATCGGCCACGTGTTAGACGATTTTACCTACTGTTACGTCACAGGAATATTGTCCATTACTTTTTAATAAAATTTAAGTAATTTTAGGTATTTATTTTAAAAAATTTGGCTAGAAATTGTCATGCCCCTAAATGTGAGAATATGGAGAAATAAAGGGATTATTTGAATACTTTAATTTTTTGATTTGTACTTTTTAAATCATTAATTCTAAATGCTAAGATATATTAATTTTTGTATAGTATGTAGAAATTATTTAAAAGTTTTATCATTTTTATTTTAATCAATTAATTTTGAAAACTAAGATACCTTAGTTTTTTTTTTTTTTTTTTTAATAATGATTTTTAAAATAATAAGTAATAAATAGAATTTTCCAATTTTACAAAATAGTTAAACTAATTTGATTTTTTTTTTTTTTATATATAATTTTCATTTTTTTCTTTTATCTTTATACATACATATATATATATATATACAGGGCGAGTTTGACATAATCTGCCAAACGAAAGGAGGGGATAGAACAGCCCATGGGGAGCATAAAACACCATAGAAACCCTGTGCTTTCTCTAACCGTTTCCGAGTTATGGTAGATAGAAGAAAAATCTGTTTTTTCCATCCCGTCTGAAAAAATCCAAATTTGTGATCTTCCCGAAAGACTTACACGCAAAATAAGCACATATTTGGAAAGAGCAGAAAAAATCCTATCGGGTGACATCATTTACCTCAGGATACCTTAATCTGACGATGATGGCGAGCTACAAGAGCTAAAACATTAGCAAAGTTTAAAATCGAGTTGTCACCAAATTCTTTAACCGGCAATTCTTCAAACACCGTTCAAGCTACAATCGGTGAAATTTACCAAAAACTTCCCCATTCCACAAGCTTTAGAATGAGCCCACAATAAACCATATCGGTGTTCTAGTTCAGGAGAAATTTAGCCTTTTGTTTGTAATACATTCATCACTGAACTCGACGTTCGTCGAGAAGGAGACTCACGGGGTGCCATGGTCGTTCCTGATTTCATGTCCGCCTTCAGCCCGCTGTTTTGTCAGATGCAAAAAAGAAAGTTTTAAAGACAAACAAGAAAAGTAGCAGTTGTGTTATGTTTACAAACACAATGGAATGGAAACAAAAGAAGTATGACGTTTCTCACGTCTTTCACAAAGGAATACGCAAAAAAAAAAGACGTATCTCACGTTTATGATTAAAACACATATGCATTCGAAAGGATATGTGAAATTTAGTGCCGCTGCTGAAATTGGTCACCCCCACACCTGATACATGCGCTTGCCCGCTTACGAACGGAAACCACAGTAGCTCTTAGCGAAAGCTCATTCCTCAGTTTTATTATTGCATCATCGAGCCGGCTGCTTAAATCTTGCAAACTGGCGACTTCTGTGCGGTAAACTTCTTGCTTCAGGAAACCCCAAACATAGAAGTCCAATGGAGTGAGATCTGGCGATCTAGGTGGCCAAGGAATTGGTCCATTACGACCAATCCATAGCGGATACTGCTGAGTCAAGAAGTCCCGAACGGCATTGGAAGAATGTGCAGGGGCCCCATCGTGTTGGAAAATGATTTCCGCTCGTTGGTGGGTACAGGAATGACATCAAGTAATCCTGGAAGATGATGTTCCAGAAACTCCAAATATGTATTGCTTGTCAGATGACCTTAGAACACATGTGGACCTATCAAGCGATCGCCAACCACTCCAAGCCAAACGTTTAAGCTGAATCGCGTCTGGAACGATGAGTTTCGTGTTACAAATGGATTTTGTTGAGCGTAATGATACCAGTTATGTAAATTTAACATGCCTCAATATCTCGCTCTAAAAGCCAGCGGCAGAATGTTACCCGCTTTTGGAAATCTGAGCGGCGTAGTTCTTGTACCGGTGTGACGTGGTATGGATGACACTGGTTTTTGCGCAAAACATTCATCACTTTACTTTGGGAGATTCTACCTTCTCTCGCAAGTATGCGTGAACTCATATTTGGATTTTCCTCCACACGGTCGAGTACGGGCTCCTCAGCGGTGGCGAAGCGGCGACCATGGCCCCTTTCGTACACCCTACCGAACGACCCACTCTCCCTAAGTCTTCGATGAATTGCGGCAAATACAGCACAGTTTTGCGCACGACGATGTGGATAACGTAGACGGTACTCTTCTTCGGCTCTCCGAGAGTTACCATCGCAAAATCCATACACAAAATGCACATCCGCGTACTCTTCATTTGTAAAACTAGGCATATCTGTTTACAGGTTGAAAAGTATGACAATTTGATACCTGTGATGACTTCAATTGAAAATAATATTCAGAAGGGTAAACAAAAAGCGATAAAATTTCAATATTAATTTTCAAAAGTAGAAGAAAAAATGTGCTACGGAATAAGTACCAACTTGGTTAATTCGTACCAATGTAGGAAAACATACTAAGTATGAACTAAGAGAGAGCAAGTAGACGTGAGAGCAGCGTGAAAAGAAACGGCCGAGCTCAGGCAAAGTCCAGAAAATGCTAAAGCAATAAGCAGCATAAAACGAAAAAGAAGCTGACGAGCTAATGAGCTGTTACAGATTGACTCGCCTTTTGTATCCACGAGTGGGATGCGCGCGCAAGAAGGTTGGAATACATCTGCATATCACTAAGAGTCCATATGCAGATAGTCACGAATTTGCATACGATTTATTTACTCACCATCGTTTCGTTTGCCGAAGTTCGACGAACGCCGTTTTTAGTGATGTATTTCAAACAAAAGGCTAAATTTCTCCTGAACTAGAACACCGAGGTTTATTGTGACCTCATTCTAAAGCTTGTGGAATGGAGAAGTTTTTGGTAAATTTGACCGATTGTAGCTTGAACAGTGTTTGCAGAATTGTCGGTTAAAGAATTTGGTGACAACTCGATTTTAAATTTCTCCAATGTTTTAGCGCTTGTAGCTCACCGTAAAATTAAGGTATCCTGGTGAAAATGGTGTTACCCAATAGGATTTTTTCTGCTCTTTCCAAATATATGCTTATTTTGCGTGTAAGTCTTTCAGGAAGCTCACAAATTTGGGTTTTATCAGACGGGATGTAAAAAAACAGATTTTTCTTCTATCTACCATAACTCGGAAACGGTTAGAGATAGGACAGGGTTTCTATGGTGTTTTATGCTCCCCATGGGCTGTTCTATCCCCTCCTTTCGTTTGGCAGATTATGTCAAACTCACCCTGTATATATATATATATATATATATATATATATATAATTTTAGATGATTTGGATTAATTGTAGCTATTTAAAAATTATAAATTTTGTGTAACATAAAAATAAAATAGTGATTTAAAAAGCCTCTTTTTATCTTTTAATTAAAATTGTTTCATTTTTTAAAAGCTAATGGTATAAATTTTTGAATTAAAATTGGAATGACTCAAAAAAATAATTTTAGCACGGAAATAATGTAAGTTTTGATTCTCATAAAATTTTTAAATCATTTTTACATCACATACAAAGCATATATTTCACAAGTTTATTTTTCTTCGAAGTAAAACATGCTCCAAGTGTAGCAGTATGGGTCTGCTCTCGAAGCTAGTCAGTGGGAAATGCTTGGTTCGATTCCAGGTCACGGTCGTCAAAATAACCATTTGGAGCTTTCCGTGGTTTACTTCAAAACTTGAGTAAATACAGGCTAGGTCCCTTTAAAAAGACCAATATGATGTCAATCCACCTACCTAAAGACCTAAGAAGTACACCTGTAAGACCTAAGTTAGGTAAAACAATATTATGGAGGGGGGAGTGAAGTGAATGTTTTGATTATTTTGCAAGAGATTTTTGCACAGTAAGTTTATTACATTTAATATATTTTATTCATTTTTCAGGTTATCAGTTCATAAATTTAATTTTTTACAAGCTGACTTTTTTTTTTTTTTAACATTTTAAAAGTTGTTGATGGTTTTAGGATTGAGGCCGATTGGTTTCCCTAGAATCCTAGGCCTGAATGAGAGTGCTTTCCATGGGGGTCTTTCTACGGGATCTTAGCTGTATTTAACTTAGTTTCGGAGAAAAACCACAGAACACTTCGAATGGCTAGGCCGACGAGCGCTACCAGGGATCAAACCCAGCACCTCATGTCTACAGCTTTAATGACAGGACCTCTTGGCCGTAAGTGGATTCTAACTTTCTAAAAGCTAAAACTTTTATTATTATTATTGTAAGAATAAAAAATAAATTTGGAATAACGATTTAAATAACCATATTTTTCCTTTTCATTAAAATCGTTATCATTTAAAAAAAAAATTAATGGTACAAATTCTTGAATTAATTTTTGAATGACTAAAAAATATAATTTTAGCAGAGAAATAATGCAAATTGTTTTAGATAAAACTTTGAAATAACTTTTACACTGCATATAAGGCATACATTTCACCAGTTAAATAAATTTCTTATTTTAAAATAAACTGGTTGACGTGAAGTGCCTGGTTCGATTCCAGGTTGCACTCGGTAACTTCATCTTTCGGAGTTTTCCGTGGTTTTCTTCAAAACTCGAGTAAATACAGGCTAGGTCTCTTTTAAAAACCAATATGGAGGCAATCTACCTAGGTCTACCAAGTGCAGATAAAACAGCTTTAGAGGGGGTAAGGGGTTGAAGTGAATGTGTTGATCATTTTGCAAGGTAAATTCCACCTTCATCCCATTGAGTTTATTATACTTAATGTTACTTTATAAATTTCTCAGGTTTTCAGTTCATAAATTAATTTTTTTTTTTTTTTTTTTTTTTTTTTTACAAATTCTTTTTTTTAAGTTAAAATACTTTTTTTTTTTCTAATTAATGAATCAAATAATTAAATAAATAAATAAAAATAAAATAGTGATTTATATAGCCCCTTTTTATCTTTTGACTAAAACTGTTTATATTTTTAAAAGCTAGTGGTATAAATTTTTTAATTAAACTCGGAATGACTAGAAAGAATAATTTTAGCATAGAAATAATGCAAATTTGATTTATATAAAAGTTTAAAATAAGTTTTACATCACATACACAAAGCATACATCTCATCATATATATATATTTTTTTCTTTGAAATAAAACATACTCAAACAGTTGTCGTTATGTTCTGCTTTCGAATCTAATAAGTGTGAAGTGTTCGGTTTGATTCCAGGTCACAGTCCTCAAATTAACCGTTCGGATTTTTCTGTAGTCTACATAAAAACTCGCGCAAAAAGCAGGTTTGGTCTCTTTAAGAAAACCAATACGAAAGAAATCTACCTACATGTAGGATCCAAGTGCAAATAAAACAGTATTAGCAGGGGAGAGGGGGGGGGGCGATGTGTAGATTATTTTACAAGGAGAATTTTATCTTCATCCTACCGAGTTTTTTACGCTTAATATATTTTATAAACTTCTCATCTTTTCAGCTCATAAAATTATTTTTTTTTACTAATAGTTTTTTTTTTTTTTTTTTTTTTTTTTTTTTAACAGTTTAAAAGTTAAAATAAATTTTTTAAATTTTTATTAATGGACAAAATGAAAAAAGAATAGTGGTATAAATAGCCGCTTTTTATCTTTTCATTAAAATTGTTTACATTTTTAAAAGCTAACGGTATAAATTTTTGAATTAAAATTGGAATGATTTAAAAAAAAAAAAGCATAGAAACGATGCAAATTTCATTTGCAGATAACATTTTAAAGTCATTTTTACATCAAATGTAAGCATACATTCCATAAGTTATTTTTTTCTTCATCAGTTATTATTATTATTATTATTATTATTTTTTTGTACCTAGACCTCGATTAGAAGAATCATATTTCAAAAGATTGAGAGATTCTTTCAAAAATTGAATCCGCTATAACTTTTTAAATTTTCTGCATGCCTATAGTTTTTGATGACATTCTGAATCCTCGTTTGCATTCGAACAACAGTGGAAACTCTCTTTTAAGTTCGCAGACGATATTTCGAAAGTAGAACGAAAGAGAAAGATCTTTTTCTGATTGAGGTCACATGTTTTTGGACTGCGATTAAAAATTGCAAATTTCAAAATTCTTCAGTTTTCCTTTGTCGCACACGAAACAGAGTTTTTCATCTCAAGACAAAGTTGTAGTTAAAATTTCATCGATTTCGGAAAATAAACAAAAAATTTACATTTTAATTGCAAATTAAGTTTTATTCTAATACGCGTATTTCAAATTCTAACTATGATTAAATTATTTTTAATTAATACATCATTCAAAAGATATTTTTAAGTTCTTTTATATTATCGAAAGTGGAATTAGAGATTTCACCTTATTTACATGTTTTGGGGTGTCCTGATTAGGTTTTCTTTTGTATCTCAGCTACTAATTAAAATAATTTCATAAGTAATATATCATTTGAAAGCTTTGTTGATTTGGAATCGAACAGTAGATTACAGAAATTTCTACCGCCAGATGGCACTGTAATATTTTAAAATTTCCAAAAAGTTTTAATTCTTATGAACGAGGAAGGTGTTGTAAGTTCTAAAACGGGGATAAGGCGCCGCAGGCGTCACCGAGCGGGACTTTGCTAATGTCAAAAATTTGAAATATCATAACCTGGTGAGCGAACAGGCTGCTTCAGATATTAAAACTGGAAGAGGGCGTCGCAGGCGCTACCGAGCGGGAATTTACTGCGAAAAAATTTTTCAATAATGCTATTTTCACTATATGTCAATAAGCTGTTGTAAGACCTGAAACGGGAAAAAGGCGCCACCGAGCGGGAGTTTCGTAAAGTCGGATTTTTCAACGATGGCGAACCAGCTGGTCGCCGAAGGCGATTAGTTTTTAATATAGAATAGATTATTCCTTACCGGTCATTAAAAAAATTCTTAATCATTTATTTCAATAATTGTTTTATAGGCGTATTAATGATATTTTCGAATTCAAAAAGTAGTATTCTCCCTCAGACAGATTTACTAATTGTTAATTATTTCCTATGAAGAAATATAAATTTGAGTAATTATATAGGTTATGATTTCTTTGAGATATTGAGAAGAAGAGGAAAAGTAGAATTTTATCGATATGTACAAATTATGGAAATCAGTGGAAAATATGTATTTTACTAAAAAAAATTTAATAAGAATTTTTTTAGTGTTTTCACAGAGAAATAAATTATTGAGAATGAGAAAATAAAGACGTATTTTGAATGTAAATTATTTCAATCAGTTAGGCTTAAAGTTTTTTTTTTTCTGACTGAGTGAAAGTAATGCCTGGACCGGGAATCGAACCCCAGATCATTGACTTACAAGGTCAAGGCTCTACCAGTTGAGCTATCCAGGCCGACACCAGGTGGGCATTACTCACTCAGACAACCTTTAGGCAGAAACATCTGGTCTATCATGTAGATAGCTCGACAGAAATAAGCCGCAGGTAAGGGAAACACCATTAAACAATGGGAGAAAGAAATACAATTTTTTTTTTAAATTAAAATCATACAATCAACTGATTGGAAGAAAATCATATTTATTTTTCATTTATTTATTTTATTTTATTTTATTTTTATTTTTATTTTTAATTTTTCCGGGGTTCGACTCCCTGTCCAGGCATTATTTTCACTCAGTCGAAAAAAATAAAAAAATAAAAAAATAAAATAAATATGATTTTCTTCCAATCAGTTGATTGTGTGATTTTAATAAAAGAAAAAGAAAAAAAAATAGACTTAAAGTGTTTTTAAATTATTCAGAAAGCTCCACTTAAAAGGAAATTTTAATGAAATTTAATTCTCTTACAAAACTAACTGGCTCCAGCGTAAATGAAAGGTTTTATTTTTCCCATTTGTCGTATTTTACTGACATTTCCTGCCTCAGAGCTAGACCTGAGCTCTACGTCATGGCAGATCGGCAGATTTTATCCAATCAACACTTTCTATAATTATGTTGGATCGTGGGGATTGGGTGTAATCGGCCGACCTTCCGTGACGTAGAGCTCAGCTCGGAGGCATTATTACAGGAGGTGTTGGTTTTACTAACGGGAAATGAAATTCTTTCAGGTTAAAAAGAATATATATATATATATATATATATATATATATATGTGTGTGTGTGTATATCTATCTATATATATATATATATATATATATATATATATCTTTAGAAAAAGAAATACTGTTAAATCTACAACGACATCAATTTTACTGTGAAAGTTTAACTTTTCACAAAGCTTTATATCAGTTTATTTTTATTTACGTATAAATATATATATTTTTTTCTTTTCACGTCAAAACATTAAAAAAAAAAAAAAAAAGAGAAGAAGAAGAAGATAGTAATGGAAAAAGAAAAATAAATAAATAAATAATAATAATTATAATACTTATAACGTGCATTAATACGAAATTTTGTCTTATAATGCCATATTAAAGTTTTTGGGAAAAGAAAAAAACTTTATCGATACTGTCCGTTTCGATACGGATTTTTATTAATTTTCTTTTCTTTTCTTTTTCTTTCTAAGAAAAGAAAGAAACAGAAAAAATGATTTTGATGAAATTCTGGCAAAAGCAAAATTTAGTTTAATACGGAGGACTCTATTAGTTTTTTTTTTTTTTCAAATTATAACATTGTTTTTAAATTATTCAATTACATTTTCGATAAACTTTCGATTTCGATAAAATGTCCAAATGTTTAACTGGTATCGTAAAAATCCGTAGATTGAGACTAATAGTCCTCCGTCCTGAAAAGATATGTATATATCTGAAATTGAACTGTATTAAAAAAGGTTATGGAACAAAATTCGGTAAAAAACGTGCTAAATTATTATTATTATTATTTTATTTTAAAGTTACAAAAACGTCATTTTTTCATATGCATGAGCAAATTTAATATTTAGTAATTTTTTAGTTTTCGCGTGAAAGCATGTTTCATTTTATGTTAAAATAAATTAGCTTGTAAAATTTTTCGGCAACAATTGAGAGTTTAAATGCCTAATTTTAAAGCAACGCAAGTAAAGTGATTACGTCACTGCCAGAATTCATATTAATTTTTTAAGCAATTAAATAATTCCAATTTTCCTAAGAAAAACGGAAGTTAATTTCATGTTTTCTATCTATAATAAGTAGTTTACACCATAAATCGTACAGTCTTCATTGGACAGATGTCGAGAGCAGTGAAATATACACACACTCCTTCTCATATTTATAAGGACACTTTATGTTTTGAAATAACTAATGTCAAAATAATTGTGAACAAGTTTATACTAAGTGCACTTAATATATCTAGTATTCTAAAAATCAAAACTGCTATAATATTTTTAACATGAAACAAAATTAATAAAAAATAATGCAAAATATTTTTTTCTCCACGTTTTTAGATGTTCATAATTATACGGACAATCAAGAATTTTTCATTTTATTTAACCACGGACCTACAAGATCACTTTGCGCCAAACGCACCAACGTTAAAGCGGCCATAACAAAATTTAACTAAGTTAGTTCTGCTAAACTAAGTTAGTTCTGCTGTGGCGGCGCTGCATGACAACCCTAACTAGGGACCCTATATATAAGACTACTGTATAAGACTACTGTTATGTAGTAGTCTTACCTATATAGAGAGCATGGACGTACACTATGGACCGCTCACGCTGTGTTATCAGAAGGGCCCTATTTTGGTCGCTTTTAGAAGATGGCGCTCGCATCGACTGCCTTTCCACTTCAGACTTGAAAGAGCGCTTTAACGCGAGAATTAAATGAAATAATGTTAAATATCTCGAACAAAAAAGCATATATCCGTAAAATTTTTGCTTTAAAATATAGCTAATACAAATGTCTAAAAATCGATTTCTGGAATTTTTTTAATTCGGTCCCCAAGGGGGGGGGGAGGGGGCGAAACGTGATTTGGCATGCGTTAAACGTGATTTCACATAATCCTATATAACTCAAACAAAAAAACAGATATACGTGAAATTTTTGCTTTAAAATATAGCTAATACAAATGTCTAAAAATTGGTTTCAGGAATTTTTAAAAATCGGTCCCCAAGGGGGGCGGGAGGGGGGGGGACGTGATTTCACATTCGTAAAACGTGATTTTGCATAATCCTATATATCTCAAACAAAAAAAATAGATATACGTGAAATTTTTGCTCTAAAATATAGCTAATACAACTATCTAAAAACTAATTTCTGGACTTTTAGAAATTCAGTCCCCAGGTGGGGCAGCAACGGGGGGGGGGGCTATGGAGCAAAAACAAATAGAAATACAGTTAGGCCGTTCAAAATTGGTACAGATATGTTTTAAAGGCCTGCAAGACGAATGGGGATATTTTCGATTGTGTAAAGTTATTAGGAGGGGCAAGAACGGGGGGAGTGGGGGGGGACAAAAAAATAAAAATAGTGTCAGATCGTTCAAAATTGGTACATAGAGGTTTTCGATACTTACAAAACGATTGCGGATATTTTTGAATTTGTAAAATTATTAGGAGGGGCGGTAAGGGGGGTGGGGTGGTAAGGGGGGGACTATGGGGCAAAAACAAATAGAAATACAGTCAGGCCGTTCAAAATTGGTACAGACAGGTTTTAAAGGCCTGCAAGTCGAATGGGGATATTTTCGATTGTGTAAAGTTATTAGGAGGGAAAAGAAGGGGGAGAAGGGGGGCAAAAAAAATAAAAATAGAGTTAAATCGTTCAAAATTGGTATATAGAGGTTTTCGATACTTACAAATTGATTGGGGATATTATCGAATTTGTAAAATTATTAGGAGGGACGGGTAGGGGGTGGGGCGGTAAGGGCGGGCTATGGGCAAAAACAAATAGAAATACAGTTAGGCCGTTCAAAATTGGTACAGATAGGTGGTAGAGGCCTGCAAGTTGAATGGGGATATTTTCGAAAGTGTAAAGTTATTAGGAGAGGGAGAGGGGGGGGGGCAAAAAAATAAAAATAGAGTTAGGTCGTTCAAAATTGGTTTATAGAGGTTTTCGATACTTACAAATCAACTGCGGATATTTTCGAATTTGTAAAATTATTAGGAGGGGCGAGAAGGGGGGTGGGGCGTATACACTATGGACCGCTCACGCTGTGTTATCAGAATGGCCCCATTTTGGTAGCTTTTAGAAGGTGGCGCTCGCATCGACTGCCTTTCCACTTCAGACTTGAAAGAGCGCTTTAATACGAGAATTAAATGTAATATTTAGCGGTTTTAAAAGCACTGATACATATATATATATTTTTTTTTTCTTTTTCGCGTCATCCCCAACAAACACTAAAATACCACATGTTATTAAATAATCACACATTCTGTAAGATTATTTTGTATAAGGTTTTAAAAATATGAAAAATTGTAAAAACGTTTATCCTGATTCTGTATAGTTTTAATAAAGCTAATAGAAATAAATGACTTTTATTGATAAATTGTATATCATACTATCTGAATGAATTTTTTTTTTCTTTTTTTTTTTTTTTACATTCTCACACACCGTATAAAATAAAATACTTTAAATTTTCTTACTTTTTAACCATTAATAGCAAGCAACTAGATTGAAGAAACTAGAAAAATTCATCAATTTGATAGATAAATAAAGCAAATTTCCCTGTGAATAAATTTAAATAATAATAATATCAATAAATAAACGAATCCAATATATATATATATATATATATATATATGTGTGTGTGTGTGTTATGGTGAATTTCGAATTTCTACAAAAACAATATTTTTTTAAATTTTAATATTTTAAATTTTACCAGAACTGTTTCATTTTTATTCAAAACTTGTATACTTTTACAAAACTATATTTTTTAAACCCTTAGTACAGGAAACTAAAATTTTTTTTTAATTTATCAATTTTACAAAAACTATACCTTTTTATAATTTTTTAAATGTCAGAAAACTAATTTTTTTCTAATTTGATCAATTCTACAAAACTATATGTTTCTATAATTTTTTAAACGTTACACGAACGGTTTAATTTTATTTAAAAAACTTTTTTGCACTTAAGAATTTTCTTAGCTTATTTACGAAAACAAGATAGTCGGTTGGAATGGAATGACCGTTATATTGTTGGGAAGGGAAGGGGGGGAGGCCTGGGAGGCACCCGGACTACCATGAGTGCGACTGCTCCGGACCTCGTGAATACATTTTACCTCAGCGAGAAAGACTCCGACTAAATTTCGTATCATATCCCCAGCGTGGTTTGCCACCGGCTAGCGCTTCTACAATGATCCCTGAAAGCGAGAAAAACCTACCTCTAGAGTCCTTATCCGACCATTGGTTATCCTCCTGTGTACGCCCTTGCAAAGACCTCTAAAAGCCCCTTAGTAGGGCTTCAACGACCCAGGTGGTAGGCACTGTAAAGACGTATAAATGATAAATACCAACGACGAACAGGTCTACAAATCAGTACCAAAGGAGAGAGTTTCTCTTCACTGCTGCCCGACGCTATTCCGATTAGCCTCCTATAAGAATATTCTCTAGTCTTCATGTACCCTACGAGGTATACACCGCCGTCTTGAGATTTTCATTAGTAGCCCCATCCCGACAGCCCTTGTCGGGTCAAGTTGTTCCTACCGCCGGTAGACCGGAGCGATTAAAAATCAGTTCTTCTCTCCTAGCCAGCCAAAATCTTTTTGCCCCATCAGCGCTAGGCAAGGGGCTCCCTCGCCCTCGAGGAGCCCCGATACGTAGTTCCTTCTTCAAGCTTGTCCTGGATTCGAATAAATCCCCTTTTTTTTTTCCAAAAAGAGCCGAGCATTCGGGCCCGTGTTGCCAACAACAGTTCACCTAAATATTCATTCGCCAATGAAAAATAACATAGTCACAACCCCTCCCAGTCTCGTAATTCGTAACGTGCCCCATTGGTTAGAGGCCCCTGCTTGGGGCGTATCTAAATTCACCCCACACTGATGAAATAAAAAAAGAAAATTTTCTCTGATCGCGAAGTAAAAGAACATATGGGAATTCTCACAAAATCCCCGAATTAATCTTTTTTGAACTCGACAGATTTACTGAAATCCCCGTGTCATAGGACGAGAATTTATGTAATCGACAGATAACATTAAAGTTTAAAGTTACCCAACTCCTCTGCCTTTTTACGAGCAAGATAGCATTCTTGAGTTCCCGAAAAACCCAAAATTCATGCGAAAGAGGTACTAACCACCCACGAACAAATTCCTATAGCTCCCTAACGCTTGTTTTTCCCAGAAAATGGAAATCTCTGCGACACTGTTGTCAACACCATCTGTGGGCAAAGACTCTTCCTTTCCCTCGAAGTAAAAACAATATAACGGTCATTCCATTCCAACCGACTATTTTGTTTTCGTAAATAAGCTAAGAAAATTCTTAAGTGCAAAAAAGTTTTTTAAATAAAATTAAACCGTTCGTGTAACGTTTAAAAAATTATAGAAACATATAGTTTAGTAGAATTGATCAAATTAGAAAAAAATTAGTTTTCTGACATTTAAAAAATTATAAAAAGGTATAGTTTTTGTAAAATTGATAAATTAAAAAAAAAATTTTAGTTTCCTGTACTAAGGGTTTAAAAAATATAGTTTTGTAAAAGTATACAAGTTTTGAATAAAAATGAAACAGTTCTGGTAAAATTTAAAATATTAAAATTTAAAAAAATATTGTTTTTGTAGAAATTCGAAATTCACCATAACATATATATGAAAAACCTATTCAGATATTTCACAGGAATAAAGAATATAGCTATGAAAAAAATTATTTATTTATTATTATTTTTTTTTTTTTCAAAATCCAAGAATGAAAACATTTATTATATGTAAATATATCTATAAATATAACCAATTCGCTCCCCCCCCCAACCCCGAAAAAAAAAAAAAAAAAAAAAAAAAGACGAAATAATATAATGAAAACATAAACATATGATATTTAAAAAATAAATATGAAAATATGAATTTTCATAATTTAAAACAATGAATGTATTTTAAAAATCAGAATTTATTCCAGCATTTCCAATTAAACAAAAAAATTGCAAAGTATGTAAAAAAGACAAAATTTAAAAATTTATTATAATTTTTTTACAAAGGCGGTGCTTTTCCCTCTTCCGAGACTCCAATGGTGGTCGAGCGGTTCTGCGCTCAAAGCTGAGTGACGGGAAGTGCCTGGGTTCGATGCCAGGTCGCGCTTGCTTACTTAGTCATTCAGAGTTTTCCGTGGTTTTCTCCGAAAATTGCGTGCATACGGACTAGAATCCCTTAGAAAGACCCCCCACGGAGGGCACTCCCCTTCAGACGTAGGACCTACAGTAGTCAATCGACCTTATTCCCAAATCCAATAAATCCATAAACCGAAATACAGCACTTTTTCCCTTTTATCAATATTTTTCATTTTAAAATTTGCACTTTAAAGAGATTTTTAATCTGTATTATTTACTACTCATTTAAAGCAAATAATTTATTCAAAAAATAAAATTAACTTATATATATATATATATATATTTTAATATGCGCGATATAAAAATCAATGTAATGAAAAGCAGAGTCAATCATAATAATTTGAGCATTCCCTTTCAAAAAGCTAAAGGAGCATTTTTTTTTAATTAATTATTTTATTTATTTATTTTTGGAACCAAAGCCCATAATACTGTATGGGAAAATTTTTTAAATTCTGAATATTGTCTTCTAAAGGATTCGAAAACTGCATTTAGGTCATTCATGTGACTTTACAGCTTAAAATCAATGTTGGTGTTGGAGATTAAAGCCAGCTGACTGCATTAGGGTCCAAGGCCTGGGTGTGCCCACCGTGGCGGTCCTTCTAAAGGGCCTTTGTCCACAATTACGCAAGTTTCAGGGGAAAAAAAAACGCGCAAAACTCCGAACAGCTAGACCGATAAGCGCGATTTGTGATCGAACCCGACACTTCACGTCCAACAGCATCAATAAGTCAATTTTTGAAAAACTAGAACAGATTTAATGGTTGAGAAATTTCTGAATGGGCAAATGGAATTATGAAAAATATACTGGATAATGTAATTCTATGAATATCCATCTTTGTAACAAACAGTATGATACCACTGTTTCTTGCATGTAAAATAATATTCTGTTCCTTAACAACATTATAGCTGCCTGGTACTCATAATTTCTAAAGTATTCTCTCAGCTTTTTAATACAAGTTCCTATAGTAAGATTTTTAATTAAAAAATATTATATTGAAGCTTAGAGAACATTTTTCTCTTTCTAGAATGCATTTTTTTTCTACTTGTGCAACAAGAATTGGGAAAAAAAAGAAGGGAAAAAAAAAAAACCCTGTCATAACAACATAATTAAAAAGTAATGGTTGGGTTTAAGGCCGACTGCCTGCGCTAAGTTCCTAGGCCAGTAGGTGGAATGCCCTCCGTGGGAGTCTTTCTAAGGGGTTCTAGCCCGCATTTACGCGAGTTTCTGAGAAAACTACGGAAAACTCCTAACGTCTTGGTCGATGAGCACGACCTATGATCGAACCTGACATTTCTTGAAAGCTAATAAAAATTACTTAAAAAAAATTGATTCAATTTATAAAATCATGCTTATCTTAGGTAAGGTGACCAGACATCCTCTTTTCAATAGGACAGTCTTCTTTTTCATCGCTCTGCCCTCTTAAACGAAACAAACATTACAGGACTAAAAAGTCCTCTTTTTTATGTTTTTTGTCCGCTATCCTCTATTTCAAATGAAAAGGATTTAGTCCTTAATTTCAAAATTTTTGCAAAACTGGGAAGCTCAATCGGCTGTTCGCTGTGTCGAGCGGTCAACACTAACTTTTTTCTGCGTTAGGTTCGCAAAAAGAACAACTTTCTAATAAACTTGCCAAAGTATATTATGGTTTGTGTCTATTCAGATTCTTCGAATCATAAAGAAATAAAAGTATTCTCTATATTTGTACGATTCTTTGATCTAGAACACGAAATCACTATTGAAATTGTCATAAAATCATTAAGGTGGTGGTACTCCGGCTGATACGGTCGGTTGACGTGTGTTCTCACTTTTGCATGAATAATATTCTTCATAAAAATAGGCCCATCAGTGATCGAGAGGTTCCGTTATCGAAGCTGGTCTACGTGAAATGCTGGGTTCGATACCCGGTCGCGCTTGTTGGCTTAACTGTTAGGAGTTTTCCTTGATTTTCTCCGAAACTAGCGTAAATATAGGCTAGGATCTCTTAGAAAACCCCCACAGAGGAGTCTCTTACTCACGTCTAGAACCCTAGTGCAAACACTTGGTCTTAATGATAACACTACCACCACCTCAAAAAAATATGCAAAAGTTAGTTGAATTCCTTTTATTTCCTTCTAGCAAAAATGCTCCGACAAAGCGACTGTTTTCTTCAATGAACAAAATGTAGACATGTGAAAAAAATCCCCTTTATATACCTACTTTAAAAACTTGTTAACTACTAAGACTAATTTAGCTTATACAGTCGGTAACAAAAGTCTCCGAAAACTAGCAAACATTCCTATGTAAAAAAAGTACACTTAATACAGTTTTGTTAAATAAATCCTTGTCGAATCATGTTTTCAGACTGACAAAGAACCGGATTCGACAAGGATTTATTTAACAAAACTGTATTAAGTGTACTTTTTTTATATAGGAATTTTTGCTAGTGTTCGGAGACTTTTGTTACCGACTGTACTTGTGAAAACTTTTTTAAAATGTTGACAAAGCAAGATTGTTTTTTAAAACAAATCGTTAGATCTGTCGAATATTAATTTTATTTTTACATTTGCCAATTTTATTTTTTCTTTTATGATTATAATTTTAATCAAAAAAATGTCTACCAACTTTTTTTTTAATCTAACTACATGAAAGTACCACAAAAAAAAAAAAATCCCTTTTCGGCAAGCTTAAAGGCAAAGGTAGATTCCTTTACGTAAATGTTAGAATTGTAAAGAAATTTTACATATGCATTAATATATACATAGCCAATGGCTTTGTTGCCACACATTGCATTATTTACGTCGCTATTCTGTTTTCAAGAAATTTAATTTTCAACTACAAAAGGGTTTTATTCATTCTACTTAAAATTTTAGGCTAGATTTATTGGTTTTTAAATGTTTCAATTTTTTAAAATTCAAGCTCATAATCATCCAACAAATAGAAGCCTTAACGATATACAATCCCAGCAATGATGAATCCCGGATGGGGCTATTGGGCTACACACCCCCCCCTCCCAACCCAAGCTAAATCAAAATTATAATTTTTATTTAAAATCCATATAACAGTTGTTCAATATCTTTCTTTTAAAAGAAACAATAATAGAAACGTGAAAATGCACTTGTGATCTTACTATGGTGAAGCTCTGGTAAGCCTGGCGTTGGTATGGTCAAATCAAATACAGATAAGTGGTAGTGGGTTTTGGATAGTTATTTCGTTGTAATTTTTATTGAATTATTGAAAGATTTGTATTGTGTTTTTGTGATTCTTATTGTCAGGTGAGTAAAAATTGTAACGTGAAACTGTTTTGGTTCACATAAGCTGGAACATTAACATTGACATTAGTTAACCTTGGATCATTTGGCACCGCTGAATTTCAGTGTTAACTGTTATGAATTTAGTAAATTGTATGATTTGGCGAGAGTTTGGTGACAAAACTTGCGACTTAGCAATGAAATTTGTGATTTGGCGGCAAAAGTTGATAGTTGACAATGAAATTTTTGACTTGGCGACAAAATTTGGCGAGTCTGGCGATGGAGAAAGGCAGCTTTGGCGTCATTATATTTTCTTTCCACGCGAAAACATCATATCTCTTCACAGATCAATATTTTGTTTCGACAAGATAAAAAGTCAAAGGAAGCTGTAGCGTATTTCTCTCAATCGTAACTTTTAAATTCTTGCCTAAACCGACATTCTGAACTATTCACCACAAACGATATTTGTATTAAGATTGACGTATTATTTTAATTTTATATTTTTAAATGATTAATTAAAGCGTTTAACATGGTTTTTAATTAACACACTTTTATTAACTTGATATGATGCAACTATTAATGTATGTAATGGAATTTTGCAATTAAATTTTCGGCAACTTCTTGTCGTCCGAAGGACCTGAAATTTTGCACACGACTTCATAATCAATGACAATACTAGATACAAGTATTTCCAGGCACTTTTCCCAGCAGGTTCCAGGTACAAACAAAAAATCTATACTTGTATAAAACTATCGTATGTGACACAGGATTTGAATGTATTTGTATAATGTCGAGTGGCAACAATTAATTTTTTTTAATATAGATTTAAAAGTATGTAATAGTTTTCTAAAACCTTTATTAGTTCATTTTTCAATAAAAGAATGTTCTTTATTTTTTTTAAATGGTATCCGCGTTTGTAATGATCGATAGACGGCGCTTTCTGAACTGCAGTTGTTAGTAAATATAATAGCCACGTGTATTCATTATTGTTCTTTTCGTTATTCTACTTAATATTCGTACTATAATTGCTCCGTCATTACAACAAGGAAAATTGATTGCTTTTGGAAAAAAATATTTCAGTTTATTCAAAGTTCGATCGGAAGTAGATTTTTAACTGAAGCTGAACAAATATTAGTTTCAAATCATCTGATTAATTCTTTACTTCCATTAGACGAAGCAACTGAAATTTTAAATTTGCCATTTGGAAGTAAATGGAAGCTTAATTCTGGATTTCTTGATCCTTTGGAGTTACACTGTAGTCTGTAGCACACAACAGTATGTGTTATCTTTTTTACCGGATTTATTCATTTTTATTCAATAAATATATGTGAAACTAAACATCGGCCAGCAATGGCGGCTTATGAAAGCCGAATTAAAGCAAGTTTATTGTAATTTCACCTTAGCCCACCACAGGGCGAGCATTTCATTACAATCGCGGATAATTTTATTTATCAAAATAAGGGAATTCGAGTAATGAAATACTCTAATTTAAATTTAAGTTTTCATTAAAATAAACTTCAACGGAAAATACATTAAAATCGTCCCTAGTTCACTTGTTAAAGGAATAATACCTAAATGTCCCCAAATTTATTACCTTTTCTACCATGCCAGTTTAATTCATTTAGCATAAGACCACTATATAACAGGCTGAATCATTCGCCGCCATTTGTCCGTCATTGCTAAACTAAGACTATTGTATATGACTATTTTATGAGATAGTATAAGACTACTATATAATAAGACTCTTAGGTTTGGCAGTGGCAAACTACCATATAAGATTATTATATGAGACTATATAGTACTATTATATAGTAATCTTAAGTTTAGCAATGACGGACTTGACGTACAAATGGCGGCGAATGATTCAGCCTGTTATATAGTAGTCTTAGTTTAGCATTGATTTACACGAGATTTTTTTTCTTTTAACGATGACATTTATCTTTTACATTATAGCATCTATGTCATAAAGCTAAGTCTAAATCTGCTTAGACCTAAGATATGTTGATTTTATTTACTTATTTTTTTATTAACTTTTATTTTATTTGTAATCACGGATAAAATTTTATTTCATTTTTCTCAGTACATTGTTGCAATTGTGACGTCATATTTTCTGTTAAATTAAACTTTTTTTTAATCAGATTATTATATTGTTTAAAAACATGATTAAAATTTTATTATAGTTTCAGTGATTTTTTTTATTATCTTTTGCACGTGACATAAGCATCAGATTATAAATTTTTGCAATGAAAGCTATAGAAAATGTTCATCACAAATGTCGAAAAATCACTTTTTAACTTGTAACTTTTAAGCAATTGAAGTTATCGAAAAAGTTTAAATACAAAAGTTGTTCTTTAGGGTAAGGCGGTAATTCGCCTGATTTGAAGTATTTTCCTATTTTCAATATTAAAGAAATTATGGGCAAATGAAAATTTCCACCCCCCACCATTTTCACCCCCTTTGAGCTGGACACCCCATCTACGAACTCGACCGAGATTTTTACTGTCCTGACAACATATCCCGAGCTGGTTAAATTTAAATAAAAATCACTCCAGTTATCGTGTTCACAACTTAACATGGGAAAAAGCGTTATATATATATATATATATATATATATATATATACCTATATATATATATATATATATATAAACTTTTGAACGGAGGGTGGTTTTGTGTTCTAGGGGTCATGATCGGTGAAGATATGAAGAAATTTTCCAGAAGTCGTATCATGAGAACCATTGCAATAGGTAGATCTCCTATAAGGAATCTACCTAAAAAAAAAAAAAGGCTATATCAAAAACTAATAATTAAAATATATATATATATATATATATATTGTCCAGTGGCATCTATAAAAATTAGGAATTTTTTTTTTCTGGTATCCGTATATTATTAATTTAAATTAAGGTGTACTGGTCGAAATTCATCATTTGAGATAAAAATGTTTCCACCACGCGGTTGGTTGGTTGGTAGGGTTTTACGTCGCACTAGTGCTGCGCAGATAGGCAATTAGCGACGGTCTGGAACTCGCCCCTTGTGTTGGTCCGGAGACATGCCATCGCAATTTTGTTCCTCCACGGAAGGGATGGTTCTCCCGCTTCGGTGACCACCAGAGGTACAATTTTGATGGGAACATGGAGGACATTGCGGCCACGACAGATTTTACGTGCACCAGCCAAGCCACCATTAGTGTACACGACGGTCTTTGGCCGGCTTGAGTACCGAACCCACAATCTTCCGATTACGAGGCCGGCGCTCTACCGACTGGGCTACCGCGGCCCCCAACACTTGTGTAAAGTAGCTTTTGAATCTGTTTTTATGATCATTTTCATTCAATTTTGTGTCCCCTAAAATTACCTCTTTTTCAAAATTGAATGTTTTCCATTTTCTTATAAAATAAAAGTATTTAACATTATGAAGATTAAATAACGTAATTTTTTATATTGATGTTTTATGATTATGAGAAAATTATACCTTAAGTGCATATTTAAATCAGAATATTGTAAGTAAAATTTGAACGTTTAAGAGAAATGTAATATGTATATACTTGATTACAAATGAAATGTATACCGTATTAAGAAGGAAGTTTTATCTGACATTTGTTGGATGTCTTTGACTCTATTTATTTTTTCACAAATATGCTCATGCTATAATATGCATGATTTACTTATTTATTTATTCATTTATTATATATATATATATACATATTACATATATATTATTTTAGGAGGGTAGGGAATAGCTCGATACACCGACGAGATGACACGGAGATTAAGTGAAAAGCTAACTTTATAAAAACAACTTACCTTGAATTTAATACTCTAATTTTTACATAAAATCTCTAATTTTCAGCTGGAAGAACACTAGCTTATAAATTATGAAATGCGAATGTGGCACTGGTGATGAATTTAATTAAATATAATTTTTCTTTAAAATCTCCAATTTTCAATTGAATTTTGGATTTTTTTACTGTGACATCATAATCATCATTTTTAATTTTTGACAAAACCAATTAAAAATTTCTTTTTTGTTAAAAACAATACATTTCTATAATATGGTAATAATAATGATAATAATATAACGTGATTCATCATCTAACATGAATTGGAAGTTAAAAGATTGGCAGTTTGTAAAATTAATTTAAAATGTCAATGCAAAGTGGCATGAAAAAAAAAAAAAAAAAAAAAAAAAAAATTTAAATTATTTTTAAAATATCTTAAAACTCAGTAATTTTGAAATGAATTGAAAAAGTTTGACTGTGAACTCATATCATTTTTTACCAATTTTTAACTCTTACCAAAATCGGTTTATAATTCAAGATTTTTAAAATACTTTTTTTTAAAAGCTGCAATTAAAAAAAAAAAAAAAAAACGTGATTTATAATTTAACATGATTTAAATTCGTAAGATTGCAAGCTCGCATGTATTAGCCGAATAATATGAAAAAAAGAATACTGCTAGCACGCAAATTTTAAAATCTTAATGCAAAGTGACCTGAAAAATTACATTTTAATTAATTTAAAAAAAAAATCTATCAAACAGAATTTTACTAAGAACAATCCCAATTAAATCAGCCTTCTTCTTTTTTTTTTTTTTTTGTATAGTAATAGAATATTTATAAGACAACAATTTTATCATTCAACAAAACATTAAAATCAATAGCTTACATTAGGTGGACGAAATAAACTTGGGTTCTTTTCACCTATTTCTTTGTTTTTTTTTTTTTCGAACACTTCGATATCCAGAGGTGCAACCCGGTGCGTAACAATGCGACATTGTGAAAAAAATCCAATATTAAAAATAAATTAAAAACAAAACTGAAAATAAAACTAAAATTTCGTCTGCGCACAATGCTATTCTACGGAGGTAGTGGACAGTCAGAGAACACATACGACCTCTAGCGGCGAACGAATAATAGCGACCATTTCGGTTCGGGTCCATTTTTGAGGGAAGGCCGCCGTTGGAGAAAACGGTCCTTCTTCTCTAAGTCCGTGATAGAGAGAGACTGGACATTGACCGAAAGTCGGCCATCAAAGGCTGTTATTCACCAATAACGTCAACTCACGGTTGAAGATGAAAATTTGAAAAGAGTATAAAGGCAGGGTGCAAATTTTAAGCAAATTTTGCCGTGTTGTTTCTGCCACCTAGCGGTATAGTTGTTTTCAGATTTTTTAGGTGAAAATAACCAATCAAAGATTATATGAAATCCTCGACGCTAGATGGCAGAAACAGCGTGACAAATTTTTCTGGAAAGCTGCACCCTGCCTTTAGACGTTTTTCAATTTTTTGCGTTTAACCGGGAGTTGAAGTTAATGGTGAATACGGCCATTAGTGCCAATTCGGAGCGATCACCGTAGAACGTAATGCTTTTTTCTTCGCGATTGACGCTTTATTATACAACATAAATGAAAGAAAACTGTACTAAATTTGTGCAGAAAGTAATGCAGAATATAAATATGTAATTTTTTCGTCTTAGAAAAAAAGAATTTTAAGAAAAACGAATTTTGTTTTAACCTTCGACATAATTACTTTTTCAACTCCGATCGGAAAACAGAGGAATTTTTGTTGTATATTTCTATATTAAGCAAAATACGTTGATTGTGAAAGTAATTCTACCTTAGTGAAAGTAATTCTACCTTATTTTTTCTGAGGACATACATTCTATATATAAAAAGTTAGAAAATTTTTTAACAAATATATGGTAATCTTAGTTTTTGTCAAGTAATTCATGAGTAAATGTAAAACTAGAAACTAGAACAGAAATTACTTTTTATTATTTTATAAAAATATTTACGTAATATTTTTACAAGCTAAAAATATAAATATTTTATTTATTTCAATTACGCATTATTAATAATAATGACTTAATTAAATATAAAAAATAAAAACTTAATTAATAATAATTTGTAAAAATATTAACTAATATCTTTAAAAATTAAAAAATGTTTTTAATTATTTTATTTACATTTGCTTATTTCACTGATTTTTTAATTTTTAGTTTTTTTTTTAAATATTATGTAAATAAAAATAATAACTTATTTAAATATTATTTATAAAATTTATTATGGCAATTATTATAAAAGAAATTTATATTTCATATGCTAGCAAATAATATAAACGTTATTTTCTGTTTTTTTAAACAATTTATTTAAGAAATCTGATACATTTTGTGTACTAGCAAATAATTTAAAAATATCTTTTTATATAGTTATTTTAAATATGTATTTTAAAATACATCAGAAAAATACATTGAGTTCTAACATATTAAATATATTGCAAAACAGTACTTAAAAACTAATAGCTAGAAAATAAATAATGTAATTAATCTCATATTTAGGAAATAAATACGTAAAACAGCATACAATAAGAGAATTCAAAGTATTTAAAGCATGATATAAAATAAATAATTATGCATTTTTATCTTTTAAAAGTATTCTAAAATTAAAGCAATTTATCTTCCAACAAAGTAAAAATGTAATAAATAAGTTATTTTTCGATTATGACGAAAAATAATCGAAATTTCTTCTCAGCGTAATGATAAGCAATGGAGCAACTGACACTAAAATGGAGAATTTCGTCAAAAAGCCGGCGCGCCAATGTCCAGTCTCTCTCTATATAGGGTCCCTAACCCTAACTTCCAATGCATTTGATTCCGGAGAAATCGTCGATTGTTATGGCCGCTTTTACGACGTTGGCGCGTTAGCGCCGAGGAGTGATCTAGTAGGGCCGTGATTTAACTTACTAGCTGATAAATTACACTTGACATGCGACTTTGTTAACTACTGGGCTAGATTAATTCATATATAAGCCTTCAATTTTTCTTGGACGGACATCACTGATAATTCCTCGAAAAAAAAGAACGTTCATGTAGTGAATTATGATAAATGTGTTTTTTAAGTGAAAGGATAATTTCAATCCGCCGAATTTCTAATGGAATTCGAAGATCTCAAATTGCTGAAGGAAATGTGATCAAACGTTGAATTGCTGGTTCGATAGGAGAGAGATCTGATGCAAAATCAGAGTTGTTTTACAGAGATCGAAGACTCATAATTCATTAACAAACTAGAGTGCGCTTCAACTTAGTAAATTCGCAATTGTAAGTTGAATAATTACAGAAAGAACAAAATCTGGAGTGACTCCACTCGACATTCCGAACATTGAGTAATTAACAGTTTTGTAGATAAAGTAAAGAAAAAGGAATTGTTAAACAAACAAAAGAGAGAAAACTATAATGCAGTGTTTGAGTAATTTTCTCCATATATTACACGATGTTTTATTTAATGCAACTGAACTTTGATCCAATAGATCATAATGATAAAGAATTTTTCGTTGTGTCCCTGTAAAAACCTATAAATGCTAGATTCACAAAAATGCTTATAGTTAGTGCAACAGTGGTTTATCATATTCATATAAATTTTCAGCTCAATTGAATAAGGCATTTAGATGCTATCGCACTTTTAAAAATTTGGTCCCATTGGCCCTAATGATAAAGAATTTTTCTTTGTGTCCCTGTAAAAAAACTGTAAGTGCTAAATTCACCAAAATCTATACAGTTGGTGCAATTGTGACCTACAACAGGTGTATAAATTTTCTGTTCAGATTAATAAAGCGTTTAGACGCTATCGCACTTTTAAAAATTTCGCCCCATAGGCCATAATGATAAAAAAAATTTCTTTGTGTCCCTGTCAAAAAACTATAAGTGCTAGAATCTCCTAAATCTATACACATTGAGCATCTGTGACCTGTAATATGCGTATAAATTTTTTGCTCAATTGAATAAGGCGTTTAGATGCTATCGCCCTTTTAAGATTTTGGTCTCACAGACCATAATGATAAAGAATTGTGTCCCTGTAAAAAAACTATAAGTGCTAGATTCATCAAAATCAATAGGGTTAGTGCTACGGTGACTTGCAACATGCGTACCAACTTACAGCTCATTCGAGCAAAGCGTTTAGATGCTAGCATGTTCACTCACACACATACATCATCGTAAAAATAGTGGAAACGGACTCAGGGGACCTCGAAACGTATAGAAACATCAAAATCTCAAATTCGGATTTTTGACATGATCACAATACTTTCCTCACTATAGTGTTCGGAAAGTAAAAATGTTTTAGCCAGGTTTCAACCTAGAACCTACGTTTAACGGGGTTCTGTTATAGATTGTATTTCTTTTTGTTCAAATCCATTAAAATGCAGAGTCAAGGATGAAATAAACCTTGAAGGAAATGTATTCGTCTGAAATTTTCAGGTTTAGTGGTAGAGTATTGGTACTTTTGTCTGTATGGCCCAGGGTCGATTCTTGATCGGGACATTTTTTTGCTCTGAATGAAATTATTCAATTTTCCTCCATATTTATATCATTTTCTTTTTCCCTTAAATTTTTACTTTCTTCTATACTGAATAGAAGAAAGTATTGGATTCGTAAAAATTTTCGACCTCGGGTTTTTGATGGATTTACACGTTTTGAGAGCTGTAGAACACGATTTGACCATTTTTAGAAAATGTCTGTCTGTCTGTCTTTGTGTGTGACAAAATTTTGTGGCAACTGTATCTCAAGAACTACAGCACAGAATTTCATACAAATTGGTATGTAGTTGCACCTTGACATAAATTAGTGCCTATCAACTTTTGGTAAAAATCGTCTCACAGGTTGCGTTACCATCCCGCTTTTTTCTAAATTTTTAACATGGTGATATAGGACAAAATTTTGTATAAATGTGCATGAAGAGAATTTTTTTTTAGTAATTATTATGAAATTTACAAGAGTTATTTATAATAGAGATAATCAACTGGGATTTTTTTTTTTTTTTTTTTTTTTTTGTATGTGCAGGAGCCTCTCCCCCCCCTCTCCGCTGGTGGGGAAGTCCCCCCTCGAGGGGAGTAAATTTTCATGATGGGTATCTTTCAAAAGATCTCGCCAATACCTTTAAAACGAATAGTTGAACCATCGATCTGAGATAATTTAAAATAAAATTATCGATTTTTTTTTTCATTTTTAACAATATATATATATATATATATATTGACAATAAAATTGACTTTTTTTATATTTAGTGTTATACTACTTCTCTAATATGGAAATCGTCTGCATTATCATGGAAGATAATTTTTTTAAATAATAATTTTAATAAATAATTTTTACTGAGTGAATTTGTATAGGAAAATATAGAGCAAAAGTCATGTGGTGGCCACAACATACTAGTTTCATTCTATCTTCTGGTTCATTAAAATAGTTCTGGTCATATACTGAAATAATGTGTTTGTAAAAACGTGTCTAAAGAACCGAAAGTTATTGTTTCTTCTGTTTTTGTCTAAATTTTTGAATAAGACTGGTTAGAAAGAAATTATATTTTTGAAAACAAATTCAATTGTATTGATAAATAATTTTGTCTATGATGATCGGAATACGGTTTAATGCACAACAAGTGAATGGAAAAGTAACAAATTCCTTGAAGAATTTTTATGATTCTTTCATCTCATACCTGTATTTTTTAGATCTTGTTTCATGGATAAAAACTAACTCTTAAAATCTGGATGTGTCTCAATGGACACTGTTGTTATCTGTATATATGGATATATATATATATATATATATATGTATATATATAATTGCCAATAATGTCTATACCGTACTTGCAAACATTCTAATTAAAATTCCGTAATATTATTAATACTCCTCCTCCTTTTTTTCCCCGCATTAATCTTTTTATAGTGTATTTTTCTTCTTATTTAATCATAAACTCATTCGGAGAAAATTACTCTTAAATAAAGTGGTGTGGAAAAAGTGGCGAGTGCTAACAATTAGGGGTGGGAATCGTTTAAGAGTTTAACTGGTTAATCGTAGTTCATTAATCGATTAATCGGATTTTTAATTGGTTTTCATTTTTTTTATATATAATTTTATTTTAACGATGAATAAAACTCTCATATTGCGTACAGTCAGTAACAAAAGTATCCGAATACTAGCAAAAATTCCTATATAAAAAAAGTAGAGTTAATACTGTTTTGTTAAATAAATCCTTGTCAAATCATGTTCTTAGTCAGTCTAGGAACATGGTTCGACAAGGATTTATTTAACAAGCTAGTTCTTATTTATCACTTCGAACTAGAACACAGAATGTTATTTTCTTTTTCTCCTTCGATAGTTACTATCAGCAATTCTGAACAGACAAGAAACGCTTGAAGATATTGTGAAACTGTGTTGACATTTTCTCCATCAGTGAGATAGTGGAAACCTCAATCCATTCTTCTCTTTTCTTTTTTATCTTTAGCATTTCCATTTTTTGAAAGCTTCTTGTTTCTGAGAATACTATTGCCCTAGCCAACACTTTCTGTAGAAGGCTATAGACAGGTGGTGTTGCTCCAGCATGCACATGAAGCGACATTTTGTTTAATAACTGTCCTCCCCCTTTTCACTATCAACAAAAGTGCAACATCTTCTTTTGTGAGGATTTATTTTTGCTTTTTCATTATTTGATGGATGTTTGTTAGAATGGTTGTTAGGAAAATATGTGAAAAAATATTTTGTAGGCAGAACAGCATTTTTACTTTAATTCGTAGTTTGAAAATTTTAATCAGATTTTGAAAAATTTTAATCGAATTAATCGATCCAATTAACTCGATTAAAAAAATTGATCGGGACTAAGCATTGATCGATTAATCGGCACATCCCTACTAACAATATGTATGTCAAATAAAATGTTTTCTAAAACATGTTCCAATTGCTTTTAATGTATTTTGGAAATGGACAAATATAATACCTCTTCATCTATACTAATACACAAAGAAGAAAAGTTTGTATGTAGAGGGTGATCTCTGAAATTACTAAACTAATTAAAAAAAAAAAAAAAATCACTAATCAAAAGCTACACTATGCCTAAGTGTTAAGGCTATATTTAATTTTAATAAAATAAGATTTTTACTTCAAAATTTCAATATTTTAATTAAAATCCCCATAAAAGTCATGAAAAAAAAAATATATAATAACGAAAGCTATGTCACCTGTGAACTCTGTGCCGTAGCTACGAGGTAAAGCATCGGGCTACGAGACTAACAATTGTGAGTTGGATCCCCTCATGGGAAATTATTTAAACCTATATTGTTTATTTCTCATTCATTCATTTAGTCATTATGTTAATTATGTTTATGTTAATTATTCGGTTAATATTGTGTAATTTCTAGACTTTTCGAATTATAGTATATACTTTTCTAGAAAATTCATCAATTGTATATAAAACGATGTAAAATTCAGTTGAGTTGAAAAATAAAGTCTCGTGGTGAGTTTAAAGTTTTCTGTGTTATTTCACTTTAGGGTTTCTCAAAATTTCTACACGCTCATTTTCTTTCTTTCTTTTTTCCTTTTTCTTTTTCTTTTTCTTTTTTTTTTTTCTTTTTTTGACATGAAAAGAAATATATTTACGCGTAAACAACAAAATTGATATAAAGCTTTGTGAAAAGTTAAATTTGCACGGTAAAATTGACGTTATTATAGCTTTGAAAATATTTCTTTTTCTAATGATATTATTTGTTTAATAAAAATTATTTGTGCATATTCTAAATATTGGCCTTTAAATATATCACGTTTAAGTTTATCAGAAAAAAATGGTAATATAGTTGTTGGTAGAGTTCTATTCGAAAAATCTGGATTTTGTGATATTTCCCACCGAAAACCATTTTTGCTCCTTTCTTCCCATTCCTTAAAAATCAAAAAATTCCAAAATAACAGAAAATGCTTTTCTGTATTCAAGTCTAATCTTTCCATGTATGTTTTCTTTACCGTAAAAAAAAATCTGAAGCCGAGTTATACTTTCAAACGTGTTTTTGCTTCTTGCCCCTCCCCAAAACAGGGGGGGGGGGATTTCGCAAAATCTCATCTTAGTGGGGGTCAGGGTACAAAAACCAACCTGCACACCAAAATGTGTGACCCTATCTCTCATAGAATCGCTACAGCTATGTTGAGTTAGTCAGTGAGTTTACTCTTTTATATACAGGGTATTACAATAAAAGTTGAGATTACACTCTAACTTTAAAATTATCGGTGAGAATGACTTGATACTGTTACCAAAATAATCGTAAGGCAGTGGGATTTTGTTTGGTGAAGTAAAAAATGTTCCAAAATGTACCGATGGCATCAATTGTGTAGGTGGCAACCAGGGGAATGCCAGGAGGCAGGCCTAAATAGATTCGTTAAACACAGGAATGTTGATAACCGAAAGGAAACAATAAACTCCAAGAATTTACGACAAATTTATTATCAAAAAGACAAGAATACGTGTTTACAGAGAAAACAGGGATAGTGACAAGACAAAAAAGAAGTACTTTATGATACAAACCCCTTACCGCATGATTAACAGTACATTTTGCAACTTTTTTTTTCCTCTTCTCAAAATCAGACTTGCCATTCCGGCGGTCTTCTATAGGAGAAAATGTCCGCCTTTGAAAGTGTATTACTCACTAGATGGAGTGTGGGATGGTACTTTTAGAGTGTGGGATAGAATTTCTTAAATGCCCATTGGATAATATGGTAGCGTAGATAAAATTGTAAGAGCTGTTTTTTAAATACTACATAAGTGTTGCGTAAAAAAAAAAAGTTTACCTCCCACAATAATGAACTAATCTTTCGATATTATAGAAAAAAATGAAAGATTCAAACAAAATAAAATATAAATTGCGTTTAAAAAGAGACTCACAAATCCCTACAGTGTTGCCAACTATAAGAATTTGTCCCTAGACATAGGGAGTTTTAGCAATATTTTCAGGATGTAGCAATGGGTTTTAACTTCCTAGGGACTTTTGTGTGGTTGTTTTGTAAGAAATTTCATGTGATTATGCATGGATTAGGCTAATTTTTCCACTTTTTTCTCAATTTTCCCTAACGTAGGGATATTCATAGTCAGTATAGGGATATTATGTAAACAATATCCCTAAGAGACATGGCTGGTAGCGCCATCTATAACAATTCTTCGCGGACAAGGGAAAATCAGCGAATGGGTAGCCTGTATTACCATGGCTCCCTGCGATTCAGTAGAATAGCGGCTGTTCAGACGCGAACTTGAACAATAGAAACACCGTACAAGGCATAGTTACTCTCCTCTACGCTGGGTGCGCTAGTTACACGTCTCGTCTCGTAGTTAGGATATGTACTTTTTTTGCGCAAGAAACTATTTGACAATTTAACGAATTATTTTTATTAAAACTATCTTTTAATGCACAAAACTGTTTGTTACAAATGCAGAATGTTTTAAGAAGATTATTTGTAGATAAATAATTATTTATTTCTGCATTTATTCCTGAAATTTCAGCCATTTAAAAATTTTCTGCTAAAAATGTTTTAACAAATTTAAACTAAACAAATAATAATAGCGTAGATCTTGTATATATATATATATATATATTAAATAAAAAAAAAGTCACTAATTATAAACATAAAAATCTGTTTGAAATAAGCCAAATAATAATAATAAAGATAAGAGGAAACTGTATGTAAAGAATATTTAATAATTGTGCTTGAAAAAACAAATCCATATTCGAAATTATTTTAAGTATGTATTACATTAGCATCTGAAATATTTTTTATTTATTTTATTTTATTTTATTTTATTAATAATATCTACATTTTGTACGCACAGTAAAAATTTTTCTTTATATAATTTTATTATTATTATTATTATTATTATTATTAAATAATTATCTTAGATATTTTTATTATATATATGCAATGAAACTCATTAGTAACTATTATACTGACATTTCTTGAAAATTATTCCAAAAATAAATAAATAAATATTTAAAAAAGTTTTGGGAAAAGAAGTTCTTATGCTCCTTGCTAATTAATTCTTAATTCCGCCCCCCCCCCCCTTATCTTTTTGCTCCACTTGTGGCCGAAAGGTTCTGCTCTCTAAGCTGGTAGAGGGGAGATGCCGGATTCAAAGCCATGTTGCGATCGTTAATCCAGCCATTCTGATTTATTCGCAATCTTTTCCAATACTTGGTTAAATGCAGGATAGAAAAAGAAATATATATATATATATATATATATATATATATATATATATATATATATTTACATTATCCCTAGTAGCAAAACATTTGATACTTAATAATATCTACTTCTTGTACTCACACCAAAAAATTCCTTTAATTTTATTATTATTATTATTATTTTGCTTTTTAATTGCTGTTTTACACACACATATATATAATCATTATACATATGCAGTGAAATATAGTAATTAGATAAAGTATTTAAATGCTATTGTGTTCACTCAGACACATACACATACCTTTATAAAAACAGAAAAAATGAATTCAGGAGACCACAAAACGTATAAATATACCAAAAACCCACAGTGGATTATTATTTTTTCATGGATATAATATTTACCTTATATAGTATATGTTTGAAAAGTAAAAATGAATTCAGGAGACCTTAAAACGTATAGATATACCAAATTCTCATAGTTCGATTTTCTTCAAAATTAAAAGTAATTTCTAACATAGTTTTATATAACTTTTTTAACTTCTCAACATATACTAAAGTGATAAATCTTTATTTGGGAATAACAACTCTAAAATAGTACACAAATGAAAATGGAATATTCTGGACATTATAATAATTTTTACTTTCCGTACATGCATATTTAAGGAGAATATTGTGATCATGTCAAAAATCCGACTTTGAAATTTTAATGCTTCTATATGTTTTGAGGTGCCCTGAGTTCATTTTCAGTCATTGTAGATTTTTTTTTTTTCTTTTTTACATAATCTCAGAATTATAAAAAAAAAAATCTGCATGCATAGGCATTTCAATGATACAATATTATGTATATTAAAATTTTACAAGGACTATTTAAATTAAATAAAGTTCAAAATTTTTAATATTTTAAAAATGTTTCCTGCTAACGAATTTTTCTTTACTTCCCTCGATTTTCGAGTATTACAATTTAAAATTATGTGGTTGTGTGGCTTAAGGGTGATTATTACACTAGGGTCCTAGGCCTATAGGTGTAATGCCCTCCGTGGGGCTCTTTGTAAGGGGAGGGGGGTCGCAGCCTGTATTTTTGTTAGTTTTGGAGAAAATCACAGAAAACTCCTAACGGCTAGGTCAATGAGTGTGACATGGGGTCGAACCCGGCACATCCTATCTACCACAGTTTAATAATATAATCTAAGTGTCGTGTATTCATCAATAAGCTTTTTTTTTATTATTATTATGTTTGAATGTTAAAAATTTGAATTAAACTTCAGCATTCAAACATTCAATTATATTAAAAAAAAAAAAAAAAAAAAAAAAAAAGAATCCACAAAGTAATATCGAAGTATGTTTAGAATATATTGTTAAAAGCTGTAATAATGCAAAATTCAGTAAAAAAAAAAATAATAATAATTAATAAGCAGAGAGCATTCAAAAAAAATTATATATATATATATGTAGTTTTTTATTTAGATAGTTTTCAAGAAATTTTCATAACTCTAATGCAATAAATAACAAATATATATATTTAAAACATTTACTATCAACGTAAAATGGTATCAGGAATGTTTCAAGATGCTCATATTTTGATACGAATAAAAAAAAAAAAAATTGTCTTTACAAAAAAAATATTAAAATGCCCTCTATTTCATTATATATATATATATATATTTATATTTATATATAATACTTTCAAATTTAATTCGTTTTTGATAAAGAAATGGTTCTAAAAGTTTATTATTAGGCATTAGTATTTTAAATCATCATTAAAGAGCGCGAATATCACGATGATTAAACGATCTTTTTATTGTATTTTTTATGATGAAAACATTTTAACAAACATATATATTTCTATATGCATTGATATAATTATTATGCCCATTCAAAAAAATTTTCGACATTTTAATGAGATTCTAGCGTGAACAAATGCATATATAAAATGTTATTCTTATGACCGGACCTTTAAATTAGTGATGAAGAAACGATTCTTTTTATTATATTTTTTGTGGTGAAAATATTCTGACAAACAAACATATAGTTCTACATGCCCTCATATTAATTATTATGCATATTCAAAAAAAATTTCGGCATTTTAATGAGTTTACAGCGTTAATTACAAATGCTTCTGTATAATAATGTTATTCCTATGGCTAGATTTTTAAATCAGGTGAAACCGAGACTAGGGACCCTATATAGAGAGAGACTGGACATTGGCGCGCCGGCTTTTTGACGAAATTCTCCATCTTAGTGCCAGTTGCTCCATTGCTTACCATTACGCTAAGAAGAAATTTCGATTATTTTACGTCATAATCGAAAAAGAACTTATTTATTACATTTTAACTTTGTTGGGAGATAAATTTATTTAATTTTGGAATACATTCAAAAGATAAAAATGCATAAATATTTATTTTATATCATGCTTTAAATACTTTGAGTTCTCTTATTGCATGCTGTTTTACGTATTTGTTTCCTAACATATGAGATAATTACATTATTTATTTGCTAGCTATTAGTTTTTAAGTTCTGTTTTGCAATATATTTAATATGTTATATCTCAATGTATTTTTCTGATATATTTTAAAATACATATTTAAAATAACTATATAAAAAAATATTTTTTGATTATTTGCCAGTACGTAAAATGTATCAGATTTCTTAAAATAAATTGATAAAAATGAAGAAAATAAGGTGTATATTATTTGCTAGCATATGAAATATAAATTTCTTTTAAATAATAATTGCCATAATAAATTTTATAAATAATATTTAAATAAGTTATTTTTATTTACATAATATTTTAAAAAACTTAAAAAATAATAATAAATAATAATAAAAAAAATAAATTATCAATGAAATAAGCAAATATAAATAAAATAAAAATATTTTTTAATTTCTAAAGATATTAGTTAATAATTTTACAAATTATTATTAATTAAATTTTTAATATTTAATTAAGTCATTATTATCAATAATGCATAACAACTGAAATAAATAAACTATGCATTTTTAGCTTGAAAATTTTTACGTAAATATTTTTATAAAATAATAAAAAACATTTTTTTATTTCTGAACATATTAGTTAATATTTTTACAAATTATTATTAATTAAATTTTTATTTTTAATATTTAATTAAGTCATTATTATCAATAATGCATAACAACTGAAATAAATAAAATATGTATTTTTAGCTTGAAAAATTTTACGCAAATAATTTTATAAAATAATAAAAAATAATTTCTGTTGTTCTGCCGTAGTTTTACATTTAAGTATTTAAGAATTACTTGACAAAAACTAAAATTATATTTTTGTTAAAAAATTATTACCATATTTTTGTTAAAAAATTTCTAACTTTTTATACATAGAATGTATGTCCTCAGAAAAATTAAGGTAGAATTACTTTCACTAAGGTAGAATTACTTTCACAATCAACGTATTTTGCTTAATATAGAAATATACAACAAAAAATTCTTTTGTTTTCCGATCGGAGTTGAAAAGGTAACCATGTCGAAGGTTAAAACAAAATTCGTTTTTCTTAAAATTCTTTTTTTCTAAGACGAAAAAAATTACATATTTATATTCTGCATTAGTTTCTGCACAAATTTAGCACAATTTTCTTTCTTTTATGTTGTATAGTAAAGCGTCAATCGCGAAGAAAAAAGCATTACGTTCTACGAGGATCGCTCCGAATTGGCACTAAGATGGCCGACTTTCGGTCAATGTCCAGTCTCTCTATATATAGGGTCCCTAACCGAGACTTGTATACAGCGCCAATTGCTGGGTAGCGGTAAAGTATGTAAGTTCTGGTTGTACGGGGTTTTCGCCTTGTCTGACCAGCCGCTATTGGATCGCAGGGAGCCATGGTATTACATAGGAAGCCTTGCTCCAGATAATATTGCATTTCCTCAAGATTGTTCTGGTAAAATATCAAGTAATTCTGAACGGTAGTTAAAAAAGTTAGAGCGTTTTGAAATCGCAACTTTAATTATAATCATCATGTATATAGATTATGAAATATTCTTAATATAAATAAAAGTCATTGTAAAGAACACTCTCAAAAATCCGCACAACTTAAAACAAAGCGTTTTGCGGATTTCTGAATTTTGCAGATTTTAGAATAATTTATTCTATTTACATCTTAGAAGCTCATTTGAGTAGCAAATTTTTAAGGAACAATTTATATGTTATACATATAATCCTAAAATAAAGTGTGCCTAATAATACAAATAATAGTACCTAATAGTACCTAATAATACAAATAATAGTGCCTAATAGTACAAATATTTCCTGAAATTTTAATTTAAAGAACAATTTTTATACATCATATTATAGTTGCAATTATCTAGATTTTTGAAAAGTTTAATCAATAGCAGTTTAAGTAAGAATATTCATACATATTTATTTTCCTATAATGTGCGAAAAAGTCAGCAATTCTTGGTCAATCACATAAGTTTGTGCTATGAGAAAGTTTGAATATTTATCTTCATGAGAGACAATCTTTCATCAAAACTGTATTTCTCCTTCTTCCTCTAAATTAATGTGATTTATTTTTTGATAACTATGTATAATTACACTTATCATTTCCTCCTCTGTAACATGCTGAGTGATTAATGATTCACCACCACAAGTTAATAAGTAACCACTATTTAGTAAGTTCACCACTACAAGTTAATAAGTTTATCTCCTAGTACAGCTGAATTTTTACAATCCACTAATCAACAAATCAGTTATGACAATGTTTGTTTACATTGCAAATGATATGCGGATTTCAGACAATTGTGGATTTTTGAGAGTTGACTGTATATATATATGGATATGTACACTGTAAAAAATAATCCCGGCAGCAGAGATTCCAGACAAAGCCCGTAAAAAAAAACATTGGTTTTACGGGCAAAATGTTTTTTTACGGGCATGTAACGTAATTTAAGGTTATTATATACTTAATTTACGGTCTAAGCGTTTCTTTTAACGGGCTTTGTCTAGAATCTCTGCTACCGGGCTTTCCCCGTAATCTTACGGTATTTTTTTTTACAGTGTATGTATTATGTATTATGTCTCCTCCCAAACCACTGGACCAATTTGAACCAAACTTGACACAGTTACTGCCGATGACCATAGTTGAAATACTGTCGTAGTTAATAAGGAAGCACCACAGAACTGGCGTTTTAAAGTAATAAGTACAACATCATGAATAAACACCATAAAATGCAATAAAATTTCGTTGCCGCTTTGATTGCAGCACTCGTGAATATTTTGTTCGAGAATATTTTGTTTATGAGTATTTGTTCGAAGGGTAGTGTGTTTTTTCGACCTGAAACAATTATTGCGAGTTTATTGTTTTTTTTATGATGTTTATTCAATGTTTTGTACTTATTACTTTCGTGGGCGTTTCAAATTTCTAGCGCATACGCAACCGGGAGTGGGGAAAAACCCGATTGCTTCAGTATTAGAGAAGCTAGAAACTTCAAATGTGATATGTAGGTCATTTCTAATCTATATATTCTCCCAAAATAGAGGTTTATAAAACATCGAAATTAAAAAAAGGGTGTAATGATTAAAAAAGCTTTCAAAAATTACACTTTCATCAAAATTTCATGCCTGCATTTTAAACATTTTACAGTAAATACGTCCAAATGATTTAGTCTCTTAATATAATTAAAATTAATATATATATGAGGTAAACGCACCATTAGTAGACCCTGTACCAGTAGTGGACACTTTTAATTTTAAACTCGGAAAATAAGCTACCTAAAAATTCTGAAGATTCGAGCAATGTTCAGGAAGGGAGTTATAGTCCTCTACTGTTAAACCCTTTAACTAAAAATAATTTCGGCCATTAGTTTTAAAATAATGTTAGTTTAACTAAAAATATTTGCACTTTTTGTGATTTGCCGTTTTATTCTTATCACTTTAAATAAGGAAATTAAATTTTATTTACTCGCTCTCTGCTTATTTTTAACTGATGTCTTCTACCTTTTGACTAAAATAAGTATGCAGAATCCATTTATTATTTTTTAAATCTTGTATTAACACATAGTATTTTAATGGGTGTCAAAAAAATGTCATCATGACAAATAGTGGACAGCCCTGTCCACTAATGGCTTATGTGACTTTTAATGCCAGATCCAGTAGTGGACACAATTCTGTAATCTAGCAATTTTAGAGTTGAATTTTAAAGCAAAAATTCAAAGGGGTACACTACTGGAACAAAAAAAGGTTCACTACTGGGTTTTTAGTGCGTCCACTACTGGCTCATTTTAAGCTCTTCAGATTTTTGATTTTTTACATATATAAATGCTACAATTAGCAATTTTCATAATACCGTCGTGTTAAGAAAGAGTTAGTAAAGGTCTGAAAGATTAATTATTTTTTTAAACTCTAAAATTTAGGAATTTACACAAAAAAATAGCCGGAAAATGTCCTCAAAGTGTCTACTACTGGTGCGTTTTCCTTATAACACGTTAGAATGATGTCACTTTTACAAAACCTCCCCACCAAAAAATACTGTGTTTTTCGAAAATGTCATCATTTCTTAGAAGTTATTCGATAGAAAAAGTGCATTCGGATACTGAAAACTGCTACGCATTATTATGATAGTGTGAGGCTTTTATTTACTAAAGACAGAATAAGTAGAAAGAAGTAGTGATTATAACTCCAAATTATAATACAACTGGCAGTTCTTCCCGTTCTTCACACTGGAAAAAAAGTAAAATTTAAAACAAAACCAATTCATTTGACTGGGTTACAAAAGATTATTTATTCTGATGTTTTGATGAATAAAAAGCTTTGTTCTGATCTTTAGAAAAATTCTATTGGAAACCATTGCACTTTTCCACGGGTGAAGAACGGGTAGATATGCTAACAGTCTTTCTTATTTCCTTAAGTGTTGAATTCCGAAACATTCTCATATTTTAACTTAATTAGGACGTAAGATGAAGCATTTTTCTAAGCTTCTTCAAGGAACCGCTGCTATTTTCCCCGTACGAGAAATTGTAGAAACTCTCTTTCACACCTCTTAATGGTTAAAATTCGGAAGATTCTCATTTTTAGTTCCCCATCATACTATAGGTATGGGGAACTTAGGTAATCGTGAAAATTTTCGACCTCGGTTTTTTGACTTTTCTACACGTTTTCAGGTGTGAGGAATCCGAAAATGACAAAATTTCTATGGTGTCTGTCTGTAGGGTGTCTGTTAGTCCGTTAGTCTGTTAGTCTGTTAGTGGGTCAGTCCGTTAGTTTGTTAGTCTGTGTACACGATATCTCAAGAACAAATTGTCGCAGAGAGGTCAGATCAGTTTTAAAATATTACTTTCGACACTGGCAAGAACCCTATTCATTTGCAATATTCGAATTTAAAAACTTCGTAAGTTATTAGAAATTTACGATTTTCTTAACATGGGAGAATAGGACAAAAATTCACTTAAACGTGCATTAAATGAAAACTTTTTACTGTAAAAATGTCAGACCAGTTTTAAAATATCAGTTTTGATGCCGGAATGAACATCAGTGACTATAAATATACTACTTTGAAAATTTCGCAAGTTAATGGAAATTTACGAATTTCTTAACATGGCAGTATAGGGCAAAATTTCACATAAACGTCAATTTTGAGAGATATTTTCATCGTAAAGATGTCAGACTACTTTTGAAATATTATTTAGGACACTGGTATGAATATTAATGACTATGATTTTTCCAATTTAAAAAATTCGTAAGTTATTTGGAATTTACGATTTACTTAAAATGGCAGAATAAGGCAACATTGAGCATAAACGTCCATTTTGAGGATTATAAATACATTAGACAACTTCAAAATTACATTTATGATATTTGTTTGAACATGATTGAATACAAATATTCTAATAGGAAATTTTCGTAAATTATTCGTAATTTACGATTTTATCAACATAGTGAAATTGTAAATTTTTCATATAAATATGAATTTTGAGGTTTATTGCATTGGAAATAGCAGCATGAAAACTAAACAACAGAACTGTTCCTGATAAAATAAATTAATAAATTAGAATAAGATAATTATATCCAAGTGAACGGTGGATAGCCTATTAGGCAGGGATTTCATTCTGTCACTGTATCAAGCTTTGGTCAAATTCATTTCTTTTAACATGATTATAAGATGTCTCGCACTAGAAATTTCTGAGAACATAAACATGATGGGGAACTGAGCAGAGTCCACCTATGCCAACTAGTTTACCTTTATTATAGCCAGAAAAAATAAATAAATAAATAAATAAAATAATACTAAATTTAAAGCTTTTGTTGAAAATCGACTTTTTCTTTCAACCCTTTAAGTGTTAAACTCCGTTAAATCCGTTTATGGTAAATCTCTACGCCATGAAAATAATTTATTGTTCAAATGGCATGTTTTTAGCTTCGGTGGTTTTGACACGACGTTGATAAATGGATAAGTGAACCTATGATATTTTGCGTTTATATGAGAAAACTTTCCCAAGATACAAATACTTTATTCGTCTGCATAACAAATACAAGCTCTTGTCTTAGAACAACAATTTTTCTTTTTTCTTTTTTTTAAGATTTCTGCCATTCGAGGATTACGTTTTACGAATAAATTATTTTGGAAATAATTCATTTGTAGCAGTCGATAACTGTTCATATTTTTGGGGCTTATTAATAAATATAGGAATATATATATATATATATATATATATATATATATATATATATATGTGTGTGTGTGTGTGTGTAAGATCTTGGCTGGTTTCTAGGGGGTGGGGTCAATGAGTAGATCTGGTTTTTAGACAACACTTTATTAGAAGACATATGAAACATCAATTACACAAAATAAAGGCACATGACGATTCTTTTAACAGACGATAGTCATAAGTGACCAAGTCTTAATCCTTTGGTTTAACAAGAGGCCCACGACATTAAATGATTATCACAAAGCAATATTTAAGTACCTACTCGTACTATAATACATTACAGACTTAAGGTAAGCCTCTCAGGGCTCTACCAAACTAATCTGAGCGTTTCATGCTCTAAATATGGTGTAATGACCGGATCAGCCTACGCGCTGATGGTCTGATCAGCTTGTTCCACTGTTGGTCGGATGCTTAACTCACTTTCCCGCTCGACATTTCGAACTGACGGGCATCGAAGGCAACGCCATTCGTTGACTGGTGGAAGAAATTACATTCCACAGGGCTCGTCCATCTTGACATAAGGTGTCCTCACTGCCGAATCATACTAGGGTACTGATGGATATCTGCAAAATACAATTCAAAAGAAAAAAAAAAAAACAGAAACAGACATTAAAAAAATTATGTACATTAATATTCACAGTTAACTTTTTTTTATAAAGTTCATGAGTCTCTATAATTGGATTTTAGGTTAGTTCATGGACCACAATTTCACATTGTCTGCAGAGGTACTAGTGTGAATAGGGCCTTCGTGATCACTTATCTTCTCAACATCATATCTGTCCTTGGACTTCACACATACAACTTTGTAGGGTCCTAAGTATTTTGGTCTAAGTTTCATACCAGTTCCAAACTGAGTACACTGTATAGCAACTAGATCATTGATCTTATAATCGTGAGCTTTCTTTCTCTTCTTGTTGTAGCTTTTGCGATTTTCTTCTTGAATCTTGAGGATATTTTTCCGTGCTTCTTCACGAATAGTATCAAGGTTGTCGAGTATGGAATTTATTCTTTCCCCTTCGAGGAGTTCTCATAGACCTTATATACTAGACAACGCATTTCCCCTCGTTATTTGACTGCATCATGAACGAGCTTCCCCAGCAAAATTGTCACGTGATGTTGGTCTAGAGGAAGAGTGGAGAATGATCACTATGTTATTTTTCTGTAGGAACGAATTTTGTGTTTTTTAATATTTTTATTGTGCACGCACTTTTTATTTTAGCATTTAGATTTACACATGGATGGAAAGCTAAACTTTCATAGATTAATTCCATAGAAAAAAAAATTATGATAAATCATTTTGCAAGCGAAAAAATTGCGTTTGAATTCTTACTTCAGTCAGAGAAGTATGAGATTATGCTTGCATACGGGAAAAAAGAGAGAGAGAGAGAGGAATCACCCCTAGGCCAAGATCACGTGACTTCCGAGACTCAGAACAAAGGATGGAGGTATCAGATTACACCCTCATGTTGAAGACATTCGCTGTAATGGTCAGCCGTATTGGTAGCGTGGTCTAGTATATAAGGTCTATGGGAGTTCTAGTACTCTCTTATCTTCTTTCCTCCTCATGGTGACACCTGTGAGTAATTCAAATGGAGTTCTCTTGGTACTTCTTGATACGGTGGAATTGACTGTTTTCCGGACAGCCTCAACAAACTTGTACCACTTGTTCGGGTCATCTATGGATAACTTGGACAATACAGGTAACAAGATGGTTCGATGGAGTCTCTCTATCTGACCGTTCCCTCTTGGGATTCCAGTTGTGATGGTGACATGTTCGATTGCCTCTGAATCACAGTAATATTTAAAGTCCTTCGATGTGAACGCAGCTCCACGATCAGATATTATCCTTGCTGGGTTGCCAAAAATAGCTGCTCGTTGTTTCAGTTTTTGCATGGCATCTGCTGTTGAAGTCGATTTAACTGGCTATAGCTACGCAAACTTACTAAATCCATCTATAATGGTAAAAATGTAATTATAGTTTTTATTGGTTGTAGGTAATGGACCTACAAAATCGATGTGATAAGTAGATAATGGTATATCTTCTTTCGGGATAGGATTCAAAAATCCTTCTCCTTTCCCTTGCTTCTTATTTACGCGAATGCATTCTAGACAACTTTTTACATACATTTTCAATAATTCTTTTCATATTAGCAAAATAGTAATCTCTTTTAACTAATTCTTCAGTTTTGTTAATTGAAAATTTTTCTAGGGCATGACACTTCTTTATGACCCCAATTTGCATAATTTCTGGGACAATTAATACTTCTCTGTCATTTAATACTTTAAATAAAATATTACTTTTTAACACATATTCGTTATTTTGATTTTTCTGTAAAAGAGATTTCATTGTTTTAATGTAATCGTCATTTTCTTGAGCAGTGACAATACACGGTGAGTGAGAGTATGAGTGGTTACAGCCATTACAGGGTGTCGGTTGAGAGCGTCAACATGCTGCATCTGTTCACCAGGACGACGCACTACTTCATAATCAAATTCCTGTAGCAAGAAAGACCACCTGGCTACCTTAGGTCAGGGCCTAATTATCGCACGGGCACCCGGGGCTCGTGCACTGGGCACGAAATTTCTGAGGGGCACAAAATTTTACTAATGGCTAAAAATACCTGACCTAAATTCCCTAGTTCTTTTTATTTTTTTTCCTTCTCTAACTCAACTGTGTTATATTTTTATGAATAAAATCCTGATTGCTACCGTACATCAGATCATTTGAAATGCACGAAATTGTACAATTAATGTACAACGAAGCATCGATAATCCAGAAACTTATAATCCAGCAGCACCTGTATTTGGCTGAGTGGAGTAATTTTATTAAAGCCAAAAACAGAAACAGATTTTTTTTTCTTCAAATACTTTTTCCATTTAGCCTGCCTCGCCTGCTATAAATTGTAGTATTATAATCGGAGCTTTCTCTTTTATTTATTTATTTATTTATTTATTTATTTTATTTTTTTTTTTTTTTGGGGGGGGGGGCACAAAAAATTGAAAGTGCCCAGGGCACAAAATTTTGTTAGTCGGGCCCTGCCTTAGGTGTCAGTTCTCTTTTGCTCAAAGTTTTACTGAAAGCTTGACAGTCAGTATACATTTTAAATTTACTACCTAACAAATAGTTCCTAAATTTTTAAGAGCCTCTACTACAGCAAGCATTTCTAACTCGTAACTACAGTATTTTTCTTTTTGCACCGAGGTCTTTTTACTCATATAGTGGATAGAATAGTACTGTCCATCGCCGTCTTGTTGTAATAAAATAGCCCCCGAATCCTAATTTAGATGAACTTCCAATTTATACCTTGCTTAAAAAGATATAAAACAGGCGTATTGCATAAAATATTTTTCAGCTTTTGAAAAGCCAATTTCTGTTCTTGCTCGAATTTAAATGGAGTGGACGCACGTAATAAGTCACTGAGTGGTTTGGCTATGTTGGTATATGAACGAATAAATTTTCTAAAGTAACCCGTTAAACCTAAGAAACTCTGCACTTCCCTAGCATTACGGGGTTCGGGGAAATTTTGGACTGCAAGAGTTTTTTTCTACCGAGGATTTAATCGTGCCATTCTCAATTATGTGACCTAAGAAATCGATTTTTCGTTTCAAAAACTGACATTTTTTACAATTTAATTTTAGACCAAATTTTGATGTCGTTTCTAACACGCGTTTTAATTTATCTAACCCTTCATTCTCATCTTTAGATGGAATTATTATATCATCTAAAGAAATAATTACAGTACCACCTTTTAATAAATCTTTAAACACATAATTTACATATCTCTGAAATACTAAGGGATTATTACATAACCCATAGGGGACTTTTAGAAACTCATACTGGGCATTATCGGTCACAAAAACTGTATATTTTCTACTCTTTTCCTCTACATCAATTTGTAAAAACGCATTCTTTAAATCTAGTGTCGAAAAGACTTTACCCTCCCCTAATCTATCAAATAAATCCTCAATATTCGGCAACGGGTATTTATCTTTAATAATTTTCTTATTTAACATACGATAATCACAGCATAACCTTATACCTCCATCCTTTTTTCTACACACCACTATTGGCGAAGCGTAATTTAACGTACTTTCTCTACTTGTACCATCTTTCAACCACTGGTCAATCTGTTTATCTACTTTTAATTTTTCTACAAATGATAACCTGCGCGAACGTAAACATACAGGTGTAAATCATCAGATAAAATAATGGACATTTTAAAATCAGTACTTTTTGTTTTAACTGGCTTGTAATTTTTTATTAACTCGCTTGATTTATTTTCCAATGACTTATTTAATACATGACTAACATCCAATTCCGTTTCTTCTGAAAAGTTGCACATTATTTAAAAAAACACATCTATTTTATTATCCTTTCCATCAAATACAGAAGAAAAATATTCATCTGCCTCATTCTTCGCTACCCCCCCCCCTTCGTCGTTCGAATTCGAAACATCTGTCTTCTTTTGGTTTTGTTCTTCCAGAATATGAAAGATATTAGTAGGCAAAATTATGTCGCATGCCAGATTATTGCACAATGCACCGATTGTTTTTACTGAATCATGATCTGGCAAAGATATTTTAAATTCAGCTAGATTTGCATTCTTTTTCTCATTGAAACAACTAATAAGTGTGGTTTTAGAAATAATACTTTTATAATGAGGGATGACATTTTTATTTACAATTAAAGTGGAAGAACCGCTACCTTTCAATCCTTTTAATGGAATATTATCTACCAAGATATCGACATATTCAAGCTCATTAATAATTAGATCAATCGGACAACCATTATTTGTTTCGGATTGAACTACTGAATTCGTTGGAAGATTTTCATGGAATTCTTTTTTTCCTGCAACACGTTGAAGACAATTTCTAGCGAAATGTTTTTCTTTCGCCCCACAAATATAACATATTCTTTCATTTTTCTCGTGAGTTTGGTTAGGCACCGAATTTCCTATTATGGGATCTTTATGATTATACTGTGCTTTTTTATAAGGGATTATGTTTATAAACCGCTTATATTCTGAACTTTCGTTTCGCGTATTATTAGTTTCAATTAATGATTTCCCTCTAGAAGAATAAAATAAATCGCATTCTCGACCCAATTCATTGAGTTTAAACCAATTTTGGCCCTCTCTAATGCTAATATGTTCTCTAGTTCTAGAATCTAACGTCTCATATAATTTATCAGAAACTATAAGATTACGCAATTGTTTAACATCGTTAACTCCCCTTAATCTGCAATAGTAACCAAAAGAAGCGCTTAAACGCGAAGCAAACTGATCATAGGATTCTGACGAATTCCACAGTGCATTTTTAAAATTACTTAAGCATTGGTTGAAATTGTCTTAAAATTAATTCCTTTACTTTTTCATAGTCACTAATTTCCTCGGTGGTAACGTACGCAAGAACTTGATTACATTTATCTCCCAATAAATTAATCAATATTTCTGATTTAAATTTAGCCGGTACATTTTTGGAAACGATAATGCCTTTTCAAAAAAAAATGGACAAAACTGGAAAAATAAGTGCAAAGCTTCTGGTTTTCCAGGTACTGAAATAGTAAGGGTTTTAATTCTCCCAATTAAATTTTCTAAGGACTGTGAGGTAGTTTCCGAATTTGATTGCTCAGCATTATTACTAGAGTTATTTGCTGCAGCCTGTAACTTTAAATTCTGAAGTTCAATTTCTTTTTCTAATTGGGATAATTCAATTCTTTCAATCTCTATTTTAGTCTGTTCTTCTAATGATCTCAATTCTTGCTCTTCTACTAACGTTTTAACAACACCTCAAACAAATTCTAAATCATTTTTATAAATATCGGAACTCTCATTTAAAGTTTTGATTTCAAATACCTTAGTTTCTGCCGGAACAATTAGGCATAATTCTTCAGCTATTATTTTTTTTTAATCTGCCTTTCTAATACCTTGTAATAAGTTTTGTGCCATTATAACTCCAAATAATTATTTATGCAAAAAATATTTCAATATTTCTACCAAATTAATATCATAATTAAATATAATCAAAACAATATGGGAACATTTTTCTTAAAGGTGGTTGTATGGTTTTTGTTCTCAAATCCAAATTATCATGATTTTTAAATAAGCACATTCAGAACAATTTGTATTATTCAACAGAATATTTAGAACAACTGATATATTTCTCAATTATTATTATACACATATTTCATATAACATCACCATTATTATTTTTCTTTATTTAATTATTGTTATAACTTTCGTTTTAAAATAATATTGTTATCTTAAGCAAACAATAATAAACAAAATTATAAAAGATTATTCAGAATCATAATTTCTAATAATATTTATTACTTCTTTTATTCATTCTTCTCAAGTGATATTTGTATTTCATCTTAAATACACCAGAAATAGTAAAATAAAAACTGTTCTTCAAATCTATTTTCATAAATTTCTATTCTTCAATATTTTAATAAGTGATATTATGCTTCACTTATTTTCACTTATTTTTAAATACAACAATTATTGAAAAAGTGTAAAAGTTACCTTTAATTTGAGCTTGATCTTTGAAATATCCCGGTCTAGAGTCCCCGCTTGTAAGACCTTGGCTGGTTTCTAGGGGTCGGGTCAATGAGTAGATCTGGTTTTTAGACAACACTTTATTAGAAGACATACGAAACATGAATTATACAAAATAAAGGCACATGACGATTCTTTTAACAGACGATAGTCATCAGTGACCAAGTCTTAATCTTTTGGTTTAACAAGAAGCTCACGACATTAAATGATTATCACAAAGCAATATTTAAGTACCTACTCGTACTATAATACGTTACAGACTTAAGGTATAAGTCTCCCAGCAGGGCTCTACCCAACTAATCTGAGCGTTTCATGCTCTAAGTATGGTGTAATGACCGGATCAGCCTACGTGGTGATAGTCTGACCAGCTTGTTCCACTGTCGGCCGGATGCTAACTCACTTTCCCGCTCGACATCTCGTACTGACGGGCATCGGAGGCAGCGCCATTCGTTGACTGGTGGAAGAAATTACATTCCATATATATATATATATGCGACTTACTATTATAAAAATGATTCATTTAAATATAGTGACCAGCAAAGCGCAAAAGCCAGCTATTGCTATAATATTTATAATGAAGAAAAAAATATTGAAACTGAAAACAGTGTTGCCAGATTTGGGGACTTTTTTATTCAACCCCCGCCGCTAAATTTTAATTGTAACGGTTGCTTAAGCACTTCGAAAGATAAACGTCTATTATGTATAGCAAATATCACTTCTCAAAATTATTGGTGAGAGTTGAAAAAAAAAAGTCCCCAAATCTGGCAACACTGACTGAAAATATAGTTATTAAAAATAAATATAAGGCAACTGTTCTTAACTAAAAAGTGAGAAATAACTTATTATTATTTTAATATACACAACTATTACCATATATATGTATATATATAACTTATATATATATATATACATATATATTAATAATAAAATTGTTTATAAAAATACAAAATTTGATGTGTTTGATAAAAGAAAAGAATTTCTATTTAATGTTAACTCATTTACTTATTTTAAATCTTGTTTACATAAAACTGTTTACAAAAATGCTCCAATTAATTTTTAACATAAAATTAATATGTTTGTTCAGCAAAACATAATATATGTATATATATATATATATGTATATATATATATATATATATATATATTATGTTTAGCTGAACAAAGATATTAATTTTATATGAAAAAATAATTGAAGTATTTTTATAAACAGTTTTATGTAAACAAGATTTAAAATGAGTAATTAAATTAACTTTAAATAGAAATTCCTTTCTCTTTTTGAAGACATCGAATTTTAAATTATCTTTATTAATGATAATTTTTACATCTAAAAAGTAAAATTCTTTATTTATCATAATATTTTTAGTTAAGTTAAGATAAGGAAAAATTAGGAGGATAAATCACAGGTAAAGAGTTAGTATTATTATCTTTAAAATAAAAAAATATATGTACATAAAAAAGTATGATACCATCTATATACCTGAAGAACATTATACCATTACTAAGAAAGTTTTTTTTTATTTCCCATAAAAAAATATAGGTAAAAATCAGATAAAAGGCAGACCCACCTTGTGGAATACTTTGGTATATATGATTATTGTATAAAATATAATTATGATATAAATTGAAATTTAGTAAATTTATATATATTAAATTAAAAAAAATAATAGAATTATATATATTAAATTGAAATTGAAAAGATACAAGAAGAATTTTTTTTCTTTTATATTATTGTGATTTTTTTTTTTTTTTTTTAAGAATTAACACACTATCATGTGAGTCATTAATATGATGATGACGGAGGAAAAGACAAAAAGAGAAAAACGCTTGTGTATTAGAATTAATATCAAATTTGACTTTTAGTACTTTGTATCTAAAAATATCTATCAAAATATTTTGTATCATGTAATATGTGTAAACAAATTTAGATTATTTTTAATGATATTTAACAAGTAAGGGTAATATCAAGAACTACGAAAAATAAGCATGAATTTTTCAAAGAAAGTCGTAAATATCCACATTCTAGTTATTCCCCCCCCCCCCCCCCAAAAAAAAAAAAAAAAAAAAAAAAAACAGTTACTTATTTTATTTGCCAGAAATTAGTTACACGTATTTTAAAAATAATACATCAACATTTAAAATTCAATTACTTTTCCATTTTAATGAAAACAATATTATTGTTTTACATGCCATTCTTAATTTAGTAGTAAATCAAATGTGCATTTACTTCTAAAATTTAAATGAAGGGATCTGTGGAAAAGGTCGCCCGTTTTCCAAATAATTTTGGTGTGAGGGAAAATTCTGGAAATTTTTCATGCCTTCATTTCCCCAGTTGGTTTAAATTTTGGATTTGCCATTGTTGCATATTTACCCCTTGATTTGACAATTGTTTTGAATTTCGAAAGTTAAAGTTTTCATTATTGCTTGGAGTACTTGGTATTCCACCTTGATTTTTATTTTGTGCTGGGTTTGAAAAGTCAAAAACATTCCTATTATTAGGAATACATGGTATTTCAGGATCCGGATAAATATAATTTCCATTTCTTCCAAAATTGAAATTCTTTGGAGACCCATTCGTTGCTTCAAAAGACGCATTTCTTTGTAATTCTGTAAATTTTGGATCTGCTAGGTCAATTGAAGGTAGAAAGTTGGAATAGTTTGGTTCATATTTCGAGTCATTTTCATTTTCAATTTGCATGGGATTGGGATAGCTTTGACTCTTTTGCTGCCACGAAGTCAGTTGTTTACCAATGTCATAGTTACCAGGATAAAATTTCCCTTGATTTAGATTGATTTGCTGTGGTGTCGAAGGATGCGAGAAAAATTGTCCAGCATTGACTTTTGAAATTTCCATTTGAGGATCTGAATTTATAATATATGAGTTCGCTTGAGATATTAAAGTGTCTGGTTTAACAGAAGGAGGATTTTGGTCCGCTTGGTTATTTGGTTTCCCATCTTTTTGTAATCCTTCAGTCAAATGATTGTCGGAAGACATATTTGGAATACTTTGTTGTGTATTACCATTAATCTATTGGCCATTTAGAGCTGGCTGTTTTGACTGAGCCATATCTATAAGTTGCTGAAATTTGTCTGTCTTCAAAAGTTTCGTTGACATCTGCTTTATAACACCGACTAATTTTTGCGTGGCCCCTTGGAGTTTTAATTTGTAAACCCCTATGACACGATATTGCTCTTGTACATATTCAACAAATTTTTTAAATAATTCTTTACAGTCAGTATTAACACTCGGAACAGAAGTAGGACATTTTGAAAAACCCCCGTTTTTCAGATATGGAGGTAATCCATATACTTTTACGGCTTCCTTGAAATCTACTATAACCCTCTTTATCTCTCTTGCTAATTTCTCGAAATTATCTGGGTTAGGATCACTTCCGTTAACAGCCGAAATGCAGGTTTGAAATGTATTTACTACAGCATCAACGTCCCTGTCACACGTTTTCGTATTTTGGTACAAAACTTCGGAAATACAGGTTGCAAAAAATGGTTCATATCGTACCATTATCCCAACACAGCGTGAAAGTGTTCCGTTACCAGTTTTTTCATTCAAGCATTGCAAAACATTTTCTCGTTGTCCAGAACTATCAATTTCACATAACACAGTAGAGCAATTATTGTGTGCCTCTGAAAAATTAACAAGATAGAGTAAAATAACTGTAAAAATAGCACTGGAACGGAACATGGCTTTGTGGCGAATCAGAATATCTTCTTATCTAATTCTCGTTGAAGCGAAATTTGATATGATGTGTTTTTCAGCTTGTCTTTTATATTAAATAGTAACTATTTGTCGTAACTTTAGAATTACCCTAATTCCCTTGAAATTTTCGACAAACGCTTTCAAATTAAATAAAGAAATGTCAATAATTAGAAATAAGTATAGCGACTGTTTAAACATTGATAAGTGATAACGGTGTGAAAGGGAAATGCAATATACCCCGTTACGAAGCTAATCGAGATTATACGCTTACGTTGGATTGCGACAGGCAATCTTCGAAAGCGTAGAAGAGAATAATTCATTACTGATTGGGAAATCCTATACGTTTTTTAAACCTTTATCTATCTCACAATTGGGTGTAAGTACATGAAACTATTTTTAATAATATCTATAATTATTAATATTGCCCAGTAGTCGACAACTGACCAATCTTTCAAGTAAGCAATTATATAACAGAAGAAAGTAAGTGGGCATTTAAGGGCCCGCTTCACTCACCGCCGCCGGAAGCCGAAACTAATGTTATTCTATGGGAAATTTTTCTTTACAAATAACTTATTAACTAATACATATTTTTAAATTCTGTTTTCACATTCTGAAAATTCCCAGCTGCTAAATTGACGGACCTTTTTTAAAAATATATATATTTTTTTAATTTTTTGTACTTTATTTTGAAGCTGTAAAATACGAATTTTCAATATGTGAAATTTTTTTCATTTTGCAATTTCAAAATAAAGTATTAAAAATTTAAAAAAAAATACATTTTTGAAAAATGTCCGTCAATTTAACAGTTGGGAATTTTCTGAATGTGAAAACAGAATTTAAAAATATGTATTAGTTAATAAGTTATTTGTAAAGAAAATTTCCCCATAGAATAACATTGGCTCGGGCTTCTGGCAACGGTAAGTGAAGAGGGCCGTTAATACCATTTGAATTTGAACTTATCGTAGTAAACTGAAGTATTTTGGACCATTGTAAATTTTATTATTGCAAACTTCATGTAGGGTCATTCCATATAAATTCAAGGAAATGTGTTGCTCAACTGTTTTTATTTCTTTTGGTAATTGTGTTCCTTACAGACACATATGAGAAATGTTCAAAACAACTTTTGTTTTTTCTCTACTATTAACCTAGGTTTTAATATGGGTCATAAAAAGTTGTTCTGCTCAAAAATGGGGCTATTAGACCTTTATATTTTGGCACAAATCTCTTTTAATTAAATCTATGAGTGCTAACTTTAAACAATAGTATCAAAATACATAAGGTAAAGGTGTCCTGTGCTTAGTTATACTGCTGTAACTTCATAACTAAAATAATCCCAATCGATCAAATTTCAAGATCAAATATAAAATTTTTGGTAATTTTGATAGTGAATATATCTCTTCTACGGAAATAAACCATTAAATAAAACTAGTATCGCCCAGTGGTCGAAACTCGACCATTTTTTTTTTTGCAAAGCGAGGCAAAGCAAAAGTTATTGACTTGTCCTAAACGGAATGCAATTGCAACACAGCTGCGGCAATTGTTTGCCGATATTCACTCTAACTAAATCAGCAGAGTTTTACTTAATATAACTATTTCTCTCTGTAGATGTTAGCATTTCCTGAAATGAGAGAAAATCGCAACGTGAAAACGCCCCTTGTTGTGTGATACAGCCCAGAAGCTAATAGGTACCATGTCAAACCAAGGCCCAACCAACTATCAAATTCTGTTAAATTAATTCGATTGGTTCATAAAGTAGAGTGTTTGAACAAAAAAAAAGAAAAAAAAGATATTTTTCAAAAATGGTCGAATTGAGTTCGGGAACTTTCAAAACGTGTAACTTTATCGAAAACCGAAAATCTAAAACTTTTCTGAATCTTATATTTTCTACTTATATATGCAGAGGAAAGAATAATAAATCCACTTTTTAAAAAATAAAAATAAGTAGTCAATTTCACTTAATTAAAATGCAAGGAAGTCTCAAAACGTGTAAATTCATCGAAAACCGGAAATCAAAAGTTTTTATGTACCTTCTACTTGCTTCTTCTACCCACAAAAGCTAGAATAAAGACACTTTTTAAAAAAATAAGTAGCCAATTTCAGTTAATTGAAACGTAAAGAAAGCTCAAAACATGTAAATTCAGCAAAAAACGGAAATCGGAATTTTTTTCCGTATCGTCTACTTATACATGCAGCAGTTAGTAACAAATCCATTTTCCTTTTATTTAGTATATTAGTTGAATATTTATTGTTTAAATATCACCCTTTGAAATAAAATGTTTATGTTTACATTCGAAACTGGAAGTTTGCCCTTTTTTTTTCTGGAGTTTTGTGATTTTAAATTAAAATTTTATCAATTTTACAAAAAAAAAAAAAAAAAAAAAAAAAAACCTCAATGAAACACATGTAGACAGTAACTTATATATAACTATACCCAAATATAGGAATTAAAATCGGCAGATAATTTCCGTTATATTTTAATAGTTTTTTACAAAAAAACCAATAGACGATTACCATAGAAAATCTTTTTCATGGCTCCATGGACGTCATGTGACGTCATCACTTCGCTTGCGATGCTACATAGTGATGCTACCTACATTATACCAATTACTGTGTCTATGGTTTTATTTGAGCTTTATGAAATTGCCAGATTTAACAACTTTCTACTTTTAGGTATTTTTTAATGTAAAGGAATACGTGAATAAAAGGGAAAAATGGGGGAAAATGCATAAAAAATAAAAGTATTTTTAAATACCTTCTTGACATCGTAAGAAAATAATATTTGTATTCGCACCTTCCGGCTCACCATAACCTTTCGAATGATACCATTTTCAACCCTCTACTCCCAAAATTAATATGTTAAAAAAGGACTACAACTTTTATGCTTGCCTATTAATATATAGATATCACAAAAATTAATCTCTGGAATTACACTAATGAGAAAATTTAATTGTAATTGTGTGGTTTTTAAGCTTTTACAGTTTACAGATCCACGAAATAACAGAAAAATGGCAAAAATGACATTCTAAGAACCTCCATAAATCAAAACAGGAGGAAATTAAAATGTATATATATATTTGGCAATTTAATCTATTAAAGTATTATGTATACACTGTGTATATTGTTTTGTGTTAAAAAAAAAAAAAAAAAAAAAAAAAAAAAAAAATACTTATAAAATAAAGCTTAAATATTTCAAAAAAAAAAAAAGAGCAAATTTTTTTTTTTTTTTTTTTTTTCATAATGGGCTCTTTCCTCCGTCGTCAATTCTGAGAATCGAATTCAATTAAATATTATTCTTAAGAACAAGAATGTTAATATTTAATATAAAATAAAGTAAAAGTAATATTGTGCATTTGTAAACAGTAGAATAATTGTATTTGTAAATTTAATAATTTTTAAAAAACATTTTATGTGTTTATTTATTTTTACCTATAAGAATCGATTTTTGTATATTGTAATGTAACTGTAACATTAACTGATCTAGCAATAAATAATAACTTCTTGTGGAATGTTTATGGATTATAATTTGAAATTTTTAAATATTTTCATTTAATTTAATTGCATAAAGGTGTTACAACAAGTTAATTAACTTAGTTACTGGTCTAAATGGATTTACGCAATACGATATTGCACTGTCGCCGATTTAATTACCAAAAATCAGAGTATTAAAAATGTTCTTCATGAACATCAATAACAAACATAAACTAAATGATGATTGTAAGTGTATACAGCAAACAAAAGATGATGAATAATGATATAAAATGGATTAATAATGATGATGTTTAAAAAAAAAAAAACACAGATTAAATACGATTGATCAAAAATAATAATAGAAAATATGTTATTTCAGCAATCGCTATAGATAAACAAGACTTCGTCTGCTATTTGTTTTTCCTCTATCATGTGACCTCTGACGTCAGGTAGGAAGAGCCCATTCCATTAAAGTGATTTTGCATTGTTAAAAAGCACATTTTAATAAAACAAAATTTATCTGCAATTATTTAATTCAGTGTTTAATTTTCTACTTTAGATTGAGTCAATTAGCCGAACTACGCTATCTGCGCGCATAAATTGCGTAATTTTAAAAACTATATAGTTTCTTTAAAAACCAAAATCATATAACACTACACACAGTATACATAATACTGTTCGAATTTGTAAATAATTGTATTTATTTTTATTGAAATTCATTCAAAGAGGTTTAGTGAGGTGATAAAATGTCAGTTTTCTGCATTTCTAGCCCTTTTTTGCGTTAAAATAGATAATTTCCCCTTAAAAACGCTTTAAAAACCTCCAATAAGGCAGATAATGGATTTGGCGCCAAATTTGGCGACTTTTCGCTCTTTGGTGATTTTTGGCGACCTTGGCGAGAAAATCCTTATTATTGATATACCAATTATGTAAGTTGTAACTCCATTGGCTAACGAGATATCGGAAATTTCTAGATTTTTTACGCAGGTATTTAAAGAGTTGCATCGCACCAAGTGAGTCAGTCTCACAAGGAGAAGTCACGACATGCAAAATTCAGATCGGGACGAAATTGCGCGAATCGTAGTATACTATGAAGGTAACAACATATTAAAGCAGTAGGACCCACTAGCCACATAATTTCGAGAAAAAAGCGTTCAAAGTTTCAGTAATCTTTAAATATAAGTTTTTTCGCAAGTTAATCAGCGCCCCAGTATCGTGAGTGTAAAGCAGGCAGCTTCCAGCCAGACGACCTGGGTACGAGGCTACATACGGGACTTTTTTTTTTTTTCTTCTTCTTCTTTAATTTTTTATGTAATCTAAACTTTTAATTTGTTTTTACTTTATTTTATAATTCAATTCGAAATTTGAAAATTTTAATGAAATATTATTTAATTTTCTTAAATATGAAATAAATATTTTTTTTTATTTTTAGTATTTATAACTTAAAAATAGAATAAATTTCCATAACTTAAAAAATAAATTTTAGTTTTACAAAATCCTAAATAACAAATATAAAGAAAAATAGACAAAAAATTTAAATAATAAAAAACTTGTAGTTGGGCCACCACAAGACTTTCTTCTATATTTTCCTATACAAATTCACTCAGTAACAATATTTAAAAAAAAAAAAAATTACGATTTTTTTTTCTTTCGTTAAAGTAAAAAAAATCGATAACTTTGTTTTAAATTATCACAGATTTATAGTTCAGCCGTTCGTTTTAAAGGTATTGACGAGACCTTTCGAAAGATACGCATCTTGAAAATTTACCCCACATGCACAGAATTTTTTTCCTAGTTAACTACTACTATTATTATTAATTCATATTAATTTTACAATCACAAGTTAAAAATAACTCTCATTATATACACTTATACGAAATTTTGTCCTGTACTGCCATGTTAAAAATTTAGGCGATCACAGCGCCACCTGTTGAGCGATTGATCCCCAAATGTAATCAGCACCACTTTATGTCAGGGACTAACTAAATACCAAGTTTGGTTAAATTTCGTTTAAAAAAAAAAAAAAAATAAATAAATAAATACGATTTTTTTCTGTTTTTTTTTTTTTTTTTTTTTTTTTCGTTAAAAGTAAAAAAAATCGATAACATTTTTTTAAATTATCACAGATTTATAGCTCAACCATTCCTTTTAAAGGTATTGACGAGACCTTTCGAAAGATACATATCTTGAAAATTTACCCCTCCAGGGGGGGGGGGGAACCGATTCTCCCACATGCACAATTTTTTTTTTCTAGTTGACTACTACTATTATCAATAATTCATATTAATTTTACAATCAAAAGTTTAAAATAACTCTCATTATGTACATTTATACGAAATTTTGTCCTATACTGCCATGTTAAAAGTTTAGAAAAAATGCGATCACAGCGCCACCTGTTGAGCGATTGATCCCCAAATCTAATCAGCACCAGTTTATGTCAGGGTGCAACTAAATACCAAGTTTGGTTAAATTTCATTCATTGGTTCGTGAGATACAGTGTCCACGAAAATCGTGATACACACAGACACACAGACAGACATTTTCTAAAAACTATCAATTCATGTTCAGGACATCCCAAAACGTGTAAATCCATCAAAAAACGGAGGTCGAAAATTTTCACGAATCCAATGCTTTCTTTATATTACATATAGAAGAAAGTAATAAGCAAGTTGTAAAACGAAGTGTAAAATAGTTAGTAGGTGTACTTAAATCTTGGTTTGAGCTTCCTGATTTGGTTTTAATGTGTATAAGTTACGTAAACGCTTTTAGCTTGTTAATAATAGAGAGCAGGTGGAATTTAATTTCGCGCACAGAAGGATTTAAAAAAAAAAAAAAAAAAAAAAAAAAAAGCAAGTCGTTGTCGAAGAAGAAAGTATGTTGATTAACATTTAAAATCCACATTTAAAGATAACATTTCTTTGACTGTAATAGTTTAATATCATCGTAATCCCAGTAGCAGAAATTTCTCTGTCAATCTGCGACAACTATTTACGCATTAGAAAATGATCTGCTGCGTAAGTTCACAGCGAGTTACGGGGGGGGGGGGGGGGGAAGAGTTACCAGATTCAGTAAGCATATTTTTATTACAAGTTTGCATTTGTCTAATGTTAATAATGTGTTAGATATGTCAAAGCATTGTAGTTATAGAATTTTAATTACATATAGCTAGGTAAAGAGTTGGCATCTTTCATATTGTATAAGAACTACTATTTTGTTTATGATTTTGTTCGTACTGACTCTAGTAAAATACTTGTAGGAGACTTTAAACGTCTAAACATTGAAATTAATGTAACTTTCTAAAATTCTCTGGTTCCTATGTAACCAGATAGAGGGACATTAAGACGTATAAACTTTCTTTTATTAACAATTACAGTTTGTTCATCATTGCCATCTGTGCATCTTAATTGCATTTTGCTCACCTTCTCAATGTCCGAGCTCCAACTTTCACAGAAAACTTTTGGTAAAGTATTATAGAAACTGCTTATTTAACCCAGTAGACGCCAAAACTCCCGCTGCGGGAACATTTATTAAGAATTTTTTTCTCTACAATAATTAAGATAAATATATTGTTTTATTTTTTACATTGAACATTAAAGTGTCTAGCTTCACTGGTAATTTTTTCAAAAAGTTTGTAATGCAATTCCCCCCCCCCCTTAATTATTCAAACAAAATCGTCTGTTTCTACTGCATAAGAAAAGAAAATCACTAAAAATAACTTATTATTCAAGTGCAGGGATTTAAAACGTTGGATATATAAATTAAAAAATTCGTTTCTTAAATTATAACAAACAGGGATAGAGAAAATTAATTTAAAAGGGTTATGCAGTTTATCAACATCTATTCCACCTCCAATAGGTGCAAAACCTCCCATTTTGGAACTAAATCATACCTTCTAACAAAATAATTGTTTTTTTTTTTTAAATTATTTAAACTACATATGATTCGGATGCATTTTGTAACCCAAAGCGTACGAAAATACAAAATTTTTTAGTGGGATACATATCGCGGCGTTCAATGGGTTAAGTAACTTAATAAGGACAGGTATTTTCTTTGACAGCTCAATAAAAGACTTTCTGAATAAAACCTGTGATCCTTTCAGACCAATTTCTTCTTCTATAGTGCTAGTGATCCATTTTGAGGATTATTGCATTGGAAATAGTAGCATGAAAACTAAACAACGGAATTGACCCTGATAAAATAAATTAATAGATTAGAATAAGATAAATATATCGAAGTGAACGTTGGATAGCCTATTAGGCGGGGATTTCATTCTGTTACTGTATCAAGCTTTGGTCAAATTCATTTCTTTTAACATGATTATAATATGTCTCGCACTAGAAATTTATGAGAACATAAATATGATGGGGAACTGAGAAAAGTCCACCTATGCCAACTAGTTTAAATAACTTTGCCCTCGAGAATATAGGTAAACGCTCTAGAATTCTAATAGGGGCTTCTAGAACTCGCTTTCCAAGGGGATTAGAATTTATAAGAATGACATGGAACTATTTTTTCTAGAGCCACAATTTAGATTCTATAGATGTCAGTTACAGAATTTTTTCTCAGTGTTTACTGTAAAAATTTTTCATTTAATGGACGTTTAAGAGAAATTTTGTCCTATTCTCCCATGTTAAGAAAATCGTAAATTTCTGATAACTTACGAAGTTTTGTAATTTGAATGTTGCAAATGAATAGGGCTCTTGCCAGTGTTGAAAGTAATATTTTAAAACTAATCTGACTTCTCTGCGACAATTTGTTCTTGAGATATCGTGTACACAGACTAACACACTAACGGACTAACACACTAACGGATTAACACACTAACGGACTAACAAACTAACAGACACCCTACAGACGGGCACTATACAAATTTTGTCATTTTCGGAATCCTCACACCTGAGAACGTGTAAAAAAGGGAAAAAACCGAGGTTGAAAGCTATCACGATTACCTATGTTCCCCATACCTATAGCATGATGGGGAACTAAAATACTCTTTGGTCAATTCGTAAAATTATGTTTTATTAAAGATGCTTACCAAATACCCAGAAACCTAGTCACTGGCTAACTTTAAATAAGTGACTTTTTTTTTTTTTTTTTTTTTGAGTTTTTGTAATTGAAATTCATCGTATAAAATGCCAATCAGCACAATTATATGTGAATACTAGCAAGCTTTGCCCGCTTCGCTGGACATTAAAGTTAAATGAGTTGTCAAAATCCCATATCTTTATTAATAACCTAAGTTCTAGCTGTGATTGGTAGAGGTTTTTCTCGCTCGCAACGTGAGGATTCTGGGTCCCCACTGCCTTCGGCAGCAACTTACCCACTTCTTACTTCCCCTTCCTCAGCGGGTGAGTTCGAAATTTTGCAAAATCTCACTAATGTACATAATGCGTACACTTAATCAATATCCACACACCAAAATTCGCCATTCTAAGATAATTCAAAGTGAATTAAAACGGAAAAACCTGTTTTTACACATGTTTATTTCCCTCCGACTCCGAGAAGGGGGGAGGGGGGGGATTTCGAATTTCGTGAAATCCAGTTACAATAAGTGTCGGAAGCATACAAACAATTTATGCACCAAATTTCGTGACCACAGAAGTCATAATAGAAAATATTATAAATAAATAAATACAAAAAGCACAGTTTTAGTATGGGACCCCTTTGGTGACTTTAAATATTTTAAGCCATTTTTGCGATGAACTGAATTGGCTATCTCAGTTGTGCAATTAAAGATCTTGGCGAGAAACGTCCAAGCTACTTCGGTGCCAAATTTCAAATTTTGCCAAATGGATCCGATACTAAAGCTTTTCCATACACAAAATAAATAAATAAATAAAATAATGTAATATAATATAATATAATATAATATAATATAATATAATATAATATAATATAATAAAAACTCTTTTCTGATATTTACAAAATAAAAATAAAAAATCTTAATAAAATCCAAATTATAATCATTTACAATTAAGGGGAGAACATGAAAGAACCTCATAAGGTACATAATAACAACAAAAAATTTTGTTTTACTGCAGGAAAGAAAAGTACTGCTTAATTAAATAAAAATATTAAACCAATGCCAAATATGTCTATGAAAATGTTTATCCACATACAAATTCCTGATTTAAAAAAAAAAAAAAAAAAAAAGTTGCACTCCGGGAGTGCCGACAGAAGTGAAAACTTGATCAATTACGTGTGTATTTCTTGAATCGTCAGGAAATATTTTATTGTGCAGGAAATACTTTAAAATGAAGTGTTTTTAGTCAGAAGTGTCATTAATATAAACTAATATTACAAAAATTATATTAAAATTTTATTTAATGCGCTAACTGCAATAGAGACAGTGTCCGGAGATGAGAGAAGTCGTGTAGAGCCGCACCAGATTGTAAAAACGTGAGAAAAATGACGGCTTTGGCCTTTCTCACGGTTTGGTGAGGTCTAACTGGAATAGAGAAAGTGACCGGAGATGAGAGAAGTCGCGTAGAGCCGCACCAGATTGTAAAAACGTGAGAAAAATGGCGGCTTTGGCCTTTCTCACGGTTTTGTGAGGTCTAACTGCAACGTTTCCGGCTGCAATCTTTAATAGACAGTGTCCGAAGATAAGAGAAGTCGTGTAAAGCCGCACCAGATTGTAAAAACGTGAGAAAAATGGCGGCTTTGGGCTTTCTCACGGTTTTGTGACGTCTAACTGCAATAGAAACAGTTCCTGGAGATAAGAGAAGTCGTGCAGATCCGCACCAGATTGTAAAACAATATACAGTATATAATTATTAACACTTCACATTACCAAGTTAATTGTATGATACATTATTTGTATCATACAAGTATGGAAAGCGTCAGCTGACGATGACGGGAGTTCAAAGATTTTTGTTCACCCAAAAGTGCTCAACGCGCCTAAAGAAGTTTTCACTTCAATAAAAAATAACCAACTTTTGCAGGTCAACTATTTATCTCTCTCTCTAATTTTTATTATTATTCACGTGAAGTTAAAAATATTTCATTTTATTTCTGGAAAATAAAAATATATAGTATAAATGCGTATATATAAATATAAAACCTTCTACCGAATCTGGGTTGAAAACGAAAAAAGGGTAAAATAAAAAAGAAATATCAGACCTATATTTATAAATTTGATACCAAATGAAAGGGGCAATTTTTCTGAATCCAGGGGTGCAAACAGTTAATCGATGCGACAATTTGATTTTTTAAAAATAATTAAAGTATGAAATTTAAGTGGCGACGGAAAAAGGGAAAAATAAATGAGAATTATCAGACCTATCGTTGCAAATTCAGTACTAAACGAAAGGGGTGTTTCTTTTTAATCCTGGGGTGTAAACGGTTTTTCGATACGACAATTAGATTTTTTAAAATTAACTAAAGTATGAAATTTAGATGGCAACACTTCATTTCAATCTTTTCATAATTTGTAGCGCGAATCACGCGAATAAAAAAGTCTTTAACTTAAAAATTTATTTTTACATTTTATTTTTCCATTCAAAGCGTTTTAGTGAAAAAATATTTACGGTGCATGCGCAGGCGTTTTTTACCCACAATTCAAAAACTAATCAAAATTTTGAAGATGTCTATAGATATAATTTTAAGTTGGGTGAAGACCTAAGTTTCTGCCAAGCGCGGTTGATTTCCTGTCCCAGCCGTTCTCAAGTGATACCCGGACAAACGTGTTTTTGTCTTTTGCCCCCCAGGGGGGAACGGGGGGGAGGGGAATTTCTGAAAAATTGATAGATATAATTTTAAGTTAGGTAAAAATCTAATGGCCATATCACACGAGAGACTTTCGTTCAGCATTTTACTAAACACAGCATTATACCCAATATACTCAGCCTGATTTTGTTCAAGGACAGCAAGTTTTCGGATGATCAACTTTTACGAAACCGTTTAGAAAAAGCTGAGTATGTTGAGCGTGCTGATCAAAATTGACCAATAGGAGGAATAAACGGGATTTTTACCTGGAATACCTTTAGAGAAGGGAATACATCACGCTATCAATTTGGGGGAACCCTACGGACAGCTGACCGGTTTCTCGTTCGTTTAGCATAGTGAACATGTTGAGTATAATGTTGTGTTGAGTATATATGCTCCCGTGTGATACGGCCATAAGTTTCTGCCAAGCGTCGTTGAATTCCGTCCAGCCGTTCTCAAGTGATGCCCGGACAAAAAAAGCGACATACAGACACGATGACACACACACACACACGCACACACACACACACAGGTAAAATTTTTTGAAGTCATTTTTGGATTTCATGGTGTGTGAAACGTGCAAAATGTTTTGATTCTGACAAATTTACAGACAAAACTCTGATTTTATTAATGTAGATAGATTTTTATGCAAAAATTTGTTAAAACATATCTGTCCCTTTGTGTTACTTGTATGTTCCAGAAAGTTTCCGTTTGAACTACAATGGAGACCTCGTTTTATCAGTTTCAACCAGAAAATACTAATAAATAAAGAATAAATAAGAGAATAAATTGTGCATGTTTTTATATACTTTCAGATTAACTTTATTAGACAAATCCTTCCCGAATAAATCGAATGAAAAGATATGGCTTCTTCAAGTCACATTTCAGTTTTTTTTCATATTCGAGATACAAAAACATTTTCAACTATAGCTTCACATTTAGTCTTCGTACAATTTGTTGAGGCTGAATGGGTCTAGACAGAGCCACTCAATTGGCAATTGGCGATGGCAAAGTAAATAGAGTTATACACTTTCATATTAATTTTAAGTGTAATACTTTAAAATTTTGAAAAGATTGGACACTGCTGTCTTAAGTTTCTGAAAGCACAAATGTGGACGATCAAAATTGTGATGGCATGTCTCCGGACCATTCTTAGGGGTGCATTCCACATCATCGCCAATCACCCATAGTGCAGCACTAGTGCTACATTAAAATCCAACCAACCAACCAACCTCAAAGCACAAATGGTTTGATATGATCTATTACATTTTCCATCGCTGGATATTATTAAACAACAAAAAGTATATTCTGTGAGAAACATTGGAAGGAGATAAAATTTTAGACTAATTGCAGAAAAAAAAAAAAAAAAAAAAAAAAATCCCTATAGTAACATTAAAAATAGAGACAAATGGTAACATAATAAGAAAAATGGTGTCCCCCAGTGGGTTAAAAGTGTTTCTGGGAACGACAGTCGAAAAATTGGGACTTTCCCTAAAAACATGGACTCAAAATATTGCACGAATTATAAAGAAAAATAATTTCATTTATAAAGGAAAACAAAAATTACATGCAGCTCGCATCCACTAAGAAACACTTACACTTTACAAGGTTTAACATTTAATGTATTTTGCGTACAACACAAGTGAAAAAGCACTTCGGGAGAATTTCACTTATATCCCATAACGTATCTAAACTAAATATTTCTGTATAACCGTGTGAAAAAAAAAAAAAAAAATCGGAAGGGAAGGTTGATTTCTTTTTTCTTATTAATTATTAATGGAATTAGTAGAAATATTGAAGTAGGCTATGCACATATGGAGTTCTAAGCAAATCGGTCCATAAATACCTTTTTATGTGAATTAAAAATTTTCAAGTGGCCGGCGCTTGGAAACGAGATGGTGGCCAAGTTAACAAATATATCAAATGCATTTGTGAAATAAGTCTACTGTACAAATTTAGTTCGAATTAATTCAGAATCTCAAAAATCCTCGTGTTGAAAAATTAAGTGGATCAAAATGGCAGAGAAAGTTGCTCAGTGAACTAATCAATGATATTGTTGCAAATTTGTAAATAATTCTATTTTTATTTTATTTATTTATTTTTATTTATTATTATTATTATTATTATTATTTTGTAAATTCTTTCAAAGAGGCTTAGTAAGTTGATAAATTGTTACTTTTCTGCATTTCTAGTTTGTTTTAGAGTAGAAACAGCCTAATTTTCCCTTAAAAGCGCATTAAAAAGCTTCAATAAGGCAGGCAATGGATTTGGCACCCAATTTGGCGACTTTTTCCCCCTTGGCGACTTTTTTGGCGAGAAAATCCTAACTATCGATATATCAAAGATGGACGCTGTAACGCGATTGGTTAACGAGTTACGTGAAATTTCTAAATTTTTCTAGGTTCGATAAAGGGGTATAAAAGGTGTCCGAACGTGCGAAGCCATTCAGTCGCAGTTGAGTTTCGCCAAACGCTTGCATTGCTTTTGAAGGAGTTCTGAGCCTCTTTGAATGAGCCTTACTTTATGTTAATGCTTTGATACAGTCTGAACTGCGAATTTGCTGTTGACAGCTGTTATTTAAGGTGTACATAGGTTCACTATCAAACTGTGGTTCGAATCAGTGCAGTGTTTCAAAAATTATTGTTATGGCAAATTTTCAAGTGGCAGTCTAAGTGACTGCTACTTGGAAACAAAATGGCGAAACAACTTGCCCAATGAAATCATCCAATATATTTGTATGATAAATTCATTGTCCAGCACCAGTTCAAATTAAATCAGTATTTCAAAAATTATCGTCATAAGAAATTTTCAAGTGACGCCCATTGGAAAACAAAGCGGAGTGAGATGCCCACTGAACTTATCTGAGATATTTGAATAATAAATCCGCTACCCAAATTTGATGCGAATTGGTTGAGTATTACTAAAGTTACCATAATCATAAATTTTCAAGTAGCCGCCACTTGGAAATAAAATTGCGAATCAAGTCACCAAGTGAACTTATCTAAGATATTTGAACCATAAATTCACTATCCAACTTTTATTTGAATCAGTTTAGTATTTTAAAAGTTATGGTGATGACATATTTTCAAGTGGCAGTGTGATTTCAAATGGTCTCCACATGAAAACAAAATGGTGGAGCAACGTGATTAGCAAACTCATTCAAAATATAAGTTCATTGTCCAAATTTGGTTTGATTTGGAGTATTATTTCAGATGGTATCATGGTTTTAAATTTTCAAGTGGTAGCCTGATTTCAAGTGGTCCCCCTTAACTTAAGATATCCGCCACTTTATTAAAAATAGCGGATAAATTTCATTAATAAACTTCATTGAGATCCTAATGTGGTCTATATTTACATCAAATTTCAAACAAATTCGGAATGCGCTTTTTACAATTTGAATTTGAAATTTTCAAGGGGTCTCCACTTGAAAACGAAATGGCGGAGCAACTTGGTTAATAAACTCATCTAAGATATTTATAAGATAAGTTAAGACACTGTCCAAATTTGGTTCGAGTTGGAGTATTATTTCGGAAGTTATAGTGATTTTAAATTTTCAAGTGGTAGTCTGATTTCAAGTGATCCCGCTTAACTTAAAATATCTGCCACTTTATTAAAAATGGCGGATAAACTACATTAACAAACTTCATTGAGACCCTTATGTGGACTGTATTTACTTCAAAATTCAAGCAAATCTTGCTTTAAATATGCTTTTTACAATGTCGGTTTGAAATTTTCAAGTGGCTGCCACTTGAAAACAAAAAGTCGGAGCAACTTGGTTAACGAACTCATCCAAGATATTTATAAGATCAGTTCACTGTCCAAATTTGGTTCGATTTGGAGAATTATTTCGGGAGTTATCGTGATGACAAAATTTTCATTACATATATATATATATATATATATATATATATGTATATAGATAGATAAACGAAGTGATTGCAATAGGTCGATTTCTAAAGAAATCAACCTAATTATATATTTACGCTAATTTTACCATAGTCTATTGAAAACATGCATCTATAAATTTAAGTAATGTATATCCATTTAGTTATGTTTTGTGTAATATGAAGATAATGAAATACGTTTTTAGAAAATATCTCTCATAGACAATAACGCATTCGAATTCTCTTATGAAACACTGTATACAAAACAGTAGTCCTTTTCACTCTATTTTCAAACGAATAGTCCAGGCAACGAAGGCCAAAACTTGATGAATAGAGGAAAAAAATCGTGTAGTTTTGAAATTTTACATACTCATAGCTGAGAGGGTCCTGAACAACATACTAAAAGTCCCCGCCCGTGGGGGGTGAGCGGGGAGCAGGGGGGGCATTTAAGGGGGGCAATTTTCAGTTTTTATTAAATATCTTCAAAACTATTGCATTTAGAGAAAAAATGTCAATTACAAAATTAATCTACGCAATATTTCCTACAAAAATGTATATTACATTTTGTTTGTACGATCATTAGTTTAGAAGATATAGGGAGATGAAATAACACATTTTCTTGAAAAATTCTTCTTTGCAATAGTAAAATCAACTAAAGTGTGCAATTAAAAGGGTTCTTGTCAAATATTTTCTAATGTAAAAAACAAATATATACATAGGGAATATGCAAGGATAATACAGCATGTTTTGTAAGTTTTAAATAATTTTAAGGCTAGTAGGCGCAAGTGGCAGTTTGAGTAAAAATCTGGATAAGTCCAGTCAAAATAGGAAAAAAAGAAAAAAAAAAATCGTGTAGTTTTGAAGTTTTGCACACTCATAGCCGAGAGGGTCCTGAACAACATACTAAAAGTCCCCGCCCGTGGGGAGTGAGCGGGGGGCAGGGGGGCATTTAAGGGGGGCAATTTTCAGTTTTTATTACATATCTTAAAAACTATCGCATTTAGAGAAAAAATGTCAATTACAAAATTAATCTACGCAAAATTTCCTACAAAAATATAAATTACATTTTGTTTGTACGATCATTAGTTTAGAAGATATAGGGAGATGAAATAACACATTTTCTTGAAAAATTCTTTTTTGCAATAGTAAAATCAACTAAGGTGTGCAACTAAAAGGGTTTTTGTCAAATAGTTTCTAATGTAAAAAACAAATATATACATAGGGAATATGCAAGGATAATACAGCATGTTTTGTAAGTTTTAAATAATTTTAAGGCTACCAGGCGCAAGTGGCGGTTTGAATAAAAATCTAAATAACGAAGACCCAAAACCCATCAACATTAAAAAAAAAAATCGTGTAGCTTAGAAATTGAGCACAGTTATAAAGTAAGTGCCCTGAATAACATACTAAAAGTCTCTAACCATGGGGGGGGGGCGCATTTAAAGGGGGCACATTTCAGTTTTTATTATCTTGAAAACTATCGCATTTAGAGAAAAAAAATCTCAAAGCTATAAGATTTTTTTTTTAATGTTGATCGATTTTGGGTCTTCGTTATCTGGATTTTTACCTAAACACCACTTGCGCCTACTAACCTTAAAATTATTTAAAACGTACAAAACATGCTGTTCTATCCTTACATATTCCCTATGCATATATTTGTTTTGTACATTAGAAAATATTTTATCAGAACCCTTTTAATTCCACAATTTAGTTGATTTTACTATTGCAAAAAAAAAAAAAAAAAAAAAAAAGAATTTTTCAAGAAAATGTGTTATTTTGTTCCCCTATATCTTCTAAACTATTGATCATACAAACAAAATAGAATATACAATTTTTTGTAATTGAGATTTTTTTTTTCTCTAAATGCGATAGTTTTCAAGATACTTAAAAATCTGAAATGTGCCCCCTTTAAATGCCCCCCCCATGGTTAGGGACTTTTAGTATGTTATTAAGGGCACTTAACTTTATAACTGTGCTCAATTTCTAAGCTACACGATTTTTTTTTTTTTTTTTTTTTTATGTTGATCGGTTTTGGGTCTTCGTTATCTAGATTTTTACTTAAACCGCCACTTGCGCCTGCTAGCCTTAAAATTATTTAAAACTTACAAAACATGCTGTATTATCCTTGCATATTCCCTATGTATATATTTGTTTTTTACATTAGAAAATATTTGACAAGAACCCTTTTAATTGCACACTTTAGTTGATTTTACTATTGCAAAAAAGAATTTTTCAAGAAAATGTGTTATTTCATCTCCCTATATCGTCTAAACTAATGATCGTGCAAACAAAATGTAATATACATTTTTGTAGGAAATTTTGCGTAGATTAATTTTGCAATTGACATTTTTTCTCTAAATGCGATAGTTTTTAAGATAAGTAATAAAAACTGAAAATTGCCCCCCTTAAATGCCCCCCTGCCCCCCGCTCACCCCCCACGGGCGGGGACTTTTAGTATGTTGTTCAGGACTCTCTCGGCTATGAGTGTGCAAAACTTCAAAACAACACGATATTTTTTTTTTTTTTCCTATTTTGACTGGACTTATCCAGATTTTTACTCAAACCGCCACTTGCGCCTACTAGCCTTAAAATTATTTAAAACTTACAAAACATGCTGTATTATCCTTGCATATTCCCTATGTATATATTTGTTTTTTACATTAGAAAATATTTGACAAGAACCCTTTTAATTGCACACTTTAGTTGATTTTACTATTGCAAAAAAGAATTTTTCAAGAAAATGTGTTATTTCATCTCCCTATATCTTCTAAACTAATGATCGTACAAACAAAATGTAGTATACATTTTTGTAGGAAATTTTACGTAGATTAATTTTGTAATTGACATTGTTTCTCTAAATGCGATAGTTTTTAAGATATTTAATAAAAACTGAAAATTGCCCCCCTTAAATGCCCCCCTGCCCCCCGCTCACTCCCCACGGGCGGGGACTTTTAGTATGTTGTTCAGGACCCTCTCGGCTATGAGTATGCAAAATTTCAAAACTACACGATTTTTTTCTTCTATTTTTCCTATTTTGACTGGACTAGAAAACATGTCGTAGTAAACCTGAATCACTAAAAAAAAAAAAAAAAAAAAAAGCAATTGCAGCAAATTTACGGGTTTTTACCATAGATATAGTAATAAGACATAGATTGATCATTGAGAGGGGAAAAGTGATACCTTCTTTAATTGGGAAACGACGGCCATTTTACTCTCTTATGGATATATTTCCCCGAGTGAATATACACGGGAATACACATAGGTAATTTAGCAAATAAAATTTATGCATGAAAAGAGAATGAAGAACGCCAGATAACCCTTTTTCTTTCTTTCTTTCTTTTCGTTTTCCTTTCCTTTTATTTTTATTTTTTTGCTGTACTCTAGTATACTGATGTCTGCACAAAACTGTCTTTCATTCGGCATTAATTATCATTATACTTCTTTGAAATAAAAATCGTCTGCATTCATCATGAAAAATAATTTTAATAAATTACAATTTAATAAATTATTTGTATTGCGTAAATTTGTATAGGATTATATATGGAAGAAAGTCTTGTGGTGGCCACAACATACTAGTTATATATTAAAACTTTCGCGGCTGCTAGCTACATTTAAAAGAATTTTGAGAATTCCGTATTACTTACTAATATAAAATGTTAAAAAATATTAAAATTTAAAAAAAGTATTCCATTAAATATGAAAACAGTAATTATCTCATAATAATAATAAAGCAACTGATTATAAAAATTATATTTTTTATAAATTACTTGAATATAATTTTTTTTTTTTTTAATCACACAATCAACTGATTGGGAAGAAAATCATATTTATTGAAATTTTATTTAGTAATGCTGACCGGTTTTCGGCCTGGATAGCTCAATTTGTAGAGCCTTGACCTTGTAAGTCAAAGATCCGGGGTTCGACTCCCGGTCCAGGCATTATTTTCACTCAGTCAGAAAAATAAAATTTCAATAAATATGATTTTCTTCTCAATCAGTTGATTGTGTGATTTAAAAAAAATTGTACTTGAATATAACTTATTTATGGAACCTACCCCATTTCTTTTCATATATTTATTAGAACACTTAAAAGCCGCACAATATTTCGGCATTTTCAAAATTCATTACCATTCTATTCTATTACTGTTTTTGAGTTTTAACTCTCTAAAGTCTGATGTCAAAAAACTTTTTCGGCATCAAAAATCTTTGCTCGTTAACAAGGGGATGATAGATCTATATAAATTACTATATCTATGGTTTTTACCCGCCAGCAAATGTCCCAGCCAAATATCCATTAATCAATGTTTTGCCCGTAATTTCTGTATTTTAAAGACCACTTTTTATCTAAAATAATTTTTGTATTACTCTTTCGAAGATATATACTACAAAAGATAAATGAAGATTATAATTTTTTAAAGGTTCGCTAAAAAGTCACTAAAAATAGTGACTGCTTAGAACCTTGTGGTAATAGCGGAAAATATCAAGTCGTATCAGAAAATATGGTATTACCCGCTTTATAGATAAAAAACGGTCTTGACCGAAAAAATAAAATGAGTAAAGGCACGTAAATTTGCGTGTTTTTTTCCATACCCGAGTCGCTGGAAAATCAATAGGAGCCATGCTCCGAAATCCTCGACATCTTCCCGTAGTGCGGTTCAGCCCGATGCGGTAGACCGGAACTCCCAAATACGTCCGTCCTAGGTGAGTCTTCGTAGGCTTCTCTCGCCTCTCTGCTGCGGTGTTACGGGAGCGCAGGAAGAAAACGACCCATCTCGATGGAAGTTCACTAGCTAATGCCTAATCTGAGGGAGCTCGCAAGCCCCCTCTCCTTTTAAAGAGAAATCCGCTACATGTCTAACCTCGATAGAGGCTTAACGTCGAATGCCCCATTTTTCCCCCAAAAAAGAACAGATCAACTCAGCAACGTTGCCAACAGGCATTTTCAATATTATTCACTGCCCAATGACAATTCACTTAATCAAAAAAAACTCCACCTCGCCGTGATTCCCCAAAGAGAGGATAGGCTACCGCGCCTTAAGGAGGGGCATGTCTCACCCCTATGCAATGAAGAAAAATAAAAAAAGTTCCCGCCGGACGCCCTGTTTGTGACAGGAAAAACATCTGGGAATTCTCCGTCAACCCCAAAAAATTCCAGTTTTAACTTTTTTGACCTCGACACGGCTTAAGTCAAATCCTTGTGTCACAAAATCGCGAATTTATGTAATCACAGATACCATAAAATCTAAAGTTACCTCACTCCCCTCCTGAACCCGGCCATTTCACGAGCAATTATAGCATTTTTCAGCATCCCCAAACACGCATACTCCATGCGAAAGAGACGGAAGAGAGAGAATGACCTCCCACGAAATACTCCAACTGCTTGATTTTCCCCGAAAACTAGAAATCTCTGCGAGTCTTCTTTCGACAACACCTGCTTGGTGATAACGACTCTCTCTTTCTCTACTGAAGCGAAGGAAAAAAATAAAGTCAGTCTAAAAAAATATCTTGCTCTGAATGTCAAATCCAAAGAAAAATTCTTAAGTGCAATTACATAAAAAAAAACTTAAAGAAATATAAAAGCTTTGAATAAAATTAAACAGTTCCTATAAAATTTAAAAATATAGAAAAATATAGTTTTTCTTTTGTAGAATTGAAAAGTTTAAAAGTAAAATAAATTTAAAAGTATAGATTTTGTAAATAAAAAAAAAAATAGTTTTTGTAGAATTGAAAAGTTTAAAAGTAAATTAAATTTAAAAGTAATTAAATTTAAAAGTATAGATTTTGTAAAATTTCACCTTAACAGTGTTGTCAACTGCAAAATCCTTTAATTACACTTTCCACCACCAGGGGGCACAGCGTGTTCTATACGAACAACACCAACGGTCAGGAAATATCAAGATCTTTAAAATAAGTTGTAACATGATAGGGTCTAATGCAAAATTACCTAGTTCCATTTTTAACCACCAGGGGGCGCACTATATTGTATACAAACATCCCCAATCAACATGAAATTTCAAGACCTTTATCAACAATCGACTTGAATTTCCAAGACCTTTCAAATAAGGTGTCACGCGGTGGTGTCAACTGCAAATCATTTAGTTGCACTTTCCACCGCCAGGGGGTGCAGCGTGTTCTGTACAAATTCACCAACGTTCAGGAAATACCAATACCTTTAAAATAAGGTGTAACATGATAGGCTCAACAACAAAATCACCTAGTTCCATTTTTCCCCACCAGGGGGCGCACTATATTGTATACAAACACCCCCAATCGACATGAAATTTCAATACCTTTAAAATGAGGGGCTACATGTGTGGGTCTGGAACGGGTTTTCCTCTCAAACTAATTTCCCCCTTTCCCCCCACCTCTAAATCTATTTTTCCCCCTTTTCCCACCTTCAAAATCGAAAATTCCAAATTCGCAGAAAGTGATTTTTTAGTATTTGACTCTAGTCCCTATATGTACAATTTCTTCACTGTAAAGTAATTTGGAGCTGAGTTAAGCTCGTAAACGTGTTTTTAACCCTGCCCCCCCCAGGGGGGGGGGAACCGTTCGACTTTTTTTATTTTTATCTTTTCATAACATATCTACAGACCGAAACCTTTTTTAGACACCTCAACCAAGTTTTTACACCTAGTTAGAGGTTTGAGTGAAGGAAAATCTTGAAAAAATTGAATGTAAAGTTCATTCTGCACGCATAACTCTCCTCAAACTCAACGAATTTAAGCAGTTAATAGCTCAAAAGAAAGAGCTTGATCCACTGAGTGTTCTTAGACTTGTATCAACAGCCTACGTTAATTAGAACTCTAGTTATAGAGGTTTGAGTGAAGGAAAATCTTGAAAAATTCTTGAAAATATTGAATGTAAAGTTGATTCTGCACGCATAACTTTCCTCAAACTCGACGAATTTAAGCAGTTAATAGCTCAAAAGAAAGAACGTGATCCACTGAGTGTTCTGAGAGTGAAACGATCAAGATCCATTCATTAGAAGAGGAGCTATGAGCATTCGAATTGCTTGAGTCAATGTGTCCCATAAGAAATGTACAGGGAAGAATCGAGTTTGAGTATAACTTGAGTAAGGTGGAAGTTGAGTAAATTTCAATGATTGATGACATATCTGTGTCTAAATACCTTTCATTAAAAAAAAAATGAAGGAAATCGGCCGGATAGAACAGCTAGACGGACTGACTTTAGTTTTCATAAATTTTTTTAATATATAAGATTACAAATGTAATTACTAATACACTAAGTTAAAAATTTAAAACTATAAAAAAATAGATTCACAATAACTTTTAACTATTTATGTGGGATGCGTATTTCAAGTGTATGAAATTGAGTTTCAAGTTTAGCGTTTCTAGTTTATTGCTTGCTGTTTATCACACACACACACACAAAAAAAAAAAACTAGTTGGCATAGGGGGACTCCGCGCAGTTCCCCATCACGTATTTGTTTCCATACATTTTAATTATAGTTAAAAACTATCAAAGTGAAATTGACATATCGCATCTCGGCAAGAAAAAGGACACAGCTTTAAAAGTGCAATATTTGAGAAGAATCAACTTATAAATGGTATAAAGAAAACACTTGGCTATAATAAAATTAACATGAATGCCTCTCAGGTGTATGAGTTGAGAGTTATAGATGTGACATTTTCCGCGCTCATTGGGGGCATATGCATTTTTCAAAACATAAACCCAAATTTGCCATTTTAGGTTGATTTCTTTGGAAATCGAAATATTCTAATCACTTCATTTCTCTCTCTCTCTCTCTCTCTCTCTCTCTCTCTCTCTGTATATATATATATCCAAATCGAACCAAATTTGCACAGCGAATTTATCTTATAAATATCTTGGATAAGTTCGTTAACCAAGTTGCTTCACAATTTTGTTTTCAAGTGGTGATGTATGCATAGACCATATAAGGGTCTCAACCAAGTTTATAAATGAGTTTTATCTGACATGATATTTCAAATCGCTTTTTCTCACCAAAAATATCCCTAACTCCAAACTTTCATCAAAATCGCTATGTCTAATTTCGTGTAAACCATCTTTCTGCCATACGTTGCAATTGACCTTTAAAAGTTTAACAGCGAACGCGAAAGTTTCTGAGGATGAAAATATTTCCAATTATTTATGTACTTCTAAATTTTCATCCAAAATCTCTATATCGATTTCCGAGTAAACCCAATTTTGGCTATATGTTGAAATTGACCGATAAAGGGTTGACTGAGAACGGGAATTTTTCTGAAGATGAGGGTAAAGCCAATCGTTTTAACACCTCCCCGAAAACACTTAATCCCGAACTTTCAACAAAATCGCTATATCCATTTCCGAGTAAACCCGATTTCTGTCGTGTTTTGCAATTGACCGATAAAAGGTTAACTATGAACGCGAATTTTTCTGACGATGAGGACAATTCCAATCGTTTAAGCACCCCCAAAATCACTTAATTCCAAACTTTCATCAAAATCGCCTTCTCCATTTCCGTATAAACCCAATTTCTGCCATTTGCTGCCATTGGCCAATAAAGGGTTAACAGCGAACGGAATTTTTTCTGGAGATGAGGGTTAATCCAAGCACCCCGAAAAACGCTTAACTACAAACTTTTTTGAAAATCGCTATATCCATTTCCGAGTAAACCCAATTTCTGCTCTATGATACAATGATCCGATAAAGGGTTAACAGCGAACACGAATTTTTCTGCCTTGCGAAATTTTCAAAGTCGCATGTTTATAGTTAATGATATTCATCCCGACATCAAAACAGATATTTAAGAGCTGTTCTTACATCTTTACTATAAAAATATTTTTTTTTCATGCACGTTTAAGTGAAAATTTTCCCTTTTCTCCCATGTTAAGAAAATCGTAAATTTCGAATAACTTCTGAAGTTTTTTAATTAGAATGTTGCAAATAAATAGGGTTCTTGCCAGTGTCATAAATAATATTTTAAAACTGGTCTGACCTCTCTGCGATCATTTGTTCGTGAGATATCGTTTAAACACACTAACAAACTAACGGACTAACAAACTAACAGACACCCTACAAATTTTGTCATTTTCGGATTCCTCACGCCTGAAAACGTGTAAAAAAGTGAAAAATCCGAGGTCGAAAATTTTCAGGATTACCTAAGTTCCCCATACCTATAGTATGATGGGGAACTAAAAATATCAGTTATCAGTTTAAGTTCACAGTCTATTCAAAGGGTGTGAGCAATCAAAATAGATGAATCACACATCTGATTATTCTCGGAGAGGGAGCCTGCTTTTCACAGCTTCTATTCTAAATAATAATAATGGCATTTGATGTTTTTTGTTAATTGTTTCAGTGGAATATGAAAATGGATGTTTCTTTTACTATAATAGTTTAGGTAAGTGTATATTCATTATGGGTATATATAGCAAGGATTTTTCTGTTTAATAAGGTAATTTTTCTTTTTTTTTTCTTTTTGAAAGATGTTCTCAAGTCGACCCGATTCGTTAAAAACTGAACCCGAACCCGACCCGCAGTAAAAAAAATCCAGTCAACCCGACCAGCAGAAAAAATAAATCAATCAACCCGACCCACAAGAGAAAAAAATGTAGTCGACCCGACCCGATGCAGGACTCTATCTAGGTACCTAAATCTAGAACGATTATCCTCCGTGTAGGTAATTCTAGCCCGTTTTCCCGCAAGTATTGGAAAAAACATGGATGACTCTAAACGGCTAGACCGATGAGCATAACCTAGGCTTGAACCCATTACCTCTTGTCTACCAACTTGGATGTGGTGTGGTATACGGATTAAGACCGATTGTTTGTTTTAGGGACCTAAATCGTGGACGATTGCCCTTCGTGCTTGTAATTCTTGCCTGTTTTCAGGCAAGTACTGGAAAAACTATGGAGACTACAAACGGCTAGACCGATGAGTAAATTTGGGTTTGAACTGAATCTATCACCTGCCATCAGGGCCTGATTATCCAAAAGGCTCAGGAAGCACAAGCTTCCCCTCTAAAATTTAAGAGGGGCCCCATAAGGATTAAAAACATGGTCTTGAATTTTTTGTTTCATATTTTCACACTGAGATTGAATTTTTTTCTGAGAAAGGTTACCTAAAACAAGACAAAACACTCACTATTTCGGGAAAAATCTATTATTTAACCTCAAAAATCTGAATGTTCTTAAATAAAAAGTTGTATGATTTTAATGTTCTGTGTAGAAACCACCCAGATGTATGAAAATAATAATAATAATAATAATAACAAACGCATACTATTTTTTGGTCTATAGCATTTTTATATTGCAATATGTAACAGGAAAACAAGATTTTCCGAAATGAAAGGGGGCCCCGAAATGATGCTGAGCTTCCCCTAGCTTCAGAGCTTAATCGGGCCCTGCGTGCCATCTACCAACTTGGAGAGCAGAAAATTTACGCTTTTCTTTTTCTTTTTTCTGTTAATTCAGGAGCATATATCACTCTCCTTTTAGGTATCGTTATCAAATATTTCACCTGCCGCTGTGAGATTTTTAAATTCTCATAATCCTTGCAACACGACGTCATTAAAATTTTGCAGTCATGATACCGGAATTACACTATCAACTATCAGCAATCAATTTCCATCTTGCTAGGAAAATTCCAGAGCAATTTTTACTTCAAAATACAAAGTATAAGGAAGTATAGTAATCCTGATTTGCGAAATGGATTTTGCATTTCACATTTCTCGAAAACGAATGATCGCTGAATGTTGCTAATTTATACGTGTGACTGTCATGATGTCTAGTTGTACACCTGCAAGTGTAGTCTTAACACGAGCTCTCGTTTTAGAGATATAAGGGACTTTACACGATTTTTCGTGACGTCTGTATGTATGTGTGTCTGTGTGTGTGTGAGTGTCGCATAACTCAAAAACGGTTGGACGTAGAAAGTTGCGAATTGGTACATAGGTTTGTTATAACATCTAGTTGTGCACCTCCCTTTTTGGACTTTGTATGATTTTGCGTTTTGGAAATATTTAGGAAAACTAGGTTCATAATGGCCAAAATGTATCACAAAACGGTAATAACTCAAAAACGGTTTGGACAAATTTTGCAATTTAACTGATTTCCCGACTAGCTAGACATTTGAAACTTTCAGAAAACTTCAGAACACGTTGACAATGCATTTTTAAAAATATTTTTAGCCAACTGTTTCTAATACCTGCTGCCTTCAGCAGCGTTTATGTGATTCAATAGAAAATTTATTTAACTAACTTCTCGACTAGCTAGACATTTGAAACTTTCAGACTAGATAAGAACACGGTGAAAATGCATTTTTTTTTAATACTTTTAGCCAACTGTTTAGGGTCCCTGCTGTCTTCGGCAGCGTTACCAGTACCAATCTTGCAATCAATTTTTAACTAACTTCACGATTAGCTAGACATTTAAAACTTCTGGAAAAACTCAGAACACGGTGAATATGCATTTTTTAAATATTTTTAGCCAATTGTTTCAGGTGACTGCTGCCTTCGACAGCGTTTATATGGTTCAACAGAAAATTTATTTAACTAACTTCCCGACTAGCTAGACATTTGAAACTTTCAGCATAGTTCAGAACACGGTGAAAATGCATTTTTTTAATACTTTTAGCTAATTTTTTCGGGTACCTGCTGCCTTCGTCAGCGTTACCAGTACAAATCTTGCATCGGTTTTTAACTAACTTTCAGAAAAGCTCAGAACACGGTGATAATTCATTTTTTTAATATTTTTAGCCAACTGTTTCGGGTCCAGTGACAATGTTTTTTAACATTATGTATATTTCTAAAAATGTATAAGGAAGTCATGTGGTGCCCACATCAGATTTTTTTTTTTTTTTAAACAGCTGTTTTGAACATGTGATTATGTTTCGTGATAAATAAGATTCTAAAAAAATGTTTTTAAGTTAAGTAAAATCTCATATGAATCATTATCATATTTTATGCATCATTCATATTTTGTCTATCATATTTATATTTTATGGATCATTTTACAGAAACTTTGTGTAAATCAGAAAGTCCTTTTTAAAACTCGGTGGCATCGGTGATCTCTGCTCAGATTTTCATCATATTTGTTCTCCTAAATTTTTACTGTGTGTCATTCATTCTATATGCATGATATGACAAGTGAACTCGAGTGATGCAAAATGCGATTGGAGACTGAAATGCCTCACCCACAAAGCTATCATTTCTCCGACTTGATACATTTGCCTTATCATAATTTTCTGGTTAATATTATTAGAATATTCGAATTTTACTTTCCATGCACTTCCATATTCTTTTCAATGCAATAATCCGTATAATGTAGGTTTACGTGAAATATTTGTTATTACTTCCTTCTACATTCAATAGAAGAAAGTATTGGATTCGTAAAAATTTTCGACCTCGGGTTTTTGATGGATTTACACGTTTTGAGAGCTGCAGAACACGATTTGACCATTTTTAGAAAATGTCTGTCTGTCTGTCAATCTGTCTGTGTGTGTGTGACAAAATTTTGTGGCCACTGTATCTCAGGAACTATTGCAGAGAATTTCATACAAATTGGTATGTAGTTGCACCTTGACATAAATTAGTGCCTATCAACTTTTGTTAAAAATTGTCTTACAGGTTGCGTTGCCATCCCGCTTTTTCTAAATTTTTAACATGGTGATATAGGACAAAATTTTGTATAAATGTGCATAAAGAGAATTATTTTTTAATAATCATTATGAAATTTACAAGAATTATTTATAATAGAGATAGTCAACTGGAAATTTTTTTTTTTTGTATGTGTAGGAGCCTCGCCATGCACATACAAAATCATCTTCGCCATCTCGAAGTCCCCCCCTCGAGGGGAGTAAATTTTCAAGATGGGTATCTTTCGAAAGGTCTCGTCAATGTATTTAAAACGAATAGTTGAACTATAAATCTATGATAATTTAAAACAATGTCATCGATTTTTTTCACTTTCAATGAAAAAAAATCGTTTTTTTTTTTTTTTTTTTTTTTTTTTTTTTAATCGAAATTTAACCAAACTTGGTATTTAGTTGGTCCCTGACATAAACTGGTGCTGATTAGATTTGAGGATCAATCGCTCAGCAGGTGGCGCTGTGATCGTATTTTTTCTAAATTTTTAACATGGCAGTATAGGACAAAATTCCGTATAAATGTACATAATGAGAGTTATTCTTAACTTGTGATTGTAAAATTAATATGAATTATTGATAATAGTAGTAGTTAACTAGGGGAAAAATTCTGTTCATTTGGGAGCATAGCTTCATCCCCTGGGGGGAGGGGGGCGGGTAAATTTTCAAGATGGGTATCTTTCGAAAGATCTCGTCAATACCTTTATAACGAATGGTTGAACTATAAATATGTGATAATTTAAAACAAAGTTATCGATTTTTTTTACCTTTAACAAAAATGAACTTGCAAAAAAATCGTAATTTTTTTTAATTGTTATTGAGTGAATTTGTATAGGAAAATATAGAAGAAAATCTTGTGGTGGCCACAACATACTAGTTTTCACTGTGTTTCATTTTGAATAATTTAAAAGGCTTCTAAAGTAGAATGTTCATAATCAGTAACCTTTAGCCCAGTAACATAAATGATATTTTAACTGATTCGACAATTTAAAGATAAAAATAATGCTCTTAATGCACATTTATACGAAATTTTGCCCTATTCTGTTATCTTAAGAAGAATCTTAAATTTTGAATAACTTCCAAAATTTTCAAACTAGAATAGACCTATCATAGAATAGATTAATCATAGACCTATTATAAGAGTGGACGGAGCATTCCATTATTAAGGGAAGATAAGAAAAGGTGCAAAGACGAAACCATGTGAATGTTAAAAAGGTTACCTTTTTGGCATTTATCGCGTTATTGGCAAATTTTCGTTTTGAATATAAATATATATATTATTATTATTATTAAAAGATACAACAAGCAAAACTTGTGTAAAATATTACAGCTGCTGAAATTTATTTTTACCTTGTTATTAACATCTAACCACGGATTAACATTTAACAAAGTTCAAAAGTTTTTATAACTTTGGTTTGTCTATACTCGTTTTAATTCTCATAAATAATTATGGACATTTTTGAAATAATATAACATATAATATAATATAGTTAAACTAATTCAATTTAGAGAAATAAATATAGCAATTATAAGCATTTTATAAAAATAATTAATTAAAAGAACGAAATATTAAAATATTAAAAAGAATCTTACCTGTGAAATAAAATCCTTATTTTATATAACTTCTAGGGTTTTTAAAGTACTACATCTAATCACTATTTCTTGCTGTAAAATTCTTTTTAAATTCGAAACAATCTAACTTTTAAAGTGAAATAAAAATTTTAAAAAGAACTTTCAAAGAAAAAGGGAAAATATCGTCTGCTTAATAAAAAGCAGAGTTTAGAGCATGGCGAGTAAATTTCAATATTGGCCAGGCTTCCTGTAGGTAGATCAACATTCACATGACCTTTTTATGAGTTATCTTTGCTACTAAAAAAGGTTGCCATTGTCCCATCCACTCTTATAATAGGTCTATGTTAATAATGGAATGCTCCGTCCACTATAATAGGTCTATTGGTTGACACTCGGCCATTCGACTGCGAGGCACCCGACGAGCCTGATCTGAAAATATATACAGCAGAAAAAAAAAAAAAAAAAAACCAGAGGGCTAAAGAAGGATAAACAGAGATAAAAAAAAAATAGAAATAATCTCTGGACGTTAAAATAAACAATATATATATAGTAGAAAAAATCTAACAAAACAGATAAAAAAAAATATTTAGTCAGCAAAAAAACTTTTTTTTTTTTTTTTTTTTTTTTTTTTTTTTTTGTAAGTAAAACCAACAGAGAAAATATAAAATGAAATCGGAAAAGAAATAGAAACTAATGAATGTCTCCAGTGATTTATAACAATTATTTCTTAGTTTTTCTGTGATGCTGAAGGATCTCAGGTGGTCTGCACAAATGAAATTCTGAGCCGTCGTCACAGTGGCGGATCCAGGACTTGACTTTTGGGGGGGGCTAAGATATTTCAAAGTGTTATTCTAGACCACTAAAAAATTTACAATTGCAATATTCAATTGTGAATGTCAGTGTTTTGGGGGGGGGCTTCAGCCCCCTAGCCCCCCCCCCCTTAAATCCGCCACTGCGTCGTCATCGGGAACTTCAGGATAACCTGAATCATGACTCTTGATATGAAACTGGTAATCTGGAGTAGACTTACAATTGTTGAGGGCAGCAGGAAAGAGAAACTTTGCATAAACAGCAGACTTGTGGCAATCAGAGTTGTTATCGGGGACATTAGAAAAAGAAATCGGGAGTAACTTCATCAGGATTTACACTAAGAGAGTCACATAACTTAGAAAAAACAGGACACTCACATTGTAGATCGCCAATCGTTGATTTAGTTTTATTTACACAGGTACTAGAGGAATTGGATATGTGATGTACTTTATGGCTGTGGAGGTCTTTTTTAGGTGGATTTTTTTTTTTTTTTTTTTGTCTCGGAAGGCATTAATCTGAAGCTTTAGATCTCTATTTTTATCAGACACAGATTTCAAAGTACGTTTCAGCTTGGAAACTTTAGTTGTCAAACTTTTGTTTGTTTGTTGGTGCTCATCTAAATTTTTCTGAAGCGCGAGATTATTTTTTTGAATTAACGACTTATTTTTTATCTTTAAGGGTATTTTCTGCCTCAGTGGTTTCAACAGATTTAACGTGCAAGTTTTTCTCTAAATCATCAGTTTTAGAGCGTAAGACAATATTTTCAACTAAATACCTGAAGAGATGTTTTTGAAGATCTATGACACAATTTGGACTCAAAATTGCAGAAATCGTATTACTATCAACTTGATTTGTAACAGAAATCGGAACATTTTTAACAGGCTTTGAAAAAGATGAATCAGTAGAATTCACGGGACAGTCGATGATCGGGGTATTTTCAGACAGATTTTTCTCCATAAAAGCATTAATGGCCCTCTTCACTTACCGTCGCCGGAAGCCCGAGCCAATGTTATTCTATGGGGAAATTTTCTTTACAATTACAAAATGAAAAAAATTCACATATTGAAAATTCGTATTTTGCAGCTTCAAAATGAAATATAAAAAAATAAAAAAATATTTTTTTAAAAAAAGGTCCGTCCATTTAACAGCTGGGAATTTTCAGAATGTGAAAACAGAATTTAAAAATATGTATTAGTTAATAAGTTATTTGTAAAGAAAAATTTCCCATAGAATAACATTAGCTTCGTCTTCCGGCGGCGGTGAGTGAAGAGGGCCCTTAAACTCAGAATTCTGAACTATACCAGACAAGGAAATATCAGGAAATACTTGTATCGTTACAAAACCAGAAATGCAGAAAAAATGAAGCACGTGCAGTGAAAGAAAAAAAAGAAAAAAAAAATATATAATAATAACAATGCATTTAAATCCAAATGCGAACTCGGAAGAAAAAAAATTTATTCTGCGGTCTGGGGAACATTTCCATATGCGAGAGGCGAGCCCCCATTATTTGTAAAAGAAAAACTTTATCTTAGGACATAGAACATTTATTGGTTCTAGGGGCGTATTTACATAAGGGGAGATTTAAAAGGTTCAGATTAACTCAGAATTCTTCATAACTAAACTAGATTAGCTTTCACTAATTAAATAAGAATAAAATATGTATCAGCTAGATGATCAGATGCGTCTAAACGCATGACTCGGGGTACTAGCCAGTGATGCCAGATGGTCGAAAATTATTTCCCCAAACAGGTCTTCCAATCTCCCCAAATCAGGGGTTTTTTCCGAAAAAATCCCCAACTTGATTTCTACTAAAAAGGGGAAATAAAAAAATTTTCAGAAAAAAAAAAAAAAAAATCAAGCAGATTTTTCTATGATTTAAGCTCAGATTTTCCCCCAAATCAAGGCAATTTTTGAAAAAAATCCCCAAATAACAATAAAGCTGTTGAAAGTCTCTAGTCGTAGGGATAAATCATTACGTTATGCCAACATTGACAGAAAGTTGAACTTTCCAGATTTGTCCCCAAAAAAGTCCCCACAAACATTTGGTACCCAAAATTGCCTCCAGAAGCCTCAAAAATCCCCAAAATGGGGACAAAATCCCCAATCTGGCTACTAACGCTTCAATCCCAAGCTCGATCCCTATGAAGTGGATCACTCTATTTAATTTGTAGGTAAGACCGTAGAAGAAGGAGGAATACGATCTCCGTACGATGTATTCCGATTTCGGAATTCTCTCTCTCTCTTCTTTTATGAGCTGAATGCACTGAACTGGTTGTAGGAGGAATTCAGTTTCAGTAGAATTACGATATATTTTAGTTTTTTTTTCTCTCTCTCTCTCTTAATAGATGCACAAGAATAGTTTCTTTAAGTTACTCCCAAAAACTCTGAGGATTTCAGAATTATTCAAAAATACCTCTCAGATAATAATCTTAAATTCACTACGTTAAATCCCGTTGATAAACGACCTAAGAAAATATGCCACAAAGGAATACCATGCTATACTGACCAACAAACACTAATAAATAGCTTCGCTGAATATGGCTTCACTGCCACTCGTGCAACTATGCTCAAAAACCAAAATAGACATACTGGATAGCCTATGCCATTATACATGGTTACTATTCTTCCACAAAAAGAGTTCGGAAAAAATTTACGAAATTACTATCATTGCCTGTATCTCAGTTTCTATTGAGCGGCTCAGATCGGATCCCGTTAAGCAATGTAGATGCTGCCAGCTTTTTGGACATTCAGGTGATACCTGCGGACTTACTCCTAAATGTGTTAAATTTGCCGACGAGCACTTAACATCCGATTGCCCTAAAAAAAGGGAAATTTACCCCTAAATGCGCTAATTGTGGCGATAACCATCCTGCGTCATCCCGAGGGTGTCCCGAGTACCCCCTTAATTTAAACAAAAAAAAACTAATAATGAAAAATACAACAGCCAAACTGAATTGTACGTAGAAAGTCAACAATTTGCTGAAATCCTCCCCGAATTTAATTACACGCGTAAAAAAGTTCTCTCTAAAAATCCTAACTTAATCCCGCCTCCTACGAGCGATAATAATAAAACTGAAACTCCAACGAAAAGACTAATAATGAAATCGTTAATTACGCTGAACAATTATCTACCCTACCAAATTCTGATAATTCAAGCAATACTGACCATTCTGCTATTCCTGTAGCAAGCGAATTAGGAGAAATCTTTAATACTTTCAAAGACCTCAAGGAAATTTTTCAAATTGCTAAATTTGTAAACTTTGTAAAAAATAGCCCAAAAAATTAAGAATCTTAATAACCCTCTCGACAAAATTTGTGTTATCATCAGCGAATTTGAAGAATTCTCTGATGAAATCCCATCCCTTTCTTCTAATTAAGTTTTATCTTAGTTGTTTTTTCAATTTATTTATCTCTTATCAATTTTTTATACTTTTTGTTAACAGATGGCGACACCAAAAATTGAAGAAATCTTACTGATTATTTTGCTTTTTCGCTGTAATTTAATACCTTCTCTTTATTTTATCTTCAGACTTTGAAATTTATATTTTTTGATTATCATCTATCTTAAAAAATTCTCTTTTTAATTCATTAGACTTGTGTGTGGTCGCTGATAAGCGCCTTTTTTTGTGACTTGGACAGATTATCTTGCTTATCTAACCGACTTTTCCATGGCTTTTTTTTTTTTTTTTTTTCTTGGATCTGTAAACTATTTTTTTATTATATATCTTATTTAGACCTTTCACTGTCTTTCTTTATTTGCAGTCTAACTGCATACTAACACTTTATTTTCTGGGATCTAATTTAAGACAATATATTTAAGACCGAAAGTAAAGAAAATGTTTTCTAGGAATTCCATAATGTGAATAACAGTTCCAGCTCCAGTCCAGTTCTTTCTTAATTTTTTTTCCTTTTCTTAATATAAGTATGAGAATTTGAATTCAGATAAAAATTAACAGATCTTATAGAGACTTGGTAAAATTTAACAGCTATATTTATGAATATTTTAGATAAGTATAAGATAGATTCAGGGCCGTAACAGTAACAATTAATGATTGGAAGCACATTTCAGAACGTATAACAAGTCATGAAGGGTCTAAAAACCATGCTTGTTCTTGTGTTACTTATGAACAATGGCAAAGACATGGGATTATCGACGAAAGACTTAATAAAAGAATGGAGAATGAAAAAAGTTACTGGTGCAAAGTTATTGAGAGAATCCTCAATGTGACTCTAACCCTCGCAACATGCAATTTAGCCTTTCGTGGGACTAGTGACAGTGAGAAACTAGAACACAGTAACAAGGGAAATTTCTTATCAATCATTCAGCTGTTATCAAAATATGATCCAGTGCTTTATGAACTGCTCCAAAGGCCACATGGTGCAATCAAATACTTAAGTCCAAAAATCCAAAATGAGCTTATGAATTCCCTAGCATCTGAAGTTAAACACAACATCATTCGAGAACTTCAAAATGCCCCATTTTTAGTTCCTCATCATACTATAGGTATGGGGAACTTAGGTAATCGTGAAAAGTTTCGACCTCGATTTTTTGACTTTTCTACACGTTTTCAGGTGTGAGGAATCCGAAAATGACAAAACTTCTATGGTGTCTGTCTGTAGGGTGTCTGTTAGTATGTTAGCCTGTTAGTGTGTTAGTCCGTTAGTTTGTTAGTCTGTGTAGTGTACACGATATCTCAAGAACAAATTGTCGCGCAGAGAGATCAGATCAGTTTTAAAATATTACTTTCGACACTGGCAAGAACCCTATTCATTTGCAACATTCGAATTTAAAAACTTCGTAAGTTATTAGAAATTTACGATTTTCTTAACATGGGAGAATAGGACAAAAATTCACTTAAAATTGCATTAAATGAAAAATTTTTACTGTAAAAATGTCAGACCAGTTTTAAAATATCCGTTTTGATGCCGGAATGAACATCAGTAACTATAAATATGCTACTTTGAAAATTTCGCAAATTATTGGAAATTTACGAATTTCTTAACATGGCAGTACAGGGCAAAATTTCACATAAACGTCAATTTTGAGAGATATTTTCATCGTAAAGATGTCAGAATTCTTTTGAAATATTATTTAGGACACTGGCAAGAGTATTAATGACTACGAGTTTTCCAATATAAAGATTTCGTAAGTTATTGGAAATTTACGAATTTCTTAACATGTCAGAATAGAGAAAATTTCACATAAACGTCAATCTTGAGGGATATTTTCATCGTAAAGATGTCAGACCACTTTCGAAATACCTATTATTTAGGATACTGGCATGAATATCAAAGACTATGATTTTTTCAATTTAAAAAATTCGTAAGTTATTTGGAATTTACGATTTACTTAACATGTCAGAATAAGGCAAAATTGAGCATAAACTTCCATTTTGAGGATCCTAAATACGTTAGACAACTTCAAAATTAGGTTTATGATATTTGTTCGAACATGATTGAATACAAATATTCTACTAGGAAAATTTCGTAAATTATTCGTAATTTACGATTTTATCAACATAGCGAAATTGTAAATTTTTCATATAAATATGAATTTTGAGGATTATTGCACTGGAAACAGTAACATGAAAACTAAACAACGGAATTGACCCCGATAAAATAAATTAATAGATTAGAATAAGATAAATATATCGAAGTGAACGGTGGATAGCCTATTTGGCGGGGATTTCATTCTGTCACTGTATCAAGCTTTGGTCAAATTCATTTTTTTTAACCTGATTATAATATGTCTCGCACTAGAAATTTCTGAGGACATAAATATAATGGGGAACTGAGCAGAGTCCACCTATACCAACTAGTTTCACTAATTTTGGATCCAACACAAGATGTCTCTAAAGTTGACCAATTGAGTGAAGTTTACAGGTATGTGAAAATAGTGAAAGATGAAATCGAGAAACCTGTTGAAATAAAAATTTGTGAAGTTTTTACCTGTTTTAGAAAAATAGAAGATCAATCATCAAAGGGCATTGAGGAAGAAATTATGAAATCATTGAAGGAGAAAGGTTTAGATCTAACAAAATGTCGTGGGCAAGGATATGATGGTGCAGCCAGTGGCGGATCCAGAACTTGACTTTGGGGGGGGGGGGGGGGTTAAGATTTTTCAAAGTGTTATTCTAGACCAATAAAAAATTTACAATTGCAGTATTCAATTGTGAATGTCAGTGTTTTTTTTTTGGGGGGGGGGGGGGAGGGGGGGGGCTTCAGCCCCCTAGCCCCCACCCCCACCCCTTAAATCCGCCACTGGATGCAGCCGCAATGAGTGGAACATACAATGGTGTGGAACGACGCATAATAGAAAAAGCCCCACATGCTTATCTCGTACATTGTGCGGCTCATAATTTAAATCTAGTTTTAAACGATAGTATTGAAGGAAACATACACATTTGTCAGTTTTTCGAAACTGTCCAAACTGTATATTGCTGTTTTGGTCAGAGTATTGTTCGTTGGAAAGAACTGAAAACAATGTACCAGAGTGGGAACTGTAACACAAAAATTACTCTAAAAGCTCTAAACCGAACACGTTAGGCAGGAAGATATGATGCAGTTTATTCCTTAAAGCATAGATTTGGTGATGTCATGAAATGTCTCAACCGTATAATTCCCACAAGTCAAAAAAGCAAAGAAAGAAACGAAGCCATACAACTAAAGAAAAAACTAGAAGTATTTGATTTTGTGCTACTTTTAGTCATACAATGTAAAATTTCGGGCTTGTTAAATATTATTTCAAAATCTTTGCAATCTGAAACTCTAGATTTATATGCAGCGTATGGTTTATTGGAGAATGCCTTACTGGGAATAAATGAATTGAGAAAAAGATTTGAAGAATTGGTGTCTGTAGCATCAGAGATCTTTAAACCTTGGGTCAGTGGCGGCTCATACAAATTTTCGCAGGTGGGGCCCGATCCATTGTATGATGCATAATTTAACTTTAATACTATTCATTATTCAAACATGAAAACAAACATTAATAAAATGGGATGTAAAACGAAATTTCGGATTTATTTTATTATTATTATTATTATTATTATTTATTTATTTATTCATTTTTTTTTTTTTTTTTTTTTTTTTTCATGGAGAATCTTAAATTCAACACTATGGAAAACATTGCATAAAATTACCACAAAAATTAAAGTTTTATAAATACAATTGAAAACTTCTGCAATGTTCTGATCAATGGAATACCACAATTTAAATATCTGGAAGCTAGTAGACGAAAATTGCCAAGTTCTATACCAGATCGCTTTCGTCAACATATACTTTTGGAGTTTACTATGGTTTTCTCCAAAACTCAAATAAAAAGGGCTATGTGGCGCTTAGAAAGACTTTCTACACAGAGTACACCACTCAGGTCTAGGACCCTCTTTTAGTCATCTGGCTTTAACCCTAACACTACACACCATTAAAATTTAAATTCAAATGTCTCAGAGTGTAATATTATTTAGCTTACGCTAATTATATCCCTAAATCTTTTCATTATAGAATTTCAAGTGTTACATTCATGTTTCTTATCTATTGGAATTTAGAAAGTCATGATTAATGAAATATGGATACATATTTAAAAAAAAAAAAAAAAAAAACATGTTTCTCACTTAATTTTAGATAATTGAAATTAACTTTCAATAAATAAAGAAATAAAACGGGCTACAATCTTAAAAAAAGGAAAAAATAAAAATAAAAATAAAAATAAAATAAAATAAAATAAAGAAAAAAGAAACATTGCGGATGTTTCTATTAAATCGCATTTAAAAGAAAAGTCCTTTAATAATAATAATAATAAATCACAATTTTATGCAGCTATTTAATCCATTTATCCATGTAAATCCATTAATTATTTATCTAAAAATTTTACAATTTATTTACATAAAAGTTTTAATACACTATTCTGAAGAGAAAAAAAAAAAAAAAAAAAAAAAAAAAAATCAAAGCAGCCTTTGGGGACTGCCGATAGAAGTGAAAGCTAAGTAACTTGTGAATTGTATCGTCGAGCTATTAGATTATTATTTTAGAAATATTTTTGGTTTGTAAAGTAGTGTTTATGATCTGTATTATATGATTCGGCACAATATTTGTAGCTACCCAAATTAAATGAACTAAGCCTTATATTAGGTAAAAATATTGATTACTTATGAAATTATTTTAATTAGTAGCTGAGATACAAAAGAAAACCGATTCAGGAGACCTCAAAACGTGTAAATCAGGTAAAATCTCGAATTCCATTACTTATGGTAGTCGGTTAATGGAAGGTGAGAAAAATTTGTGGTGTCTACTCTTGAAATAAGTTTCAAAATGACATATTACTTTTGAAACTATGCTAATTAGAAGCTGAGATACAAAAATGATATAAACACTATTATAAAACGACTTATGTCTGACTTTTTCGTGGTTTTCTCCGAAACTTGCGCAATTCCGGCTAAATACTGTTAAGAATCAATAGTATGAAATGTGAAAGGAGTATCAGAATTCGAAACTCTGCAAAATATAAAAGAATAAAGGCGTTCTGGGTTTTCCGTTGTTTTCTCCGAAACAACCGTTAGTTTTCTACGTTTTTGTACGTTTTGTACGTTTTAGTTTTCTACCCTTTCCGTCCCTTCTAATAATTTTACACTTGAAAATATTCGCAATCGATGCATCTTTCCTTAGAACCTAATAATACCAATTTCAAACGCTGTAACTCTTTTTTCCCCCCTTCGCCCCCCTCCCCTCAAGCCCTTCATAATAATTCTACACTTTAAAAAATATTCAGAATCGAATTATCGGGCGTTAAAACCAAATATTACGAAATTTCAACGGCATATCTCAATTTAAAATATATACTGCAAAATATAAAACAAAATTTAATCTAATTTTTTTGTTTATCCGGATATTTTCATGAAAATTGAACAGTAGCTTTATAATATTCTGTCTAAGCCGAATATTAATTCAAATATAACGTGAATGAGAATTTGAAAAAGTTTTAAAATTGCAATTTTTATCCCCACTGTAAAACACGTGACATCTTTAGAGCTGGACGATATCAGAAATTAAATATCGCGATATATCATCAAGTTAATATCGATATTGGTGATATATTGCGATATTTATTTCAAGAGAAGGAAAAAAGATATTTGCTTCTTTTTAAAGACATATGAACATCAATTTTACTGTATACAAGTGGGGAGTGTTTTCTATATGTATATTTATATTTTCTGGTATATTACTTCCAAATATTTTTTATTAAAAAGAAAAAAAAAAAAAAAAAGAAAGAAAGAAAATGCATAAATAACAACACAATGTTTTGTGTTTCTTTTAATTTATACCATTACTTTTAAGTATATTTCTGAATAGTTTGCCCTCCATTCTTTCTATTTTAAGATTTAATTATTTCAAAATCACATTTTAAGAGAGCTAATGGGTGATATGTGTTTTATTTACACAAAGTATATCATCAAGATACATAATTATAATAAAAATATAAGCTTAAGAAAAATGAAGTTGTACTTAGAATGTAGATGATTAATAAAATTTTGCGCAGAAGTCGTAACTTAACTATCTATCTATCTCTCTATATATATCAATGATTCATTTATATACGGAAATTTAAAAAATAAATATTAGTATGAGTTTTGCGCCTAATTCCCATCCCTGAGTATAAAGAAAGTTCATTTACTAATAGTCCTGTCAGTCATTGATAGCGATATGGTTGTAATTAAATCAATTTCAGTGAATAAGAAATGCACAGTAGAAATATTGTTTTAAACTTTCTTTAGAATTGCCACCAAATAAACTTTCTCGGTTGTAGAGTAATATTAATTTGAGACCCTATAACTCATAGGTATTCTAAAGGTCAATTACCTGCCATTTTTATTTTATTTTTTATCTACTTACCATATCATGATTTTTTTTTTTTTAAGATATATATATTGAATTCATATTTTGTAATGTTTTTATAACATTTGGAAATTGTATTATATTTATATACTAGTACCGCCCAGTGGTTGAAGATCAATCACTTTTTGCAAAGCAAAGAAAAACAACTGCCTTCTCATAAGCGGAATTAAATTGCAGCACAGCAGCGACCCCTGTTGGCCGATAGGCACGAGTCGTCCATGAAATAGAGCGTTCGAACTAAAAAAAAAAAAAAAAAAAAAAAAAAAAAAAAAGAAAGGAAAAGAAAAGAAAGAAAGGAAGGAAATCTTAAAAATGGTCAATTAGAGTTCAAGGAATCTCAAAACTTGTAACATCATCGAAAACTGGAAATCTAAATTTTTTCTGAATCTTATACTTTCTTCTTATATACGCAGAAGGTAAAATAATAGATCCACTTTTTTAAGAATAAGTAGTCAATTTCAGTTAATTGAAATGCAAGGAAATCTCAAAACGTGTAAATTCATCGAAAATCAGAAATCGAAATTTTCCCCGTGTCTTCTACTTTTATGCATGCAGAAGCCAGTAATAAATCCACATATTAAATAAAATTTAAGTAAAAAATCATTTTTTAAAGTAAGAAGCTTTTTATTGTGAAGCCCTAAAAAGCATAAAATAAAATGTATTCTGGCAAAGACATACTACAAAGAAATGAAAGTTTCAACACTAAGAAAATTTTAGAGAAAAATATAGGTACTTTCCTTTTGCAATAGATGAAAATTTTTTAATGTTCAAAATATTTTAAAAAAGCTTTCGAGACCAATATTCTTAGATATTAGTTTTTGTAAAATTATTCTTTAGGCCAGAAATCTCAAATGTCTCGAAAGCTTTTTTAAAATATTTTGAACATTAAAAAATTTTCATCTCTTGCAAAAGGAAAGTACCTATATTTTTCTCTAAAATTTTCTTAGTGTTGAAACTTTCATTTCTTTGTAGTATGTCTTTGCCAGAATACATTTTATTTTATGCTTTTTAGGGCTTCACAATAAAAAGCTTCTTACTTTAAAAAATGATTTTTTACTTAAATTTTATTTTGTGCTTTTTAGTTACAAAAAAGGAAAAAGCTTCTTAAGAAAACTAATTAAAATTTCTAAGGATATTTTGTAGACAACGGAATATTTTCGTTTATCAATTGACATTTTTTTCGATTATTTATCTGCAAAAAAAAGTACTATATCGTCTTTCGAGGACCGAATCCGGGACCATCGTGTTATCAGCATGACGCTCTAATCAAAAGTCTAAGAACTGTCAAGAAAAATCATAGAACAGTCTAGAAAAATTTAACAAATACTTATACAAAAGAAATATTGTTCTCGAATGCTTTTTAAAATGTTTGGAATATTTAATTTTTTTTCATGTTTTGCAAAAATGAAATATCTATATTTTTCTTTAAAATTTTCTTGTTGTTGAAACTTTTATGATTTTATAGCATGTCTCTGCAAGAGTAAATTTTAATTTTAGGCTTTTTAGGGCTCCACAATAATAAAAAACTTTCAGCGTTATTTTTATCTATTTATTTACTTACTTATATTTTTATTTATTTAAATATTTATTTTTATTTTTATTTTTACTGAAATTTTTATTTTGTGCGTTTAGTAACTCAAAAAGAAGTTTCTTTAAAAAACTATCAAAATACCTTAGGACACCGTGTACACAACGAATGACTTTCTTTTATCAATTTACATCGTTTCTATTAATTATCTGCAAAAAAGTAACATATCGGCTTGCGAGGATGGAACCCACGAGCATCGCGTTATCACCATGACGCTCTAGCCAAATGCGCTAACAAGCGACGAAAAAGGTTGTTTAAATTTACGTTGAAGTGGAGGCGCCTTCTTTTTCAGGATGACAGAAAGACACGATGATAAAAATCCAATTTCAAATATATATATATATGTATATTTAACTTTATATTTTGTACTTTTTAGTATCTAAAAAAAGACTTCCTTAAAAAAGCTCTTCAAAAATTCTTAGAATACTGTGTAGACAATGAAAATTTTTCTTTTATCGATTGGCACATTTTCTATTACACATTTCCTCTGCAAAATTTAGCACATCGATCCTTTGGGGATAGAACTCACGACCATCGTATTAGCAACTTGACGCTCTAACCAACTGAGCCAACGAGCGACTACAAAAACTGCTGACATTTACTTTAAAGTTGAGGTGTCTTATTTATTAGAGTGACATGAAGACGCGATAACGAAATACAATTTCAATTAAAAGCTTCTAAAAAAATATTTCTTTATTTCTTTATTTTTATTTAAATTTTTATCTTGTGCTTTTTAGTTACTAGATAAAAAGCTATTTAAAAAAAATAAATCTTCAAACATTATTAGGATACTGTGTACACAAAGAAATATTTTCTTTTATCAATTGACACTTTTTCTATTAATTATTTGCAAAAAATAACACCTCGGCCCGGCGAGGATCGAACACACGACTCTCGCATTATCAACATGACGCTGTAACCAGCTGATTCATTAAAAGATACAATGAGTTGATTACATTTTTTTTTTTTTTTTTTTTTAACATATATGTAATGGAAGTGTCTTGGTTTTTTTAACGTGACAAAAAGCCGATGACAAATCCAATTTCATAAAATAGTAATATAATATATATGTATAAAGCTTCTGAAGATATTTTTTTATGTATTTTTTACTTAAAACATTTTATTTTGTACTTTTTTAATATCTAAAATATTTTGTGTTTTCCAATATTTAAATTAAAAAAAGAAAAAATGCTTCTTAAAAAAACTCTTCAAAAAATTCTTAGTGTAAGCAACGAAAAATTTTCTTGTATCAATTGATACCTTTTCTACTAATTATCTGCAAAAATTAACAAGCTGGACCTTCCGGGGACCGAACTCACGACCACCGTGTTATTAACGGGACGCTCTTACCAACTGAGCCAAAGAGCGACAAACGTAACCGCTTGTATTTACTTTAAAATGAAGGCGCCTTGTTTACTAGCGTGACACGAAGACACGATGACCAAGTCAATTTCAATTAAAAACCTTCTAATAATAATAAGTAGTCAGTTTCAGTTAATTGAAAAGCAAGGAAATCTCAAAACGTGTAAATTCATCGGAAACTGGAAATCAAAATTTATCCAAATCTTATACTTTCTTCTTGTATATGCAGAAGATATAATAATAAATCAACTTTTTAAAAAATAAGTAATCAGTTTCACTTAATTGAAATGCAAGGAAATTCCAAAACGTGTAAATATATCAAAAAACGGAAATCGAAATTTATTTCGTATCTTCTTTCTTCTTATGTACGCAGAAACTAGTAATAAATCCACTTTTTGAAAATGAGTAGACAATTTCAGTTAATTGGATTATTCAAGGAAAATTGGTTAATTCAAGGAAATCTCAAAACGTGTAAATTCATCGAAAACCGGAAAAACGTTTATCCAAATCTTATATTTTCTTCTTATATATGCAGAAGATAGAATAATAAATCCAATTTTTAAAAAATATAATCAATTTCAGTTAATTCTTTGCTTAAAAAAGAAAAAGAACCCACTTGACGATATTTCGAACAATCCATGCAATTCCGAACAATATATAAACGAATCGATAGCAAGAACTAAACGCGTTTGCAGTGTTTTCACTTTTCACCTGCGAGCGATGAGCAGCTTCGATATTATTGGTGTGGGGATATTATCGAATGTGAGAAGCTGGGAAATAATATACTACTGCGATAACTTGATGAATGAGGAATGAAACATTTTATATGTTATCTGTCAAGGTCATACTTTTTAAGTAGTGGTTTCGATTTGAGAGTTCGCACAAATGAAGCAAAGGGACTGATCGCAGGAATAAGGAAGAGAAAGTGTGTTCGAATCGTTTGCGGTTGAGGTTATTTTTTCGAGTTTAGTCAGTGAGTAAATAGGAGGAAGAGAAAGTGTATTTGTATAAGATATTCGGCGGTCTGTTTGTTGGGTGTTCGCGGGGTGGTACGATGAGGCGGGGAAGCAGAATTTTAGATATGGTGGTTGGCGTTGGACGCTGTTTATCGGCATATGGTTCGATCGCGCTGCGCGCTCTAGGAAATATCGTTAGAGGAATATATCGGTAGAGCAAGAACTTAAATACTGTTATCGAGATATTAAAAAAATATCGATACTTGGGGATATTTTGATAAATAATCCAGCCCTAGACATCTTGATCAGTTACTATCATTTCCTTTTTCCAGATGGTCGTCTGGCATTTGAAATGATGTTGCCACAAAAAATTCATACTTTAGTTAATTTTAAAAAATCTAATTGTTGTACCGATAAGCCGCTTGCACACTTAAATTCAGAAAAAAATCCTCTTTCATTTGGTACCGAAATCGTAACGATCGGACAAATATTTCTAATTTATTTTCCACTTTTTCTAATTTTAACTCCGTTAAAATATCTTTTTTTATGCAATGGCGGTGAATTCTCAGTTATTGAGATCGCTTTCTGACTAGGCATGATTCTACATTTTAATTAATATCTCTACAACTAATTAAAATTTTTAAATTCTGTTTTGAGGAGGACCTCGGAAAGGCTCCAGAGCATCCGTATGTCAATTCTTGTACTTCTGCGTTCAATAGGGGCTGAACGTATAAAAGAACAGACTGACACAGACAGACAGACAAACAGGGGCCGCTTTACAATTTTGGCGGCCCTAAGCAATAGATTTTTGGCGGCCCTCTCTAATAGATATCACGCCAGGGCAGCTTATAGATTTCATGTGACCCCAAGTAAATTTTCTCACTGTGATTTCCCCCCCCACACACACACACACACCTCCCTTACAAAAGAAAAAGCTGTGAGGTCGAGACTATAGACCGTCACCAAAAGTTGGGACGGTTAAAGCACTTCGTCGCCAGTAACTCGGCGAAAGTTGAGGGCGAGTGAGTTTTATGTCGGCATGGTGCTGCAGTGAAATAATTAGGATCTCAGTGTTAGATGAATTAGAAGTGATTTTAAAAGGTTTTGAGTGAAATGAAATGAAAGGAAGTTGTTGAATGTAGTATAAAATGAAGGATAGTGAATTGCTAGGGGTAATGAATTGGTATCTGATTAGAGTGGGGATTGAAGAGTTATAGAGAATTGGAGTTGGTGGTGATACTGAGCAGCACCGGATTATGATGTGTGTGAAGTGATGGTAGAGAGGTGTAGTATTGTGGCGTAAATTAAGAAAAGAGTCTGTCGTGTATCAGGAATCCAGCCGACACTCTGAAGTGAGAATAGTTTGTAGTAGCAGAGAGCAGTCGCCAAAAAAAAAAAAAAAAAATCAACATTGATGAGATACTTTTATTTTATGTCTTGTTAAGGTTATTATCTGAGGTCATTTAAGTTATAACGAAGTAGTTCAACGCCCTCCTTGATATTGAATGCTAAATAAACTTTGTTATTTATTTGTTAACTTTGTCTCAAGCTCTTCTTACTTCTATCACATTACTAAGTAATTAAGCAATTAAGTTCATCTTTAAGATCTAAGATCTACAATCGAGAATATGGAGACCAATTATTCTCTACAAAGCTACTATATTAAGATTCAACTTATTCTAATATTTTAAGTTAATATAAATTTAAATAACATTTTAATTTTTTTTTTTTTTTTTTTTTTTTTTTTTTTTGTAAAAATTGAATTGGATCCAGCATATTTAGAAATAAGAAAAGATAAACAAGTTGAATCAAACCTTTAGCTTTTCATACCTGACTGTGCTAAACGTTCGATTGGGAAAATGCCTTAAAATTTCTGTATATAGTAATCTCCATTTTCTACATGACATCACACGTATTGATGTACAATGAAACTACTACAAATATAACAGTATTAATGTACATTAATACTGTTATATTTGTATATGTACAGCTTGCACCATAAACTGTTTGGCCGAAAATCTGAGTAAAAACTATTACAATTGAATGAAAAAGAACATTTTTGAAAAAAAGAAGAAAGGGGAATTTGAAATCCGTCATTCCTTCACCATTGCTTAGCTATCAAATTGCGGCATCGCATCCAAAAACGGAGTGAATCTATCAAGTTGCTACATTTTTACCACCGAAAATTTTCAGAGTGAATAATAATAATATTAAAATATTACTGTTATTATTATTTTTTTTAATTAGTTATTTTTATTATAATTTTAATCCTTCCATAATAAATGATAATTTTACATTTTACCAGATAACAAGAATTCGTTTCATTTTTTAAACAAGAACGAAAAATCGTTAGGTTCGCATGACTATTAATATTTTCCAACTGTATGCACTTGTTGCCTCGTTTAAGCTTTAATGCACTTTACCTACGCTATCACACAACGGAAATAAATACAGACAAACAAACTAACTGAATTCATAATCACTCCAACACGTTGTTGAAAAGTGTTAAAAATCCTTAACACAAGCGGAAATGAGGTTCTATCAATTTCCAATTGTAGCTCTTGAGCTATTATAATGTGTTTGAATATTTTGGTGTGATCCTGTAAATCCTAATGCTAAACATACCATATTATATAGTTTATTATTATTATTATTATTATTATTATATGAATAATAAATCTAAATTTTAATACGAGTTTCGGAGTATAAAGTTTTTTAAATGCGATTTATAAAAATACATCTCATAGAAAGCAACTAACTGTCATTCTTTTGGGTGTCCCTGTACACAAGCTAGTTACCTTATTTCTACCATTTTAAATAGAGGACATTAGCTACGGCCATGCTGACAAACCGAAGTCGACAACATTTTCGAACTTTAAAGAGTTAAAAATGTTTTCCCCTTCACTTTTCTTGAACCTTTTCCTTAATATATATGCGAAATAAAATTTTTATCAATTCATTTCTTAGTGGATTGATTTATCAGATGAAATTTTGTGCTGGCTATTTTTAATTTCAAACTAATCACTTTCAAACACAATTACGAAGTCTTTTCGTTCATAAACGCTCGATATAATTAAGATATTCTTATTTAGATATAGTGATACGAATTGACTGGTAGGGTTTAAGCCTGATTGACTACGCTAAAATCCGAGGCCTATAGGTAGAATGTCTTCCGAGGGGTTCTTTCTAAGGGGTCCTAGCCTGTATTTACCCGAGTTTCGGAGAAAACCATGGAAAATTCCGAACGGCTAGATTGATGAGCGCGACCTGGGATCGAACAGGGCACTTTCCATCTACCAGCTTTGAGCGCTGAACCGCTCAGCCACTGGTGGGCCGTGGGCATATGATGTGAATTAAAGTAGCGTTTAATTTTTCTGCACGAAAGTAGAGCCTTTTGCAGAATAGACTATCTAAAGTCAACGCATGAAACAGATTATCAAGACATCATAGGCGAGAAAAGATCGCCATATGTTATTTAAATTTACTTTTATTTATTTATTAGTCTTAATTTACATATTTTAAATCTATTCTTAAGACCTTTCTGAAATCTGAACTATTTTCTAACTTGTTTATGAAGTTATTTTTTCGCAAATGTACAAAAGTTTCAGGATTTTTTTTTTATTATTATTTAGATACTTATAAATTTAATAGTGGTTTTTTTTTTTCTCTATTTTCTTATTTGTTGTTCTTATTTTATTTTCTTGTTCTTGATTATGGATGAATTTTATATAAGGAGATAGAATTTTAAGCTGAATGAGCTTAAAAATGAGGCCGCCATGCGAAACTGTCAAACGCGTTAGTGATGTCAAGTAAAAGGGCTTCGAATTTTTCAGAATTAACCCCTTGAACTGGAATTTATTTTCAGTCAGCACTGCTCATGCAGACAATTTAATTTTCATAGTTTTAAGAGGAGGGATTGATATAGAAACTTACAGTTTTGTTGCTCAAATAATATATTATTAAAAATAATATTTGTTTCACACATTTATATGAACGTTTATTGTTATATATACATAGAAGAATATAATTAGTGTCGGGAAATTCATGACGAGCTGGACTCGTCATTTCAGTTCAAGGGGTTAATAAAACTATCGTGAATAAATTCTGTTATTCTGATGGGTGGTGGAATGTTTAGGTCTAAAACCAAATTGTTCGGATTGAAATTGCAAATCATCCAGCCCCTCCTCATCATTTTCCCCATTCAATTTGAAAAGATCTAGCTTTCATTCATTACCACAATACAAATCAAAGCACATATTTATTAAAAGTCGACATTTCAGTACCTTAACCAGAATATCAAATTTTAATTCCCAACTGCGAAAATTCATCTTGGAAATTTTTACAAAGTTTTACTTTAATAACATAAAGAAAATTCTTCATTTACTTCTTCTATTTTAGACTTGTTCGCAAATTCTGGTGGTAGTTTGTTTTAAATGAGCGAAATTTTCTTGTCCTTGAAAGAATTAAGGTGTTTTTATACAAAGTTAAAATTTTTAAAGAAAGTTACTTTAAATTTACAATTGAATATACACAACATATTCCAAAAAGAGCGAAAAAAAAAAAAAAAAAAATCAAGAATTGGTTTATGATTTTCGCTTTTCTTCCATCCTTTCTTCCATTCCGCATTTTCTTCCCCCTTAAATTTTGGGCAGAGTTTCAATTTTTTTGGCGGCCCTCCTTTTCAGGCGGCCCTAAGCGATCGCTTAGGTTCGCCTAATGGTAAAGCGGGCCCTGCAGACAAACCTTTCCATTTATTATTATAGACAGATGTGACAATGTCTAAACGCCTTATTCAAATGAACTGGAAATTTACACTACATGTTATAGATCCACATCACACGAATTGTATAAATTTTAGAGAATATAGCACTTAGTTTTTTACAAATACATAACAAAAACATTTTTATCATTAGTTTTATGGGCTCAAATCTCAATTTTTTAAAGTACGATAGTCTTTCATCCGATTCAGCTGAAAGTTTATATACATGTTATAGTTCACTGTTGCATGAAATGTATAGGTTTTGGTGAATCTAGGATTTATAGATTTTTACAGGGACAGAGCGAAATACTGTATCATTATGATCTATGGGCTCAAATTTCTTTAAGTACCATAACGTTAAAATAAACAACATGTAGAGGAAAATACTGAAACACTCTATTATAATTTTCTCTTTTGTTTATTTAACGACCTCTCTTACTTTACTTTTTCTATAGAATCGTTAATTATTTTATGCTCGGAAAGTTAAGTAGAGTCACTCCAGATATTTCCCCTCCCCCCTTTGGTGAGGGATGAAAGCAGATAAGGATACATTAATTCAACACTATTTAAAGTATAAAGTTATGTTGGAATTAAGAATGGACTTTTCTCTGGTCAAGTTTCACCGCAGGATGAAGGAGGATGCACAATATATTTTCCATGAAAGTCTGTTGCTATCACCAAAAATTTTTCATTTATATAAGAATTTACATTTTATAAGAATTTACATTGATCAAAATTCATTTGTAAAATATGAAGTTTGTATTTGATTTACATTTAACTGTGAGTCCGCCGAAGTTACTTTTACGGCTTGTATTCCTAACTTTTTTCCAAAGAAAACGTCTTTATTAAGCTTCAAAAATATAAATAAATAATAAATCAGAATATTGAAAATTGGGTGGGCTCGTGCCCCATGGGCCCATATAAGTTGGCGCCACTGGTGGCAACTGTATCTCCGGAACTACAGCTCAGAATTGCATATAAATTTATACGTAAATGCACCTTAACCTAAATTAGTGCCTATCAACTTTTGGTGTCAACCGCTCAACAGGTGGCGCTGCTATACAATGATTTCCGCAGTTTAAGGGAAGGCTATATCTGAGGAACTACCGCATAGAATTGCATATAAATTTATATTTTGATGCAACTTGAAATAATTTAGTGCCTATCAAATTTTGGTGTCAACCGCACAACAGGTGGCGCAGCTGTACAGCGATTTCCACAATTTAAGGGGAGGCTATATCTCAGGTTCTATCGAGTATAATCAAACAAAACATAATACATAAGAAGGTCATTATGAGACATTATGCTGATTCAATTTGAATGTTTATTGGCCAACAGGTGGCACTGCTATACAGTGATTTCTGCAGTTTAAGAGAAGGCTATATCTCAGGAACTACTGCACAGAATTGAATATAAATCTACATGTAGATGCACATTGACATAAATTAGTTCCTATCATTTTTTGATGTCAATTGCTCAACAGGTGGCGCTGCTACACAGTGATTTCTTCAGTTTAAAGAAAGGCTATATCTCAAGTTCTATTGCGTATAATCAAACAAAACTTGATATGTGAGAAGGCCATTATGAGACATTATGCTGATCCAAGTTGGATGCTTATAAGCCAATAGATGGCGCTATTATACTGGAAATTTCCTCGATAACGGGAAGGCTGTATCTCAGCATGTATGGCATATAACTGTACAAAATTTGATATGTGAGATAACCATTATGATAACGCATTTTTTAAGATGTCATTCATAGACAATAAAACTGTCTTTCTTTGGATATTTAGTGTTAGTTTACTCTAAGATGAAAATCATTTGCATTTATCATGTTAGATAATTTTAATAAATAAATGTTTTAATAAATTTTTTGCCCTTGGTGCATTTGTACAGGAAAATATAGAAGAAAGTCTTGTGGTGGCCACAATATACTAGTTTTAATAGAAATTTTTATTTTGTTTAATCACAAAAACTACAAAAGCTCATAAAATTTATCAAAAAATACTGCCTTAAAAAAAAAAAAAAAAAAAAAAAAAAAAACCTTAATATTTGGCAGCTATGCTTGAATAACTGTAATTTTTAGAAATATTGTACCCTTGTTCAACACTGAAATCAGAATTTTCAAAATTTTATTCTAAATTTCAAAATATTAACAATGCTCTAGTGAATTGCAACTTTTATGAAGCACTACCGCTTACTTTTTATTACTTGATGAAGGATCGCATTTGATTATTTTGATTTAAATAATCTGGTGTGTCACTCACACGACTTTCTCTTACCCTGAAATTTAATACTATAAATACAGGTTGCAGATTAAAAGGTAAGATAACGAGTACTGTTATGTAAACCTGTGTTAAACAATTCATATTAGGCTTCTGAAGAGTTTTATATGATAATTAGTTCTGTGAGGGGGGCTGTAGCCCCCCTCAACCCCCCCCCGTTTCATTAATGCACCTACATTTATATTTATAGAATTTAATTCGGTTATTAAAAAATAATTCTGTTTTAAAAAAATAATTTCTTAAAATTATTATTTAAAAAAATTATCTTTTGTGATAATGGAAACGATTTCCATATTAGAGAAGTAGTATAACACCAAATAATAAAAAAAAAAAAAACACCATTTTATTCTTAATATTAAAAAAAAAAAAAAAAAAAAATTTTTTTTTCGTTAAAAGTAAAAAAAAATTCGATAACTTTGTTTTAAATTAGTGCAGATCGATGGTTCAACCATTCGTTTTAAAGGTATTGGCGAGCTCTTTTGAAAGATACCCATCATGAAAATTTACTTCCCTCGATGGTGGGGGGGGGGGGGGGTGGAGGCGAGGCTCCTACATACACAAAAAAAAATTTCCCAGTTAACTATCTCTATTACAAAAAATGTATATTCGTTTCATTTGTTTTAGTGCAGTCTATAAATGTTGAACTCTACTTACCTGCAATTTCCCCATAGACATAATGTATTAGAATTCTCTTGATTGTCCCTGTACACAAACCATTTGCTTGATCTTAATGAAAAGCTTTCTGTAGCATCCCTATTTATGATACACATTTAGAATACCAAGTTTGAACTTTCTGCCATAATTTATTTTTGAGATATGCTGATAACAGACAGACACACACACAGACCATTTGCTAAAAACATGATTTTCGTATTCATGGGACCTCAAAACATGTAAATATAACAAAATCTCGCGTTCGAAAATTTGACCCAAAAACAATACTTTCTCTACCTTATGGGTAAGAGAAAGTAAAAAATAGTTGCATGTTTTTGCACTTTTGTCCAATCATATTATTACTATCCTGCTTAAACATTTTAGAACAGAAAACATAAATATTAATGTGAAATATTTGTCAATCAAGCCATGTTTTTAAGTGCTAATAATCTTTCATTTCATACTGATCTAAGGAACACATCACAATGGTAAGGCAAAAAAGACTCCTTACCTCTTACATAAACTTTTATTTCAAAAAAAATCTGGAGTGACTCCACTCGACTTTTCGAACATTGAGTAATTAACAGTTTTGTAGATAAAGTAAAGAAAGAGGAGTTGTTAAACAAACAAAATAGATAATACCATAATAGAGTATTTGAGTATTTTTTTTTCATGTATTACACGATGCTTTATTTAACGCTACTGAACTTTGAGCCCATAGATCATAATGATAAAGAATTTTTCCTTGTGTTCCTGTAAAAAAAACTATAAATTCTAGATCCACCAAAATGCTTATAGTTAGTGCAACAGTGATTTATAATATTCATATAAATTTTCAGCTCAATTGAATAAGGCGTTTAGATGCTATCGCACTTTTAACTAGTATGTTGCGGCCACCACATGACTTTCTTCTATATTTTCCTATACAAATCCACTCAGTAAAAATAATTTATTAAAATTATTATTTAAAAAAATTATCTTCCATGATAATGCAGATGATTTCCATATTAGAGAAGTCGTATAACGCCAAATATTCAAAAAATGTCCATTTTATTCTCAATAAAAAAAAAAAAAATCTGGAGTGACTCCACTCGACTTTCCGAACATTGAGTAATTAACAGTTTTGTAGATAAAGTAAAGAAAGAGGAGTTGTTAAACAAACAAAAGAGAGAAAACCATAATAGAGTGTTTGAGTATTTTTCTCCATCTATTACACGATGTTTTATTTAACGCTACTGAACTTTGAGCCCTTAGATCATAATGATAAAGAATTTTTCGTTGTGTCCCTGTAAAAACCTATAAATGCTAGATTCACCAAAATGCTTATAGTTAGTGCAACAGTGATTTATAATACTCATATAAATTTTCAGCTCAATTCAATAAGGCGTTTAGATGCTATCGTACTTTTAAAAATTTAATCCCATAGGCCATAATGATAAAGAATTTTTCTTTGTGTCCCTGTAAAAAAACTGTAAGTGCTAGATTCGCCAAAATCTATACAGTTAGTTCAACTGTGATCTATAACATGTGTACAAATTTTTTGCTCAGATTAATAAGGCGTTTAGACGCTATCACACTTTTAAAAATTTGGCCCCATAGGCATAATGATAAAGAATTTTTCTTTGTGTTCCTGTAAAAAAACTATAAGTGCTAGATTCTCCAAAATCTATACAGATTGAGTATTTGTGACCTATAGTATGTGTATAAATTTTTTGCTCAATCGAATAAGACGTTTAGATGCTATCGCACTTTTAAGATTTTGCTCCCATAGGCCATAATGATAAAGAATTTTTCTTTGTGTCCCTGTAAAAAAACTATAAGTGCTAGATTCACCAAAATCTATAGGGTTCGTACTATGGTGACTTACAATATGCGTACCAACTTTCAGGTTAATCGAACAAAGCGTTTAGACGCTAGCGTGTTCACTCACAGACATACACACATACATACATACATACACACACACATACATATATCATCGTAAAAATAGTCAAAACGGACTCAGGGGACCTCAAAACGTATAGAAACATCAAAATCTCGAATTCGGATTTTTGACATGATTACAATACTTTCCTCACTATAGTGTTCGGAAAGTAAAAAAAATTCTAAGGTTTTTTTTTGTTAAAAGTAAAAAAAATCGATAATTTCATTTTAAATTATCGCAGATCTATGTTTCAACCATTCGTTTTAAAGGTACTGGCGAGCTCTTTTGAAAGATACCCATCAGGAAAATTTACTCCCCTCGAGGGAGGACTTCCCCCGGGGGGGGGGGGGGTGGCGAGGCTCCTACACATACAAAAAATTTTTCCCAGTTGACTATCTCCATTATAAATAATTCTGGTAAATTTCATAATGATTATTAAAAAATAATTCTCTTTATGCACATTTATACAAAATTTTTTACTATACCACCATGTTAAAAATTTAGAAAAAGGCGGGATGGCAACGCAACCTGTAAGACAATTTTTACCAAAAGTTGACAGGCACTAATTTATGTCAAGGTGCAACTACATACCAATTTGTATGAAATTCTGTGAAGTAGTTCTTGAGATACAGTTGCTACAAAAGTTTGTCACATATACGCAGAGACTGACAGTCAAACAGACAGACATTTTCTAAAAAATATCAAATCATGTTCTACAGCTCTCAAAACGTGTAAATCCATCAAAAACCCGAGGTCGAAATTCTCCTATTGAATACAGAAGAAAGTAAAAAGTTGGTCCCACAGTCCATAATGATAAAGAATTTTTCTTTGTGACTCTGTAAAAAAACTGTAAATGCTAAATTCACCAAAATCTATACAGTTCGTGCAACTGTGACCTATAACATGTGTACAAATTTTTTGTTCAGATTAAATAAGCGTTTAGACGCTATCGCACTTTTAAAAATTTGGCCCCATAGGCCATAATGATAAAAAATTTTTCTTTGTGCCCCTGTAAAAAAACTGTAAGTGCCAGATTCTCCAAACTCTATACAGATTGAGTAACTGTGACCTATAAGTGTATAAATTTTTTGCTCAATTGAAGAAGGCGTTTAGATGCTATTGCACTTTTAAGATTTTGGTCCCATAGACCATAATGATAAAGAATTTTTCTTTGTGTCCCTGTAAAAAAACTATAAGTGCTAGATTCACCAAAATCTATAGGGTCCGTACTATGGTGACTTACAATATACGTACCAACTTTCAACTTATTCGAACAAAGCGTTAAGACGCTAGCGTGTTCACTCACACACATACATATATCATCGTAAAAATAGTGGAAACGGACTCAGGGCACCTCGAAACGTATAGAAACATCAAAATCTCAAATTCAGATTTTTGACATGATTACAATACTTTCCTCACTATAGTGTTCGGAAAGTAAAAATCAGTACTGAACTAAAATAGGAGAAAAACGTGACTGTGAAGCAACAGAAGGTTGAGGGTTGTGGAGGGGGAGCACTGTCATTCAGAAACAACAAAAGATCGATTGTGCCACCCTGAAATTTTGAAAAGTCAGTGCCTATATGTACACACAGTGACATAATTTTCTGCTATCTTGAATACATCATTCCTTCTTGGTCTGCCCTAAAGCAGGAATCACTCTAGAACATAAAAAAAGGGCAGGTTGTACATTATAGAATAAGGGCAATTTTTATGAAAAGGGCATATCATATCCGAAAAAGGACAACTTTTGTAAAGATTGTCTAAACACAAACGGGTTAATTTTTACAAAAACTTTTATGCTAACAATCTGTTTTCTTCATAACATTGTTTTTTGTTGAGCAAATGATTAGGCAAATTTTGAAATTTCCTATTAGTTATTTATTTATTTCATTTTTAAAATCCATGTTTAGTTGCTACATAGAGTAGGCAAGTTTTTTCAGAGTGGAAAAAACCGGCTGGAAGAAATAGGAGGCATATTTATAATAGATAGCCTTAAACTTCTTTTAAGGCTCTAAGATAAATATTAAAAAAGCAACTTAAAATGCAGATTCTTTTTTTTCGAAAAATTCCTCTCAAAGTTAGTAGAAGGAGGCCTTAGCTTAAACGTTAGTACATACACAATTTTAAAAACTTAAAATAATTTTTGAAGAATGTCTGGAAATGCAGAATACTCCAATGAATGCCTCTTAATTTTTTTTCTTTTTTCAATTTAGAAGTTTCTCATTATTGCACTTAGTGGTAATAATAAAAATTAAAAAAAATAATAATAAAAATTGTGCAATTACTCCCCTTTTATCCAAAAAATTAAAAATGTAATATCTTACATGTAAATAAAATTAATTTCACTCCAAAATGATTTCTTAATCAATTTTTTTAATACTGCAGTATTTTTTCTCAGAAAAGAGCAAGGAGGGCAGTATTTTGACTAAAAAAGAGGCAAGGAGGGTGGGATTTTACCAGAAAAAGGGAATCGGGGTGGGCCACCCTGCTGAAACGCTCTAGAGTGATCCCTGCCTAAAGGGTTTTAAATAACATTAAACTAGTGATAACATTAAAGATAACATTAAATTAGTGATTTATTAAAACATGTGATTTATTGACAAAGAGATATATTATAGCCAAACAGAACTACAGATGGTTGTATTCAGTTTTCTTTCCCATAATCACAATGGTTTCAGGGCGAGCAATAGATTTACACACACTGGGCTCAATATAGGGGGTCTTTTATTAAAAAGTTCTTCGCTATGTTATTAATACAAATCCAATTTCTTTAAATTATTATTATTGTAATTAATTATTAAGGGGTATGGGAACATCTGTGAATGAATATGTTCAGAGTGTCATACACCCAGCTTCAGATAGCTTCTTGTTATTTTCTTTCACCATTAAAGATAGCAGGAATAAAAACACTTAGAACAAAATTTTCTTTTTCTTTCTTTCTTTTTATTTCCATTACCCTACTACCGTAGGTAATGGAAGTATTGTATTCAGTTTGAAGATTCGGTATCGAGATTTCACCCGATTTACACGTTTTAAGGTCCCCTGAGTCCAAAAAAGTGGTTTTTGGCAATTGGTCAGTGTGCATGTGTGTGTGTGTGGGGGGGGGATCTTTATATTTCGGAAACTAATAAAGATAGAACTACGAAACTTTAGAATTGAAACAAGTCTGGTGTACAGATGAATTTTCCAAATTTTGGTGAAAATTGAAAAACCGGAAGTGGGACCATAAGACCATATCTCAATAACAGCTCTAACGATTTTCTTCAAATTTGCTGTATAAACACTCTGTTAAATGTCGTTTCGAATGATATCGTTGGTTAGTTCAGGAAAATTGATAGGCCTCCTGTATAAATAGCTCAATTTCAGGTCTCCTGAGGGCATCCCTTTAAAAACGGATGTACAGATTTTTTTTTAACTTGCCCTATCAACTCACTTTTAAATATGCTTTTATATGTAATTATTGTTTTCCTGTCAACAATTGAGTTTTGGTAAAAGTTGGTATCTCAAAAATGGCTCTAACGATTTTCTTGAAAATTGTTATATAAATCCATTTCTTTCTTATGTATCACGTAGTTATTAGAGGAAAATTAACAGCTACCCTGTTTAGGTAGGTCAGAAGTTTAGGTAGATCTCGAAAATTGGTGTTTCAAAAAATAATTCTACCATTTTTTTCTGATTTTTCACCTCACTATATGTAAGCTTTGTTTTATATGTCTTTACATGTGTATAAAGTTTATCTTACTAGAAAAATGTTAGGTTTCTACTTCTTTAGGTCACTTTTATATCTTCTGATCACATTATCTCCAAAAATGCATATAATATGTGTAATAGTGGGTAATGAAGTTGTGTGGTTGTTTCACACCAGATTTTTTTTTTTTTTTTTTTTTTTTTTAAACATGAAAAAAGAGAACAAATAAACTATCTACCAATATGTATTTGATTTTTTCAAATTTAGCCGTTTTGTTAAATATCTAGAAATCATCTTGAAACTTTGGTAGAGTAAAGAACATGCTATACATCATATATTTCAGCAAAAGTTGTGTCTTGAAGACGGAAAAGGGAACCAGTAAAAAATATGAAACAAAAATAAAGATGTTTTGGATTACCCTGCAAAAAGACCCTGCTTGAAATGCATTTTGGCTGTAGCATGTGATTATGAGGATTTTTTTTCATTATTTGTATAAATTTTTATGAGGCTACCACATACATTCAAAGAGATGTAACTTTTTTTCTTCTGTATGTATATATAGAGAAAGTATTGGATTCGTTAAAATTTTCGAATTCCAGTTTTCGATGGCTATACAAGTGTGTTTTTTTAGAAATTGTAAAAAATTCCACATTTTAAATTATAACATATAGGGTATTAGACTCACAAGGAAACATTCAAAAGGTGTCATCTTCAAAAAATATTGAAAAAAAAATATATGTGATTCTACTCTTCATAAAACACCAGAAAGTGAAAAAATTATCGCCTGAAATGAATGACAGTGACAACAAAAAAGTTATCAAAATTAAGCATTCTTGGCGATTTAGCGCTGTTAGGCGATAAGTTCGCTAGCACCGAGATTGCCATATATGAACAGAACAGTGTTTCGTTTCTTTGCCAAGTACTCAAAATCAATCGCCAAATATGATTATTTTTTATATTTTTTTGTGATCGCTGTAATTCATTTCAGCCGATAATTTTTTCACTTTCCGGTAGTAGAATTACATATATATATTTTCAATATTTCTTGAAGACGACACCTTTTGAATGTTTCCTTGTCAGTGCAAAGCCATTTTTAGAAAATTTGGCATAACTACATTAACACAGCATACTGCAATCAGAATGCAAAAATGTTAAATAGCTTATGAAATATGAGCATTTTTAACTTTTAACTTTAACTACACATGCACTAGCTTAAAAAAAATTTCATTTGCATAGTTTAATAGCCAAAAGTATTGAGCAACTTATATGAAGACTCCAAACAAATATCATGTATATTCAAAAAGTTATGAGAGATAGAATGAACAGATTTCAGTTCTTCTCAAAAAAAAAAAAAAAGGATGATAGGGGTTTTATCAATATTTATTTACAATCAGCAAACAGTCTACTACCATTGGGCATTTATTGAATCAAAATTAAAATGTAAGTAAAATCCCTTATAGTTTAGCTTTTATTTTGAGAGAACTGAAATTTTGTTCATTCTAACTGCTTGAATTTACCTGATATTTGTTTGAAATTTTTATATAAGTTGCTCAATACTTTTGGCTGTTAAATTATGCTAATAAATTTTTTTAAAAGCTAGCGCATGCATAGTTATGAATTATTGAGTAAAAGTGCTCATATTTCGTAAGATATTTAACATTTTAGCATTTTGATTGCATAGTATGCTGTGTCTAATTTAGTATGCCAAATTTCCTAAAAATGTCTTTGCACTGGGTCTAATACCCTACTTGTCGTAATTAAAAAAGTGGACTTTTTTTTTTTTTTTTCAATTAAAAAAAAACAACAAAAAAAAAACTGTTATAGCTTTATGAATATATATATACAGTAGAGTACCATTTATACATATTTTGATGAAGTCCCGATTCATTCCTATTCATTTTAATGCAAAAATTCTTTGTTTATACGCAGCTAATATCGGTTATATGTCTTTTTTACTATACTAATATTCGCAAATTTTCTCGACCTGCCATTATTTTCTATTCTAAATAAGATGGATTTTTCTTAGAAAGCATCTTAAGGGCCCGCTTCACTCACCGCCACCGGAAGCCGAAGCTAATGTTATTCTATGGGGAAATTTTTCTTTACAAATAACTTATTAACTAATACATATTTTAAAATTCTGTTTTCACATTCTGAAAATTCACAGCTGTTAAATGGATGGAACTTTTTTAAAAATTATTATTTTTATATTTTATTTTGAAGCTGCAAAATACATATTTTCAATATGTAAAATTTTTTCAGTTTGCAATTTCAAAATAAAATATTAAAAATTAAAAAAATACATTTTTAAAAAAGGTCCGTCCATTTAATAGTTGGGAATTTTCTAACTGTGAAAACAGAATTTAAAAATATGTATTAGTTAATAAGTTATTTGTGAAGAAAATTTCCCCATAGAATAACATTAGCTCGGGCTTCTGGCGACGGTAAGTGAAGAGGGCCGTTAAGTGGAGGAACACAGGAAAGATTGAAGAATACTGACCAAAGAATCAATTGAATTCACAGTAGAATTTTTAATTCTCATAGACAAGGAGCAAATCAGACGAATATTAAACACTTTTAATGTTATTAAATAACTATGTGTATGGACATAAATCGTATGCTTATTATTAAAGATACACAATATATATAATGAATATTCAAAATGTGTTCTTAAGAAATGTAATATAATACTCAATATAGGATATGTAACTAGTACCCAGTCATGCATTTATTGTATGATTTTTCTCAATTTTTATAATAAATCTTTTTTTTTTTTTAATTATTGTCTTTAAAAAAAAAAGTAGAGTATACATTTAAACTTAAAAAATTTTATTAATTAGTATTTTCATATAAATATTGCCTAAGTGTCATTAAATTTGTAGTAATCAAAGTGTTATTATTAAAATTTCGATTATACGTCTTTTCATTTATACGTCCTTTTACGCCAGTCCCTTGAAAGACGTATAAACGGTGCTATACTGTACTAGTCTCATAAAAAATTATACAGATAATGAGAAAAATCTTTATAATCACATGCTACAGCCAAAGTATATTTCAAGGGTGATCCAAAACATTTTGTTTTTTAATTTTTTACTGGTCCCCTTTTCCTCTTCAGGACACAACTTTTGCTGAAATATATGAAGAATGATATTTATAGAATGATTAATAATAAGATATGAAATAATATATAATAATATATGAGGTATAATTTGTTTTTTATGCTACCAAAGTTTCAAGATGTTTTCTGAAGAACTTTTCTAAATATTTAACAAAACGTCTAAATTCGAAAGTGTGCAAATATTGGTAGATAGTGTAAGAAGTAAAACTAAGTGTAACAACAAAATTGTCATTAAAGAGTGGATATTCATATTGTTTGCACCAGAATCTAAACATAATTGTGAGAGAATCAAATAATATAATTTACTTTTATTGTACTTTTGAAATTTTATTATTGAAACATATTATTCTTAATTATATTCTATTGGTAGTCAGAAATTAATTTACAGTGAGGCATTTTAGGTATGTGCCTGGGTTCCCCAAAATATATTACATACCTTTTAAAAATGTCCTTTAAAAATTGCAAATCATAATATTTTTGGTCATTTGAAAAATTTTCTTTCAAAATCACTTTCAAAAACAATCCTTACAGATGGGTGGGTTTACATTGCACTAGAGATGCTATGGATAATTGTCGGTTGTCTGGGTTGGTCCGGAGGCATGCCATTACATTTTTTATTCCCTGGAGAGGAGATGGTTCAGGTATAGTGCCTAAAATATGTAGTGTGGTAAATGCTTATAAACAAATATAAATACTGCTAAAATAATTAATCCTTGCAGATAGCGCTGCTATCAAAATTTTTTACTCAAATCGTAAACATTGTATAAGAGTGATAGGCTTTTCCCAGTTTCGTCTGCTCAGTCAAGTGATCTAAGCACATAAATAACGAATAAATACATTACTTTTGGTTTCTCAAGCAATAAATTTGACTGCACTGACCTCTGATGAAAGGCTTAATCTTTAGGGCACGGTGCTGTAGCTCAGGCAATGAATGTGATGAGTATGAGATTATGATTATCTTCTACCATACTACTTGGAATTTGAGGTGCTACATATTTAGGTTATTTTAAGTGATATTTTTATATTAATAAATATTTTAAGTTTATTTTATATTAAATACTGATGGTGAGGCATCCATAGCTGTAAGTGCATCAGGGCTTCCAGATACGTTAATCAGTCCCATTTAGTAGCATAAACTTGCAATAGTGAATGTTAAATGGATTTTAATCTTAATGATTATTGTTTACACTCTTTTTTTCTTAACATGCTCACACTGGCGCATTCTTCTCAAAAGTATCTGAGCACTAGCCAATAATTCCAATATCAAAAAAGTATACTTAAAACTGCTTTGTTCAATAAATCCTTGTCAAATCATGTTCTTAGACTGACTAAGATCATGATTCAACAAGGATTTCTTTAACAAAGCAGTATTAAGTGTACTTTTTTTGGACAAGGATTATTGCTAGTGTTCGGATAATTTTGCTGTGAACCACCAGTGGCCCGCGCCGGCTTGAACGTGTTAAAGTACAGACCCATAAAAATTCTTAAATTACCCCCAACATTAATTTTTATAGACTTTTATTGCATAAAATTGTATGACTTTAGTTCGATTTTCCCTGAATGTGGATTTTTCAGGATTTAACAAAATTCGCCAACTTTTTCCAGATTTTAATTATTCACTGACATTCTCCAGATTTCTAGGTTGCTATCCATTTTTTAGACCAGAATTGTGAAATAAATACAGGGTGACCAAGAATTATCTTTACAACTTCAAACTTTAATACCTTCTAAAATAAAAAGGTATTTACATTCTGATTTCTGTAGTTATTAGTGCAACTAACGAAGTTTTTTTTTCTGTTTAGGCTAGCCAGTTGTGATTGAGCATGTGGACCTCACAGCAGAAATCACAATGTGTGGCATGACTCATTGAGAGCAAACTGGACACGCAGGTTCAACGGAACTGGACTGGATGGGAAGGTCCAATTCCATGGCTACCAAGATTTCCAGACATCATACCCCTCAACTTCTTTCTATGGGGTTATTTGAAGGATATTGTTTACCAGACACAGGTTATTGACATCGCTGACTTAAAATGCCGCATTATAGATGCTTTTACTACTGTAACCAAATACGAATTATTTCACTATTTGAGGGACAAATAATTAAGCCAATTTAAGACTGAAAGCACCAGAGTTTGGGAACCGAATTAAAAAAAAAAAAAAAAAAAGGGAAAAGAAAACTATGGATGAAATTCTGTTTATGATAGAATTTAATTTCGTACAACAGGACTAACTTATATTTGTATTTTAACACCCTTTCAAATAATAATAATAATAGAGGGCACTCGGTAAAAGTCTTAAACACATATTCAAATAATGTATTGATTTTTAATTCCAAATAAATTAATAAAATTTGATTGCATTCATTGTATAGTATCTTCCCCTAATTGCTTAATACTCATTTACTAAATATTTTAATTAGTAAAAATATTTTAATAACAATTTCGAATTTATTATTAATAATTAACAGTTTCAAATTCTAGAGAACAAAACATAATATTAAAAAAACTATAAACCAATGATTCAATATTTAAATTATACTCAAAATTAATCACAGATTAATTAATATTAATCTCTTAATTTCTCAAAAACATAATTAATATACTAATCTTATAAATCGGAAAATAACACACATTTTAAATAAATTTCACAGTTTTAGTCTAAAAATATCTGAACACACTAGTCTAAATAATAGGAAATATTCAGCCAAGACTCATTGGCTCTGTGGCCAGAGAACACAATGAACTATGAACCCGAAGGTTGTGAGTTCGACTCTCACCGATGGGAAGTGAAAAAAAAAAAATAAATAAATAACAAATTTTACAGATTTCTCAAAATATTTTAAGATAGACTAAGAAATTAAATGGTGAAATTGGATATCGGCAGGAATTTTCGAAGTGGAACACTATAAATTGGTAACGACGCAAAATGGCAGATTGAAAGAAATAGTCCTGTCATACTTAAAAAAAAAAAAAAAAAAAAAAAAAAAACTTGATGAGTTCCTCTATTAACTGCAGAAAACAGAATGTAGATATCTTTTTTCTTTATATTAAAATTTGAATTTGTAAATATAATTCTTGGGAACTCTGTACATTTGATATATGAATGTCTTTTTTATTATTATTATTATTAATTCATCCCTTTTATTTGCAATGATGATTTAAGGATGCTAATAAATCAAGAAATAACAAACAGATACAATAAATATCAACTATATTAACTTTATATAACAGAAACATACAACAGCAGAATTTTCTGCTACAGATCTATCCACAAATACATAGATATATATCAAAAGTACAAAATATAATTACAAAATGATTTATATATATAAAGCTGATTTAAATAAATTTACAAGAACTGCCTGAAACAAAGGGCTGCTTTTTTTTTTTTTTTCTTTTCTCTTTATAAGATTCAACCACATCTTACTGGTGTAGTCTAACTACATATATATATGCATATAATCTTGCTATTCAGGTTAAAATAGAAGATTATTTTTATATAAAGTCTTGAATTGCTGTTATGGCACATGTTCCGTCATCCATGTTATCCAAATATTATTTAGAATATACAATTTATATTATTCAAACTTCGACACCAGGTGAGGATGATATTACTGTTGATATCTAAAAAGAAAAAAAAAAATTAAAAAAAAATAAATTAAATACATTTTCAACATAATGATTTATAATTATACCTAACAGTGTTTCATTTTAAATAACAAGAAAATACAACAATTATGTATAAAGACTTTTACTGTGTTTAAAAACTGTTACAAACATATATGTTCAAAAATTTTCAAGCTACTAAAACATTTACTTAGCTTTCAACTCATTTATTGTAGAATCTTCTTCAGAGTAACAAAGTTTTCTTAAATATTTTCTAATGTTGAAAAACATAAGTCCAATAAATTCACATTAACGGCCCTCTTCACTTACCGTCGCCGGAAGCCCGAGTCAATGTTATTCTATGGGGAAATTTTCTTTACAAATAACTTATTAACTAATACATATTTTTAAATTCTGTTTTCACATTCAGAAAATTCCCAACTGTTAAATGGACGGACCTTTTGTAAAAATGTAATTTTTTTAATTTTTAATATTTTATTTTGAAATTGCAAAATGAAAAAATTTCACATATTGAAAATTCGTATTTTGCAGCTTCAAAAAAAAAAAAAAAAAAAAAAAAAAATAGTTTTTTAAAAAAGGTCCAACAATTTAACAGCTGGGAATTTTCAGAATGTGAAAACAGAATTTAAAAATATGTATTAGTTAATAAGTTATTTGTAAAGAAAAATTTCCCATAGAATAACATTAGCTTCGGCTTCCGGCGGCGGTGAGTGAAGAGGGCCCTTAAGGTATAGGACTGAATTAACTTTTAAGCAAAAATAAATACTTTAAATTCATCCTTTTTGTGTGCATATATATTTTCAACATTGTTGCGTTCATCCTCGGTGCACTTGGTGACACTGCCTATTTTGGCTTGTTTTCCTTCTTATTCTTCCCGAGGCATTTCTTCTTTTTAACATGTGTTGCCACTCTGTTGGTATTATACTATGCTATCGGTCATTTACAGTGGAGTTAGTCGTAAATATCTCTGTGGCTTCACGTTTAAGGGCATAATGTTTTGAGTTATATGGGACTATTTTTTTAAATTGAGGGTATTAAGGTCAAAGAATTTGAAAATAGGCAGTATCACCAAGTGCACCGAGGATGAATGCGACAGCATTCAAAATATATATGCACACAGAAAGGATGAACTTAAAGTACTTATTTTTGCTTATAAGTCCAATTTTATTTATTATTATTATTTCACACTCAATGGAGAAGTCAAAGTTTTCTAATTTATATTACACAATTGCTTTAAAATATCTGAAGGCACATATTCCTAAAAATCTAAAAAAATTCCAAGTCGAGTAAATTGAGCAATGCACTAATTAGTCAAAGTTCCATCAATTTAATTCTTTTTACTGTAAACACCTTCGTACCATTCTAACTTTTTCTATTATATTACAATTTACATTACGATAGGATTTTTAAGTTTGTAGAACACAGCGCCCTCTAATGGGTAAAACATCAATATATAGAAGAATTTCAATTAATTTTTTTTTAAATCTATTTTTCAAAAATTCAAACCAGAGTTTGTGGTACTGTAAAGGAAAGGAAGTCATTACAAAGTTCTTCTTGTCTTTGGACAAAAAAAAAAAAAAAAAAAAATCAAAATATTGGACTTATATTTTTCTATATTAGAAAATATTTAGGAAAATTATATAATTACTCTGAAGAAGACTCAGCGATAAATGAGTTGAAAGCTAAGTAAATATTATAGTAATTTGGAAAATATGTCATTGTTATATTTTCATGAGATTTAAAAAGATACATATTTCCAAGTATAATTATAAATTATTAAGATATACAGTGTAAATATGAAATTTTTAAATATTCAACAAACAGTTATGTTATCAATGTGCTATGATGCAAAAAAAAAAAAAAAAAAAGGCCTGTCACAAGGCTACTATATTTATAACAATTTGTTATAACTTAACTATTTAATAAGCAAATTATAATAATTTAGAGTGCAAACAATTAAATTTATTTAAGTATTTATTCCTTTTATCATAATCATTTTAATTAATTTTTGGGCTTGCCTGAGGTTTGACAAAAATCTCCCCTTCCCTCCTCTCACTTAAAAGAATAAAAAAATGATACAAATGTAATACCCCTCCCCCATCGTCCCCTCCAGAATTTTTTTCTCAGTTGTCTTAACTAAAAAACAAACAAAGGGGGGGGGGGGGTGTTAATATTTGATATATGTATATAAACGAGTTTGTCTTTGCCTGCTTATCACTTGATATTTCCGAATAAACTTATTTTCAAATTTGCTACATCTGCCAACTAATTTAATTAAGGAAAATTTAACTTTAGCACAAATTCATCAAAATCTTCACTAGTATTTGTAGAAAGGATGGTACCTAAATACCCCAAGTTCATTACATTTTTTTTTTTTTTTTTTTACTCTACTTGAATCTGATCACAACAACAGAAATATCAAAAAAAAAAAAAATTTCGGTTATGGTTAGAATTTATAATCATTTATATTATCTATTAAGTTTTGTATTATTTATCAACCTATTTTTGTGTGTGTGTGTGTGTGTGTGTGTGTGTGCATGTGTGTGTTCCCAGTTAAATGTTTGGACTATAATTTGGCAGTTTATAGTGGTGGTTGAGAAAGAAAAAATACCATATGGCTAATTGGAGGTCCTTGCATAGAATTACATCTATTCTTTTAAGTTACACAGTTCGACATGTAAAATTTTGATTTTATAATTTTGGCTGATCTTTATGTTTTTCAGTGTGCTGAAACCGAAATGAAGCCAGTTTTTCTCTATCACGTATATATTTTTGTCAATACAGGGTGCCTGCCTATACAATTTCTTCTATTACTCTTCCACCAATATAATTATATAGTAAGTTTTACAGTATGTTTCCATGATTAATTAATAATAGATGCCTATTGTTGTAATTGCGCGAAGCACTAGTGCGCCTTAAAACCATATCAACCAACCGGTTGTTATGATGGTATATGTAAGAAATCTTGTCAATAAACACCCTGTATTCACAAAAATCTGTATGTGATAGAGAAAAATGGGCTGCATTTTAATTTTCAGCATATCAAAAAACATAAAGATCAGCTGAAATCATCAAATCATATTTTGTCAACTTCATTTTTGTCAGTCTGTGTTATCTTTTTTCCTTATTTTGCTTTAAATCACAGGTAATTTTTTTTTTTTTTTTTTTTTAATATATTGTTGCAATTGTGACCTCATTTTTTTTTCTACATCCTTCTACCATTATTTTATTCATTTCTCCAATACAAGAATAAAAATTTATTTTCTTTATTTCAACACAATTTTGTTTCTAAAATGTTAATTTCTAGCATTATCCCAATGAAATTTGGGATTTTATTATTAAGAAAATAATAAAAGAATAAAGTGAATAGAATTTTATATTTTTCTAAGAATTGTAAGCTCATAATTGTATTTTTCATAAAAATGATTGTTTAAAGTGCGAATGAAATAATTAGATCTCTAGGTTAAGTGTATCATATGTGAAAACCCCCTTATGGGCTTGTATCTCTATCGTAAATCAGCATATATAGTTACCCTCATATGTGGCTGATTCTGTCACACTTTTGGCTTAAGAGATTTCCGTGGACTCTGTCTCCTAATTTTCATACTTCAATTTTAAAGTATGTCAATAAATTCAATCAATTTAAAAATCAGTCAATTTTAAGAAATCTAATTGTCCGATCGATAAGCTGTTTAAACAGACATATTCAGAAAAATTGCACCTTTCATTTGGTACATTATTTGTAACAAATATATAATTACATTTTTTAAAATTAATTAAAATATGAAAATAAAAGCTTTAAAATACATTTTAAAATTTTAATTGTTGCCATTTTTTTTTTAGCATAAAATTAAGTATGCTTTCCCATTAAAAAAAAAAAAAAATGTACGCATATGAAAAAAATGATGTCTATAAAACAGGGTTTAACCAGGCAAAAAAATTACTTTAGCATTTTAGCGAAAATAGGCAAGCACTGTTTTAGCTTTTTCGAAAGTTAATTCTTTGGATACCATTGATTTCTTTTACTTAGCTTTGTTATCCTCAGTTTTATTTTCTAATCTTTTGTTCATTGATGATTTTAACCAAGCATCCATATTTGTGACTTTAAAAATAGGAATCAGGGAAACTTTGTTTTGATTTTAACAATAGAAAAAGAGGTACTCATATCATATGTGTAAAATGAAAAAGCAATTGAAAAATCAAGTAAAGTGTAGTGATAGATAATCTTGAAATACTAGTGCTAAGAATGCTTCTATGAATCAAATTCTGAATTCTGACATACTTTTAAATATTTTTGCATTTAAATTCAATCATTAAAAATAAAAAATAAATCCAAATTACTATATAAATAATGATTCCCAAAAATTTCAGTCCTTTCGTAGTTTTTGCCTGCAAATATTACAAAAAAAAAAAAAAAAAATCTGAGTATATTATATAGAGATATTTTATACAGTTATCCAGTTTTAGCTTTTTAGCGAAATTCTGACCAACATGTTTTAGCAAAATAGGATACCTTTTAGCAAAATGCTAAAAAAACTAATGGCAGTTTAAACCCTGCTATAAAATAATAATTTTAAAGGCAACAAAGCGATAAACAAAGTGAGAAAATTTCGCACGGGCTTGCTAGCAAATGAATTATTTAATGTGAGAGTGAGAAATAAATAAAATAGAACGAATGTTTTTCAACGGGCGCCTTAGTCGCCCTACAATAAACTAGTTTTATATATTTACTAAGATTTGTGAGTTCATAAGTGGTTCTTTTAAAAAAAATGATCTTTCCCAATGTGGCTGAAATAATTGGAAATACAAATTACATATGTACAAGAGGAAAATCCCCTATGAAATAACTAAGAAATATTCAATCTACAAATCCTGTGGATTATAACTTTCTTAATTTTTATTTGATTCAAATGAACTTATGACATAAAGTTTTCAACCTATTGAATAAAAATAAATAAATAAATAAACTCTTTTCCACAGACATAGGCAAAAATTATTTACTACTATTACTCATAGTTCATTGAAAATTAAATATATTGATTTTATGTTTTTCTAATGTGTTAAAGTTTTGTAAAATTTTATCTAAATCCCTTCTTGTTATAAACAAAAATCTTTCAAAATAAAAATAAATAATTTTTGAAAAAAAAAAAAAAAGTTATATCTATGAATACCCCTTGAATTCCTACAAAATAAATAAATAAATAAATAAAATAAAATAAAAAATCATACAAATATTGTAAATCATAACCAAAATCAAGTGTTAAATTTACGAATCATTTGTAGCGTTTTATGATGTAGAGTAATCCAAAGTATTTTTGTTTTTCTTTCAATTTGCAGTTGGATTACATTCAGTTGCATTGCTCCATAATTGCATTCATGACTAAATCGTTATTACAAAAAATGAGTTCATAAATGTTCTTTGCATGTCTGAAATCCAAGGTCATTGTACTTGGTATTTCTTTAGAAAAAAGTCAAAAAAAAAAAAAAAAAAAAAAAAAAAAAAAAATCCAAATAAAAATATAAGAAAAAAGTTCTAATAACTTGATCATTCATTGTACTTCATAAAGGTAAAAAAAAAAAAAAAAAACGCATATTGAGAATTTTATTTATTTATTTTTTTTAAATAAATATAAATAATGAAATAAGCACTATGAAAATTATACCATATTTTTGATTATTTCATAGAAAAAAAAAATAATAACAACTTAATCCCCCACTGTACTTCATAAAGGTTGATTAAAAAAAAAAAGGCATATTTGGGCATAATGGAATTTTTTATTATTTATTTATTTTTTTAAATAAATATGAATAAGAAAATAAGCATTAAGAGAATTATACCATATTTTTGTTACATTAAATGGAATAAGCAATAATAATTTGTTTCACTATATGCCACATTTAAAAGAAAATTTCATAACACTAAAATAAACACAATCATAACTTAAAAAAAAAAAAAAAAAAAAAAACTAAATCACCTCTTCCTCATGTTTTGGATGGTTATTGATAGCTTCAACACTGGTATAAGATGTATGGGAAATAACACTGTCACTTCGCTCAATAGTTTTCAGGCGTTGGACATTTTCAACGTAACTGTCACCAGATGTGCTCAGGTCAGTGAAGATGCCACTCTCTTAAAATGGGATTCAAATAAATAAAACCATGCAAAAACAAACTTATAAACATGCAAAATCTTCAATAAATAAAAATAAACACAAATTCGTAGATTACATTTACATGCCAGAGTGGCTAATAACAAATATTGACAGGAGACTTGCCGTTATATAAACACAAGAATAATAAACAGCATCTTAAATGCCAAAGAAAAGAGTAAACTAGCAGAGAGCTATTTTGGTAGCATTTAGCATACCATCGTCAGTGGATAAAATAATTTTCCTTTCTAATTCTCTAAAGCCCTTTTTTTTTTTTTAATTGCACTGATGATGATATGCTAAATACTACTGAAACAGCTGCAGCTAGTTTATTATTTCCTTTGGCATTCAAGATGTTGTTCATTAATTTTGTGTTTATTATTAACAAATACCTTTTCGCATTTAAAAATATGTTAGATTAATCTATAAATCGGTCACCAATTATCAATTAATAAAGCAAACTGCTCATCAATCTGTTTATCAGTTTTCATTGCATATGCATTTACTTATCTATCCATCTATTCAATTTATACATTAATATATGCTCACATATATTCATCTTACAATCTACTTATATTTCACACCTATACATTTTTGCATACATTCTAGGTAGTGGCGTAACCTAAAACATTGTATGTAAGGTAGGGGAAGTGAGGAGTGGGGGGTGGAAAGAACAACTTATTAGTTTGATTCAATGGTCAAAAATTAAAATTTATTAAATTTCAAAGAATCAAGAATTGGGGGATCAAACTCCCATAGCCTGTCTTTTACGACACTCTTGATTCTAGGGTTGGTGTTTCAAACCCAGCAGTAAAAACCTTGGCATTTATTGGGCTATCCACAGCTGCATTTTTAGCAACATTATTATGTTATTACAAAACAGTATCAAGGTTAATATTTCTAATACTAAGAATATTTATTTATTTTTTTGCTATATAAAATAAAGTGACTTTTTTTTTTTTTTCTTCCAGTAGCAATCAAAATGAATATAATTTAATTTAACCTTGGAATTCCTGCAACCTTTATTACAAGGGAGGAACGGAAAAAATTTGTTCTTTCTTTCTTTTTTTTATATATGGAAATTTCTTTTTATCAGAAATATTATCAATATATTTTGGTAACTTTTACAGTTTTAGTTAGTAAAAAGAACTCATCCTCTTGTAAACAAGTTTTTTGGATATCAAAAACTCAATCCTATTGCCATACATAAAACTCTGAAAGCCAATGCTAAAAATAGAAAGCTTCAAAAAGGTGGGGTGAGGTAAGATTTTTTTTTCTTTTTAAATAAGATGAGCTTTGTCATAAATAGAGATCTGATTATCGGGAAAAAAAAAAAAAAAAAGAATATATTTTACATTCAAAATTCTTTCTTATTTAAGTCACCTCAGAAAAATTTTCCAAAATATAAAAATAACTAAGTAACATTTGGTTAATTTCAAAGCAGCTCAAAATTAAAAATTACAAAATAACAATAATGTTCTTTACCACCAATAATTTTATTTTAGTAGCATGAAATACTATTTGGGGGAGGGGGAGAGGAGGGATGGTCTTGACTTTTATCATATCCTTCTATATATGCAACTACATACAAACAACATATGCACAATATTCTTGTAACACATTCATTCAAAATATACAGCAGAAGTTAGACCATTACTATAAGAAATTGCGTTTTGTCACTTATAAAAATACATTTTAAATGAGAATTTTTCTATTATGGAATATAATTTTAAAAGACTAAAACAATAGCAACTGTATCAGATACACACAAAAATAAAAAATAAATAACATGCAAACAGGCTATACCACTACGATATATTAAGCAAATTTTAAAACATCTAATCTATAACAAATAATATGAAATAATGCAGACAAAGGATTAAAAAATAACCTTACTTAGTATTATAAAATACAAAGAGATGCATGCAATTATGGGCAGGTAAATTACATACCAATAATATACACAAATGCAAAGTTATTCAAGCACAAATTAACATAAACAATAAAAATAATGAAATGATATTTTAATTACACATAAGAAACTTCTAACATAAAAAAAAAAAAAAAAAAAAAAACTATGATTCACATTCTAGGAGATTGGGAAAGGCAAAAGATGGCATTTCTGAGCAAAATTAAATTAGTTATTATTCTGGAGACTAACAAAATACAGTATTTTTCTACATATAGTCAGTGGGTACTATCTATATAATATTTCTCTAACGTGGACCAGTTACAATTAATTTTTGTCGAAACGATATGATAGGGGTGTAATTAATAAAATATGCGAGGATAAAAATATTTTAAAATGAACAATATTTAAGCACGTGGACTCAGCTCAATGAACTAATAGGAAAAAAATGACAACATTTGTCTGATGACATTATTTTATGGAAAAATGTATCTTTACAAGTTGCTTCTTCAGAATTCTTGCATGTGTCATTTTAAATAAACCTAACAATACTTTAAAGATATATATCGAATATGAATTATTATCATATCATAAATTGACTAAAGAACACAATCATAAAAAATGTAATCAAAATAGAAATCAGTTTTTTTTAAACAAGAAATTATATCAAAATTAAGAAAAGGTCATCGGCAACATGGCAAAAAATAAAATAAATAAATAAATAAATGGCATCCTGGGAGTCCTATATTAAAACTGTACTGCCTGCGGTAGTTGTGAAAACTGGGTCTTCAACCATGAACTTTATTTTGAATGATTTTGGTTTTACTAATGCACAATATATCTAATAATTTGGTTCTAATAATAATTTGGTTTCTGGTAAATTAAAATTTTAATTAGGTGGAGAAATTAGTATAATATTTATGAGTTTCAAATTTTAAAAGTAAATAAGAAGCGAAGCAAAGTGTGAAAATTTCACAGGGGTTTGCTAGTTTTTAATATTTCTTAATCCATGACTAATAATAATAAAAAAAAATAATAATCTGTATCATCAATAAATTTCTGATAAAACTGACATCATAGTAGCACTAAAATTTTGATTTTTCTATTATTTAAATATTCATTTCAATTAAAGAAATAGCCTTATATGTTTATTTATTATTATTTTTCTTGGATTTTTATTGTCCTCAAACTAATGTGAATAACGCATATTTAAATTAACGGTGTTTCTAATGAACATAATGAAACTGAAATAATTAAATGTCATTTACATTTCATCAATGGCTGTATATCACGATTTTTGGTTATAGTTTTAACTTGCTGAAAACAATCACAAACCGAAATATATTGATTTAAATGTTTATTTATTTATTTATTTTTATTATTTTTTTTTTTTGAAAATTCATTTAAATATAGTGACTATCGAAGGAGCATGCTAGTACATAATAAAATCATAAAGAATAATTATAAGATAAAAAGAACTTTTTATATACCATGTTTTTAAATTTTCTGTTGAATCATATAAACTTGACAATTCTATGTATTAATAAATACTTTTTAAAAAATAATTTGATGACTTATACCATCAACTTCAAAGAAAATAATCTAATGCATAATAAAGAGAGCAATTATAAGAAATTTTCAAATATTTATTAATTGAATAAAAGTATTAAAAGAATGCATTGTCATCCTGTTCTGAGCTATTCTAAAAGTTTCAAATGTCTAGCTAGTCAGGAAGTTATAGCTATAGATCCATATTAGCACTTTATCAATGTGCATAAATTTTTTAAAGTGATAATGATGTCAATTTTTGTGAGATGCATAATTTAATTATTTACAATTTTTTATTGTTCACGTTTAAGTAAATGTATTTATTTTCCTGTCGAAAAAAAATTACCTTGTAAATTTTTTGGCAACAATTAAATAAAACTTACATGGTTATTTTTAAAGCTATTATGAGGTTATTTTCACATTTTATTAATTAATTAAAAGAACACATTCATTAATTGAATAAAAATATTCAAAGAATGCATTGTCATCGTGTTCTGAGCTATTCTGAAAGTTTCAAATGTCTAGCTAGTAGGGAAGTTAGTTAAAAATCGATTGCGAGATTTGTCTCTAGATAAACAAACAAGAAAGCGAGTAAATAAAAACATGGTAAAAATATTAGTTTCTATGCTATGGAAATTTAAAATAAATATATTTCTAAAGATTCTTAGTTTCTATATTATAACAATTTAAAATTATAAAATTGTAAAATGAACTCGTAATTTCTTTTTGGCAACAATTAAAATATAGCTAATATTTTAATGGCTATTTTAATTGCTATTAGGAGCTTATTATTTTCATATTTTAATTAATTATAAGAAGAGTATTCGCAAATCTGACTTCGAAGTATTGTGTTGCCATCGGGTTCTGAGCTACTGTGAAAGTTTCAAAAGTCTAGCTAGTCAGGAAGTTAGTTAAAAATAAGTTGCAAGATTTGTACTGGACAAACAAACAAACAAAGCGAGTTAATAAAAACATGGTAAAAAGACTCATTGCAAGTTTAATGTTTTTCTCACCCCTCTAATTAATAAGAAAGATTAAGTTTACAGTTAATTATAATAATAATGATAACTGACCTGCAGAGCACTGAGATTGTTGTGCCATTGACCGTCGTTTGTCTGTTTCAACCTGTTCCTCAACTTCAATCAGAGGATCAGAGGTGTCATAGAATGTAGCAGAACCATGGCATTCGCCAGATGAAGAGGATCCACCCAGTGAGATGATAGACAAAGGACGCCGTCTAAGTTCATTGTTATTGAAGTTGTCTGAACTGGATACAGCTATAGAGTTTCGAAAACGAGGCACTGTAAAAGAACATTTCATTAAAAGGACATCAGTAATTGGTACAACTATAGTATTTCCCCACAGCTGAATTTGGCGATTTTTCTTTGGCGCAGATTTGAACGATAACGATATCATTCTGAACTGTTTGCGATATAATATGGCAGCCTGCATGCTATTTGTTTTGGATTTATGATTTATAATTTAGCTTATGATTTTATCATTTATGCTATATGATTTATGACTTTTAGATTTATGATTTAGCCATAATCGCCAAATTCAGCTGTGGGGAAATACTATAGTTGTTCCCAGTAATTAATTAAACTTACTCAAGAAACTTAAAATTTATGGAAAAAAAACCCCACCATTTTTTAAACAGTTCAAAACGGATTAATTTTGCAAAAAAATCTGTGTAAGGGGCTGCTGCCATCCTCAATACCCATTTCAATATTGTAGCTATACTCATAAAGCATTTAAGGCTTTTGTAAATTTTGAAATTTATTTAAAATTATTTAGAGAGTAGATGCTCAAACAGCCCTCTGAAGCTTAGTGGATTAATTTTGAACATTATTTATACATTAAATACATACCGAACAATGTTATTAGTGTAAAATAAAGCAAAAGCGCTCCCCCACAATTAAATGTCCTTTCCTGCTTCTCACATGAATTTTGTTTTTCCTTAAAATACCAAATAAATGCCCACTTATGCTCAATGGTAGATTTTATCAGAAAGAAGACAGTTCTCTATATTATTTATTTCAGTTTGCCTATGTACATATAAACACTGATTTGTTTTACATTAAATCACACATTGTGATTATTCGAAAATGGAAACCATAAGTTTCCTAAAATAGTAGCAAATATTTTAAAATAATTTATTGGGAGGGAGGGAGGGGGAATTTCCCCAGTTTTCCATTTGGTTGTATGATGGTGAACCAAGAGTTAATTGTGCTTACACTTTTTTTTTTTAAATAGTTACAATTTAAAAGAAAAAAAAAGTAAAAAAAAAAAAATTTATGCCATTTAATTTTAGCAGAAAAATATATGTTAATTTCTATATTTTTGCTGATTTTTACCATTTATCTGCCTCTCTCTAAATATATCTCAATTTTTGCTGATGACTGAGGAAGCACTTGAATACTATTTTACGGTAAACTTAGCATAGTACACAAAAAAAATAAAATAAATAAATAAATAAATAAAAAAAAACAAATAATAATAATAATAATAATAATAAAAAGCTTGACAGAACTTGAAATGTACTTCAAGCCATTTCCAAGCATAGTATTAACACAACAAAACTCCTTTATGTAATATCCCTATATGCAGTGGTGAATCTAAGGGGCTGAAGCCCCTTATTTAGCCTTTTTATTTATTTATTTAAATATTAATTTCAACTAATCAAGTAGTCTTTTTTTTCCCCTTGATTTTATTATTCACAAGCTAATGTGAATGCATATTTAATTTATTTTAAATTAAACATGTTTCTAATCAATTTAATGTAACTCAAATAAATTAAATGGTATCATTTATTTTTCACTAACAGCTGTATCACAATATTTGGCTATGTTTTTGATTAGCTGAAAAATAGCTGCCAATCAAAACATTTAGACATTTCAATTATTTAATAATAATAATAATTCTTTCAAGTATAGTAACCAGCAAAAAGGAGAAAGTCTACTAGGTAAGTTGTTGCGGGGAAGGTGAGTGGAGCGAGCAGAGGGCAGAGATCCCTAATATTTATACAGTATTTTATGAGAAACATGTTTTTGTGCATATAAAGAACATATATTAATTTCATTTTATTTAGTGCAGTCTAAATATGTTAAACTGTACTTAGCAGAAATTTACCCCATTGATGGGATGTATTTCAATGTGTATGTTCTTCTCTGTAAACCATTTGTCTGATTCGATAAAGTTTTAACTAGCATACACATTTATACAGATTTAGAATACCAAGTTTGGACTTTCTGCTGATGTTTTTTTTTTTTTTTTTAAGTTATGCAGATAACAGACTCACATAGAGACACACACAGACCAACCACTAAAAATCAGATTTTCAGATTCAGGAATTCTCAAAATGTGTAAATATAGCAAAATCTCAATTTCAAATTTATCACAAAAGTAAAAATCTCTATACCATTATATTTGATTTGGATATGAAAATGTAAAAAAACATTAGTTACAGACTATGTATCGATACCAAATACATAAATGTCCTTGCTTCTGGTATTAATGACAACATTAATCAAATTTTTTTAGGAGTTTCTACGAAACTGCAACTAGTGCCTTTGAATAAATCATGTACGATCCCAATTGAATATATGGTCCTTATTTGACTTTTATTAAAAATATAATTGTAACTGTTTTTCAACAGATATTTTTACACAGATTAGAAAGCTGATAAAGTCGACTTGAAGAGTTTGTTTGTTGTAAAAACCAGCTTTATTAATGATTTTTATGTGAATAAAATGTTTTTTAAATAAACTTTAATTTAGCTAAGGTGTAATGATATTTACATACTTCAAATTCTAAAGAAATACATAATACATGTCCCATGTATTGTATTAAACTTTCCTTTTTTTGTTACAAAACATCTTTAAATAGAAGTGAATGGAGAAAGCTTTAGAGAGCTTATTTAAAATGCTAGAAAACACAGTTAATACAGCAGGGAACCAATTATCGGGAATGGTTTTTACAAGACTATTCTGGATAACTGGTTGCTCATTAAGCAAGTCTTATTAATCAGAATTATTACATATAGTTCTCATTTAAAATAACTATTTTAAATTAAAAATTAATATATTTTATCAATTAATCAAATTTCAATACTTAATTAACAATTAAGATAAATAATTAATCAAAATTTAAAATGTGGAAAAAAAAAAAATCTTTGAAACTTAACTTTCCATAAAAATCAAAATCTGCCCAAATCCAGTATTTTTAAACATGATTTAGTCAGTGATTTTAAAACATTGAATTAAGAAATTCTGACCTGATTTTACAGGCTTTTCTTTTTATTTCTTATGAGAATTCTTTTTTTAATATCCATGAAGGTACAAAATATTCATATGTTTTAAAGGTAATTTGATTTTAATTATTACCCCCCCCCCCCTCCCCCACCCCCTATAAATAAATAAAATTCAGTACAGGACCAATTATCCTCATTTCACTCAATCTTTTCCAGATAAATAAAATTGTCACCTTTATGATATTGTGTAGTGGTGCCATCTATCCACATCTTTTTAGGACTAAAAACTATCTTTTCAGTTTACATTGTACATTATGACTTTTAACTTATATTCCCTGCCAAATATATAAATACTACTTTTAAATAAATATAACAAAATGAAATGGAATTATTATTTATTAAATATTTTTTATTTCCTTATACAGTGGAGCACCTTTTATACGTTTCTCATTTATACGTTTTTCTCATTTATACGTTTTTCTTCTTTGGTCCCAACTCATTCCATTGAATTCTAATGTTGAAATATTTCGTTTATACGACACAAGTAAATTCGTAATTTCACTTATACTTTTTTTTTTTTTTTTTTTTCCCTCCTTGTAGAATCCCAAGTTTGAATTTCATTCCACGATTAAAAAAAAAGAAAAAGATGAATGCCCTTTATGTTTTATTCTTATTTTTTTTCGTTTATTTTTTCTTTGAACTATGGTAACAAAGTGCGGTGCGGCTATAGAACAAAGTGCGACTTGCATCAATAGCCTGGGGGGGAAGGGGGGTTAGAGAAATTTTCAGAGATAAGCCAAGTAGCCAGTGACCACTTGAAGGCCTCCCATGGGGTATGAAAGGAAAAAAGCCCACAAATTTATAGGCACTTTGTAAACTTTGAAGATTTATTACTCACTTCCGTAGAAGATTTTCTTATCGTGTTTATTTGGCATTACAGTTGGAGAAACATTTTTATTTTTCTTTCATTATTTTAATCGTTTGCAAAAATGACATCTTCATTTAGAGAACAAAAGACTTTGTCTTTAAAGGTAAAATCGAAATCTTGAAAAAAAATTCTGAATTTCCATATTTTTAATTATTATTTAATTTTTATTCAACCTTTTAAAAATATTTTAAATATAATTAAAATATATCTTATTCGAATAAATGTAAAGGAAATCATGAAAATTGATTAGACTTTTATTATTAATATGATACTTTATTGTGTATTAATGTTAAAACGAATTTTCAGTTGTACGTTTTTTTCAGTTATACGTTTTTTAGTAACGGTCCCTTGAAAAACGTATAAACGGTGCTCCACTGTAATTATTTCAGATTACAGTGTTAAACCACTATTATTATTAAAAAAAAAAAAAAAAAAACCTTTAAGTTTTTTTTTTTTTTAATGCATTGGAAGTTAGTTGTTTGAAAATATAATTCTGGATAACTGGATTCTGGATAAACGGTTCCATACTGTATTCAGATTACAGGGAAAAAATTATTGCAAGTAAAATTATTTCTACTAAACTGTTGAAAAATTTGCTAGAATTTGTATGTATTTATTTATTTTTGAAGAAGTAAATGATGACAAACCTTTATTCAGCTGTTGAAGACTGATTGATCTATCACAAATTTGGTCGCGGCTAGGAGTAATGTCCAAGCATGGTTTATTCCCTATACCCATGGATGACATTTCCTGAAGTCGCAATTCTGAAAATGTAATGCACCAATTAAAAACACAGTACTGATAATTTCTCCTGATTATAATTCACAAAAACAAAACTCTTGTCAAATACAAATTAAAATGTTTGAATAAGATTAGAGCTTCATTTCTAAAAAATAAATAAATAAAGGCAAAAATAAAAATGTTAATGTTTTTCAGAACATAAACTCATTTTATGAGTTTACAGATGATTTTTGAAGAAATTTAATCCAGTTTTTGAAGTTGTATATCAAGTCTTACAAAAACCAGCAAGATATCGTCTCATTTTTTCTTTTGAAATGCCAAGTTAAATGGATTGTTTTTTCTTTGGAAATAAACTAATATTTCCCATTGTTGATATTTCATTTAATATATATAACGAAATTATGACTGCAATTGGATGCTCAGTAAAAAGATAAAAAACACAGACTGTTTTTCATTATGGTTAATTCTAACAATCACTGGCTGATGTGTGAAAACTGAAAAAGAAAACTACTAATACAGTCGAACCGCGTTAACATAAATTACTTTTAAGAGGGGACAATACCTAATCCCGCGGACAGCTGTGGCCAATGTTATTCTATGGGAAAATTTGTTGCGACAATTACACATTACCTAATGTATAATTTTTAATTCTGTTTTTACAGTCAGAAAATTCATAACCGTTAAATGAGTACTCATTTTTGAAAAATTCATTTTTTTTTTAATTTTTACATTTTAATTTTGTGTTCAAAAATGCAATTTTTCACAAAATGCATTTTTCTCATTTTCTAGTTGCAAAATGAAATACTAAAATTTTTAAAAATCAATTTTTGGAAAACAAGTACTAATTTAACGCTCATGAATTTTCTAAATGTGAAAACAAAATTGAAAACTATTCATTAGGTAATGAGTAATTATGTAAACAAATTTTCCCATAGAATAACATGAGCCAAGGCTGCCGGCGAGATTAGGTATTGTCCACTCTTAACATGAACTGCTTCCACAATCCTCATCAAAATGAAGATTAGCTTAGTTATATGAAGATTAGATACTGATAGCATGAACATATTTTTTCTTCCCATTGAGATTCACGTTAACGAGGTTCGACTGTATTTGACAGGAGACTTGGCACTAGATAAGTAAATGCAGAACAAACAAGTATTTTGGTAGCATTTACCAAATTGTTATCAGTGCACTGACAGTCAAATTATGTTCAGGAAACTCAAAATGTGTAAATTTATTGAAAATCAGAGTTAAAAATTTTTCATAAATCCAATACTTCCTTTATATACATATAGAAAAAAATAATATCAATAGCCTCTTTTCTTCTTCTGTAAATTACAGATAAATTTTTATTAAAAAAGAAACAAAGTGAATAGTTTAAACATTTGACATTATACATAATTCTACAAAATTTATTAAGCAATCAAATTCTTTTCTCCCCAATGATTAAACTTTTTTTTTAAATAATGCTTTGATATTTAAATGATAAAGTGGTTTTAATTGTAAACTGAATAATATTGATTGACTGTTTATGAAATTTGGAATAGCAGATAACTTTGAAAATATGATTATATTAAATTGTTTTGTTTATTTAATTTAAAAGAGAATATTTCATTATAAATAAGATTTCTACGCATTGTTTACTAATCTGTATAGACTTCTTAAAGGTATTTTAAAAATTCAAAACATGTACTACAGAAATAATTTTTTTCTAATATAAATTTAGATTACTGTGTTGTGTTCTATTACATGTACCTTTCATAGAAAATATATAATATATTATGGTTATATTTTAGCTTCCATAATATGTATAATTCTAGAAAATTTGATATGTGAAAGAACTATAATGAAAGCCTAGGCTGATTTAATTTGGATGCATATCTATATCAGCCAACAGGTGGCACTGCTATACTGCAATTTTTTTCCTGTGTATGGGAAGACTATATTTCCAGTTCCTATAACGCATGTATGCATCAAATTTAACATGTGATAAGACCAAAATGAAAAGAATGCTGAATTTGTGTTTATTGGCCAGCAGATGGCAATGCTGTTACTAATCCTCTATGATTTTTTGATAAGGCTACATCTCAGCATCGATTGTTTAAATTACACCACACTGCTTACATTATATCTTTATTATGAGAAACTAAGTTAACTAATTTTTTGTGCACATCAACCAGTAGGTGGCGCTGTTATACAGAACAATAGACAAAAAAAAAAAAAAAAAAGTGACAGTCACAACTGAATGATTGATGACCACAAGAGTTTTTCAATTGAAATTAAACTACATTCAGAAAACGGATTCAGTTGCTAAAATTTAAATCTATAAATTAACAAGTATATAATTAAAACTCATTTTAGTAAAATAAAAATGTAACAAATAATTACTTCTGTTTCTCTCAGCCTGTTTCCACAAGAGAGTCGTGATTTCTTCCACCCAAGCATTTTTCACTTCAGCAGAAGGTGCCTGGAGTACATAGAGATCTTGTGCCTTACATTTTCGAAACCATATCTCAAATTTTGAAGGGCTTTCTCCAACTTGTGCTGTCAGACCCAAATCTGATGTCTGGTGAAATAAAAATGATATAGGTCACAATTTAAAAAAAATTAATTTAATATAAACTATCAGTATAAAAACTTTTTTTTTTTTTTTAGATTAATGTATTTGTTTAAAATTTTTTTCCTGAAATAAAGAAACTAATATATTATTTAAAAAATTTAAGTTTGTTTTTCAATAAATAATGCTGAGAACTATTTAAAATAAGCATGAGATTGAAAAAATGACAAGCTGAAACTATATGCAAATATAAGACATTGAAATAAAATATTAGAATTTTGATGACAAAATAATTATATATATATATATATATATTTAATTGAGTCTATTAAAAAAAAAAAAAAAAAAAACAGGTAATTTTGCTTTAATATTCATTTATTGTCATAGATAAGTAAAAATTTTATTTGATTAGCTGATGTAACAAATACAAATCAGAAAGGCAAAAACAAATAAATAAATAAATAAATAAGTAAAGCTGAAAAGGCTGAAAAATATCAATTTTGAAAATAAAGTAAAATAGAAATAAATAAATAAAAATAATTCAACCAGCAAATGTTAATAGAATTACAAATGTTTTTGTTTTAACTCATTTAAAATGATAATTTTTTTCTAATGTGATCTTACACTACGAAAAGGATTTCATTTTATTACACACATTTACCAAAAAAAAAAAAAAAAAAAAAAAAAAAGAAAAAAAATGTTTAATTGACATTTTTGGTTAAAAGAAAAAATAATGCAATAAAAATTAATGATAATAGTAAATATCTATTTGTCTATACACATGTAACACACACCCTCCAACTTAGCCAGTTGGTAGAGCACAATGTTGTTTAACACAGAAAAAACTTTCACACCACTTAAAGTAATTTGACTAACAAAACTTGTATGACAGACACAGTTTATTTTGAGAACATTAACAACAACACTGGCCATAGATCAATGATCACAAAAATGTAACATTTTTGACACTTCACAACACTTGTTGCACTGTAAAACATCGTACAGAGAGCAAGCACCTCTTCTAGAAATAAAACGTTGACTACTTAACAGTAGAAACACAAAATTCTGGAGATAACATTTTATAATTAACATAGTCCAGAGAGCACTCCTGCCCTCTTTCAGAACTGAGAATTGACCGCCAACTACGACGATGAAAAGAAATACACTATTACAAAGAACACAGAGCACAAGAAGTAAAGTTTATGCACTTTTATAGCTTACCTTTATACTGTTTTTGTACTGATAATAGTCATGACCTTTACACTCAGGGTCTCGTCTCGCTTTGCTAAAAAGAATTAAATCTTCAAAGAGAAAAACATGACGTAAAGCTTTCTTGGATTTGCCTTGCCATACTAAAAATTCCTCCTGTCTCAATAAACGACCTTGTTCTTTAATATTTACCTAAAAACAAACAATTAAGAATTTAAAAGTTTGTTCCAAAAATATTATTGGTTAAAAAAAAAAAAAAAAAAAAAAAAAAAAACCTGAAATAAAATTATCGCTGTTAAAATAAATCATTTGCCCATGCTGCTGGATAAAAAAGAGCATCCATTAATTGTTTTTATGACAAAACTCATTTATATATGCATGGGGCTGCAAGCACATACTTGCCAACATACTAATTAATATTCCGTAGTATTGTTAGCCCCACCTTCTTTTTTACACCGGTATCTTTTTAGAGCATTTTTCTTCTTATTTAATCGTAATTGCATATAGAGAATATTACTCTAAAAATTTATTGGTGTGAGAAAAAGGGCGGGACTAGCAGCACTACGGAATATTAATAAAGATGTTGGCAAGTATGAAAGCACCATTCGCTGCTTTGACATCATCAAGTGTAAAAGTGACAGCTGTTGACTAGCTAACTTTAACTATTTATTTATTTTATTTTCTAATTAAACCTTAGTCACATGATCTATACAATGCAGATATGAAGTTTCATTTAGTTCTGATTACTACGACTAAAGTTATTAGTTTCTAAGTATTGTCAGTTTAATTTAACTAAATTAAATATGCAAGCAGAAATAATCATTCAGAAAATAACATTCTTAAATAAGTGGGAAAATGCATACATATATAGGCAAACACACATGTGGCTTGTGTTTCTTCACATAGTTATATCTTTGGTAATTATTTATCATTATTCTTTCATTTACTCATTTCATTTTTCAAATTTATTTTTCTTTCTCAAGCTAGATTGATCGCATCCTTTATTATTTTACTTAAAATAGCTACTATATTAACATAGCAAAATCTTGATTATTTTATGTTCTCTGAAGTGCTAGATGATGCTGATGACTAAACTCTTTAGATTTTGAGAGATTTTCAACTGTTTCAAATTTATTTATTCATTTTTATTGAAGTCTGATAGGGATTGATACTCTTTGTCAATTTACAATATATCACTCTATTTTTAAACCAGTTCTTTATTTGTTACACGGGATTTTGTGGACAATAATCAAGTGTGAATATAGTGATTTTTTTTTTCTCTAACAAAACTATTACTAGTTATATCTATACTTTTGGTTCTGGCAGATAACGATGACATTAAAAAATTTTTTTTAGGCATTCTACGATCATTTAACAATATACATATAAGGGCATAGCCAAGGGGGTTGGGGGACTCTAGCCATCCCTCCAGATACTTTGATATCAAACAAATTTTCATTTTTTACCTTTCAAACAAACTAATAAATTGGTCTCAGCACCCCGCCCATTCCCAAAATCCACCATAGCCCTCTGTAGATAATGTCTTTGCTTATGCCCCTGTATAAATATATATATCTGCCAATATGAGTCTGATCTTCAAATACATATAAAACTGTTTCAAAATTTGCATCCAGTAATGAGTAGTCTTATATGACAATAAAACACATTATAGGAAAAAAAATATAATATGCACAAATTCTACTATATAAATAAGCAGATATTGAGATAAATAAAAAGGCTTTATTAAAGTACATATTTTGTGATATATGTATTTTGTAAAATATACATTTTGTTTATTATTACAAAATATGTACAGGCAAACCTCGTTAACGAGAACACGCTTAACGTGAATTACTTTTAACATGAACTGCTTCCACAATCCCCATCAAAATGAAGATTAGTTTCTGAATTACTGATAGCATGAACAGCTTTTTTATTCTCCTTAAGATTCACGCTAATGAGGTTCGATAAACATGCACATTATTACAACTGTACATATTACAAAATATGTATAAACATATGTATAAATATATTATTAATGTACACATTATTACAAAATACGTATAAACATACATTTATTTTTCAAAATATGTATAAACATGCATATTTTGTATAAAATAATGCAGGAGTGGAAAATTGGTGCAGAACTCATACCGGTATTAATGAAACAAAATTTTCTTCTTCTTAAACCAATGATTTTATAGGTAGAGAAAAATTTCAATCAAATATCAGAGGTCTGCGCCAATTTTCCACCCGTGAATAATGCATGTATATGTGTTTTCAGTCGCAAAATAAATAAATAAATAAATAATAATAATAATCTTATTTTATGAAATAAAGGATTGGAAAAAAAAAACATACATCACATTCTCTAAGAGCATCCATTGCTAACAGGTCATTTCCGTGACGCAATTGGAAGCAAACCATTTCTTCTGCAGCCTACGAATAAGAAAAAACAAAACAATCATTATTTTCAATGGCAATTAGCACAATGAACAAGTTGTGTTTTTTAATCAGCCTTTGGTTAAAAATTAACATAATAGTCAGAGACTGATTTATAGCAGGGCATTTGGGCATGCAACTGAGCCTCCAACTTATTTTTAACATTCATAACATTACTTTAAACATGGAGTTTTTATTAAACTACATTAAATAAAAAACCTTTTTAACAAATCCATGGCATGGCCAGAACGTTTTCACTGGGGTCCCCCGGCTTTCTCAACGGCTACTCACGGTGCTGGAAGTGCAGAATTTGAACCCTCCACCACAGTGAGTAGCCGTTGAGAAAGCTGGGGGACCCCGGTGAAAATGTTCCGGCCATGCCATGGATTTGTTAAAAAGGTTTATTAAATATAGTTTATTCTTAACATTTTTCAGTTTTTTTTCCTGCATATGGAGAAAAAAAATTGAAATTTAATAGTTGGTATCACTCTAGTTACTATCTAGTTACTTAGTAAATATCAAATACTAATTTATTTGTTTGTTTATTTATTTATTATTATTATTATTATTATTTTTTTTTTTTTTGCATGTTTGTATTTCTAGGGAAGAGCTTGAATTTCTACGAGAGAAGTTTGTAATATTTTTTCTAAGACAAAGAACAAAATTGTTTTGGAGAAAGAATATACTTTTAAAATTCTGCATTATTTTGAAATGTTAAATTGAACATACATTTAATTTCAGAATTTTATAATTGTTACAGTATTATGTCTTTAACAATGTCATTTAAAAAAAAAATGTAAAAATCAGTAAATTGAATATTTTGTATTTGATTTCATAAATTCCAGCAGTTTTGATTGAAATCACAGGGATTTACCAAAATCAATTAAGAAACCTTATCAAACCAATAAAAAAGAGGAAACAAAAATAGATTTTAAAAATATAAAAAAGTTAGCTAGTTATGAAAATCACATTTACAATAGTAAGGTTCATACTTAAATATGAAAAAAATTCCCTGAATTTTCCCAGACAATTTTCAAAAACATATTAGTGACATATTACAAGAAAGAGGAGAAGATACATCTACTTCCACTGTATGATGTCATGTTTCTGCCGATCATGATAGAAAATCAGGTAGAAATCATTATTTACATGCATATTTTCACAATACTTAACCATTTAAATTTTAATATGAAACTAAACAAGAAAAATACAATTTGAGAAAAAAGAAAGATTTGTTTTTCCAGGTTTTATAATCGATTTTCCCTGATGAGTATGAACCCTGAATAGAGAAATACCGTAAAATCTCGAAAGTAACACCCCCCCCCCTTTTTGAAAAGCAAAACGGATAAATTTCAGGTGGGGGGGAGGGTTATAATCAAGATTCTTTAAAAAATTATCAAAAAAAAAAAAAAAAAAAAAAAAAAATGAAGAAAAGGGAGGGGAGGTTATATTTGATGGAGGGGGTACTTTCAGGATTTTACGGTACTTACTTAAAAGGAAATATTAAAGGCTATCATTTCTTACATTAAAGGTAAAAAAAAAAACTGTGTAATGATTCCATTGATAACGTGCATCCGACACTTTATGAAAAATTAGTTAAATTAGAAATAATATATAAAAATTAAAATTTAATTCAATGCCAAACTTAACTTGCAATGCTGATGTACCGTAAGTGCGCCCGAAGATTGGATGTAGCTTTTTGGATGGAGAAAAAAAAAAGGGGGGGGGGTTACTTTCAGGATAAAGGAGACAGTTCACTTTCAGCAAGAAAAGGGGGAGGGGGCTATATTCGATGGGGGGGTTACTTTCGTGATTTTACGGTAATAGAAATTGTAAATAACTGGTGTAGTTGTAACAACAATGGACCAATCATAGGCATTGACCAGAGGTGGTGCTGCCTATTCGAATCTGAGGATGATGAAAAGAGAAATAATAGTTTCAATCAACGACAAAATCAAGAGAGTGTGGATGAAGGCACCTGGCAGGGTTAAAAACTAAGAAAATAAAAGTTACTGGTCCACAAGACCAGTGATTTTCAGATTACACTGGTCTGTACAATACTTTGACTGGTCCTTTCTTCCATTCTATTATATTTTTAAAAAATATTTAAAAGTTTGCAAACTGTTTGTTTTACTAAGATTTCTGTTTGTTTATAAACTCACAAATCAAATAGGATAAATTTTTGCAAATTGATTAAAAAACACACGAAGCCTTATATATATAAATATATATATATATATGCTTTAATAAATGAGCTGAATATCAAATATATTTACTATAAAGAATTAAAAATAAAAAAAGGTTATGAAAATGAAATTAAATGAAAAATTAGTGAGAATAGGTGATATTGACCATTATAAAGAAGTATAATTACTGTTGTTATAACATACTATTCCGTGACAGATTTATGGACCCTTTTAGAAAAAAGTTAAAAAAAAAAAAAAAAATTGAGAAGCTTCACTGGTCCGATGGACCACTAGAATTTACATTTTGCTGGTCTGTTGAACATTTTTGTGGTCCCGGATCAACAGATTACTATCAATTTTGAACCCTGCCTGAGATTCCAGGTGAAAAGCTAGATATTCATGAAGATTTCAAATAAGGTCTTTATTGTTAATTTAAATGTAAAAAGGGAAGTTTTTAGCATTTTGAAGTATTAACATACTTTAATTGTTAACATATAGTTCACTTTTCTAAATCAAATCACTTCAATAACAATATACCTACCTTTAAATTATTATAGAAATCACTACTTGTCTCAGGGCACTCTTTTAAAAGTTGCTTTAAAAGCAAAGCATATTTCCCCATTCGCTGAACAGGTTTCAGTAAGTAGCTGGCCAAATCCATCTTGTCACCAAGCTCTTGCTGTTTTTTCTATAACACATCAGATGATGAAGATTTGAGAAATGAGATATTAACCATAATAAAAAATACTGTCTTTTTAATAGTGATTTTCACATTTATTAAACTGTAATTTGTTACTAAATTTTACAAATAATAATAATAATAATGAATATTAAATTACTAAAGTACATCTTTCATATTAAACTAATGTAAAGTATGATAAATCATCCATTTTTATATAATATTTTTTATACATGTCAAGTTTATTTATTTTTCTCCTAAAAATAGCAATATATTTATAACAAATTAGTTATGAATGTCAGAAGTTGCATCTTCTGTCTTATGGTTACTAGGCTCCCAACTCAACCCTTCTTCTTTTTGAAGCATTTGATTTTTCTTCAATTTTTGACTTCGTCTTCCATTCACTGCCAAGAATAATGTATTCAGAAGTCTGCAATTTCCATCAAATGATTAATATGGCAATGCTCCAATTTGGTTCTTCTGCTTCTTTCCTTTTTTGATACGTTTGACCCAGCATATTTTCCCTGGTGTCAGTTAATTTTCTTGTCCCCTCCCCCACCACTTGTGATTGCATGTTTTTTTTTTTTTTTTCCATGTATTTTTCTTTGATTTTTTTTACTTTTTTCTTACGCAAAATTGTGGTATCAACAAAATATGGCTATTTTGAATTCCCCATAGATGTAGTTTAGTATAGCATCTTTATTGGATACAGATTTAGAATATTCAGCTTGAAATTCCTGCTGCTATTTGTTCTTGAGATTTGCTAATATTATACACACTGACCAACCACTAAAAACCTGATTTCCAGATTCAGGGGACCTGAAAATGTGTAAATATAACAAAAACTCATTTTCGAATATTTAATCCCAAAACAATACTTTACCTTATACACCCCGTGACAAAAATATAGGCACAAAGGGTTTTTTCTTTGATTTTTCATAAAATAACATTATCTAAATTGTGCTTATCATTTATTATTATCATAAAATAACACTATTCCCGGACTCATTTTTGTTTTAAGACTCATTTAGAAAAGTTTTAAGACTAAAATTTTTCTAATTTAAGACTAACTCCGCGACAAAATGATATGAACAAAGGGTTTTTTTTTAATTTTTCATAAAATAACATTATCTAAATTGTGTTGACCATTTATTATCATAACAAAATATTATCATATCAAAAACATATTAAATATTTGAATCATATTCAAAATATTCATATTAAAAATAATTATATTAAAAAAAAAAAAAAAACCTTTGTTCCTATCTTTTTGTCATGGTGTGTAGTCTTAAAACAAAAATGAGTCTGGGAATAGTGTTATTTTATGATAATCATAAATGATAAGCCCAATTTAGATAATGTTATTTTATAAAAAATCAAAGAAAAAACCCTTTGTACCTATCTTTTTGTCGCGGGCTGTATATATGGGTAAGAAAAAGTAAAAGTAACATTTGAATGTGATATGATTAGTCTAATGTAACCAATAGTATCTAATCAATAGTTATGAATACTAGTTAAACTTCAATACTTACTTTAAAGAAACTATTTCCATATTCTGCCATCAATGCATCAGACTTTGGCTTATTTTTATTATACAAGGCATATAAGTAAAACTGAGTTTCCTGAAAAAATAAAATTATTTCATAAATAAATCCGAATTCAATTGAAAGGTAACTAAAAAATAACAAGAAATATTTAAGAATATATATATAAAATTAAATTTAATCATAAAATAAAATACTTCTTAGAATGATTTAACAGAGGCCGGTCCAAGCAAAAATCGGTGCTTTTCATAGAATTCAAATTCATTAAAATGACTCTTTCAATAATATTCAATTTATACAAATGATCTTTTTATGAAATTTTTCTATGTTTATAGTACAGTAAAGCACCGTTTATACGTCTTTCAAGGGACTGGCGTAAAAGGACGTACGCAGGGGTCTGTCCAGGTTTGTTTTCCAGGGTCCTATTTTTGTGAAAAATTTTCCTATTTTTGTGAATTTTTCTTATTTTTGTGAAATTTTTTTCTGACATAGTTATTATTTTTATTTTTGTGAAAATTCATTTCACAAATTCTATCTACATACACATATGTATATGTAAGTTTCATCTAGACAGTTTCAGGAGGGCGCTGTGCCCTGCTTGCCCCTTGACAGAAAAAATGGCACCCTTCTTGCCTTTAATATAAAAAAGTTGCATCCTTACTTCTACATTTTCAGACAAAGCTGAATTTCCATCCAAATTTTCAGAACTGGAAATTTCGTTCACATGAGCTTGTGAACTTGAATTATTTAACCTTGGTTTCTCAATTGGATCATTGGGAAGTAAAGTTTCTGCATCAGCTACATTTCGTTTAAAAAATTTTGTAATAGCATCGCAGCCTGTAGCATCCGATGATCGTATTTTTTTAACATAATAATCCGAATTACGGGAATTTCCTCCCGTAACTGGCCTACCTCGCTTCATATTTATTGAATGGAAGCGATAAAATTACTGACAAATACGAAATTACGAAAATACAAAACCACACATATCTATAGTCGCGCTACTCCACAAACCCGAAATCCAAACTAAACATAAACAAACACAACGCGGTAAAAAGATGTTGCCAAAATATTTACGTAATTTTCCACAGAAAAATTTCATCCCATCAAGGAGAGGTACGCCACACCCATTATCGTGTCTGACGTCATTCCCTAACTAATCAGCGTGAACTCAGCGAGAAATGAAGGCGTGGTTTTAGTGTCATGTAGTACCGATAGCGACTGGTACGAGAACATGTTTATATATTGCTGAGCAGATGTTTTTGCTCGCTATTATTTTATAAATGCTTTGTTTTTCCGAAAATTTTTGGAAAAGTTTGTTTATCTCCGATTTGAATTTTGTGAAGGGTCCGTTTTATTATTATGGATTTTTGTGAAGGGTCCGTTTTATTAACATAGAATTTTGTGAAGGGTCCGTTTTTTTAACATGGAATTTTATGAAGGGTCCGTTTTTTAGCATGGAATTTTGTGAAGGGTCCGTAAACGGACCCAGTTTTCCCCCTAGACAGACCCCTGGTAGGTATAAATGAAAAGACGTATAATCGAAATTTTAATAATAACACTTTGATTACTACAAATTTAATGACATTTAAGCAAATTTTATATGAAAATACTAATTAATGAAATTTCTTAAGTTAGTAAATGTCTATTATACTTTTTTAAGACAATAATTAATTTGAAAAAAAGATTTATTACAAAAAGTGAGAAAAATCATGCTATTAATGCATGACTCGGTACTAATTACATATATCATATATTAAATATTATATTACATTTCTTAAGAACTATATTAACACAGTTTGAATATTAATCATATATATTGCATATCTTTAATCATAAGCATACGATTTATGTCCACACATATAGTTATAACATTAAAAATCTTTAATATATTCGTCTGATTTGCTGCTTGCCTATGAGTATTAAAAAATTCTACTGAGAATTCAATGGATTCTTTGATCTGTATTCTTCGACCTTTCTTGTGTTCCTCCATTTAAGATGCTTTCTAGGAAAAATCCGTCTTATTTAGAATGGAAGATAACGACAGGTCGAGAAATTTTGTGAATTTTTTGCAAAGTGGAAAAGATGTATAAGCAATATTAGTGTCGTATAAACGAAGAATTTTTGCTTTAAAATGAATAGGAATGAATCGGGACTTCACTATAAGGACGTATAAATGTAAAAGTATGCGAGACATATAAACAGTGTTTTACTGTATTATTTAAAATGATTGTCTTTATTTATTTATTTTTCAATAAAACACTATTAATTTACTACAGTGAGGCTGTTGAAATGGAAGGTTTTAACCCCCCCCCCCTCCCCCATTAAATAAATAATTTTTATCATAAAAAAGAGCTTTAAAAAATTGAAGCCTGGTTTGAACCCTGACTAAACAAATTACTTTATAACAAATTTCTCTTGAAGTCACAGTAATAAACACATAAATAATAAAAAAAAAAGAATTATACTTACATATTTTAGGAAGCATTCTCCAACATTATATGGCATAGATTCACACTGTTCCAGCTCTCTCAGAAAGTAACAGTTGTGAAATTCATAAATCTTTTCAATATTTCCAAATATAACATTTCTTTGAGAACGTAACATTTGACTAATATTGTTGCTTTGCAACAATGGTACATAATTCTAAAATAGGAAAAGAGAGAAAAAAAAAAAAAAAATACTATAAGGAATAAAAGTACATTTAAAATAATTGCATACATACTGGTAAAAAATGTAGAAATGTCATCAAGAATACAGTAAAACTTGTTAGTATTCAAAAAATTATAATTTTCTTTCAAGATTTTACTATTATGTCAGTTACAGTTAATACTGAATATATTTATACAGGGTTCGATCTAGACCAAAATTGGAGCACATTTCAAGTCTCTACAAAAACATTTACCACATAAATTGCATACAAATTGCTCAAAAAATGTAAGTATTATCAGGACAATTTAGATAAAATACTACCATATTGAATAAAAAGATGTAATAATGAGTACTGAAAATGAAAATGTGTTTTCTATAGAGGAAAAGATAACATTTTAGTACAATTTTGATTTTTCAATAAAAGCATTTCACAAAATATAACCCCCCTGCACTCCTTCAAAAGAAAAGAAACATCTGCATCAATCTTTGTTAGACGTCACATATTTAAACAAAAAAAAAAACCTCTGAGATTTATAAATATTTAAATTACTTTCACACTGAATATTTGATGTCTAAATTATGAAATGCTATATAACAAAGAAAATACATACTTCATAAGAGTAATTTATATTTCAAATGTTTTAAATAATGTTTAGAAATATTGTTAATTAGTGTAATACTGTTTGTTAAATAAGTTCTAATATATATATATATATAATAAAGATGATCTATTAAGCATAGTAGAAGCCAAGCAACAGATACAAGATCACTGAAACACCAATGACCAACAAGACAAAAAAAAAAAAAAAATCACCAGTGGACGAAATACACTAATGCAAAGAAACCAGATTCACCAATTAACAGCCTGCAAAACAAACGAATCAATGAAGTAAAACAACAAATCTTAACTTAAAACCATAAACTTATCAAAATTAATGAAAAAACAACCCAAGAAACACAAGATAGGAAGAAGGAGGCAGGCGGCAAGACTTGTGACTTGCCTGTGGGGTTACACTAGTTTTATGCCGGCAACACTCCCCCAGCCTGCCACAACCAGAAACAGGAACCATATGGATTTAAAAATGCAAATTTCAAAGCAGATGAACGACAATGAAACCATGAAGCCACAATGAAATTAACTGTTTAATCACATTGTGTTTAACAGTATAATTAGAACATTAAATATAGTTGACAACTCATATATATAATAAAGATGATCCACCAAGCACAGCAGAAGCCAAGCAACAGACACAAGACCACTGAAACACCAATGACCAACAAGACAAAAAAAAAAAAATCACCAGTGGACGAAATACACCAATGCAAAGAAACCAGATTCACCAATTAACAGCCTGCAAAACAAACGAATCAATAAAGTAAAACAACAAATCTTAACTTAAAACCATAAACTTATCAAAATTAATGAAAAAACAACCCAAGAAACACAAGATAGGAAGAAGGAGGCAGGCGGCAATACTTGTGACTTGCCTGTGGGGTTACACTAGTTTTATGCCGGCAACACTCCCCCAGCCTGCCACAACCAGAACAGGAACCATATGGATTTAAAAATGCAAATTTCAAAGCAGATGAACAACAATGAAACCACGAAGCCACAATGAAATTCACCGATTGATCACATTGTGTGTAACAGTATAATTAGAACATTAAATATAGTTGACAACTCAAAAAGGAAAAAACTGAAATTTTAATGGAAAATGAAAGTATGCATAGTAATACAAAGCAAATGCAACAAGCCTTCTACTTTTTTTTTTTTTTTTTTAATTTAATTTCACAAACCCACCCAACCATCCAGCCTTACAACACCACCCCACCTCCGTAATCAAACATCTGCCCACCCAACCGCCACCTTTTTTATTGTCTTTTATCATTTTATAATTTTTTTGTTGATATACACAAGAGTGTACACAGCTTTTTTTTTTTTTTGTACTGACAGAGACATGGTTAAGGATATAAAGTAGAAAATACAAAGTTTTTAGGAAAACCCATTTTAGCAGTGGCTGTGATCAGTTTATTAATATTCTTGTTTTTAAACTTTGCAGAGCATAAATTATTAATTCGAAATAAATGGTTAATGATGATGTTTCTAAATACCGAAAGATGCAGACATGAATTAAAATGTGTAAATAAGTTTACATTAAAACAAAAATCTTGCCGTTTGTCATAGATATCTGTGTAAAGTTTATTACCATCGATGATTATTTTGAGATCTAAAAAGTTAATAGATTGATTAGTCAGAGTATTTTGAGTTAGCTTTAAATTAGGTGGATAATTGAAGGAAAAACCATTTTGTGAGTTCTTGTTGAGATAAAATACAATAATATCATCGATGTAACGATAAAATCGAACATCATCATTGCAAATTTGCTTTTCATAATAATAAAGATAGAGATCTGCCAAAATACTGGAGCTACAACCTCCTTGTGGAATGCCTAATTGTTGCAAATAGATATCGTTGTTGTGGAAGATATAATTATTATGGATAACAAAGTTAAGAAGTGTTTTAAATTTTTCTTCTTTAAAATTGTAAGGAAGATTAATTTGAGCTTTATATTCTTGAAAAAGACTGTTATATATTAATTCATGTCTGCATCTTTCGGTATTTAGAAACATCATCATTAACCATTTATTTCAAATTAATAATTTATGCTCTGCAAAGTTTAAAAACAAGAATATTAATAAACTGATCACAGCCACTGCTAAAATGGGTTTTCCTAAAAACTTTGTATTTTCTATTTTATATCCTTAACCATGTCTCTGTCAGTACAAAAAAAAAAAAAAAAAAAAAGCTGTGTACACTCTTGTGTATATCAACAAAAAAATTATAAAATAATAAAAGACAATAAAAAAGGTGGCGGTTGGGTGGGCAGATGTTTGATTACGGAGGTGGGGTGGTGTTGTAAGGCTGGATGGTTGGGTGGGTTTGTGAAATTAAATTAAAAAAAAAAAAAAAAAAAAGTAGAAGGCTTGTTGCATTTGCTTTGTATTACTATGCAAACTTTCATTTTCCATTAAAATTTCAGTTTTTTCCTTTTTGAGTTGTAAACTATATTTAGTGTTCTAATTATACTGTTAAACACAATGTGATCAATTGGTGAATTTCATAGTGGCTTCGTGGTTTCATTGTTGTTCATCAGCTTTGAAATTTGCATTTTTAAATCGATATGGTTCCTGTTCTGGTTGTGGCAGGCTGGGGGAGTGTTGCCGGCATAAAACTAGTGTAACCCCACAGGCAAGTCACAAGTCTTGCCGCCTGCCTCCTTCTTCCTACCTTGTGTTTCTTAGGTTGTTTTTTGATTAATTTTGATAAGTTTATGGTTTTAAGTTAAGATTTGTTGTTTTACTTTATTGATTCGTTTGTTTTGCAGGCTGTTAATTAATAGATCTGGTTTTTTTACATTAGTGTATTTCATCCACTGATGATTTTTTTTTTTTTTTTTTTTATCTTATTGGTCATTGGTGTTTCAGTGATCTTCTATCTGTTGCTTGGCTTCTACTATGCTTAATAGATCATCTTTATTATATATATATATATATTTAGAGTTGGGAAACTCTAGGGGGAGAGTTTGATCAATTAAAAGCATGCTTTAACCCCACACATATGTCTCCAGTCATATGGGGCGTTTTTGACAGTTTAAATCATTTATTTTATGTTTTTGCAATAAGTTTTACTTATGAATTGTTTTACATTAATTAATTTTCTCATAAGTTTTTCTTTAGTTATTTTTGTTACTTATTTACAACTATTATGACTGAAAACATATATTATAATTTCATATATATACTGTAAAAGTACTTATTTTCGCGAAAATGAAGATATCTGTGATTTCGCAAGCTGAAAATTTCGCGAATTTTATATGAATAGAACCGAAAGTTGAAAAATCCTAACGCTGAAAAGTACCTAAACGTAGAACCCCTTTTGCATAAGGCAATTTAAGAAATTTCCATCACTCTAAAAACAATTTATGCTTACAACGGTGCTTATACATCAACTTTGGCTTTGGCTCAACGCGCACATTCCACCCCAAACAATTTTCTTTTCTTAATTCCTTTTTTCTCACGCTGTTTATCAAACTAGGGACTTCTGAACCCCCCTTTTGCAGCGAACATAGACCTTATATAGTCTATCTATATAAGGTTTATGGAACCGAAAATATAATCAGCCAACCCCCTTCACTTTTCTGGGATTCAGACCGTCAATGCATGTGAGTTTTGGTAATTGAAAAATTTCTGTTTTTTTATTATTATTTGCTGCAAAAAAAAAAAAAAAAAAAAATGCGAGGTTTAAATTTTCGCGATTACGATGAACTCGCGAAAATATGGGCTTTTACAGTATATATATATATATATACACATACAGAGATTCAACTACTATTTTCACAAACAACTCTTTGTGATTAATTAAAACAGCAATTTATTTGAATAACTCTTGCCATTGAAGTATTTCATATTAGCATGCAAATAAAGAATGCATGATCCTAATGAAATAAATAAATTTCAATAAAACATTTAAAATATATATATATATATATATAAACAATCAATTTCCACAATATATGTTAAAATAATGAGTAATTATAAATTTTTCAAAAATACATGTGATAAAAACAAAAGCAAACTAACAATGTAACAAAAATAATGAAATGATTAAATTTGTGTCACAAAATAAAAAGAAATCAAACATGTCGAATATAGAACTTAATATATAATTTATTTCAACACCAATTTATAAAAAAAAAGATAAAATTTCATTAAATATAACTTATTATTATAAAGTTTCAATTATTTTGAAATCGATATATTCCAGACTTACCTCAATAATATATCCTAAAGATTTAACATAATCTCTTTCTGTTTGTATCATTTCCATCATAATTAATTTTAAAGTTCGGCTGAAAAGAAAATAATAATAATAATAATCAACACATAGTTTTTAAGTGAATATAAATATCATTGACATTTAATTATATAAATTTGAAAACAGAATTTTCTTTTCCTTTTAATAATTCATAAACAATAACTTTCATATGTATATAATATTTTTTTTTTTTGGACCTGGGACATTTTTAATGTGTTTGCCATTGAAATTATTTCTTAGATGCAGATGCCCCAAACCAAAAGCGAATAATAATAATAATAATAAAAGAATAAAAGTATTTTTAAAGTAGAATACTTTTATAGAGGTGCCCTAAAAAAGGGAAAATAAGGAAAATTTTGAAAATTGTGGTCAGCTTGAAGAAGAAAAAAAAAAATTTAATTTACGTCGGCGATATTTTGTCCCCAACCCGGGATTCATTAATGTATATAATAAAAAAATCAGTTTTATAAATTTAAAATAAAATGTTTATTCATTTCAAACTATAACAGAAGCTGGAGTCTGAGTCAACATGATTTTCGTGAATCTGACTCCATCAAAAATCTGCCGACTCTGCACAGTCCTAATTGTAAACCTAAGTTCTGTATAAATGTTTATCTAGTTGTGTACAGCCGGTTAGTTATCTAGTTGTGTCCAACTCAAAACATTTGGTGATCCACATCGTGTATATATGTTTGTGAGCGTATGAATCATGTATGTATGTACTTTTTTCGGGGAGGGCAGGATGAAGATTCAGAGCAGAATACATTAATTTAAATTATTTTCATTCATGAATAATTATAAGATTAAAAAAAAAAAAAAAATTTATATGTTTTTAAATTTTCTGTTGAATCATAGCTATAGCACTATATTAGCACTTTGTATAAAATTTTTAAAATGATAATGACATCAATTTTTGCGAGATACATAATATAACTTTTTTAAATGTTTACGTTTAATTAAATGTATTTATTTTTATGTCGAAAGAAAATGAACTCATAAATTTTGTTTTGGCAACAATTAAATTATAGCTAATATTGAAATGACTAATTTTAAAGCTATTAGAAGGTTATTATTTTCATATTTTAATTAATTAAAAGAAAACTAATCAAAAATTTGAAAATCAGGCTTTGAGGTATTGCACTGTCACCATGTTCTGAGCTATTCTAAAAGTTTCAAATGTCTAGAGTCGGGAAGTTAATAAAAAATTGATTCCAAGATTTGTACTAAACAAACAAACAACAAGAAAGCGAGTCAATAAAAATATCGTAATTAACAATAGAATCATGAAAAATTCATGACTTTACATTAATAACTACAATAGAAAGAATGAATTATGGATCCAATAATATTTCATTACAACAATGTAATTCCTTAGTACCATAATCGTTGAAAGGTATTTTCACTTTGAAAAGTCAGAACAGATTTCTTAATTTTTAAACTGTTAATCAAAGTTGTCATACTTTACATATCGTTAGCCTCCTCGTGGGCTGTGGATTAGCCACCCATTTTTAAGAATTAAACTCCTTACATTATAACCTAATTTTTGTTGACTGATTTAATAATGTACTACAATAAAATTTAATTTGAAAGATAACAGAAAAAATATTAGTAATAAACTATACATACTTATGATTTAATAATGTACTACAATAAAATTTCATTTGAAAGATAACAGAATAAACATTAGTAATAAACTATACATACTTATGATTTAATAATGTACTACAATAAAATTTAATTTGAAAGGTAACAGAATAAATATTAGTAATAAACTATACATACTTATTGATTTTGTTTTTGGAAGGATCCAGGTCTGTTGATTTACTGGATAAAAGCTCTTCAAAGTCCGAACAGGAAGCACACCTCATTAAGTGGGAATTGACGAGAGTTGGCTTATGAAAGTCTTCCGTATTATTAGCGGAATAACTTGGAGAAGGAAAACTTGTATTGAAAGATTGATCTTCTTTAAAACTGATAATTGAAAAAATAAGTAAATAAATAAATAAGAAGAAGAATCGTCAATATTTTAGTAATGCATTATTTTGGAACTTTAAAATGTCTTGTTAAACATTGTTGCATTGCTCATAAATTATGAAACATTTTCTCGTTTAAGGCTCCTGCCTACTGTCAGGTAATTTTTTTAAATAATTGAAATATTGTCTATTTATGTGCATTACATAATAGAATATAGTTAAAAACAGTGAATAACTTGAAAAAATAAGCAAATTTTAAAATATTTTGATATTTAGGCTCAAAATATGCATAAAATTTGCGCAAAAAAAAAAAAGCACTTTTACAAAACATCATAAGTCAAATTTAAATAAAGGTATTTTTATTCTGTAAATTTTGATTATTGAAAGGTACTTAAGGAAATTAATTATTCTCAAAACTATAACCATGTTATTTAATATTTTAGAGAAGATAACATTTTACATGCTGAAAAAATCATGACAGTTCATAAATTCTATCGACAAAAAAACAAAAAATAATTTAGCTACATTTATTGTCGTAGATCAATCCCTAAAATAACTCCTTTAGAGTATTTTGTCAAAGTTTCAATTATAACTTTTGGAGTTATGATGTTTTACAATAAAGCAAAATGTTAAAAATCTCATTTTAAGAAAAAGCAGAAAACATAATTAAAAACCAGATTTTACTTATTAAATAAAAATAATTTTAATAAATTTCCTGATTTATTTCAGTTTATTATTATTATTTTAATTCATTTTATATGCAGTAACAAATTTTGATGCTTATATTGAGTAAAACATTTATGTAAACAAACATTTACGGTCATTTGCGGTTTTAAAAACTTGCAAGTGACTAATATTAAAATGCCTGTAACTCAAGTTCTAAGAAACAAAATAGAAACAAAATTCAAACTGATTTAGAAAGCTAAAATGTCAGGCTTTAATACTAAACCAAAAACAGAAAATCGGAGTTTTGACCGAAAATAGCATTTTAAAAGGTAGGCAGGTACCTTAAGTTAATAAACAGCAAGTCACAAAATAAGTGACTTTTTGAAAAAGCAATTATACATATGAAGGCAATTTTCCTCATCTGCACAATTTACCTCACAAAAATAATTAGAATCATGCTAAATCATGTCTGAAAAAAATGGAGCCGAAAGTTATTGGGAATTATAAATTAATCAAGATCAGAAATTTCACAAACAAGAATGAAAATGTGTCTTGCTTTTGCCTCCAAGGCAGTAGCACGTGTTTTTTTGCACCTGATGAAGAAAGGCTACGTCCTTTTGAAACCAGTTGTGCTGGCTTAAAATTTATGGTGTGTGAAGAAGTTTTATAATCTATTTAAGAATGAGAATGTTCATGAAGAAAGAGAGGGGTGGGGGGAGGATAAAATAGAAATGATCGAATAAGAATTAAAATAATAATAATAATAAAATTAATACATAAAAAAAAAAAAAAAAAAAAAAAAAAAAAAGAAATTTACAAAAGATTCTTCTTTTTATATATTTTTTTAAATGCTAAATCTTTACACAGTTCAAAATTGAAATTTATTTAGCTTAAAAGCAAATAGATATTGAATTTAAGCAGATACTCTGACACTGCCGGCAGCCAAACACCATATTATTCTACGGAAAATTTGTTATAAGACTATCCTCATTAAAAACTTCTTTTTTTTTTTTCCTATTTTTCTATTTAAAAAATTCACACTTGTTTTATTTGTTCTTGTTTGAAGCAAACAATTCTAAAAATGAACTAAGTGCATTTTTTGCAGTTTAGAGCCTCAAAATAAAATAAAAGTTAAAAAAATCAATTTTTAGAAGACAAACTTCATTTAAAATCTGTGAATTTAACAACATAATTCAAACAAAACACACAAGTGATGAGTAAGTGTCATAAATTTTCCCACAGAATAACAAGGGGTTTAGCTGCTAGTGATAGAGGAATTGTAACAGGAAGAAAAGAGCCATGAGAACAAAAAAAGAAAAAATATATTTTATATATACTATATATATATATTTAAGCATCTGAAAAAAATTATAGCCAATAATAAAATAGTAAATATTAAATGTAAAGTCAAATAAATAATTTGTTGGTGCATTTTAGAATAAAGGGATTGTATAACTCACTGTCGTCAAAATAAAGATTGAGGTATTTTCAAATAATTTTCTTACTTGAGCAGTAAACAAAAATGATAGGTAGTAAATAACTATCAGCAATTTCCCCCCCCCCCCAAATGGCATGGTACTTGCTTCTTAAATATGGCCTTTTGTGAAGAGGCACCCAATCAAAGCATTACAGATTAAGCTCGTTCACATAATGTTAAAAAATGTCACAAAGTAAACTCGACGTTAGCGCTTCTCGTGCAGTGGCTGTGGTACCCAAATAAAAGCTGTGAAAAACCAGTCCCTATTGTGTTTTCTTTAAAAATGTTATCTCTTATGGTTTTATTATAAACAAGAATTAATTCTAGCCCTAAATGAACATTATAGATGGAATTATTAGCGTACATTTGACTTCAAATACAAAATATGTTAGATGTTAGCTAATAAACAATCGCATTATTATTAGTTAACATCCAACATATTTTGTATTTAAAGTCAAATGTACGCTAATAATTTCAAGTAAATAATCACACCTATAGCCAGAATATAGCACTTAGAGCCAGAATTAATTAATGTAAAATATAATTTTTTAAATCGATCTTCTAATGTTGTAAATTGTATTGTAAATACTAAAAAATTCATGTATTAGTAATTTGAGAAGAAAATGTTAATGTGCGCAATTTTCAAAATTTTGATTAAAAAAAAAAAAAATTAAATTTTATTATTTCTTTTATTAAAAATTATCTCATGTTCCACAAAATCAATCAGATGCAGACAAAACCATTCACAAAACATTTACCATCCAAACAAAATATATTTGTAATTGCTTTATAACCAAATCTATAACTAAAATAACATTTAGGAATGATAAAATAACATTTAGGAATGAACAAATATAATAAATACTAACTTGTTCTAACATCATAACAAATCAAACAACCAAATTCAAAATTCCATAGATTATCTATTGGTCTGTAATGAATGAAAATTCACGAGATTAAGATTTCAATAATTATATAAATTGTAAGACGTATTCAAAAAATAATTGTTAAGAATTGATTTAAAATATATTACTTATCTTAAAATACGAGAAAATATGCAAAATATTAATATTCTAAAAATACATGAATTTTTCCGTTTAGATGTGCATTCGTTCAAACACAGTTGTATTTTAATTTTAAATATGGAGCATCGCGCGAGTAAACAAATTCTGTTCGAGCATGCACAGTTTCAGCCTGAGTAGTTCAGGTACCTCCACCACGAGATGGCTTTGTCATCGATCTGCGATGTAACTATGGCACAACTATGACATAGTACGCTACCCATTGCTCCATTGTAATGAATACACTTAATCTGTAAAGCTTTGCACCCAATGGTCAGCCATCCCAGGTAGCACATAACTTTGTAATTGCGTTGTAAATAAGTTTGAACAGTGAAAAATTAGTTATAACAACCTTATGTGCTACTGGGGATCGCTGCCACTAATAAATATAATACAAGGTAAGCATTCATGCTTTCTCAGGAATTTGAATCTAGACTCTACTGTGTGGGTGTTAAGAATGGTAATCACCACACCGTATGGGTGGTTCAGCAAAAATTTATTCTTTTTTTGTTTGTGCGTTAACATTAAAATTTTTGCAGATTACCATAAAATGTACTTCTAATTAAATACAAATCTCAAATTTAAACAAATAAGATTTGTAGGAATTTGACTTGCATGTACAAACAAAAAAATCTTCCAATCAACAAACTCTCACCACAAATAAAATTTGAGCAAACACAATTCAAATTATTAAACATATGCAAATCTTACTTATTTTTCCCATTATGAAGTTCATTTTGACCAAGTCTTTGCTGTTCTAGCAAACTGTTTTGCTCTCTAACTTCGTCGTGAAACCTTTTTAACTCTTCTTCGAATACTTTCCAGTTGCGATTCTCAAAAAGTCTAGATTCTTTGACACCATTTTGTTGAAAAGATGCTATACTTTTTAAAGTTTCAGAGTTCAAATTATTCACACTGTCAGTGCTAGAAAATGGAAAAGACTTCCTCCCCCTTAAATTATTAGAGGGTACAGTATCACTGTCTTTAATATTCCCTTGCGAGTTCATAACTACATCATCGGTCAGTGACCCTCTTTTGGCAAAATAATCAAATCTTGTCTTTTTTTGAGACAGATTCATTAGTCTTTCTTTGAAACTAGGGGAAGGATAATAGCTGCTGGGGAAAGCCGTGTAAGAACCCAAACTTTCACGTTGTAAAAGTTGGAATCCATTGGGAGAGTTTAGTCCGTTGAGAAAGTTTTGTGATATAGTTCGGTGGGGAGTGGAAGGTGCCAATGGATTCCACAAACAAGGTTTTATTTTTAAGTCATCCAGACTTTCATTCAAGTTAAGTCTTTCGTCGCACACCATCTGTTCTTTAGCTTTTTGCAAAGTGTCGCAGCGAGCATGGACAAGATCAACTGTTTCTTGGTACTTGTCTTTTGCAGTCTAAAAAGAGAAAAAAATACAATCAAAAACACCAATAAACGTTAATAAAAAGTTGAGGGTGATTGTGAATTCATGAAAAAATACCTGAAATTTCAGCGGGAATTTTTTTTTGTATTGGTAGAAAACATAATTTATTGCAGGGAGATTCAATCCTCTCATTATGAAAAATATTAATTTTAAATAGGTTAAGCCATCATATGAATTTAATATTTCAGTCTTATTTTATGAATTTAACCTATTAAACATCGCTATATGAATCCCACTGACAAATTTTGAATTTTCATATGTTTTGAGTTTTAACGTGCATCTCTGATCATACGTAGTTTAAATAATTAATATATATATATATATATATATATATATATATATTGCTATAAGATGTGATATGGTTCTTAAATGGGAGATTTGGCACCTAATAGGGGTAAACATAGATGTAGATAAACTGCCAAACCCTTTTAAATTAGTATTCTTTTCTTAAATAATAACAAACAGGGATCAAGAACTGTTTTCTTTAGTATTCAATGTTTTAAACCTCTGCACTCAAATAAGTTAGTTTAGATGATTTTTTTTCCCTCCCTTAAAAAACAAGAAATTTTGTTTGAGTAATTACAAAAAAAAAAAAAAAATATATATATATATATAGAATTTACATTACAAACTTTTTGAAAAAAATAAATATATTTATCTTAATTACTTTTAGAGATAAAAGTTCTTAATCAAATGTTCCCGCAATGGGAGCTTTGGCACTTAATGGGTTAACTACCAGAAAACATAGAATTTTGGTACTAAAAATGAAAACATTATTGTAATCAGGTAAATTACCTGAACACAAATGCATGTCAATTTCTATATTTTTGCCCTTTATCTCCTCCCTCTCCACATACATCCCAACTTTACTTGAAGCAGGGTTCACATTAGAGGGTGGGATTGCGAGAATCTTGCAATATTTTGAAAAATCCCACTAAAAAATTTATTATAAGGGGGATTTCCCCCCAATTTTCTCACATTGCTCATTGAGTATTTCATCATTTATTTAGTTCAATTGGGAAATATATTAATTACTTTAAAGCCTGTAGTTATATATTTTTTTTAAACTTCTCTAAATTTCATGATTTAAAAAAAAAAAAAAAAAAAAAAAGTGGAAATATTATGTAATTATTTCAAAATACTTCTTACTTTTTAAATATTTGTTAAAAAGATACATGAAGTTTTTTTTTTTTTTTAATAAACAAACTATAAAGTGTGAAGGCTAAAAACTGCAATAATTATACGTTAAATAATTTAGGTTATTCCAGTTATTGCAGTTCTGTCAAGCACTCTTTGAGTACACAAAATCAAATTGAAAATAAATTTTGAAACATATTATGTAAAAACTTGAGCAATCCCTTCTGTATTTCTGATAAAAATTTAGATTCTGAATATTGAACCAGTATCTGTCCTTAGTCACAAAAGGGGAAAGAAAATAAATTTTTATTTTTAACATTTACTTAATTTTTTTTTTTTTTTTAAATTGCGTAATTTGCAATTGTAATTCTCTAAAAAGAAATTTGCAAATTGTAAATTATATAATTTCTCACTTAAATTTGAAAAATCCCACTTAAATTTTTTGTTAGTGTGGGTGAATCCTACTCAATATTTTTTTCTAGTGTGAACCTGTGAACCCTGTTGAAGATTGAGGGGATTACTAGAATGATATTTTATAGCAACTAATTTTCAAAATATGTCTTTTTGAAGCCATATTTTGAAATGTGATATTACTATACTGCTGTTTAACTTAATTTATATTATTATCCAAAGGAAAAAAACAAAAAAAAAAATACTGTGTCAGTTTATTTAGGTCTATCTCTATTGTCCTTTAAAACTCTGAGAAAAAAATAATTAATAAGACAAAAAATAAATGTTGACCATAATTACCTGGCATTGATTGAGCAGCCTTTCATTGCCAAGTTTAGTTGCAAGATTCATCATTTCCTCAAAAACATCATCCTCTAGGTAAGGATGAGTTTGAAGATAGGAGTCTAATCTTTTTAAAATAGTCACCAGGGTATGAATGGAAGTAGTTGAATCCACCTTCATGTGTGAAACATACCGCATTGTTTCCAATGCCCATTCATAAACCTAACGAAAAAAAACTTTCAGATATATTATTACATTAATACAAAATTATTATGAGCAATTCATCTGATCATTTATTACTTTCTCTTACTCTTGTAATATGGTAGAGAAAGTATTGTTTTTGGGTCAAATTTTGGAGATTGAGTTTTTGATATATTTACATGTTTTGAGGTCCTCTGAATCTGAAAATAAGATTTGTTAGCTGTTGGTCTCTCTGTGTGTAAATCTATTATCAGCATAACTTAAGAACAAATATTAGAGGAAGTCCAAACTCAGCATTCTTTATCTCTATCATATAGGAACACTACACAAAACAAAACTAAAATCAAAAACTGGCGTACAATCAATAGAAAGATATTAAAACTTCTTCACACACCATAAATTTTATGTCAGCACAACCAGTTTCGAAAGGACGTAGCCTTTCTTGCTTTTGCCTCCAAGGCAGTAAGCACGTGTTTTTTTGCACCTGATGAAGAAAGGCTACGTCCTTTCGAAACTGGTTGTGCTGACTTAAAATTTATGGTGTGTGAAGAAGTTTTAATATCTTTCTATTACTACACAAAACATTTTGTTGAGATCAGGAAAAACGATTCGTGTACAGAGAAATCCAAGAGAATACAAATACATTACACCTATGGATAAAATTTTTGACAACTTTAGAATACACTAAACAAAATGAAATAAACATATATTTTATATGCATAAAAGCATATTCAGTACGGCATATGGTATGAAAACCATTCATCATTCATTTACAGGGCCACACAAAAAAAATTCAAATGTATTAAGAATATATTTAAGAATTGTTGGAAGTGCATTTCATGTCGTGTTTTTTTTACTACTCTGCTAAATTTAAGCATGCTATAAGGTGTGTGCATATAATTTACAGAAAAATACAGAGCCATTCAAAGTTAAATGAAAACATTCTTTTCAATTAAATGTAATTGTTGCAAGTGCTTAACTAAAATGTTTTTAGTGTAGGAAACTGCTTAGGAATGATAATTATTTTCTAATAAAAATTTGGTATACAAAGTATTGTTTGAAGTCCAATTTTTAATATTGGTGTTTTGCTATAATTATCCTTTCGAGGTCCCCTGAATATGAAAAATTGCCTCATAAGCATAATTTAAAAACAAATATTTACAGGAAATTCATATTTAGCATTTTGAAGATCACAAATGAGAGTCACTTGAGAAGTTTGACCCAGAATGGTAAGTTTTAAAAAGAGGGAATGCATGGTGAAAGTTATATGAATATAAACTTGTAAAATTAATAACAGCCTTTAAATTGTTATGAATGTAGGTATTATATTTTAATGAGGAGTTGAGATGAGTGGTAATCCCCTTTCACATAAAAATATATGTAAAATAAAACTATTTCTAAAATATGTTCATATATAGTATTTATTTTCTTCCTTTATTCTGCCTTTACAGTATTGAAATGCAGGGTAAGAGAAAGTTATGTGAGTTTTACACTAGATCCCAGTGGCAGAAAGTTTTGTAGCTGTCTGCAACAGGCTTTTAAAATTCCATAATCTGTCTGCAAAATTTGCGTGAAATCAGGCGTGAAAATGACTTGCACTAAAAAAGCCTGAAAGCTGATTGGGGGGTTAACATCAGTTGTGATCTTGTGCATCAATACACGAATACAATTTTACTACAGAACAATTAGTATAAACAATTGTATTCAGTCAATTCATCTCATTCAATTAAATATTTTATAGCGATGTTTGACACAACACAATATAAATAATTATAAATAATAAAAGCATTAGTTTTAGTTTTGATACAGAAATTTTTATAAGTGAATTGTTATCCGAAAGTTGTGGACAAATTTTTTTATCAGTGCAGACAATAATTGTCCGCAAGCCGTTTTTCTGTGTCTGCGACTATGTCGCCGTGTCACGGTGTTTCTGACACTGGGCACTAGATTATTTTTGAGCATCAAAGAAATTCAAAAACTAGCAAATGACCATTTCAAAACTTCTAAAGTTCCTTCACCAGTGCTAGTTAAAATAAAAATAATAATAAAATAAATTAATTAAAATTAAAATATAAAAAAATTGTAAAAATAAATGAAAGGACCAGGAGAATGAAAATTAAAACCTCCCGAGCTTGTTAAGAATGCATAACCCAAAAATGCACCAAGAAAGACAAGTTGTATAATATACTTCTAGTATGTATATAAAAGTTAGAATGACATGGTGCAGAAACCATGATGCATGAAAACACAGTGCAGAAACCATTTCAAAGGAGGAGGGGAAGGAGATGATAAGGGGAGTATATTTCTAAATAAATTGTAGCGAAATTCTCGTAAAGCTCAGTGTGCCTGAAGAATCATTTACAAAGGAAATTTAAGTTTTTATAGATATGTAAAGCTTTCCAAAATCTGATTGTAAATTAAAGTACATTTTTTGAATGATATATCAGAGAAATTAAATATTGTGATTATTAAGCCAACTATGATTAGCTATGACAGAATGTTCAATGTCTCTATTTCTTTAATCGTGAGACTTACGTTCTTCCAAATAGAATTTAAAAGCATGCTTTGTTTGACCTATATCCAAGAGACCACATTCACAACTTATTTTATAAATGCCTCATTTGGATAATTTATCTATTGGATCTATGAGGATTGGTCAATTTTATTTTATTTATTGTTTGCCCTGGGGTTTTAATTTTCATTCTCCTGGTTCTTTCATTTACTTTTACAATTGTTTCCTGTTTTACTATTAATTTAAAAAGTTTTTACCACTAGCATTGATGAAGGAAGTTCCAAAATGGCGATTTGCTAGTTTTTTTTATTTTCTTTATTTGTGTTCCTTTTAACATTGTTTCATTTTCCTTTAATATTATTAGCACAAAATATCACCTCTTATCTTTAATATTGTGATACTTTCAGGGGCCAATCTAAGATTTCAAACTTAATACCTATTTTTGTGAAAAATCTTAACTATATTTTATTTTTGTGGAAAATTGTAGTGCACTCATTTTCTTTCTCTCTGTGTGTATGGGGGGGGGGGGGGGGGGAGTTTGAACAAAGTAGAATAATAAAATTAACTCTCAGCAGCTAGTGTGAGGCTTATAGCAGAACAGGAACCAAAATCCAAAACTTACTTCACTCTGAAGTAAACAGTTCAGTAGAGATAGTGTAAGTAGAAGTTGTTTTTATTTGTGTTAGTATCACTGCAGTATACATGAATTGTACCAGGGAGGATAAACACATCACCATACAGTCACCAAAATGTTAAACCACCTGACGAATCAGCAAACAGTACACTATGGCCACAATTTCAGAGTGTGTCTGTACCGACTGTACCGATACACACAAGGATTGTTTTGTTTACATATGCTGCACTGTTTCTCGCCCATAACAAACGCTTGTGTGTAGATTAAAACCAACATTCTGTATGATTCTTGCTTCGCAAATCGCATCAACAGAAATGCACGAATTACTTTCCTTTGAAAATGTGCTAATTAAAATGTTAGATTTTGCTGGGAGGACTAAGATTTTTTTATGAAAGTACCGATTTTAGCTGTTTGATTTTTGTGAAGATACCGTTTTTGCCAGGTCGATTTTTGTGAAGGTACCCATAAACGGTAGTAAACTCGACCTGTATTAACCCCTGACTTTTAACCAATTTTAAGCTTTTATTACAATCTTTGTGTCACAGTTAATAAGTGTTCCTTGCAGGGTTTAACCTGGCAAAAAATTACTTCAGCATTTTAGCAAAAATAGGCAAGCACTATTTTAGCTTTTTCGAAAGTTAATTAATACTTTGGATACCATTGATTTCTTTCATTTACAAGGAACATCACCCAAGTGTCCGGCTCGGATTTCAATGAGGGAGAGGCGTTTATTTCATATTTGATATGCTATCAAATTTTACTCAAAAATATGCGAAAAATTTGTATTTATACAGCAAGTGAATACTCAAATGAATAATTCAGTTGAAATAATTTTCAGTACTACTATAAATTTTCATTTGTAACTTAATCATGAAAGCGCAAAATCATTTAGTATTTTTAAGTCACACCCAAAGGTGAAGCTTACTGTTGATATGTGGCTGATGTGGTTTTTAACATTTTAAAAATTCAATAAATATAGAAAACATGGACAATAGCAAAAATTTCTATGATCAAAAATATTTGGTACATGCCCTCTATCAGAAATTAAAGTTTCATTAAAATCGCAGCCGGACACAATGTTCTTTGTTATCCTCAGTTTTGTTTTCTATTCCTTTTGTTCATTGATGATTTTAACCAAGCATCCATATTTGTGACTTTAAAAATATGAATCAGGGAAACTATGTTTTGATTTTAACAATAGAAAAAGAGGTACTCATATCATACGTGTAAAATGAAAAAGCAATTTAAAAATTAAATAAAGTGTAGTGGTAGATAATCGTGAAATACTAGTGCTAAGAATGCTTCTATAAAGCAAATTCTGAATTCTGACATACTTTTAAATATTTTTGCATTAAAATTAAATCATTAAAAATAAATCCAAATTACTATATAAATAATGATTCCCAAAAATTTCAGTCCTTTTGTAGTTTTTGCCTGCAAATATTACAAAAAATAAAAATAAAAATCTGAGTTATTATATAGAGATATTTTATACAGTTATCCAGTTTTAGCTTCTTAGCGAAATTCTGACCAACATGTTTTAGCAAAATATGATACCTTTTAGCAAAATGCTAAAAAAAACTAATGGCATTTTAAACCCTGGTTCCTTGTAAGAATGAATGTAATCAAGATCTGATCGTAACATTACCTTATCTAATAACAGATAACATCGGCTTGTATCTTCCAGCTTCTCTCTTGCATCTTCTAATCGATCTGTGAAATCATCCAATTGACGTCTCAAATGAGCACTGATTTCATTCTCGTCTTCAGAGTCCTTATGTTTTGGAATTTCTTCTAGAAGATCATTACCCCTCTCAATTTGTTGCTGCAAAATAATAAATAAACAGTTATATTTTACTAATGTAACGATAATAATGATTCAAGACAAAAAGACATTGAGTTGGATATAGTTTTTAATGAAATTTAATAAACTTTATCAGTCTTTTAAAAAATAAACTTTAATTAAAATATCATTAGATTGCATAATGTAAATTTGCGTGAAACCAAAAGTTTTAAAATTACCATAAAACACCGTTAAAGCACACCCTCCAACCTCAATCTTCGAGGAAGATCATAATATATTTGGAGAGAGGGCGGGTAAATGGTAAAAATTGACTAAAAATATAGAAATTGACACGTATTTTATAAACAACTTTTTTTGCCCCTTGAGATTCAAATTAACAAGGTTCTACTGTAATAAATAAATACGGTATACTCTTAATTAATCGGCATTCAACTAACCAGAAAAATTAGGGAAACTCTTTTTTTCCACTTCCAATGAGTTATTTAAAAAATAAAAAAATGCTGCTATTTTGTGAACGCTCATGTTTTTCATTTTCAAATAATCACAGTGTTTGAATTATTACTAAACAAATAAATGATCATATTTATAAAGACGAATCTTATAATTAAAAAAAAAAGTAAAACACTGTCTCCTATTCAGATAGTGTACCGCTGGGCATAAGGGGGTGCTTTTGCAGTACTTTACAGTAATATAAATTGTACATTATTTGCGATAATTTAATATTACATCTGCATTTAATATATTAACTGTCTTCAGAAGATTAACAAGTTGCTTCACAGATACACAATAACAATACACGACACACTATTTTAAACATATTAAAAACAAAAATGGCATTATACACAGTATGTTACTACAATAAAATGATTACCATTGCTAAGAAATAAAATTTCTCAAACTCATTTTCTTGTTCTCTAATGGCATTGAGGGTTTCTGCTAAAGTTTTGTGGCGTTTTAAAGTTTCCTCTCCTTTACGGCGTAACCATGCTAAAACCTGGTAAATTAGAAAATTTACAAGTATAGTACAGACAAATTTACTTAGACAATGTTATAAAAAATATTTCATTTAACACGTTGATCGCCACGCGAATTCTTAATAAAATCCATTAAAATTCCTTAATGATATTATCATGTAATAAATAAAAATTAAGTAAATTTTAAATAAATTTTAATTATTTACTTGAAACAGTGTAATATTTTTAGTTTTATATTATATTTTACACTGTCAACCACCGATGGTTGACGCGGTTTTATATCATATTTGACACTGTCATTCACCGATGGCTGACATGGCGATCAACGTGTTAAAAATATAAATGATAAAATAATTACAAAAAAGTAAATTTTGTGCGATTTTAATAAGATATAATCAGCATTTACAATACTGCATACAAGTTACATACAAGGTGTTCAAACTTAAACAACCCTATTTTAAAGTTGTCCACAGACGAAGCTATTGTTGAGAAAGTTATGAAATTTTGTAAAGGACATAATAAAAAGTTTGCTTAAGTGAATAAAAATAAAACAATTTAATTTAGAAATTTATTCATCAACCATGAAAGTTCATTTCAGAAAATTTTGGAGTGGAAGTCTGATTTTTTTTAATATCAACTATGTGAAAAATACCAGAGCCGGGAATCGAACCTGGGCCTTCCGCTTTATGTGCGGATGCTCAAACCATTGAGCTACCCTGGCTGATTACCAGCTAGGCATTTCTCACGTAACATTTGTTGGCAAAGTCACCGAGTCTGTAAACACAGCTATATCAAGTGACATTAATATTCATGGCACAACTCCAATAGACCACGGAATTTAGAAATTTATTCATCAACCATGAAAGTTCATTTCAGAAAATTTTGGAGTGGAAGGCTGATTTTCTGAAATAAAAATAAAACAGTTCAAATTTTCACCAACAGGGGGTATTTATTAATGAATTATACATTTAGAAGCATACATTTACGATAGCTTATAAATTTTATTATAATGAGACATGTATAATGTGGCAGCCATCATCGTCAGCTACCATCTGAAATCATAAAAAAGCACGTTCCACAGCTCACCGCGGTGTGTTTGGTGAATTGCTACGGACATATTGTGAAATGCTGTCTTTAAAATCTGGTAAAATAAGATTAGAATGACTTATCAGACCTTTCAAACTCCTCCAAAGCCAAAAGTTGCATGGATTGAAATCTGAGAGGACATGGATCAGAAAGTGTGTAATTCATTAGAAAGTGCTCCCTGGTAGCAAAAATTTTAACTAACTTCTTTTATTTGCTCAAACTATTTCCCATACCTTCATTATGTTCTACACAAACTTTTGCAACAATAATTTCGTTTGCAAACAACTCTAAAATAGGGTGGTTTAATTTTGGACACCTTGTGAATGCTAAATAAAAGTAAACAAATATAAAATACCAGAGAATTCAAAATTTTGCTTTTTTTAATCTATCAAATATACACCACCTTATTGCAACCTCATTTCCTATTAGTCCTGAGGAACGACCCTCAGGGGACCAGTGTCATTAGAATGGACCAATTCTTTCATACCACATAAAAACTATGAATATCGCATTCCAGCTGATTAATGAGCAAATTATTTGTTCCCCAGTTAATGGTGAATTCTTGAATTTTATAAAATGCCAGTCAGACTATAATCAAGACATAGGATGGGGTATTTCTTTGATACATGAGATGGTGTTAGACTGACTGACAGCATGCGAGTCCTAGACCTGGGTGGAATGGCTTCCATGAGGAATTTTCTAATGGATCCTAGTCTGTATTTAGGCAAGTTTCAGAGAAAACTACAGAAAACTCTAAACAGCTAGGTTGACAAGTGGCACGGGGGACTTTAAAACGTGCACACTGTAGTTAAAATAAACGATAGAAAATCATAATGCATGTATACTGCTGACTTTGCTTCGTAAATTTAGGATTATTTTCACTGACGAGCATAATTATTACCTGACTAGATTCTTCCTCGAAAATCTTCATCATCATACATTCTTGCAATTTATTCAGCCTTTTATCAGCTAATCTTGCAAGCCTCTGCACAACCTTTTTCAACTGCTTGTACAGCATTTTGCTTTTTTCAACAGCTTCCCTTTAGAATAAACAGGATACATTATTAATTATTAGAAAAAAAAAAAAAAAAAAAAATATATATATATATATATACAAAATATTTTCATATTATAAACATTAAACAATTTTTAAAATTAGTATTAACATTTAGATGTTTCTTTTTTTAAATAAGTATAAGATGAAAAAGTAGATGTTTAAATAATTTAAAAAAAGAAAATAAATAAAGTTTTCATATTACAATTTACATTAACAATAAAACTTTAGAGGCCAAAAGACCACCCAAGTTATAATTTAATGGTCTAAAAAATACAAAATGGTAGACAAACATATAATATGAGCACAATATTTTTGCATATTTTTATTGTTTGTATTATGCTTTATATACATTCGTGTTTTTGAGATAGAATATTTGTTATGTTTTTTACCTCTCATTTTTAGGCTTTTTGCAGTTTATTCGTGATTTTCAGAATCTGTGAAACCTGTGCCACTCAAATCTGCAGATACACTGAGAAAAAATTTTGTAACTGACATCTAGAATCTAAGTTGTGGTTCTAGTAAAAATAGTTCCATGTCATCTTTATTAATTCTACTCCCCTTTGAAAGCGAGTTCTAGAAACCCCTATTAGAATTCTAGAGCATTTGCCTGTATTATCAAGGCCAAACTTATTTAAAAATCTCTGCAAATAAATGGGAATACGAGAGGTGAGTTTTAGCAACTATAATCTTGGTTTATGACCCAAGTCTAGAAAATCAAGTGAGAATTTTTCGCAATACAAAGGATTTATAATATTGTTTTACCATCTAGAAATGTATAGACTAGAAATTCTCAATCATTTCATCTATTCAGCCTATTGGCATGACTTATACGCATAGCTTGGAAATCTATAGTTTCTAGTTTAGAGAATTAAAAAATGACCACTTATTCGTTCTAGATGAAGGCGGTATATTTTTTCCTCAGTGTAGTCAGGAGTACACTGTACTTAAAAAAGGAAAAGTTACCTATTTGCCTGAAAATTGCATTAAAAAAAAATTGACAGAAGGTTATGCTTGTTATAACTTTGTTCTTCAGCAAGTAAAAAATACTGTGAAGTTTTCATCACACGAGCACTCTGAGGAAAGCTTTAAGGAGACTCTACTTATCACCTTCAGAAGCTAAAGTCAAAGCCAATGTTATTCCATGGAGAATTTTGCCCTATTATAACTCATTATCTAATACATATTTTAAATTCTGTTTTCCCATTTAGAATTCTAGAGCATTTGCCTATAGACTTGAATTCTAGAGCATTTGCCTTTCAATTCTCATTGCCTAAAAATTGATTTTTTTAATTTTTAATATTTTATTTTAAAGCTCTAAAAATATTAAAAATTTCAAAAATCAATTTTTAGAAAATAACTAATTTCTAAACAATTGTGTTAGAAATCAGTCATACTTTACCTTCCTTGTAACAAAATTTCTATATAATAATTCTCTAACATGGACCAGTTACAATTAAATTTTGTGGAAAAGATACAATAGTGAATTAGAAAATACATGAGGATAAAATAATAATACACAAGCAATATTTAAGTATGCAGACTCAGTTCAGTGATCTAATAAAAAAATGACAGCATTTGTCTGATGAGATCATTTTACAGAAAAATCTATTTTTAAAAGCTGTATCTTTACAACTCTCTAACATGGACCAGTTACAATTAAATTTTGTAGAAATGATACGATAGTGATTTAGAAAAATACACAAGGATAAAAAAATAATACATAAGCATTTAAGTACGTGGACTGAGTTCAGTGATCTAAAAAAAAAAAAAAAAAATGACAACATTTGTCTGATGAGATCATTTTATAGAAAAATCTATTTTTAAAAGCTGCATCTTTACAACTTTTGCAAGCGTCATTTTAAACCTAGCAATACTTTAACGATATAAACAAAATATGAACTTTCTTTTCATAAATTGATAAAAAATGCAATAATAAAAAGTATATCCAAAATAGGTACTAGGTTTATTTTTAACAAAAAACTATGCCAAAATGAATAAATAAAAAAAATTAATTAAAAGGCATTGCCTACATGGCGGCAAAAATTTAAAACTCGCCATAGGGATCCTATACTAAAGCTGTCCTGCATGGGGAAGTAAAAAAACTGGGTCATCAAACAGGAATTTCATTTTGAAACTTTTCTTTGAATGATTTCGGTTTAACTATCATTAGCGTTTCACCCAACAAAAACTAATAATAATTAGGCTTCTGATGAATTAAAATTTAAATTGGGTAGTGAAATTGGCATAAGACTTATACGCTTTAAATTTAAAGTAAATAAAAAAAGAAATTGTGAAAAAAAAATCGCACGGGTTTGCTTGTTTTGTATAAAACAATATTTCAAACCTTAAAAACGGTTTTAGATCGGTAAACTAAAAATAAAAGCCTTTTATAGAATACTTCCCCCACTTATAGAATTTTATATAACTGCTTCAAAAATTATGCATATAGGGTAGGTGCTCCAGTGATTGACATGCTCCAGTAATTGACATCTATCCCCAAATAATTAATAGACAAGAAAAATAATAAAAACATATATTTTACATATAAGAATTTTAACATTTTATGTCAGACACTGGAGCCTAGAGTGCTAATAAATGGTAAAATGAATAACTAGCAGAGTCAAACACTGGAACATAGGGTGCCAATGACTGATAAAATGAAAAATGTGGCAGTGTCAGTTATTGGAACACTGAGTGGGTGTCAAATAAAAACTCATAAAAAAAAAAAAATTGTTATCAAATGTATATATTTTAACATGTTCTGAATGTCTATGGCATATGTATTAATTCAAGATTCTAAAAATATTTTCTGATGACTAGAACATATCAGAGATTGCTCTAAAAGTGTCAATCATTGGTGCACTTACCCTACTATATGTAAGTATACATATATTTATTTTTTTATTTTCAAAATTTCAAGCATAAAATACAAAATTTTTTGCAGAAAAAGCAAATAAAATGTAGGTCTAAAATTTTTTCAAGAATCTACCATCTAAATGGAGAATGAAGGATATACTTTGAGTGAAAGATTTTTAAAAAAAATAATACAAAATAATCAGAAATAGAAATAATATGCATATAAACAACATTATTACTCGTAATCTGGACTGCTGTTAAAATCTTTCCTGTAATTTTCCAGCTGTGAGAGGAACTTGGACCCATTTTCTTCCAAAAACTTCAGCTGCTCATTTTCAAGAACTTCTAGAATTTGTTTTTTCTGTTGTTCAATAAGATGATTGCTTAAAGCTGATGGTAACTGTCCGCCCCGCATATCTTGAATTAACTTCACAATACGACACCCAGTTTGGTGACAGCTTACAATAAATGGATCTAGAAACTGGAATGATACATTCATAAACATTATACATAATTTAAATTGATAAGAGAAGTAATAAAATATATGTTTAATTTTATGGAAAATATATAGTATTTGAAAAGATGACTGTTACAGTTTTAATAAAAACAAACAAAATTAGACAATCAATTATCTCTGACAGTGTTACAGGAAAACAAAATAAATTAGAGAAGTGAAGTGAGAATATTCTCTGAGAATAACAATATTCTCCTGGGAATAAAATTTAGAGAATAATCAAGAAGAATTTTATTCTTTATATAAATAAGTAAAAAACAATTATAATTTGTATTATGAAGTACAATAAAGTCTTGGTTGCCAAAACATAGAGAAATTATTTATCGATAAATAGTAACTATTTTCTACATGTGTATATAGACAGTAAAATATATGTGACATGATACATTCAATGACGCATCTGAGATGAAAGTATATAATTTCAGACTCAATGTTTCACTAACCTAAGAATTTTATTGACAATCAAAAATTCCCCCCCCAGGATTAAGATTGTATACCAAAGAGCAGTAACTTTTAAATTAAAAAATTTCAAATAATAAATGGCAAAAAAATAATTACCTCATGAAAGTTGATCCAGTTTTCATGGTCATACTGAAATGTCCCCCCGAAACTGGGCAACAGCTGATCTTTCGCAACATACCTTAAAAGTTGATTGTCATTGACAATGGGCTCAAACTGTAAGATAATATATAATATATTTTATACTTTATTTTTACATTACCTAACAGTTAAAAGCATTCAATTAACATAATATGTCATTAATATATTCAAAATTTCATCAGCATATGCAATGTTTCATATTACACCTGTTAGAAAAAGTGAAATCATAGACACTGAGGATATATAAGTCCCCTTTAGAAATTATTAAATAGGAGAGGTGAAATGAATTTAATTAGATTTTTCACTAAAAAAAAAAAAAAAAAAAAAAAAAAAGCTTTAAAACATCTTTATTTTCATTTGAAAGAAAATCTCTTTCAAATGAAAAATAAATATAAGTTCATTTTAGTAATTCAAATCAGAAATCTTTTTAAAGTAATGAAATATCCAAGTTTGAAAGATTTTTTTTTTTTTTTTGAATATTTGAATATATTTATCTATTCAAAATGGAATAATTATGCCTTTATAGTTTTGCTCATTTTCAGATTTAAAATGCAGTAGATATTGTATATATTAATTTATTTATACTTAAGCTATTGAATACAAAATATTTAATTGGTATTAATTATGTGGGTTGCTTTATAGTTCAAGCACTCACAGGTTTTCTTTTCTTTCTTTCTTTTTTTTAAGGGTATTAAAAACATTAAAAAGTTTAAATTTATTCAGATATCACTTATTACTTATTTTTTTTAAGTTAACCAAATTATACAAAATTCCATTTATTGATTAATAACTACCAATTCATGTTTACACATATGAAATTTAATAAATAGTAATGCAAATTTAAATCTAAAATCTAAGAGAAATTTTTTGAAGTAACACGAATAAGTATTTAACGAACTCCAACTAGTAATAAGCTTTACCTATGTATAAATTACTATACTTGCATAAATAATGAATGTTTTTATTTATTTTATTTTGTTCTTTAAGGATGATCAAAAATCATTTCATTAATTATATTTCATCCCTTCCTTATTTTACATTGTATATATTATATTTGCCAATAGTCAAAGCCCATGTTATTCTGCAGGGAAATTTGTTTGCACAATCACTCATTATCTAACATGTTTTTTAAAATTCCATTGTAACATTCAGAAAATTCACATTTGTTAAATTAATATGCGTTTTTGAGAAGTTGATTTTTTACTTTTATTTTTTAGCTGAAAAATGCACTTGCCTAATTTTTCGCCTTTTTTTAACTTAAAAAAAAAAAAAAAAAGAGTATTAATTGTGAATTTTCTGAATATGGAAAAGAAATTTAAAAAGACACATTAAACAATAAGCAATTGAGGAAACAAATTTCCTTAGAGAATAACATAGGCTACAGCTGTCGGCGGGGTAAGGTGTACACCAGTGTTCGAAATTAGCAGTCGTTAGTCGTCAAATGAGCCTAAATTATTGTGTTTGACGACTATAGAATTCTTTCCAGTCATGAAATTTGATGCCTAGCTTTTCTTTTAAGACTTATTTTTGTTTAACTTTGAAAGCTCCAAGTTCGTATTGTATTTTTTTCCCCTGCTGCACAGGGACTACGTCGTTTGGGCATCTGGGTGTTTGGGGGCATATTTCATCCCCCCCCCTTACAGAGATAAAAAGAAAAAGTTTCCTTTAATCTTATCTTTTCTTAAAACTGCAATTTACAACCCTCTCACAGCACATGCATACAAATAACCTAAAGTAACAAACACAATACATCTGTGTGCACATACTGATATGATGTGTAAAGAAACACACACACACACACATATATATATACATTTATGTTTCAAAAATTTTGACGTGTAGTTCAGAAAATATTGCTTTATTCAGAATCACTCGATTAGTCATGTTAAAAGTGAATTTCGGAAATTGCAACTAAAAATTTCAATATAATATACTTTAAATACCTTATGTAAAATCCTTTTTGTAAATCTTAGCATATTAATTTCGGACATAAACGTGTCCATCTTTAGTGCCAAGTACGTTCACAATGTTGTTTGTGACGACGCTGTGAACGTACTTGGCACTAAAGATGGACACGTTGATGTCCAAAATTAATATGCTAAGATTTGCAAGAATGACGTTGTGAACGTACTTGGCACTAAAGATGGATACGTTGATGTCTGGAATTAATATGCTAAGATTTGCAAGAACGACGTTGTGAACGTACTTGACACTAAAGATGGACACGTTGATGTCCGATATTAATATGCTAAGATTTGCAAAAAGGATTTTATATAAGGTATTTAAAGTATATTATTGTAAAATAATCCTTTCTTTAAAATAAGTTTAAATAAAAATTTCAATTTGACGCCTAAAATATTTACAGCAGGCGTCATATGATGCCTTCCCTTTCCTTCCCAATTTCTATCACTGGTGTACGCTCTTAATACACATTTTACAAACATCTGATCATAAAAAAAAAAAAAAAAAAAAAAAAAAAAAATCCCTCTAAAAGATAAATTAGTTTTATATTCTTAAATGTAGAGAAAAAAATACATACTCTAATATGAAAGATAGGAAACCGAGAAGACAATAATTCTGATTTTTGATTTTGCCTGTGTAGAGCTAAAACTAAGCTCACTGTTCCTGGCACACACTCCTAGAAAAGACACAAGACACAATTAATAACCAAAACCAAGTATGTAAATGTAAAAATATTTAAATTAAAAGATATTCAATAACTCACCTCTACGAGAGCAAGAGCTTTATGCAAGATGGACCAATCTTCCGAATTAGCTTCACGGCCATCTACTATAGCTAAGAAACCTAAGCACATAGTTTCACGCCTAAAACAAAAGACAGATATTAAATACTGTATACTATTAAAAAAGGGATTATTAAAATTTAGAATGAATTAGAGTGCTGAAAATTATTTTTTGGAAATTTAAAAACACTAGAAATATCAATAATTTTCTTTTAAAATAAAATATACAACTAGGCTGGAAAGAAAGTTCTTTTGGTTTTCATAAAGAGACAGGATTGTGTTTGCCCCAGTGGCAGAAAGTTTTGTAACTGTCTGCGACAGACTTTTAAAATTTCATAATCTGTCTGCAAAATTTGCGTGTAATCAGGGGTGAAAATGGCTTACACTCAAAAAGCCTGAAAGCTGATAGTGGCAATCTTGGAGGTGGGAATGGGGGGGGGGGGGAGCTTAACAACAGTGGTCATCTCGTGCAACAATACACAAATATAATTTTACTATAGAACAATATAGTATAAACAATTATACAAAAATAAGTTGAACTCATTCAATTAAATATTTTATAGCAATGTTTGACACGACACAATATAAATAATTATAAATAATAAAAGTATTAGTTTTAGTTTTAATACAGAAATTTTTATAAGTGAATTTTGAAGTGGAGGAGAAGTTTTGGAGAAATTTTAAATGCAATTAGCCCTTTTGGTGCAGACGTCATACATTGGTAGCATATTGTCGCGGGCGAAAAATGTCCGTAAATTGCAGACAAATTTTTTTTATGACTGCAGACAAAGACTGTCCGAAAGTTGTGGGCAATTTTTTTAATTAGTGCAGACAAAGACTGTCTGAAAGTTACGAACAAATTTTTTATTAGTACAGACAAAAACTGTCCGCAAGCACACTTTTCTGTGTCCATGACTATGTTGCCGTGTCGTGGTGTTTCTGCCACTGGGGTGTTTGCTTTGTTATTTTTCTGTCAATGTTGTTGTAATTTATGTGTGCAAGAATTTGTGTAAAAGGTTAAATGTAATAGGTAAAAGGTTGTTAAGGTGGAATTAAATGTACATCTTTATTTTCAAAATGAAGAAGATTTTGGTATTATTATCTCTTTTTGAAAACTGAAAGAACTTTCTTGCCAACACAATACTTTAAAATTTAAAGATAAGATCAAGATGAGCCTTTAATTATTATTATTATTATAAAAGGAGAGTTCTTCTTATGAGATCAGTTGGCATAACTACAACATAGCTATGTCATAACTTAATGATAATTCAAAGGCTGAAGAACTTCTCCAAGATGATGAGTTTTCAAATTCAACCTCCTGCCAAGACGATGGTGAAGGTTTTCATACGACAGTTCATACAACTCCAGAGAATCCCAAAAAGATGCTGAAAGATCAGATAAAACAAGACCAAAAACAAACCATTCATAAAATCAAGGGTCCCCTCACCACCCTGAATACAAAATAAATTTATTTTGGTCAAATACCAATCAAGTACCATAAAAAATTTGACTAAACTGATGACAATGAGATTCGCATGTCCATCATAGTCAAAAAGGGAGAAAATGGAGATGAGAAGGATTCAATTTTGTATGACCAAAGTAAAATTGTGAAAAAATCTAACTAATTTGTTCAAATAAACGTGTGTGCAACTCTAATATTCATGGTTGATTTGAAACATTACCCTAATTCTATTTTTGAATAACTATAGGTAGCTACATTAATACAGAATTTATTTTTCTTAGTGGATTCATTATTTATTTATACATTTATTAAGCAGACATTTCTGGTCAAATATTATTAAAATAAGATGTTTCGAAAAAAACATTTTTCCTTGAAAATTGCTGTGTTTCACTCGAGTATCCCTATCCATATCACATTATGCTAAATTGCCTCACAGGTATGCTAAATAGCTTAATAGGCATAGTTGCAAGTTCTTCGTAAAAATGTTTTTTTAGGTTGTTTAAACATAACATATATTTAATTGATGGGTCATACATGATTTTGTAGTCAAAAAGTTAAACTTTCTGATGCATTCATCAGAATTTTTCTAAGTATTGCACAAAAAATTAAAAAAATCAAATTCTATACCAAGTAGCCTTGGGCTGCTCTATATTCTCTTATAATTCTCAAATTCAAGAAGAAATGACATAAGTCCTAGAAAATTTAATCAATCTTAAGAACTATCACAATCTTAAAAGTCAAACAATAGGTAATCAATATTCCATAAAATTTTGTCAGAAATTTCTAAGTTGCATTAGTAATGATAGAAACAGATCTAAGTTATATTAAAAACATTAAAAACCCTTCTAAAAGTTACCTCATACTAGCGCTTTCTGCCGCTACCCGCGGCCTTCTTCAGGTGCACTGTTGGTGAACTGACACAGGGGTCTTGCTATTTGTCTTCTTCCATTCTCCTCTATCATAGCATGCCACAAGGCATCTATTTCTATTGGCTACATATTGCACGAGTCGTGATTCGCTAAAATTTCGACGGCTTTGTGTTTTGTTGCGTAAAAGTAATTATTACAATGGGCTATTTTATTAAAATTCTTGAAGTCTATTTTAATATTTTCTTTTTGGTTTGTCTTGGTTAAGGCAGTCATTATTTTATTATATTTTATACAGTTTTCGTGTTCTTTTACACATGTTTTTATTTTTCGTTTTGTCATACCTATATAGCATCCGGTTTTTTTGATTTTTATTAGTGAAATTTATTTTGTAAATGCCTGCTGTTTTAGAGAAGTGGATTTCATCTTTGTCATTTCTAATTTTTTGGAAAATGTTGCTATTAGGTTTTATTGGTATATTTATGTTCAGTTTTTCTTTTATTACTTGTACCTTTGTTATATGGGATTGGGGGGATAAAATTTTGTTTTGGTTTTTGTGTATTATTTATATCGTCAAGTTTTTTCAAAGTTCCTTTTATATCCTGCATTTTGACATATTTCATTGATTTTTTGAAATTGTTGTTTCAGTAAAGTTTTGTTGGAACAGTGGCAATAGAAATAGACACCGGGGGATAGAGGGGGGGGGGGGCACGCTATGATACAGGAGAATGGAAGAAGACAAATAGCAAGACCGCCGTGTCAGTTCACCAACAGTGTACCTGAAGAAGGCCGCGGGTAACAGCAGAAAGCTCTAGCATGAGGTAACTTTTAGAAAGGTTTTTAATGTTTTTAATATATTTTTAGAGTTTTACATTTTTAATTAACTTTTAAATAGATCTAAGTTATTTAAAGGAATTAGGGGTATGAAATACTTTTATGAGCAATTTTGTGTATTTTTTAAAGGAACTTTCGATTATTTTAATTCACACCAAAAACACAAAAAGAATTTGAAATCCTTTTTTCATACACAATATTCTATAACATTAAACAGTATAACACTGCAGTTAACAAGTGATAATTAGGTATCTTTCCATTTTTACTGGTTTTATTGATCTACCACCAATCAAACAAATATCAAGTTTTTATCAGTAAACAATGCAGATTTCTCAGATTACAATGTTTAAAACAAACTGTTTAATAATGCAACTAGATTAAATAGATAAACTAAACAAATAATATTTATTACAAATAATTAAAATCGAATGCATTAAATGAGAAAAGTAAAAATACTGAGTTAACTTATCATTGCATTCCATAAAATCTGCATAACCAATCTTGATATGATAGAATATAAAGAAATTAAAATAATAATAATAATAATAACATTATTTAATAATAGATACAACACAAAGTATGCTGGACAATTTTTGTCTTAAAAAATCTTACTTTGGGATGCTCTGGAAATAGAGAAGCATTTCAGCTAACTGTACAGCATTCACTGAATGCAATGGAATCTTCTCAAGGGAGATATAAACTATGCTTCGACTGCAAATGTCGCGGCTACCTACATAGATAAAATAATATTTATGTAAAATATAAAATAAAAGTATTAAGTATTTATTATATAACAGATAAAGTTTTGACAAAACTTTGCAAAATATTTATGTAAGTTTACAACTTACAGTTGGTAACAAAAGTGTTCGAATACTAGCAAAAATTCCTATATAAAAAAAAATTACACTTAATACTGTTTTGTTAAATAAATCCTTGTCGAATCCTGTTCTTAGTCAGTCTAAGAACAGGATTCGACAAGGATTTATTTAGAAAAACTATATTAAACATACTTTTTATATATAAAAATTTTTGCTAGTGTTCAGACACTTTTGTTACCGACTGTACAGTGCAAAGATTATCACCAAGATGTCTGTGCACATATTAAACAATATACATATGTATGCAGAGTTTCCCTGACAGTTGCAGGAGAGTTTTTAATCAGATTTGTTAATTCTCTGATACAGAAATATTAAAAAACATACGAAGTTTTCCAAAGAAATGTTCGTGAACTGCAATAGTTAAGTATTATAAAAGGAAAACATACACATATTCAGGGCCCGTCTTAGCCTAATTAGGGCCTGGGGCAAAAACTTCTTTGGGGACTCCCTCTGCTTCACTACTTGGACAAAAACTTCTTTGGGGACCCCTCTGCTTCACTACTTGGACAAAAACTTTTTTGGGACCCCCCCCCCCCCCTCTCTCTGCTTCACTACTTCAGTAATAAAGAACTGAACTTTATGGAGATATTTAAATTTTTCACCTCATTATAGATATATAACAAGAAAATTGACTAGAACCTAAAATATCTATAATAAATAGTTATAATAGATTTGGGGGCCCGGGCAACTGCCCTGTGTGCCCCTGCCTTAGTCAGGCTCTGCCCATATTAAAAATTAAAATTGATTTTAAAATGTCACAGATTCCACAGACCAGTGAACATGTGAAGAAATTAGTCCACAGGCATGATCATCATTGGTCACTACCATAAAGTCCCTTACCATTAAACTATATTCAGTATATCATTATTTCTTTAGTTGGTAGATTGTTTTCTCCTAAATTTGTGCTCTAATACAAGGAAGCAATAAAGAAGCAATATATATATTTTTTCAACATAAGGGGTGTGTAGGGTGCATTTTTATTTATTTATTTTTTATTATTGGCAAGAAGGGAGCTATTTTTCCGACCTAAAGGCAGGCAGGGCGCAACGCCCTTCTGAAACTGTCTGGGGGAAACTCCGTAGAATAACATGGGCCTTGGTTGTTGGCGAGATTAAGTATTTGTACTCTCTTAAGTAGGGCTGTTTCAATCTCATTATTTTCAACATTATACAACTTTTTTTTAACAAATTAGATTGTAAAATTTATAGTATTACATAATGAATCACGTAATAAGCTTATATTTATCATTTTAAATAAAATATTCAACCAGGGAAATCAAATTTTAGCTACTAGTCCTATAGAACACCAGATTTTTGCACTGCTCGTCAATTTCTTTTTTTTAGGACTGAGGACTATTAGTCTCAATCTGAGATTTCTGCGGTGTCATTTTTAGATAGTTAGACATTTATCGAAAATATAATTGAATAATTTGAAAGTGATGTTAAAATTTGATTAAAAAAAAAAAAAAACTAATAGTCTTCCGTCCTAAACTAAATTCTGCTTTTGCCAGAATTTCATCAAAATCATTTTTTTTTTTTTTTAAAGAAAATGAAAAAGAAAAGAAAATTAATAATAATCAGTATCGAAACAAACACTATCGAAAAAGTTTTTTTTTAATAATTTTGAATTCGGAAATAAAAAGTGCACATGCAAAATGAAATAAAAATAAGTAGAAAAATGAATGTAATGATTTAATTTTTATATAAAACATGATCGAGTGCTATCTTAAAGTAGATGTAAAATTTAAAGTTTATGTGGTGCGTGTGGCATCTATAAAAATTGTTTGAAGAAATAGAATAGAATAAAGAAAGCAACGATGTTGGTTGCATTTTGTTATATAGTTTGAATTTTATAGAAGTAATATCTACCGAAGGAATAATTTCTTATGTTAAAACTATAAGGAATTGTCATGCAAGCACAAGCGATGCTACTTTATTTCTCTTTTTGTGATCTCAGTCTAGCGAATTACTGATCAATTCAAACATTACACATTTAGATACTGATTATCATTTTTTATAATTACCTGGCATAACAGCCACTTGAGAATTAAGGACATCTTGGTTAATGTCGGCAATTGCACTTAGCTGTCGTACCTCAACGACAGGACTGTTGCTTCTTTGGAGAACAGGCATTTCACCTTCAACAAAACCATCATCTACTGAAATAGGCTTCTGTTTCTGTTCAGAATCTGAAAATCAGAAAGTTGTAATATTTGATATGTAATTTAATCAACTAAAATGAAATCAGTCATCTAAGAAAATATCTTTAATAATATCATTGTACATTCTGAAACACATCTAATTAAATTTTTTTATTAAAATCACACAATCAACTGATTGGAAGAAAACCATATTTTTCCAATCAGTTGATTGGAAGCTTGATCAGTTGATTCAGCTGCCTGAATATTTCTTCCAATCAGTTGATTGTGTGATTTTAATAAAAAATTTTATTTCTTTCTCCCATTGTTTAATGGTGTTTTCCATTATCTGCGGCTTATTTCTGTTGAGCTATCTACATGAGATAGATCAGGTGTTTCTGCCTAAAGGTTGTCTGAGTGAATAATGCTGACCGGTTGTCGGCCTGGATAGCTCAGTTGGCAGAGTCTTGACCTTGTAAGTCAAAGATCTGGGGTTCGACTCCCGGTCCAGGCATTATTTTCACTCAGTCGGAAAAATAAAATTTCAACATCTAATTAAGCCTGATAAAATTATTACATTGCATTTTTTTTTTTTTAAATAAAGAATAGTTATACAAATTCATTCTGATTATAACAGTGTAGTATACCACACATTCTTTGTAATAGGAATGGAATTCTAATTAAACAATAAACATTGTTTAAATTTTGACAGCTACACTACTACAATATGGATTTTCAAATGTTATTAATTTCTAGTTTTCTTACTATACCATTTTATTTTGAAAAGATTTTCTATAAGAGAAAGAAAGCAAATTATTACGTCAATTTAAAACTCAAATTTTTAGAGACAATAATTAATCTGATATAATAAAATAAATAAAACTAGATGCATGGTAGACACAGTTAGGATGGGAATACTGTTTTAAATATATGTCCAAAATTTATTAATATTTTCGATTTTCATAAATATAGACGTATAAAAGAAAGCTTTCACATACACACATACCATATCAATTATTTTCAATCTATTAGGATGTCTTACATTTCTTTTCAAGCCTGTTTAACTGCTAAGTCTAATCGACAACTCTGAAAATTTAGAGAGGCTTTTTTTTTAAATCCCATACCCCCTCCCACCCCCATTGCTACTTCTTTGTAAATTTCAGAACAATGGACTTCTGGCTCTGATTTAAGTCAAAAGTGCTAGAAATTAAAAAATAAAATTTCCCATATTTTTTAAAAAGTTTAATCATTTCTAAAAAAAAAAAAAAAAAAAAAAAAAAAAAAATGGAAGCCTGTGGTTAAAAAAACACAATTTAAATTAAACACAACAGTCATAAACAACATCCTGAATGCTAAAAGTAATAATGAACTAATAGACAGTTGTTTCGGTAGCACTTAGCGCACCGTCATCAGTGTTTCTTAATTGCTGTGTTTATTTATCTAGCGTCAAGCCTTCTCACTCTTCACACGCCTTCAAATTCTCTTTTGGTTAGTTGAGTTTAATGTTGCACTAGTGCTGCGCTATGGGCAATTGGTGACGGTCTAAGACACACCCTAAGGATGGTACAGAGACATGCCATCACAATTTTAATCCTCCATGGAGGAGATGGTTCCCTTGCTTTGGTGACCCCCAGAGATTCTCTTATAAAGAAAAAAACACCTACCCTCCCCCTTTACAGAAACTAATCAATCGGTGACACACTGAACCAAGTTAGCTCCTTAAAAACACCTTTAAAAAATGTCCTCCTAAAACATGAAAAAAAAAAGACATTTATGCAAATACATACTTGCCAACCATTTCATTAATAACCGTACAATCGTTAACGCCCCTTTTCTCACACCACTATATTTTTAGAGCTATTCTCTCCAAATGTTGTTACGATTAAATAAGACTAAAATTACTCTAAAAAATTATTGGTGTGAAAAAAAAGGATGGTTCTAAATATTGTACGGTTCATAATGAGATGGTTGGCAAGTATGCAAATAACTTAGGGTCATTTAGATATTTATGTTGTGTTTTCTGCTTCATAGAAATTTATTTTGCCTGCAAAGCCTACGCAGGAAAGCATATTTTTTTTACATGAGAGAAAAGGGTTTACAAATTTACAACTGCAAATTTAATCGGCGCAAAATCATTTCATTAAATGAAATAAAATGAGCAAATAACGAATTCATTCATTTTCTCCAAATGCACATGTTGTAAACAAAGTATGGTAGTTCTTTAATATGAATAAAAAAAAAAACATTCCCAAGAATTGCAAAGGAGAAATGTGGTATATTTGTTTATTATTTCGTCTAATATTAACTTACTCATGCATACTTAAATGAATAAGTAAGATTTTACAGTTTTAATATTGCCTTCCCATCCCTAACAAACTGATGTTATTTATTTATTCAAGGACAACAACGGATGAGTTTTGTTTAGCGTGTTTTGAATTTCCGATTTCGCCGCCCCGATGATGTCATCAACAACGCGAATGCATGTGAGATTAGGGCTGAGTTGAGGTGAGACGTAGTGTAACGTTGGTAAACGAACATGGAGACAATTTATATTTATGAGGCCACGGCAATGTAATCTCCTAAATCCTGTAGTCTTAATCGCGGACTGATTATTTTAAATAAAGATTTTTTGATATACTAATTTTAAATCCGCCCTTCTTTTGCCCAAATTTATTGTCAATTAAAAAAATAAATAAAACTCTGTTAAAAATAAATAAATAATCTGGTGTGTCACTCACACGACTTTCTCTTACTCTGTATTTCAATACTATAAAGGTAGATTGCATATTAAATCTTAAGATCAATAGCGTAAGATAATGAAGTTCAATGTATTTTTTTTTTTTTAATCTAAAATAGGTTTAGGAACAGCTTTATTTCCATGTAATTTTGTGTGACTGGGGCTACTGCCCTCTTCTACTCCCCGTTCAATTATACTGCATACAATTATTTAAAAAAATCAAAGCTGTTATTAATTTACCTTCAAACTTACCAATCTTGATCAAATTTTTAAGTAACAACTTAGTACGGACCATAGCCTCCTAAACTAGATGCCTGTCGCGTGGCTCGGAAACTTGGCAATAGTTAAAGCGGAAGACAGCGCCACCTGGTACAGATTGCGCGACTTTTTTATTCAACTGTCACCAATAATTTTAAGAAGTGATATATGATATATATAATCGACGTTTCCTCGATTCTATTCGCCTTTCATGTATATGAAATGCAAATCCCACTTATAAAAATTTTTGGTTGCTGTTGATTAAAAAAGTCGTGCAATCTGTACCAGGTGGCGCTGTCTTCCGCTTTAACTATTGCCAAGTTTACGAGTCACACGAAGGCATCTCCTTACGGACTTCAAATTAACCAAAATTTGAATTTCCTGCAGCTATTTGTTTTTAATTTATGCTGATGACAGATACACATACAGGTCGACCGCTAAAAATTAGACTTTCGTAAATCAGAGTACCCCAAAACGTGATATCATACAAATAAATCAGAGTTGAAAATTCAAAAAATACTTTGTTAAAGTGCGCGTATGAAAAATTTATTTTACTTCCAGAGCAGTGTTCGTCGTCGTAGTAAAATGTAGCAAAGCATTTCCATAAGTTATATTCAATAGAAAACAACGTTTAGCTTCATTTTGGGTAGCCCTGTATATTGTTTTTAATCAATATGCACTATAAATAATACTGTGTACTTAAATTTAGTCTTACTTAAATAACATCTAACACAAAAGGAATTACAATTCCAGCAATTTTCAAGTATAGCCGCAATATATCCAGATAATTTTTAAGTAGCCCTGTAAATGAGTGACTTTCATACCATATTCTACATGATACACGTTTTTACACGTATATAAAATATATATATATTTGTTTCATTTGGTTTAGAGCCGCCTATAAATGTTAAATTCTACTTATCTGCGACTTCCCCCATAGACGTAATGTATTTGAATTCTCTTGGTTTTCCCCCTATACGAACTATTTACATGATCTCAACGAAAAGTTTAGTGTAGCATCCCTATATGATACACATTTAGAATACCGTTTGGACTTTCTGCTATTATTTGTCCTTGAGATATGCTGCTGACAGACAGACACAGACTAATCGCTACAACGTGATTTTGGATTCAGGAGACCTCAAAACGTGTAAATATAACAAAAACTCAATTTCGAAAATTTGACCCAAAAACAATACTTTCTCTACGATATATATAGGTAAGAAAAAGTAAAAGGGTTATATTTGTTTTTGCTTTTTCCCTCCTTCAAAATGAATAAAACAAAGTGACCTTATAAATAATATTGTGTATTGAAAGAAAAAGGCATGTAAGTTTTATAGTTCAGTAACTATATTTTTGTTTATGATGGTTTTATACCTAATTTATAACTGATCCTACCAATTTCAATAACACTTAAAGAAAAGTACCCGGATGTTCGAATTTCACTCTGAATGAATGTAAAAATCATTTTGCAGATTTGTTTTCGGAAATCATCATTTCAGAATTATTTCTTTATTGGTTACATTTTTAGCATTAATTATGCGCTGTACTCTACTTCAAAGAAGGACAATAAGCCAAATTTCAAATATTCCGGTATCCTTGATTTTCGCAAAAAATGTCAAAACTGTTTCCAAGAAAACAAGATTTCTTCGATATTTTGCTCTGACGGAGAGCGGGTTACCAATGAATGCTAATTTTACTGAAGATGGAGGAATTCAGATGAAATTGCCATCTCAAAAAGGTCCTTTTACATTAAACTTTTATCAAATTCATTAGAGCAGTTTCCTAGAAGACCTGGTTTGTATTATTGTTTTTAGAGTGGAGCACAAGTTGACTCGGCAAATGCTAATTTTCCTGAAGACTAGGATAAATGAGATTTGTTTGTCACCTCAGAAAACCCTTAACCTTAAATTTTTATTAAAACTGTTGCGCTATTTAAGCGAAATCCAGGACATTTATATGAGATTAATTTGTTCAACAATAAACCTGAAAAATAATCCTGTCGTCAAAATTTAAAACACACTGATATAAGCATTAAAATAATAATAATAATAATAATAATAATAATAAATAATCAAAAACTACAAATTTGAATTCTTTGACGCCGCTAATATAATAAGAGAAGTGCCTCGGCACAAGGAGTCAAACTTAACAGGAGGTTATTTAATACTTAATATAAAAAATATTACTGCCAGCGTATTGATTAATCGGAAATCAAGATGAACTAGTATACCAAGAAAAAAAATTTCTGAAGAAATGGGAAACTCTACCTGAAACACATTCAAATTCCACTTTGATCTCTTTTTTATTTTATTTTTATTTTTTCCTTTTTCTCCCCTCCCTAGAGCAGACAGGTAAGGGAATGATATCAGTTTCGAACAAAATCCACGTGATCATTGGGAAAAATCGAAGATTAAAAAAAAAAAAATATATATATATATATACGAATTTCATATACACATATAACGTTAAGAATGCAAGTGATAAATCCAATAACGATTTACTTTAATCACTACAACATTGTTTGGAGAAAAATTTCAAGGTGATAACTGAATTTTTGCGTAAATAAGAAATCTTGCATAAGAAATAATGAAATACATTATTTTGCGAGGGTTCTGGTTCGAAAAGGATGCACCCTAGAAGACTTGTATGTGTGCCCTATTCTAGAGAAGTATGTGTCCAGCTAAGAAAAAAGGGGAAAAAAAAAAAAAATGGTTACCATCTTATTACAGATGAACCGTTCTTTTTTGACAAATTATTTATGTTATCTAACAGCTATTTTTCTTCCAAGAAGCAGCAATTAATTTTTTCTACGCATATTATTTATTTTGAAAGCTTTTGAAGTAGATTTTATGTGCATAATAATTGTTTTAAATGCCAATAAGCAAGCAAACAGGGGCATAGTAAAACAATGCAAAATTTAAAAATCCTGATGGGGGCTCAAAAAGTTTCATTTTAAAAATTGCCAACCTATTTTCAAGAAAATCAATTCGTAATTAAATGTTAATAAATATTCAATAACGATTATTATTAACTGATTAAAAAAAAAAAATCACTAACACTGAATATTTATAACATTTAATTTGGCAATATCTAATGGGGAGAGGGAGTCCTCGAGTCCCCTGAATTCCCTTCTTTCCTACGTCCTTGCTGTCCTTGTGAGCAAAATCGCAGTCTACGGGAAAATATAATGAAAGTTATTTCCAACGTCAAATTTGTGTGAATTAAGATTTTCTACCTTTACTGTAATTATATATATATAAAAAAAAAAAGTTTTTGCCTCTCCCCATATTAATGCATTCATGAGGACACAAGAGTTTATCAAATATTTAAATTAATTATAAAATATTTCTCATAAATTTGAATAGTGTTCCTCACTCAGGATCTGATTACCCAATAGGCACGAGAAGCATGTGCTTCCCCTGGAAAATATTGAAAAGGCCCCAAATTAGCAAAAAATGGGCCCCAAATTGTAAGCTTATTGTCTAAAAGTATTGTCTGATTATAAAAAGTAACAGTACAACCTGACTGCACAAATATCATTTTTAGATTATATAGAAAATATGCTAATGAGCTTTTACACATTCATTTATGATGGAATAATTTCATATATTGTGGTGAATATAGGTGTCACTAAGTTTATATTTTGGTACAAAAATTAAATGAATTTACTTGTCTACATTTTAAGCGAATTTACTTGTCCTCAATTCCAGGTAACTACAAAATTTAATGAAAAATTTATAAATTTTTCGAGATGGTTGTATGAGTCTTCAGACCAAGCAGTCAGTGGGGGCCCCCAAATGGATTTGTGCTTGCCCTCAGTTGTAAGGCTAATCGGGCCCTGGCCTCACTTATAGGATTTTAAGTGTGCCTGATTATAAAAAAAGTTTGATAACCACTTGTCTAGTTAATAATATAAATTAATCATAGGAGTAGTTCCGAAAAAATAACATCTTAAAGGGTTTTTTCTTCTCGCATCATTACTTCTTTTCCACACCATCTTTTTTTCCTCATTATCATTAAGATTATTCTAAGCTTCCTCTTCACCCTCGTTATCTGCCTTCGTAGGTGACTTTCTTCTTCAACCACTGGTCAACAATGAGAATTCCTTAAACAAAACCATTCTGGCCACGATGAAGACGATGATAACAAGGTGGAAAGAACGCTGACAAATGATCCACAGAGTTCAAGGACATATGCAGAGAAAAATAAATGTGAACCTTTCAAAAACTTTCTTATTAGACAGTCTTAGATAGAGATCTTCGAAGCACACGACAACGTATCAGCTGAGAAAGGTGTTCAAGAGGCCTGAAAACTTTCCGGAAACTATCAAAATAACAAAAGATATAGCAGAACTAATTGAAAAACGGTGTGGGATGCACGTATTTTAACATCTTCATATCGTGATGAAGGCATAAGAATGAAAGTTTGGTGTGATGAACTGCTAATGCCTGGTGGTAAACACCCATTAACGGAAGTTCTGATACAGGAAAAAGTTTTAATCTATGTTTCAGTCTTCTAACTTAATTCAGAAGGTATATGCAAGGTTAAATGGAAAATATCCAATGTAAATAATCAGGGGTGATGAAACTACCAAACAAAAAATTCTTTTTTGAAAACTGCTATTTCTACACATAATGAATGGCGAGGAAGCGCTTACTAATGATATATCATAGGACTATTATTAAAAATATTTATTTATATTTATACCTATAATAAGTGATATTTGGAGAATTCTTAATACATTTACAAGACAAATTAAAGATTCCAAATGGAAAATTCGTATAAAAACAAAATAATTTACTATGAAATTTAGAGATAGCAAAATGTTTAACCCTATTAATCCTAGAAATGGGGCAATTATATTTTAGATGAAAAAATTTAAACCACTTCTGATATTTGTGCAATTGCACTTTTACTGTCGAGTAACCTATTTTTAGATGAGATGTCACTGACATACCAAATTACGATATGTATTATTATTTTCAGCAGGTTAAAAAGTTCCTGGGGTCCAGGTGGACTCCAGGTTATAATGATAGGGTTAAAATTAGGGGTGGGAATCGATTAAGAGTCTTAACTGGGTTAATCGTAGTTCATTAATCGATTAATCGGATTTTTAATCGATTTTATATATATATATATATATATATATATGATTTTATTTCAATGATGAATAAAACTCTCATATTGTGTGTATATATGTATATATATATACATTATTCATAAGTTTGACTGAAAAAAAAATTTTTTTTTTCAAAACTTTTTGTCGAATCAATTATATCTGTTTCTTAGCTGAAGTTTAAATCAATTTTTAGAGTAATAATTGGTGACTAAGTGTTAATTTTATATAAATATTTTCCCTTATTTATTTATTTTTTAATAAATTATTTTTTCAATTGATTTTGAAAGAAACATTAAATGAATGTACACATATTTTAGTTTTATGTTTGCAGGCCGTGTCCATATCGTTTGTCACTATTTTTAAATGAATTCTCAAAATTCCATATCATTATCATAAAAATCTCAAATTTTTATATTTCAGTTCTTCTTTGTCACTTCGGACTAGAATACAGAATGTTATTTTCTGTTTCTACTTCGATAGTTACTATCAGCAATTCTGAACAGACAATAAATGCTTGATGATATTCTGAAACTCTGTTGATATTTTCCCAATCAGAGGGATAGTGGAAATCTCAATCCCTTCGTTTCTTTTCTTTTCTTTTTTATCTTTAGCATTACCATTTTTTGAAAGATTCTTGTTTCTGATAATACTATTGCCCTAGCCAAGACTTTCTGTAGAAGGCTACAGACAGGTGGTAGTGCACCAGCATGCACATGAAGCGGCATTTTGTTTAATAACCGTCTTCCCTCTTTTCTCTATCAACAAAAGCGAAACATCTTCTTTTGAGAGACTTTACTTTTATTTTATTTTATTTATTTTTGCTTTTTCAGTATTTGATGGATGTTTCTTAGAATGTTTGTTAGCGAAATATGTGAAAAATATTTTGTAGACAGAACAGCATTTTTACTTTAATTCGTAGTTTGAAAATTTTAATCGGATTTTGAAAATTTTTAATCGAATTAATCGATCCGATTAACTCGATTAAGAAAATTGATCGGGACTAAGCATTGATCGATTAATCGAACCGATTAATCGGCACAGCCCTAGTTAAAATATATGAATTGAGGTAACCAATGAAATATTTTACCTCTGAAAAATGTGCAATTTTAATAACTTTTTTTTTTGAGAAGATTACGTACTAAAAACATACAATAATACAAGGTGCACATAAGGAGACATATTTATATCTTCTGATTTTGATTTTTTTTTTTGCAGATACGTTGGAAGAACCAAAATTTTTATTGATGTCTAAAACTAATATGTTGGTGCATTCATCTAAGGGGCATTGGTGATCTTACCAGGGCCCGACTAAGGTTTGTGGCACAAGTTATATTCGGGACTCCCCTCTTCTCACCTTTATGAAGAAGGCTTCAACAACAATTTAATGTGAAACAAAAATACATGGTGTGAGGAAAAACATCGTAATAAATTATAGTACTGAAAACACAACTTACGAAAACAAAGGGGGAAAAAAAATATGCGCTATTAACAAATTACAGATTCTTAACTTTGCTTATTTTGTAACAAAGGCAGCAAAAGTAATAAGTATGGTAAATATGAAATTGTGTCGTGTTACTTCACATTTATTTGAAGCCCTCTAAATATGGAGGCCCTGGGCCAGTGCCCCACGTTGACTCCAAGCTACGAGACAACTCGTAGTTAATTACTAGTAATCTCGTAGCTTGGCAGTCAACGTGTTAATCTGGCCTTGGCTGTTACAACAAAAGTTTCAAGTTCGTTTGAGCAAAACAACTAGCGAAGTAGTGAAAATGTTGCATGCAAAAAATTTTAGACACAAAAATGTAAAAAAATTTTAGAACTCTTAAAAGATACAAAAATTTCAAAAAAATTTAAACTTCACATCTGGTGGTTGTTTGCTATAGTGAGATCTAAACTTTCTCCGTATCGTTTTCAACGATTTCGTAAAAGGCATACAGTAAAAATAACATTACAATTTTGCACTTTTCATAGGGTGAGAGAACTAGTGATGCATCTACTTATTAATTCTTGACATCAACAAAAAATTTAAGGATAGGCCCAACGTACTTGCAAAAGAAAATCAAAAATAAGTGCAATCACTAAAGAGTAAAAATGCAAAATTAGGATAATCACCCTAACAGAGTTAAGAAAAAAAACATGCTCAAAAGAAAAAAAAAAAAAAGTTGCTTTGAATATATTAAAATATTAGTTTTCATTTTTCTTTAATTAACAGCAATTATAGTAATAAAGTATGCAGAGTTAGCCATCTTTCAATAAAATGCCAGGGATTTAGTGGTATAAAATTTGATGGACGGCGAAGATATCTATCTATCAAGCTGTTAGCGAACACTTCTACTCTACGGAAAGTCAACGTTTTCTAGTTGACTTAACGAATTTGCAGTATGTGGCAATATTCCATTAATTCACTTTACTTCTGATAAGCATTCTCGCTGCACTTTGTGAACCTTAGCAAATATAAATTTGAAACGTAATTTTTTTTAATCATATACTTTAAGATATTTTAAAACAATTAATTAAAACAAAATCTACTTAAATATTATTAAACACAAAATTATTACATAGAATTGTTGAATACCTGAACAAAATTCCTCTTCACTTGCAAGCGGCGCAAGTGGCTGAAGCACTTCTTCATCTTTAGTTTCTTCAGCGGCAGAGTTTGTCACACATTTGATCAAGTCCTTTTCAGTCTGAACCCAACTGTCTCTTGTATTTTTTGTCCTATTACGATATCTGCTACATTCTAACAACAGTTCATCCAACAACTTTCCCACTTCTATCCTCTGCATGCCCCCTTCAGAAGCAACCAGAAGGCTTCTACGCACTTCATTGTCTTCGTCGTCATCTTCTGTTGTCGATCCTGCACTGGCTAAAGTGGCCATTTCCGAACAAAACTCTCTGGCATCCAAAGACCTTTCACAGATCGGGCTGGAGGAACGTTCTACCCACTTGATGGCAATGCCAACTGGCGTTGCTAGGAAATAAAAGTCTCCAGACTTCAAAATAGAAGGATCTGGATCGGCAAGATGGACGATGAGGAGGCCTCTGGAGCAAAGAGGCCAACCTGGTGGAAGTTTCTTCTTGCGATGGCGTCCACGGCCTTTTCGGAACTTACGATAGTAGGAGGAATTTGAATTGTTTTCCTGAAAAGAAAAGAAAAGAGGAAATTAAACTTTGTATGAAGTAATGTAAATAAAATGTATGATTCATTTTTTTTTTTTATAACTGGTTGTAACTAATAGAATATAACAGAAAAATTTATTTTCATTAGAAAGAAATCATTGAACAATAACTAGAGATGCTTTCTAACTTTTAAATTCTTCTCTTAACTTTTTGAAGTACCAGACGAACGAAAGAAGTTAGAAGAAATAATTGAACTTTTTGAGCTAAGTTGTTAGACTAAAATTTTGTCGAAAAATTCCGGAACGAATTTTTGCAGATGGGAATTAAAATTAGGTGGTATATAATACAATCCCACCCCCACCGCCCTTCAAAGAGTGTAACTGCAATATAAAATAACAATAAAATAAATATTTAATCGGGACGCACATATGGCAAAAATTTTTAAAATCACAGAGATACATCTCTGAACTTATATGTAATATTTAATAATAAAGCATGTAAAAATATATTTTTATCTATGAAAGCCTCATTTTTTCAGAAAATTTTGTCAAAGAAGACGTTTAAAACCAATTTTGGGAATAACAATGACGTCATATCGATCCCCAAACAGACATTGGTGCAAGATACATGACTTTTCAAGCAAGTGAGATTAAAAATTAATTTGTGAATGAGGTACATGTTGTGGGCTCCTACTTTTGTTTTTCCTTCCTTTCTTCTTCCTCTTTTTTCCCCCCCTTAAACATCCTCAAAACTCAGTTGTAAAAACAATGTTTGACAGATAAATAAAGAAAAGAAAAATAACAATGCTTAAAGGTCAAATTCAACAGCTACCGCTGCTGCCACAAAAAGTAAAGAAAGAAAAATTAAGTACTTATGACAAACAAGTGACACTTAGGGTAGTTACAAGTTTTGACACGAAAATTAATAATAGGTGCAACAAAGATTAGAGCACTGTCATCATCATAGAAATATCCCACCAAGTGTGTAATCTTGAAAATTCCCGCTATACAAAACACAGACTATAGCCATTAAGAGGTCATGCCCACATTTTGTTGGTCTAATGCGGCATCACACCCAATTCTTGTTGGTTTCGTTGCCACCATTTTTTTCTTTTCTTTTAACAAAAAATAAAATGAAATAAATAAGAGAGAGAAAAGTGAAAGAAGGATGTAGGAAAAAAAAAAGTTCTTGCCTCCGTGGTACGCGTAGTAAAGGCGTTGACTGATGCCATAGAGCATTTGCCCCTGCTTGTCCAATAAATACACCCACACAGGATAAGATACTTAGAGTAAATAACAGGGCGTTCGAAATATTCTTTTTTATCCTTCCAAAATTTTGTTCCTTCCAGGGTAAAAAACGAAAATTGTAAAAATACTTTTAAAAGAAAATTAGAAAAATTAAGGGAGAAAAAGATAAAGAATAAAAGTATTTGTTAACAAATATCATAAACTGGGGGGGGGGGGGGGGGGGGAAATAGCAATAATAATAAACAATTATTTCAGTTCGGAATAATTAAGCACGGTCCTTCTTCAAGCAAAACAAATTGTAGATAGTTTTTGTAATTTATGGTGTTTGCTAACAAAATTTTTATTTTTAAACATTCAGTACAAGTTTCTACGTACTGAATATAAATCTAGACACTGACCTTCATGTTTTTGTAAAATTATTCCAGAACTAATACATTTAAAATTACTGCTAACTCTAAACAAACTTGGCAGGGTGCTCCACCTGGCGGCCCTTTAAAAAACATTTTAGTACCAAGTAGCCTCTCCTAGCATTTTAAATGTTCAGAGGCCTTTAGATCTACTTTTCTTCCTGACATGTAACCTTTCTATCAATAGTTTTACAGCATTCCTGGAAGAACAAATACATATAGCCTATATATATACACGTAAAATTAGTAATTTACTTTTGTTATGTACAATCACAACGCAGAAGAAGGCAAATAATGCCATTTTTGAAAATAGGTTGCCCATTTTATTGAATTCCCCCGGCGGCCCTTTTATTCTAGAGTCAACACTATAAAAAGATATAAAACATAATAAACATTTGCTCACAAACTTCGTTTTAAAATATTTTTAAAGCACGATTATAATTAATAAAAAAGCACCACAAAACTGGCGTTGTAAAAAATATTACTTACAAACTTTGAATAAACACCATATGTAAAGCAACGGAATAAGCACCGCAAATTCCTAGCTTTTCTCTTACTAAATTAAACTGTATAAAGGCGGACGCCAAGACTACTTATTTACACTTTAAAATTATTAAAGTAGCATCTTTTATGCTCATATAATAATTCCCTATAACATTAAACATAAGAAAATTATTCCTACGGTAAAAAGTAGTTCACTAAAATTAAGAACTCAAACTATATGAAAAAATGCAACTAACATCGTTGCTAACTTTATTCTATTCTATTTCTTGAATTAAAAAAAAAAAACAAAAACTGTGGATGCCACGCGCATCACATAATCTTTACATTTTAACAAATTTTGAAGATAGCACGCGCTCATATTTTACATAAAAATTAAAAGCATTAAATTCATTTAACTCTTTTTTTCTTTGACATGTTGTTCAGCACGTGAACTTACAAAAAATAGAGGATAAATAATAAACGAATTTATACACTGAAATTGAAAATGGTTCAGTTATAACATCCTCCCACCTTTTGATTATAGGTTATAATCAAAACCAAATGTTGCAGGTGTAGTTCTCAATACATTAGTCTTTCAGGGACTTTAATTCTCCTTCCCGCTTTGCTATATCTGACTGGTTCCTCTTCTGAAGTTACAACGGGTTTAACAGTTTGAGCAGAGGTTTCCTTTGAATGGTATGCTTCTTTCAGTTTTGAACTATTATTTGATGATGTTACTTCTAAAGGATATAATCTTTGAATAGGTCGTAAAAGTTCATGTTGCGAAGTTTGAACCTTTACAAGTCGAACTTTCTTATCTTTGCCAGGAATAAGTTCTGTGATACGGCCTAGTGGCCAGTGGATTCGTTTCTTGTTGTCAGATCCAATTAATACAATATCTCCGACAGCGATACCCTTTTCTGGCTGTTTTCTATTTGCTCGCTGTATGAGAGCACCCAAATATTCGGATCTGAATCGATCTCTCAAAGCTCTGAGTAGGGACTGCCTGTATCTGAGCCTCTTTGATAGAGAATTTTGTTCAACTGCATCAACATCTGGAAGCTGAATTTCGTGAACATCTTGAAGAAACATAGATGGGGAGATAGGCTTTACAGTCGCATCTTCAGAAAGGTATGTTAGAGGCCTTGAATTCACTACACTTTCAACATCAGCTAAAAGAGTTGTCATTTCTTCGTACGTAAGACAGGCGCGTCCTAAGACTCTTTTAAGAAGATCTTTTATTACCCTAATCAGCCTCTCCCAGAAGCCACCCCACCACGCCGCCGTTGGCGGGTTAAACTTCCAGTCTATGGAGTTGACAGACCCATATTTTTGTATACATTGCCAATCTAAGCTTCTCAATAAATTAGCTGCGCCAACAAAATTTGTTCCGTTATCACAGTAGATAACAGAGCATCTTCCTCTGCGAGCCACAAATCTTCTCAAACCCATCAAAAATGCATCTGTGGAAGCAGAGGTCACTAGCTCTAGATGAACAGCTCTATATATAGCACATGTGAAAATCAAAATCCAACTCTTCTTATCGTTCTTAAGATACAAAGGACCAGCCATATCTATGCCTGTAACTTGAAATACGGCAGAATCTTTTACTCGGTTTTCAGGTAGAGGAGCACTAGATGTCCATAAAGCCCTTGAATTAAACCTTTTACAAATCACACAGCTGGCTAACACAAGCTTTACACTCTTTCTTCCGTTGAGGATCCAATACCTTTCTCTAAGCAAATTTAAGAGGATTTGTAACCCCGCATGACAGTTCTTTACATGAATATAAAAAATAAGTCGCTTAACAACTTCATGCCTTGAAGGGAGAATTATGGGATGGAGAAAATCTTCACTATCTTTCCTGTAAGTTATTTTAGTTTTCAAACGAATGACATCTTGCTCATCCTTACAGGTTTGTAATGTCTTCAATCTTTCATCACTTTCCGAAGAGAAAGATTCTTTTTGAACCATACGTAGAGTTTTTATCTCAGCTTCCCGAAATTCAGTAGCCGTCAATTCGCCTTTACTCTTCTTATCAGGATTTAAACAATTATGCTTAAAGCGAAGAATCCAAGCAACTAAACGTATGATTTTTTCATAACTTGAAAAGTAGCGGTAATACCAGTTATTGTTGGATGGAAATTCAGGTTTCGTCAACATACAAGTAGACTTTGACCTTTCTTTCTGAATTTCTTCTTCATTCCAATCTTCATCGGAAGTGTTCATGTGGTTTCTAAATTCTGCTGAATCTTTCATCCAATGTGGGCCCTCCCACCATCTGATTAAAGCTAATTGCTTAGCCTTACAGCCTCTAGACGGCAAGTCTGCTGGATTCTTCTCACTTGGTATATGTTTCCATGATGAAGGACTGCTTAATTTCTGAATCTCTTGAACCCGATTTCGGACAAACACAGACCAGCTCTCATTTCTTGATATCCAAGCAAGCACTGTTGAGGAATCGCTCCAGTAATATCTCTTCATTTCCTGCCAACCCAAAGCATCCACAACAGTTTTCGCCAAACGAGCGCCAATAGTAGCTGCTAATAGCTCCATCCTTGGTACAGTCGTATTCTTTAAAGGCGCAACTCGGGACTTGGCAGCAAGCAGAATTATTTCCCCTTGATCTTCCTTTTCTATCCTCAAGAATACTACTGCTGCGTAAGCATCTTTACTTCCATCAACGAAAGTATGAATTGTGCATGCATGTAAGTTTTCTGGAGTGATCTGGATATGTCTTGGTATCTTAACATCGTTTAAATATTTAAGTTCTTGGAACCATAATAGGAATTCTTTTTGTAATTCACCAGTTATTTCGTCATCCCAATAAATTCCTAATTTCCAAGCTTTCTGTAACATCAATTTAGGATAAAGCATCACCGGAGCAGTAAAACCAAAAGGATCGAAAATTTTATGAACTGCTGATAACATACTTCGCTTGGTAATCCTTTCTGTGTTGAAATCGCTTAGCCATTTCATGTTGACTTTTAATGTATCGGAAACCTTATCCCAAATCAGACCCAATACTTGAGTTTCCTTCTGGTTCGATGTTTCAGCGTGATCACCAGTGTATTCCCACTGCCTTAAATCGAAACCAGCATTTGCCATTATTTTCTTTGAGTCCGAGATAAATTTCTTCAGATCTTCTTCACTGTGCACACTAGTGGCGACATTGTCTACATAGAAACTATGCAAAAGCCTTTGCTTGAAATTTTCCTCAAAACTTGCACTATTTTTGATGTGATATTCAATTACTGATGATAAAAGAAAAGGGCTACACTTTACACCGAAAACGACTCGTGCATGCCTGAATACTTTAAGTTTCTTCTCTTTTAGATCTTTCCACCATAGAAATCGTAGGAAATCTCTATCCTTTTCACAAATGCTAATTTGAAGAAACGCTTTTCTAATATCAGCGGTTACACCAAATTTTCTTTCTCTGAAACGTAGAAGAATATCTGGGATAAGCTCAATCAAATTTGGGCCACACTGCAGACACTGATTTAAAGATGGATGGTTAGTCAACTTTGCTGAAGCGTCGAAAACCGGACGGATAGGTGTTGTAGTACTGGTCTCTTTAATAACTGGGTGATGAGGTAAATAATTACCATAAGAGTTCACTTTGGTAGCAGGAACTTCTTCTATGATCCCCTCATTCAACCAGTCCATAAATATATTTTCATATTTTCCGTACATGTTCTTAGATAATAACTTAGAAGTTGTACTTTCCAAACGTCTTACAGCCAAACTCAAGTTATCTGGTAATGCAGATGTGTCGTCAGCCCAAGGAAGACAAATTTCGTAACGACCATCCTTGTTAATTTTTACTGTCTCTAAGAAATGTTCCTTTGTTTGACGGTCAATCTCATTTTTAGATTTCTTTTCTATAGTATCTGTTATTCCGATCAAGTCCAATCTCCATAAGTTTGAGATATCAGCTTCATTTACGAACAAAGACGTCACCATCATTGCTAAATTATCTGTTGAGACCTCGGTGTGAGGCGCTTTGCCCATCAATGTCCAACCAAGGTATGTTTCTATGGCAACAAGACCAGATGTCAATACTTTTCTTTTGCCAGTTAACATCTTTCCCATAATATCAGCCCCAATCAATATTTCGATAACTTCACGGCAATGACTTACATCAGATAATTCGATTCCATATTCTTTCAACTCTTTAATCCACGGACCATTAGTGACCGGTTGAATGTTTTCACATATAGTAATTTGATCCATCACTTCAAAATTACAGGTGAACTTCTCCTTCATATCCTTAACCTTTATTCTATAACAATTATGTTGGCATTCCTTTGTTGTAACTCCGCCAAACAATGAATGCATCATTTTTTCTTGACGAATGGGAGTATAATCCATCTCTTCTGCTATACTTTTCAAAATATAAGATTTTTGGGATGCTGAATCTAACAATAAACGAACTGTTTTTTGCTTGTTTTCGGAGATGAGTTTCACTTTTACGGTTTGAAGGAATACTTTAGCACTTTGCTTATTAAAATTTGCCATGTTTACTTCGCTACTGACTGAATTTTCTTCAACCTTTTCTTGTGCAGTTTTACCTTGAGAATCACGCAAATCGCACATCAAAGGCACATGCTTCTTAGAACAGATAATGCATCTTAAAACTGCTCGACATTTTTTAGCTGTATGATTAGGTAACAAACAAGCGAAGCAGCAATTCTTATCCTTTATAATCTTTTGTATCTCAGATAAACTCAATTTTCGAGCTGAAAAGCATTCCGAGCTCAAATGCTTGCCTTGGCAAAAAATGCATACCCTTTTGAAATCTAAAGTAGAAGACGTTGTCAATAAACCTGCAGCTGTCGATAACTTATTTCGCATATAGTCTGCACTTGCACCGTTTTTCCTTTTAGAATATCTATTATCTTCACGCTTTGTCAAACCGAAGCCCGCTACAGCTAAAGATATTCTCTCTTCACCTTCTACTTCCGTTTTCAAAAAATACATCAGATTATTCAACCTTCCTTTAGCATCCGTATTAGAAGAAGAGAGATTCGAGCGATTCCAGGCCTTCAAAAAGTCTGCTGGGAAACAAGACTCAACCATAGGGTATAGAATGGAGGCGTATTTATCAGTGGTAACACCTAATGTTTCTAGCGCCCGTAAATATGACTCAAGCTTATCATATAATGAAGTTAATGCAAATCTACCTTTTGTTTGCACAGATATTATCAATTTCAATAACTCTCGTACATACACTTCTACTAGAATATCTTCCCTGCCAAAACGAGCCTTTAAACTTTCCACTGCCTTTGAATAATTGGCGCCAGTTGGCGGGAAACTTTCAACAACTTCTCTTGCGCGTGAACCAGCGATTGTTGCTTGTACTAAATACTGGAACTTGTCCTCTGGGGCAATTTCATCATCTTTATCGATTTGTTCAAATTGGCTCCAAAAAGGCAACCAATCCTTAATTTCTCCGCCAAATTTCCTGAATTCCAGCTTAGGTAAAGTAAATTTTCGTCTCATAGTACTATTTTCATAATTACTTAAAATAGCATCAGTTTGAATTTGCCCAGATGATTGTATTCTCGCCAATTCTAAATCATGGTTCAATCTTAATTTCTCTTTCTCCAGTTCTGCTTCTTTTTCCAGCTTTAATGCCTCAGCTTCTTTTTCTAGCTTTAACTTCTCAAGTTCTTTTTCTTTTTCAGCTTGTTTTTCTTCTTTCAGAGCTTGTTCTTGTTTTTCTTCTTTCAAAGCTTGTTTTTCTTCTTTCAAAGCTTGTTTTTCTTCTTTCAATTTTCTTTCCGCTATAGCATTTTCTAAGATATCCTGAACAAAGTCGGGATCCTTTTCATATTCTTTACTATTCAAAATCAGCTCCTTTAAGCTTGCTATTGTGAACGTCGAAGGCAAAGTCTCTCCAATCTCTTCGGCTACCCACTTCAAATCTTCTTTTTTAAACCCTTTAACGGCTTTAAACATCTTTTTAATCTTAATATAATCAAAATAATTTTACTTCACTTGAACGGTCCTGTCGCGGACGCCAATATTTTTATGTAAAGCAACGGAATAAGCACCGCAAATTCCTAGCTTTTCTCTTACTAAATTAAACTGTATAAAGGCGGACGCCAAGACTACTTATTTACACTTTAAAATTATTAAAGTAGCATCTTTTATGCTCATATAATAATTCCCTATAACATTAAACATAAGAAAATTATTCCTACGGTAAAAAGTAGTTCACTAAAATTAAGAACTCAAACTATATGAAAAAATGCAACTAACATCGTTGCTAACTTTATTCTATTCTATTTCTTGAATTAAAAAAAAAAAACAAAAACTGTGGATGCCACGCGCATCACATAATCTTTACATTTTAACAAATTTTGAAGATAGCACGCGCTCATATTTTACATAAAAATTAAAAGCATTAAATTCATTTAACTCTTTTTTTCTTTGACATGTTGTTCAGCACGTGAACTTACAAAAAATAGAGGATAAATAATAAACGAATTTATACACTGAAATTGAAAATGGTTCAGTTATAACACCATAAAATGCAATAAACTCGCAACAATTGTTTCGGGTCTAAAAAACACACGACCCTTCATCAGGCGAATAAAGTAAGAACTCTTGCTTACTTTATTCGCCTGATGAAGGGTCGTGTGTTTTTCGACCCGAAACAATTGTTGCGAGTTTATTGCATTTTATGGTGTTTATTCAAAGTTTGTAAGTAATACGATTATAATTAGCCCCATAGCAGAATACTTTTGAATGTCCTGCAACAAGTTTTCAGATGATCAAAGATGTTCTGCTGGGCGTGTATACATTTTACAAATTTACTTTAACAATATTGACACATTCATAAAGAATACATACAATATGTGTTATAATATATACGTATAATAGGAAAATAAAATAAATAATAATAAAATAACATCTTAAAAAATTTTTACTGAAAAAAAAAAAAAAAAATAAATAAAATAAATGAATAAATAAAACCAAGGTTGGATATAGATTTCATCATTCAATCAGCTACTTTAGAAGTATTTTGATAAACTGTTTCCCGAGTTTGACCCAGGTTTAAAAAAAAAGACAGGTTGCCACTAGTAAAAAAACATTCTTTACATTTTAGTTTTGCTTATTACAATGTATGAATGAATGTTGTCTTACACAGTAGTTTTATTTATATTTAGAGCATTTAATTTATGTTCAATTTAAAGGCTGTTTTCTACAGCGGGCAGTAAGGGTGCAATTTTTTTTTTTTTTTTGTATGAAGGGAAGAAGGGTGCTACTTTTTCAAACAAAGGGCTGGCTGGGCACAGCATCCTCTTGAAACTGCCTGGGACCTTTTGAAACTCTGGTGTTTCAACGATAAAAACAGTATTTTTTTTTTTTTTAAGTCCTTTCTAAATTCTTAACTCAAAAATTTCCCCTCTAATTTCTAAATATCTGCAATTGTTCTGCAGTAAAGCCATTTATTCTGTGACGTAGGTTCTAAAATTCTGCTTTTGGATATAATTGTAAAGTTCAGTATAGTATTATACAGGTTATCCGTTGAAGTCCCAATCCCCTATATCTTAACTTGAACACTGTTATATGCCCGTTGCCTTAAAAGAGGTTTGTAGGCATAATAAAGTGGCTATGTCTTACAAAATGTGATCTATTACAGCACTCCTGGTGGTACATAGCGGAGTTAGCCCTCTTACCTCGAAAACAAGCATCATACAGTCAGTTGAATTATTAACGCAAGCTGTAATTCTTGAATTTGTAGTTGCTGGTGCAAACAATGGGTCGTACTACCTGGAATAGTGTTTATATCCCTCGTGATAAAAACTGTCATCTATAGTTTTTCAGTAATTCGGTTACTTCCAGTTTTCGGTTAATAATCATCGAACAAAATAGGTTTCTCAAAATTTCTAAATAAGTTTAATCTGCTCATACAACAGCATTTTGTAAATTGCCTTAAATACAGTTTCTCGCTTTTTATTTTTCGGCATTCCCATATGATTCCATCAATGTGTCAGGAAATTCGCAATAGCATTTTATTTCTCAGAGCCGTATTAACACAATTAATGATTTTTGAAGAATTTGGTAAAAAAGTAAAATAATCAGTTGACAAACTACCTTCTGATCAAAGCACGTACAAAGTAAGTAGTGCAAAGTCTATGGGGAATGCCTCAGTCTGATCGTCCGCCATTTGGGACGACAAGCGTCTTATATTTACTTCATACCGGAAATATTTTACAAAACATGATTACACTATTTTAGTAGTTTTCCAGAGAAAGAATTTACAAGCAATTTTAGATTTTAAGGTTTTTTTTTTAAACCTATCCCCAGTGTCTGAGATTTACAACGGAGTATTCGGGGCACAGGCCCTGGGCTCTTACACTGAAGGGCCCCCCAAGAAATTCCATCACAGATTTAAAAAATTGCTAAAATGGAAAATTTTCCAAATTTTCTGGTGATGATCGATATTTTTCATTTTTTCCATCAATAGATGCCGATATTACTGTGCTGTTTTATAAATTAACAGTATGGTCTTTCAAGGAACATATCGGCTTGTAGGAAGAATTGCGATATTTCCGCTAAACGCAAATACAACTGCATACTGCATTTCAAACACTTACTAATGCTAAACTAAATCTGACGCATTCACCGCAGAGCGGATACATGGCGACATACGTCGATCCGATAGACGAACGTCGGATCTAGTTTAGCATTACTCTTAAAACAAAATGAAAACTGAAGTGAAGTGAAGAGAATATGTTAGACGCGTGAATCGGAAATACGTGGTTTGGTTTAGTTGTTAAAATATTAAAGTGCGATAACAAAGGGCCCATCAACATCAGTGCCCTGGGCCTCCAAGTGAATAAATTGGTCCCTACCTATCCAGCATTGTAAATATTGAATTTGACTTTATTTTATAAACAAGTAATATGTTGCCGTTGGTTACTTTTCTGCCGCCCGACAGCTGCAGACGATTGGCGATTTTGTAAGCGGATATCTTTTAATATTACGTAGTGCCGTTTAAATTGTATTAGCTTTGCTTTTGACCAATGAAACAGCATTACATATTTACATGTTCTTAATCATGACAGTTTTTTACAATGTAAAAAGAAAAATAACTTAAAAGGATTTTTAAGATGGCATTAGATATAAAATAACATGCAGACGAGAAATTTATTTATTTTTTAAGTAATATAAATAGTTGGTAGTTTGTGCCAACAGCAAAAACTGGACAAGATACCATCAATGAAAAGATCGTCTGCCCAAAAGCAGAATCAAAACAAGATGTTAAATTCCATTTCTCAGCACAACTCTATTAATCTGGCGTTAGTTCCCACTTCAGACATGAAAGGAAGCCATATATAATTTGTGTAAAACCAGATAGGCGAATGACTCATTATAGTCTTCATGTTGAGAAAAAGGGCAGTGCACGCTCGGAACATATAATTTAGAATCGGAAATAAGAACGGGTTATTTACAGATTAAAATGAGATATTGTATCGCAGGCCAGTAGCTACCTATTCACTTTCATAGGTGTAGGTCAAATATATTTGCCGATTCGGAGAATTAATGCTTCATTAACATGGGGCGTCTATTTCTGTTACTTTCTTGTTCCAAGAATTGATATCATACGCCCAGTAACAGTTTAAAATTAAATACAGGGTGTCGCAAGAATGATACTTGGCTTATTTTTATTTCTCCTTGCAGTTAAATGATTTGAAATCGGAAAAAGAGAGAGTGAAAGACTAAAGAAAGTTTAAAAAAAAAAAAATGGTTTTGTGTATGCTTGCTTTCACACGCGCTATAATATAAATTGTTTATGTTAAAATGTACCATTTTATAAGCAAGTTAAAATAAAATTTATTTTTATTTCATTTATTGAATGATAAATACGATTAAGTGATATATATATATAGTGTTAAAAAATAAATAAATAAAGATATCTTTGTCGTTCAAAATATATTTAAGTTAATACGTCGAACCTAGTTAACGTGAATTACTTTTAACATGAACTGTTTCCATAATCCCCGTCAAAATGAAGATTAGCTTAGTTATATGAAGATTAGCTACTGATAGCGTGAACTACTGATAACATGAACAAATTTTTTTATCACCCTTGAAATTCATGTTAACGAGGTTCGACTGTAGTATTAAATACAGTAAAGATACAGCATTTTAAATTTGCTTTAGAAAATAATTTGCTTATCAGAGCACTGAAAATTAAAGCAATTTATGAATAATAATAATAATAATAAGTAAATTTCAATTGTTAGCATATATAATATATATGCAAAATATTTTTATTAAAAATTTTTAGATGCGTGAGGATTGAAACTACTGATGATTGAAACATTCCAAAATAGTATTTTCGTTAAAGATTTCTATTTGAAGATGAAGACCGCTTCTATACATATACTTTAAAGTCACATATCTTCACAAGTACTACAAGCAAAAATACATATTTTAAAAAATCTTCTAAATATAAACCCAAGTTTGTAGTTTTATAAAAATTTTAGGAACGATAATCTAACATGCACTTTCTTAGTTGAGGAAAAAAAAAAAATAAATAAAAAAATAAAGTCAGCAAACGATTTTTTTTTCCCTTCTTCACTCAAAAGATGTCATATAACAACAGAACATGGGAGAATGAATGAATGAATTTCAGAATCTTCCTTTCACATGCACAGCAGTAAAAGAGAGAGAGAGAGAAAAAGAAAGAAAGAAAAGGCAAAATAAACTAGTGGGTTTTCAGAGAAGTAGGTTTGTGTTTTGACTCTACAGGTTTGGTGCAAAAAACCTAGGTCAGACAAGATTATGGGGTAATAACTCAACTAAAGTTGAAGATTTCAAGTTCAGATAGTAGAATCGTCTACATTCCATGTCAAAGAATGGGAAAAAATAGTAAATATTTCGCAAGAGACTACTCTTTAAACTTTATTATCTTGCAAAACAACAACTAGTCAACCAAACAGTATTTTTTCTTTAAAAAAAAAGAAAAAAAAAAAGGAGTTTACAACTTTCTAGGATGATAACTATTGTAAACTAAAGAATTTGATTCTGTAAGATTTGAAGCTGGCGAAGACTGTATAATGATACTTTTTACAAAACAAAATAATAATAAAACCATTTAAACACAATTTTATGTAAAATTAACATTTAAACTTACACATAAACATATTAAATATGTCCCTGAGAATTTTTTTAATTTAGTTTTCCAGGGATGAGATTGGTTAAAAGATAAAAAAAAAAATGCTGAAACTATGTGCAAAGGCAAGACGTTTTGAAAAGAAATACTAAAAGTTTTAGGAAAAATTCATTATATTAGAGTAATAAATATATTTTTTAATCTTTAGTCTAGAAAGAAAGAATAAATGATTATGTGTTCAATATTTCACAATGATAGGAACACAATTTTTTGATTAGCTGATACGCATCAGAAAGACTGAAAAGCTTCCCACACAGCCACTTCCACCCATAAGACATCTATAGACATGTATAAAAGTTAAAAAATGATCCATTAAACTTCCATAAATATCCTAGATATCTATTAGCACGACTAATGTCACTCTTTTTTACATCCATTAGATGTCTGTTACATATCCAATCAACCTCCAAATATCCCATAACTGGACTTTTTAGATTTAATATAATAATGAAAATATCTAAATCTTGTTTTGATCTACCATATTACATCAAATAGACATCGAAAAAGGCACGTCTAAATTTCGTCTATATTTAAACATCTTTATAGATAACTGTGATTAGTACTGGATATCCAGGGTTTTTAATCGACATTCTTTAGATATTTTGTATCTTTTATAGATCATTAGATATAATTTAGATGCCTAACGGATAACAGTAGCCGTATGGGTTATTCTACAAAAAACCTGAAAAATCTCATCATCATCCCTAAAAATAATTTTGTTTTTAAGAAATTTAGTTCCAGAGAAAGAAGACAGAAATACGTGCTGCGTAATAGGAAAATTTATATTTTCCCATTACATAGCACATGTTCCTGCCTTATCTTTATTTATCTAAAATAGATAATTTTCACTCAAATATTTTGTTTCTATGCCTTATATAAAACCATTTTTGAAAAATGTAAGTTAAAAGTCAAAAGAAAATAGGCAGACATTTAGTAACGGGGCTTAATATCGTTGGTAAAGCTATTTAATTAGTAAAGCAGCCCAATAATTGATCTAAAGCAGACTGTTTTCATTTTTATGTCTCTTATTTCTATATTAAACATAAAATAATCTTGATATATTCAAGGCGATTATAAGATAAGAATATATATATATATATATATATATATATATATATATATATATTTTTTTTTTTTTTTTTTCAAATGATTCATTGCAAATTTAAATAATTCTTTTACTGCAGATCGACTGAAGTAGGTATTTGGCACTAAAAAGCGGTGGGGTTATTTGTTGATTCTCAAATAGAAATGCTCTAAACTTTCCCTCAAAGCTAAACAAAAAACTTGCGTACTTTTTCTGCAGGTATGTGTGCATAAGTGAAGTGCCCGAAAAACATACATATATAATACTTGCATTATATAATCTCTTTGTTTCTATAACTGGAATATACAGGGAAACAAATTGACATTCAATAAATGGTCCGCAAAAAAGGGATACAACGTTTTTATAGCAGATTAACTAAAAAAAGTCCTGCGGAACTAAAAACTAGACCCCAATAGCAGAAATTTCCGTATCTGTCTACAGCAAAACAAAATTCGTCTGCAAGCCAGGAAAAACACAGACAGTGTGGTGTATCACATGTATTATCAGCAATTTATAAAATATGTAATTTTTGCATCTACAAAGCAAATTAGTTAAGAATATACACAAGTACAATGACCTAGAGACATAATGTAAATTATATTTGCATTTTTAAACTTGGTATTTCTTTTCAGAAATGTAAAATTAATCTGCAGGGCTTTCAATAATCTGCAGCGCTCGCTGCCGTGCCGCACTGTTTCTGCTACTGGGAACTTAGACTATCACTGGCATCTAGCAAACATGCATAAATATTCCTAAGAAAAATTATATGTAGAATAAAATCTGCTACTTAAAAAAAAAAAAAAAAAAAAAAAAAACTAATTAACAACGAATTTTGAGTTAAGTTTCGAGTGGTTTTGAAACAGCACCATTCAGTTACAAGTAAAAAGAATAAACATACAGAAGCTGAACAATGTCATTTGTCTTACCATTATATAAACGTTCCTTTGTCACTTTAAAAATACAATCCTGCCCCCTCCCCCAAATGAATTATACATTCAGTGTCGTTACGAGATATTCGAAACGAACCTCGCATGTACCCCCCCCCCCTTCTTTTTTTTTTTTTAATTCTATTTATTACAAAGACAAAAAGAGCTGAAAAACAGCAACAAAGACTTAAATAGAGAGGGTGTTTAGTCTATAAATACAAGACTACCGATCTAAATTTCATGGACTTAAATGAAGGGTAAAACGAGATGTTAGAAAATAACAATAGCTGGCAGTAAGTCGCGAGATATTATTACAGGCTCACATTCATTAGACCTCGCGATTCTAGTTCTGAAACAAAAATTAAACGCTAACAAATTATATCAGCGGATAAGATTACCAATGCCTTAAGACACAAGATAGTTTTTAATCCTTCCTTTCTCTTTAAAAACTGAAATGTGCAATTTCTTGATTACAACACTCTTAAATTTTATGTGATTTTCTCTATTACTTTCTTCTATATTCAATAGAAGAAAGTATTGGATTCGTTTCGACCTCGGGTTTTTGATGGTTGGTTGGTTGGTTGGTTGTAGGATTTAAGGCCGATTGACTCCTGATGTGTCCTAGGCCTAGGGGGGATGCCCTCCGTGGGGGTCTTTCTAAGGGGTCCTAGCCCGTATTTACGCGAGTTTCGGAGGAAACCACGGAAAACTCCGAACGGCTAGGTCGATGAGCGCGACCCGGGATCGAACCCGGCACCTCCCATCTACCAGCTTTGAGCGCAGAACCGCTCGGCCGCTGGTGGGCCCGGGTTTTTGATGGATTTACACGTTTTGAGAACTGTTGAACACTACTTGACCACTTTTAGAAAATGTCTGTCAGTCTGTGTGTGTGACAAAATTTTGTGGCAACTGTATCTCAGGAACTACTGCACAGAATTTCATACAAATTGGTATGAAGTTGCACCTTGCATACATGCCAACTATCTCATTATGAACCGTACAATTTTTAGTGCCCGCCTTTTTTTTACACCAATAATTTTTTAGAGTAATTTTAGTCTTATTTAATCGTAACAACATTTGGAGAGAATTACTCTAAAAATATAGTGGTGTGAGAAAAGGGGCGTTTTTTCAGGGGGCGTTAACAATTGTACGGTTATTAATGAGGTGGTTGGCAAGTATGACCTTGACATAAATTAGTGCCTATCAACTTTTAGTAAAAATTGTCTGACAGGTTGCGTTGCCATCCCGCTTTTTCTAAATTTTTAACATGGTGGTATAGGACATAATTTTGTATAAATGTGCATAAAGAGAATTATTTTTTAATAATCATTATGGAATTTACCAGAATTATTTATAATAGAGATAGTCAACTGGGAAATTTTTTTTGCATGTGTAGGAGCCTCGCCTCCCCTCCCCTGGGGGGAAAGTCCCCCCTCGAGGGGAGTAAATTTTCATAATGGGTATCTTTCAAAAGAGCTCGCCAGTACCTTTAAAACGAATGGTTGAACCACAGATCTGCGATAATTTAAAATGAAGTTATCGATTTTTTTCCTTTTTAACAAAAAAATTGACTTTTTTTTTGGATATTTAGAGTTATACTACTTCTCTAATATGGAAATCGCCTGCATTATCATGGAAGATATTTTTTAAATAATAATTTTAATAAATTATTTTTACTGAGTGAATTTGTATTGGAAAATATAGAAGAAAGTTATGTGGTGGCCACAACATACTAGTTTTAATATTGGTTTTATTATTAAGTTGTTCAGTTATAAAAATAATAATTTTTATTCGGTTTTACGTATTTTACGTCTTTAAGTCTCAATTAAATTATGTCAACAATTCTCGCTTTTAACTTCAACCTTTACTGTCTTAATATTTAAAAGTGCTAACTAATAAGCTATGATGGCTTTAGTATTTCTGCTGAAATTTTCATGTATTAATTAATTAATTAATTAATTATTATTATTATTATTTTAAGTCTCGTTTTATGTTTTATTTCACCTTCATATAAATTTAATGTTTTCAAACTTGTATCTGGTTTTTATTTGTAAACTCCTTAGAGATGTAATTGTGCTTTGGTCCCTATTAAATCTTACGAATTAGATTTACAGAGTCAGAGAAATCACATCTATTTTGCATGTAATATTCAATCAAAGCCCTTGATTAAGTATTGATATTGTATATCTTTATCTTTTTTTCAAACTTTTTCCACTTCATGTTTATGTATTAACAACAACAACAAAAAAGTATAGTGCGAAGTAAACAGATTATATAAAGATGTTCTTTGTTACAAATTAAAGCACATTAAATTAAATTAATTTATTTTTACACTGTACATAATTTATCATTTCTTTTTAACCTTTGCGGTGTCCTTAAAGAGGTTACGTTAAAGGTCACCTGTTATACAAAATAAAAACATAGTAAACGATATGATTTATGTTTGTTAATTAGAATACATATTTCTTACCTGAAAATATAAAGGAAAGAAACATGCATTGATTATTATTACACTTTTTCAAAGTTACGGAGCTTTGACCTAGCACCGAAAAAAAGCTTTAAAGGAAAGAATATCCAGGTGGATATCACTTAATTCTACACCATAGTAGAAAAACTGCATTTCGCAAAGTTCTGGAGCAACTAAATGACGAAAAAAGTTATCAATGAAAGGAAAAGTGACGGTGTTGCAACATCGTAGAACTTTGAACCGCGCCTACTACGGTGACACGTCATCTTGTTTTAAGCTCGTTTGATGCAGGAGGAGTCAAACAAAAAAGTAATTTCATTCAGTAAAAGAGAAGGAATCTTTCCGAACATAAGGAAACTGCAGATATTATGAAAGGTTTTTTGTAAATTAATGTATTAAAATTATGAAAATTTTAGTACATGAGCAATGGAATAAAAAATTATGAATATATCCCAAAACTATTAATATAATAATGATATTCAAAATTTTATTTATTTATTAGGACTGAGGGCCTATTAGTCTCAATCTGGGATTTTTGCGTTGTCGATTTCGATAGTTGGACATTTGTCGAAATCTAAAATTTATCGAAAATATAATTGAATAATTTGAAAGCGATGTTATAATTTGAAAAAAGAAAAAAAACTAATAGTCCCCCGTCCTAAACTAAATTCTGCTTTTCCCAGAATGTCATCAAAATCTTTTATTATTATTATTATTATTGAAAGAAAAAGAAAAGAAAATTAATAATAATCAGTATCGTTACAAGCGATATCGAAAAAGTTTTTTTTTTTTTTTTTTTTTTTTTTTAATAATTTTGAATTAGGAAAAAAAAAAAAAGTGCGCGTGAAAGAATATGAAATAAAAATAAGTAAAAAAATGAATTTAATTTTTTTGTTTATCGGGGGCTGCTCATGCATATAAAAAATGCGTATTAAAACGAGTCGAAGAAGGAAGCGAAATAAGTATTGAGTTATAATACGATAAATACGATATATAATATGATACGATATATTAGACCTATCGTCCAGGGTTAGTAGGCATTTTCGTTGAAAGAAATAGTTTGTTCGTTCGGTGCAACTTGCACATTAGTCCCGTCAGGTACAACTTTCACATTAGTCCCGTCAGGTACAACTTTCACATTAGTCCCGTCAGGTACAACTTGCAGTTGCACATTAGTCCCCCTTTTTTTTTTTTTTTTTAATTTTTCTCCACAAAACTTTTAAATGCTCCAAACTTCCCCTCAATTTCACAATATTATTGTTCAAATATATTTTTTGAATATATTTGTGTATTACTTTATGGATCCATTGACAAATTTAATAATTATTTTGAGGGGAAGGGAGGGGGGGGGGTTAAAGCCATTGTTTTAATATACAGTAACCGCCGCTTAATAAATTCACTGGTTAATAAAATCAGTTGCTTAATATAATCAAATTGCTAGACCAGGAAACAAATCAATACAAACAATTTTCAAACCACTGCTTAATAAAATAAACATCGCTGGTTAATAAACTCAAAAATATTTCTTCAACAGCAAAAATGTCATTTATACACGATAAAAAAAAATTTGATTTGCATTTTTTTTTCCTCTCTCTTTTTTTTCTTTTTCTTTTTTTTTGAAATAAAAATAAAACACAGTAGTCCCACGATATCTCTCTTTGTTGAAAATTTTACTCTTTTTCAGCATCGTAACATATTAAATACGATTAATCACTTGTTTCAGTAAGAATTTCGAAGAATGTATTCAAAGCGCGTTAATGAGTTACAAATTTTATTTGAGCCGTAAGTGTTTTTATTATTATTATTATTATTATTATTAAAGACAATTTCTAATTCTTATTTTGAAATAACTAAAAAGCAAGAAGTTTAAACGTAAGAATATTAAGTAAAAAAAAAAAAAAAGCGAAACTTTCGGCAAAGTAATTATGATTTTCCTTAAAGAAAAGCGCATCGCTCTTGGATGTGTTAAATTTCTTGAAGGAACAATTAATCAATTATCTTTCAAAAATTAATTAATATTGAAGTTTAATAATTTCATTATCCGTTGAAAGATTCAACGGATGAAATTTCGGATGAAGGAAACGGATTCCTTTTGAAATTTCTTTCCAAATTCAGGAAAGTAATACTTTTTTCTTATGTGCAGGAAAGTTCGCCGTATAAAAAAAATCAGCCGCTCGATAAAAACACTTTGGCTCAGGACGAATGTGATTTTAATAAGCGGTGGGTACTGTATATTTTTTTCCAGACAGATTGCACAGATTATTTATAAATAAAAACTGACTCTTTAAAATAATAATTATTATTATTTCATCCGGAAATAATTTAAGCCTAAAAAGCAATAAAAAACTATTATACCTAATAACATTGAATTTTATCACAGTTAATACCTTTCATATACAAAATTTTTCATATATATTCACTAAAATTGCATTATTTTATGAAACAATAACTCATATTTAAGTTTATATGTGCTTTAATTAAAATGATGCATCATTATTAATAATAATAATTAAAATAAACTGACAAAATTTTAAAGTTTTCTCTATAAGAATGATATGATTTACATCTTACTCTTATATGATTTACATTTATCCACAGTGATTTTTATGAATATGACAATTTACAACAATAAGAATTTCAATTCAATTTTAAAATACTAAGAATAAGCTGTATTATATTAATATACATATTTAAGAAATACATATTACATACTGTGGATTATGTAATGGGATAGTGCAGTTCATTTTAAAATTTACTTAATGAATAAAATTTTATTTTATATAAAAATACAAAATTTGTAGCTTCTTCCAAACTCAATCTATTGTGCAATATTTTATCCTATAAACCCAAGAAGAAGAAAACACTCTTTCTATATCAGCTGTAGAAGTTTTTGCTGTAAGAATTACTTGATACACATTACCCCTCAGTATATTATTATTTTTTAGGGGGGGGGGGAGGCTATGTCATAATTTAATTGCCGAAACGTCAGTGGAGGCCCTCTGTTGAGACCCAAAACGGTTTTGGGCTGTGTCTGTCTGTCGCGCGATAGCGGCCGCAAAAATAGCGCTATTGACTTGAAATTTGGTACACGTGTTCATGAGCCCCACGAAATCAGCTGTATAGTTTTTGGTATGTACTCCATTTGTAGTTCGTATACAGGGACACGCCAAAGTTTTTCTTATTATTACGGCCTATGGGAGGAATTTGTATGTATCGCGATAGCGGCCGCAAAAATAGCGCTATTGACTTGAAATTTGGTACACGTGTTCATGAGCCCCACGAAATCAGCTGAATAGTTTTTAATATGTACTCCACTTGTAGTTCGTATACAGGGACACGCCAAAGTTTTTCTTATCATTACGGTCTATGGGAGGAATTTGTACGTATCGCGATAGTGGCCACAAAAATCACGCTATTGACTTGCAATTTGGTACACGTGTTCATGTGCCCCACGAAATCAGCTGTATAGTTTTGGGTGTGTATTCCATTTGTAATTCGTGTACAGGGACACGCCAAAGTTTTTCTTATCATTACGGCCTATGGGAGGAATTTGTATGTACCGCGATAGCAGCCACAAAAATCACGCTTACGACTTGCAATTTGGTACACATGTTCATAAGCCCAACGGAATCAGCTGTATGGTTTTAGGTGTGTATTCCAATTGTAGTTCGTGTACAGGGACACGCCAAAGATTTTCTATCATTACGGCCTATGGGAAGAATCTGTATGTACCGCGATAGCCGCCGCAAAAATCAAGCTATTGACTTCAATTTTTGCCGAAATGTCAGTGGAGGCCCTCTGTTGAGACTCAAAAGGATTTTGGGTTCCGTCGGTCCATCCGTCTGTCTGTCTGTCTGTCGTGCGATAGCGGCCGTAAAAACCACGCTATTGACTTGAAACTTTGTACACATGTTTATGATCCCCACGAAATTAGCTGTATAGTTTTGGGTGTGCATTCCATTTGTAGTTCGTGTACAGGGACACGCCAAAGTTTTTTTTATCATTACGGCCTATGGGAAGAATTTGTATGTACCGCGATAGCGGCCCCAAAAATAACGCTATAGACTTGCAATTTGGTACACATATTCACGAGCCCAACGGAATTAGCTGTATAGTGTTAGGTGTGTATTCCCTTTGTTGTTCGTGTACAGGGACACGCCAAAATTTTTCTTATCCTTACGGCCTATGGGAAGAATTTGTATGTACCGCAATAGCGGCCGCAAAAATCCTTCGATTGACTTGCAAATTGGCGCACACATTCCAGCTTTCCATATAAGTAGCTGTATAATTTTCATTGCTATATTTTTTATAAACTGTGTACAGGGACACGCCAAAATTCTTAACATTACGGCGTATGGGGTGAATTTCGTTTAAACGCATTTTAATATCATTACTTTGCAATGAAGAAAATGAAACTAGAGTACGTGAGTAAGATGCTTAAACTTATGTTGCTTGAAGAAAATATGTGCTCTTAAGCTTTCTAATTAATGTACAGGACCTTACAAAAGTGTTCTGACAATGTCACTTAGTCATCCAAACGATGTTAAATTTGGAACAATTATTAATTTTAAACGCAAAATAAGCTGAATAGTTTTTACTGGTGTATACAATTTTATGGTTCGTTTACAAAGACACACGAAAGAATTTCGTAACGTTAGAGCCTATGGACGAATTTTTAATTTAAGCGCGCACTTTAATGCGTTTATGCTGAATTGAACTTAATAAAGTTAACATACATTATAAAGATGCTTAAAATCATGTTTACTCTAAAAAAAGGTTATGTATAGACGAAATAATTTATGGGACCACACAAAATAATTCCGAGTATGTACTGTAATCATCCAAATGATGTCAAATTAGTTTGAAAGATTAATGAGTTATAATTAATTAGATTTATTCTTATTATTGGCGTTTATAATGACTGTGGCTACTTTTCCGGGATACATAAAGGAATTTCGTACTTTTATGGTGTATAGTCGGTATTTCTTAAAAGTTTATTTTAACATGGTTACACCCCATCAAATATAATGAAATTTTATTAGAATTTTAAAAGCATGTTTTTCTGTTGAAAATTGTGGGCATAGAATTGATAATTAGTTTAAAGGTTACGCAAAATATTTCCGATATGCTATGTAATTTTTTTTTATGAATTTCCGGTATTTATGAATTTCCGGGAAATAATACAAGACCGTCGTTTAATAAGAATGCATATTGTTGCGTACTTGGGGGTTTGTAAGTTGTCCGAGAATGAAAGGCGAAACTTGCAAAAATTCAGTGATTTATTCACAGAAAGTTCCAGAAGAATACAGGTCTATAAACCAAGTATCAGCTTCAATTCAACCAGTAAACATAGCTTAAACAACAGCCGTTAACAGCAAAACAACAGTACAAACTGTTTAGCAATAACACATAAAGCAAGTCTTATTCAAAGAGGCTCAAAGCAAAGCAAGCATTTGACGAAATCGACACAGATCTAAGATTGGAAGCCTTGGCTAAAAAAATGCTCCTTTTATACTATTCTATCGAAAACAGACAGTTCTGGAAAATTATCGTATCTCATCAGCCAATGAGATTGGAGCTTCCATATTTGGTATATCCCTAATAAGGATTTTCTCGCCAAGGTCGCCAAAAAAATCGCCAAGGAGGGAAACAGTCGCCAAATTTGGCGCCAAATCCATTTCTTCCCTTATTGGAGCTTTTCAATTCGTTTTTAAAGGAAATTAGGCTATTTTAACGCTAAAACGACTAGAAATGCACAAAATTAGCATTTTATCGACTTACTAAGCCTCTTTGAAAAAATTTATACAAAAATAAATGCAATTCTTTACAATTCCGTAACACTTTATATGATATACAAATAGGTATAGAAAGAGAGATACAGCGGGGGGTTGAGGGGGGGCGGCAGACCCCCTCAGGAATGTATCTGATTATGGTAATAAGTCGATCGAATCAATATATACTATTATATAATAAGAAATAAATAAAAATGACCCATTGAAAAATGTCTGATGCAAATAGGACGTTGAGGCTCCTGATCTGCAGATCCACTAGTTAAAAACTTTTTTTGAAAATCATTTTTAAAAATGATTATCAACGGAGAACTTTTTTCACGAAATTTAAAATCAAAAGTAATATATTTTTTAGGGTGTATAAAGTATAGAGTAAGGCTGAATTATCTAAACAGCCCGAAACAACTCAACAGCTATTATTTAACAATAGTTTAATTAAATTATACTAATACATATATTAAAAAAATAAAAATATATAAAAATCTAGAAATGATGTATTTACAAATAAGAATTTCCAGTAAAAATTTTATATAATTTATCTACTAAGAAAAAACTGCGAAGCTGCCGAAAGAAAACTGGATTTTCTTAAATAGATACTGTAAAAAAGAGAATTTAAAAATAAACTTTATATAATTTAATTAAATAGTTACAGTTGTGTTGTTTTAGCATTGTTCTTTCTGAAAGCAGACGATTTTATTGAGCTATTTAAAAAGTCACTGTTATACAATTAAAAGAACATTTATCCATGCCAATTAATCCTATAAAAGTACGTTTTCAAATTACAATGATTTTTTTTTTTTTTTTTTCATTTTTTAGAAAATTAGCGAAAGATTTTTTCTAATTTCACGAAATTCAGGCAAATTTTCCGTAATAAATAAACATTATATCTTTAGGCATGGCAATTCTTGTAATATGATAGATACGAAAAATAAAATCAAGTGTTGTTCTCCTAAATGTGCCATTTTCTACACTTCACTGAGAGAAAAGAAAGTGAATAACGGCACTTCTTAGGAACGGTGCGTTATGTGGTTTTATGCTTCGGTGAAAACAACGTCACAAAAGTATTCGGAATATCTCTCTCCATCTTTTATCAGCTGTTCTTACATCTCAGAAGAAGCACCGCGGCTAAAACAACCTTGACATAATTCTCATTTATCATTTTTTGACCCACCAATATTACGTAAATATTTTAATTCCACCAACAAAATTTTATTCCGAGAATTAATTAATAGCCAATAATTCTTATGTAGTTTCAGTGAACAATCCGGAGTATAGTGTTGGCTGTTTACAATGAGGCTGTAATTAATTACTGGAATGCCGTCAGAGTATGTATGTAGAGCAGAGGTTTAACAAATAATCCTTTGTTATTCAGTAATATTAAGCGGAGAGTTATAATTATCGGCAGTTAGATAACTAAAAGCAGTGGCAATAGTTTAAGAAAGGACGTGGGAATAAAACGCCCCTAAACAACAATAAATATTTGGGATTTTTAGATATGCGCAATTTTGAAAATGAGAATTCAACTATTTGTTACAATTATCTAACTAAGCAGTATGTTTAAAAAATGAGATAAACTTTAAAATTGGTAAGTGCATTGAAAAGTAAACATTTTTACTTATTATCTATTTTAAACTAATATTTATTTAAACATATTTTTATTTATTATCTATTTTAATTAGTCATTTTCGGTGTGTCTAACAAGATCATTTTACAGAAAAAAACATATTTTTGAAAATAACACTTTTACTTTTGCAAGCGTCATTTGAAAACTAGCTGTTCCTTAAAAAATATAAAGAGGTTATGAATTATTGCAACAAACTAATGAAAAAATGCAATAATAAATAGTAGTAAGTAGTATTAGCAAAATAGGAATTTAAAAAAGAAAAGAAGTCATCGTTAATATGGCCACAAAAATTCAAAAATCTCTAAGATAGGTCCTATAGCAAAGCTGCCACGAGGTTTATTTATTTATTATATTATATACTAACCACAGAGATTCAAGTGAATAGAGAGCCATGTTAAATTATTTTCATACCATTCTACACGAAACATGCTGTAATGGCTATAAAAATTATATTTTCATTTTATTTTTTATAGTGCAGTCCATAGATGTTAAACTACACCTACTAAAAATTTCGCCCAAAGGCTTAATTCTCTTGAATGTCCCTGTACACGAATCATTTGTTTGACCTTAATGAAAAGTTTGCTGTAGCATCTCTATATAGTACTGTTTTAGAGTATCGAGTTTGGATTTTCTAGTTTATTTTGTTCTTAAGCTATACTGATTTCTCTCTCCCCCTCTCTCTCTCATACACACAGAGACCAACCTCTAAAAACATGGTTTTTGGAATCAGGAAACCTCAAAACCTTTGTAAATATAACAAAAACTCTATTTCGAAAATTTGACTAAAAAACAATTCTTTTTAACACGCTTTTATTAGCTTCATCTGTATGTATGTTTGTAACCGCTCTGGGAGCAAACAAAAATCTGTATTATAAAAAAAGACTTTCCTTGCGTGAACGCTGTGGCTGTGGGGTAAAGCTCCGGGCTACGAACCTAAAGGTCTAACGTTCGAGCCCAGTGAGGGGAGATTTTTTTAAAATGGTTTTTGTTTAATTCTAAATTATTTATTAGTTCACATTTCTATAAAAGCGTGTTCTTTAATTTTTTAAAAGTATAATTTTATTAATATTTAATGGATTTAAGCTTCTGTTCAAATGTCAAGGTTTTATAATAAAGAAAGTTATTTCTTAAAGACGAATTACAGATTATTTATAAAAACAATTTAAGAAGCTCATATGTTATTCTTTCTATAAACAAAGTAAGGTTTTAAAACTAAAAAAAATTAAGTCATAGTTTTTATGTTAAAATGTAATGTTTTTATTGACACTTTAAATTTGCATGAAATTGAATTAAAATAGAAAGAATCGTTTAAAGGAAAATTATAAGTAGATTTTTTTTTTTCTTTTTTTCGAGATTATATTAGATTTATATCATAGATTATATTTTTACTGATAAGTATAAAAGATTTAAGTCCATATTCTTGATTTTTCAGGAGACGAAAAATAAAGTTAAACTAACTAAAAACTGATCAGAAGAATCGATTAGAAAAAAGGGATTTCGTTGACTTATTCCTTTTATACCATTCAGGGATTGTCAGCCTTCATTTAATAACAAGAAAAAATTGAATTAAATATTTTACACTAAAGATTAATGCTAAATTTCTGACTTGAATCTTTTTTTACCAATGGATTTTCTCAAAGACTAAATGACATACACTTAAATCCTTTATACCGATCGATAGAGATTTTTTTTTTTTTTTTTGAGTCTGACTATGTACTTAACTCAAAATCGACATTTTTGGACTTAAATCCTTTATACTTATCAGTACAGATATATATTTATGTCTTTCACTAATGCAATATGAAAACTACAAATGTAATATGAAAACTTTAAACAAACCATTTTAAGTGACTTTTTCATTTTGTTTATTTTACCATATGTATGGGTAAGAGAATGTAATTCAGAAAGCAAATTAAAATGAATTTAGACAACTCTATAAATATTTAGATTCTGCACGCTAGGATGCTTCTGCTGTGCATTGCATATTTCTACACAAACATGTGCATATCGTTAAAAATGAAATGAATGCTCCAAAGGAAATGATTAAAAAACATTCATAACAATAGCTCCAAAACATTAATATTACATAATGTTATTAAAGAAGTGCATATGACGACACGACGCTTTTTTTTTATTCTCAAGCAAAGTTTTTGTTTTTACCCCATTAACTTTTTAACACAATTATGGCAGTTGTCAAGCATTTATGAATTATGGAAGAGTAAATTTAGACAGCTCTCTAAATATAAGATTTTCAGTTTTAAATATCAAAAGTTAAGTCGCAAATGTCATCAAGGTTAATTAATAAAAATGAAATTAAATGATATTTCGTTATCACTAATTATCATACTTTGTTCAAAAACATCTTTCAGTTTTTCACTTTAAATTTTAAGTATACAATGGAATTTAATATCTTTCGATTCTGCCTATTGAAAATATCTTTTTCTTTAACAAAAAAATTTTTGTTTCAAGAGAAAATATATTCAATGAGTTACAATAATTTCGAGGTTAAGAAGAAAATTTTTTTAGAGAGACAGATAAATCTTTAATCGACCAATATTTATGTTCTTTGTTTAAAATATTCGGGTTAAACAATAAAAAAAGTTTCTAACTTTAATTTTTGCAGTTAATTACATTTTTTTTTCTTTTAATTATATTCTAAATTGTTTATTTTTATTTATTTATTCAAATTTATTTTATTATTTCCTTTTATTTATTTTAGAGGCAGGTTTATAAAACTAAAGAGCATTACAAAAAAAAAAAAAAAAAAAAAAAAAAAAAAAAAATGCAATTTTTGTGAAAATTTTCTTTAAATGAACAAAAGAAACTAATTTTTTTTTTGTTTTACATTTTATTATTTTTATCATTATTGTGGTAACATAAAATGTGTTTTTTAAAGGTTTTGCTTCTTTTGTGGCGTGTTATAAAAAAAAAAAAAAAAGACAAACCATATTACAGATGAACGTATCTGTTTTATCTGTAGTTGCCGGACAATGCAGTAAAAAACACTTTTTTATTAATCAAACGAATTTTTTAATTGTTAAAGAGTATTTTAAAATTTAATGCAATTTTAATGCAATTCATAAAATAAAAAAATGCACATTAATTATTTACGTATCTGATTAGTGACAAAATGCTTAAAAAAAAAAAAAAAAAAAAATTACAAAATAAAATCTTTTACTTTTCAATATGATATTGGCATATGCAGATTTATGACAAATAAAATAATGCTAAATTCTAATACATCAGACTCTCAGAAAATGTGATAATAACTGATATTAAGATTTTTTTTTTTTTTTTTAATTGCTTGCCTTTCAAAATAATTTTAGAAAACTGCTGCATGCGACAAAAATAAACAAAATTCATATTTAAATTATGATTTTAAAAACTGCATAATAAAATTTACATACACTGATATCGTCTTTTATAACGCTATAAATTTCCGATAAATGATTGCATACTTGTTATTTTAATCCTAATTTCGTATCAGAACAAGAACTATTGATAGACTTCAGTTTTTTTTTTTTTCTCACCTCTTTATTACCAATTATGTAATTACATTATTTAAAATATTTTACATACATATATAATTATTCGTAAAGAAATTTGACGACATAATTTTATTCAATGGTTTGCGAGCAAGTCAGACATGACAAAATTTTCTTGTACGGTTCACTTATCCGCGATTGTAATGAAATGCTCGCCCTCTGGTGGGCTGAGGTGAAATTACAATTAACATGCTTTAATTCGGTTTCCAATCAGCCGCCATTGCTTGCCGATGTTTAGTTTCACATGTATTTATTGAATAAAAATGAATAAATCAGGTAAAAATGATAACACATACTGTTGTGTGCCACAGTGTAACTCCAAAGGATCAAGAAATCCAGAATTAAGCTTCCATTTATTTCCAAATGACAAATTTAAAATTTTAGTTGCTTCGGCTAATGGAAGTAAAGAATTAATCAGATGATTTGAAACTAATATTTGTTCAACTTCAGTTAAAAATCTGCTTCCGATCGAACTTGGAATACACTGAAATATTTTTTTCCAAAAGCAATCAATTTTCCATGATGTAATGGCGGAGAAATTATAGTACGAATATTAAGTAGAATAACAAGAAGAACAATAATAAATACACGTGGCTTTTATATTTACTAACAACAAAAGCTGAAAAAGCGCCATCTATCGATCACTACAAACGCGGATTTATGTTTATCTGAAAATCACTAATTTATGTTCAAATGAAAATTGTAAGCTAAAAGAATAAACATGTTTTTAACATTCCTGCAGTTCTGGGTTTCGAGACAAGATGCATAGTTGAGGGAAAGAAAATAAACAAAAATTTTGAACATTCTTTTATTCTATAGAATTAATTATTTTATCGTCTGCTTACAATTTGTTGTTCTGTAAATGCCATTCATTAGTTTGTAGGAATCTGAAATGTTTTATTGAAACACCAAACTTAAATACTATAATTTATCTTCTCAGACAGAAATATTTTCTTTTCTAGTGTACGATGAATGGGTTTTAAAGATAAAGATACTGTAAAATTTAAAGGAATGATATTGTTGGAAGATGTTTAAATAAAGGCAAAATAACTTGCTATAGCTACAGAATAAGACAAGAAATATCTGTTTTTCGTTTAAAAATTTCCGGTTGAAAGATGAATGGAACTTGAAAGAATTCTGTTTTGCATTTGAATGTTTCCGTTCGAAAGACGAATGGAATGTGAAAGAATTCCAAATTGCCACTCTTGTCTAACCTAATATTTAAATAAATAAAGGAAGAAAAGCCTTCTAATTACTCTCACATAAAAACAAAATGGCTGCGAAAAACCTTATTTTAATAACTATAAATTTAAGATTTAAAAAGGGAAACTAAAATAAATAAAAAATAATAACAAAAGGCAAAAAACTTGTAGTTAGAAAAAAGAATACGTAATTCAAAAATAAGCATGTTAAACTATTTCTATATGAATACATATATTAATATTTTTAGAATATATATATATATATACAGGGCCCGAAATTTCAGCTCGATTTCACTCGCCGAAAAAAAGTTTTACTCGCCATAAAATAGGGTTGTCACTTTTTTTTTCTTTATTACGCATTTTGGGTTTTTTATTTTTCCTAACTATATCAAATGCTTTTACAAATATGCCTAAAATTATATATATATATATATATATTATATATATACATAAAGTGTGTCGTATATCATCATGTCTCCTAATAATCTATAATCAAAAATCATTATAATGCATTGCATTTGAGATTTGTATAAGATTAAAATATCTATAAATGCAAAGAGTCATTAAATAAAGAAAGAAGAAGAAGAAAAATCTTCGTCAAATAATATCCTGTGAAAATCTTTTTATTATGAAAGGTTAATCTTCATTACTTATTTATTTATTTAACATTTTACATCAGAAATGTCTTTTTCGTCCATTTTATTTTTATAATCAGACGGAATGTCGATGTGTACAACTTGTTCATTGTTGTCATTTGAAATGGCTATTTCGGAATTACTTTTCCGATAAAATCGTTGCTTACAAATTATAACAATCACAAATCCTTGGCGTTTCAGCAAAAAACAGGAAAATGTGAACTGTTTTTTTTTTTTATCATTATTCAACAAAATAAACATAGGCAGTATCTTTAAAAGGGCTCGAGCAAAATCGCACAGGCAAACTTTCACATTTTTCTTCTCTCGGATAGTGGGCGACGGGCAAAGAGGCTCTCAGCTCGTCTATTCTTACTCTGCTTTAAGAAATCACAGTGGGAGAAACGAAACTGCCGAAGAGATTACGATTTTTATGCATGTACTAAGCATTTTTTCATTCCCAGGATGGGACGATCGTCGGGCAGCGTGCACACAGACTCGGCACTCCGAGAAGAGAAAAAAGAGAGGTTAAATATGAGGTTATAAGATGGCAAGATTCTACCATATTTAAATCTATAAAAAATAATGTTTTCTGTCACAGTATCGTGTAAGAATTCTGTCTTTAACTGGACCAAATTTTTACTCGCCACAGTAAAAATTCCACTCGCCAATGGCGAGCTGGCGAGCGGAAATTTCGCGCCCTGTAATATATATGCAGATGTTTCTTCCATTTCACAAGAGTGGGAAATCAAGGTCAATGGCCTCAGAATGATTAAAACCAGATGTATTATAAAGCAGAAGTGTCAAAGTCATTTCGTTTTGTTTTGCTGACAGAAAAGTAAAAAAAAAAAAAATTTTTTTTTTTGTTACTACATTCACAGGAGAAAAGTGAGTGAATTATTTATTTATTTTAAGATAAAGAGGAACTTTGATTAAAAGAAAAGAAAATCAATAAACTGGACCAAATAGATTTTGGGAAAATGATAGATATTTAATTTATATATTAAGTTGAATTGTTATGATCTAGAAAAAAAAAAAAAAATAATAATAATAATAATATAATTGTTCATTTTCTGCTAAAAATTTTTTTTGATATTTTCAAGGTTAAAGTATATTATTTTCTGAATTTTTATTTGAAATTTGAATATTATTGTATTTAAGGGTTACTTTAATTAGTTTTTGTTTTTAATGTTCTGCATAACTATTTAAAAAAAAAAAAAAAAAAAAAAAAAAGTAATAATAATAATATTAATAATACAATAAGTATTTTTTAATGTGTATTACTTGCAAAATTAAAAAGGAGTATTTTTGCAGTCTCCCATATTTAATAATGAATATTTATTATATTTAAGGTGTATATAAATTATTTTTTATTGGTTATTTTCTGCCTAAGTATTTAAAAAATTTTTTGATAATTTCAAGGTTAAAGGGTATTATTTTCTGAAGTTTTATTTTTATTTGAAATTTGCATATTATTATGTTTAAGAGTTATCTAAATTAGTGTTGGCTTTTAAGGTCGGCATAATTATTTTTAAAAATTGTTATTTTCACAAAGTTGGTATTTTCTAAATTTTTATTTTTATTTGAAACTTGAATATATTTTATAAAGGTTGAATTTCTTTGGAAAAAAAAAAAAAAAAAAAAAAAAAAATAGAATTTTCTAAATTTGAAGTTAAAAAATAGAAGTTAAGATGGCCAAGGACCCACCCGAAGATCCAGTGGTCCCTGAGAATACAGGTGGAGATAATTTAGGTGCCATTTCAGAGACGGAGCAGGGTAATTTAAGTGAATTAAATAACTCTTCCTCTTCTACAAACACACCGGTAAAAGAGGAAAATGTGCTTATTGAATTTTGCCCTGAAAATGGAATGTTATGGACGGCGTGGTTACCGTATTTTGACGCGTGGTGTCAGGAAAATGGAAAAGATGCAATTTGGAAGGTTAGGAACATACAAAGGTTTTTAAAAGGGAGAGCCCTAACAGTTTATGTTAATAATAGCTTAAATATGATGCACTGGGAAGAAGTAGTAGAAATTTTTAATGAGCAATTTACTACACCTGGAGAGACCTCTTTAAATGATTTTTCAAGTATTGTATTCAAACAGGGTGACAATGTTATAGATTACTACCACAAGAAACTTCAAGTGGGACGAGCTTTAGGTTTAGAACCTAAATTCCTGTTGGACGGGTTAACTGACGGATTGCCTTTAACGTTAAAACAACTTGTGGTGGTTAATTCCCCGAAAGGCCTAAATGAATGGAGGGATTTGGTTCATCGATTAGATAAATTGCAACTATCAGGAAAATCAGCTGACACCCTCCCACCTAAGTCGGATCAGTATCCAAAATATAACTACTCTCAAGTCTTCAATAGGGCCCCTGTGCAATACAATCCCCGTCCACAACCTTGGAGTTATCGATTTCCTAATGTAAATAGACCCCATATGGGATACTCTAATCAAAATCAACCCACTAGGACTCATGATAACCGACCCAATTTACGAGGGCCTAGACCCCAGCAGTCAAACGCAAATGCACGACTACATTTTCAAGGATCTTTACCTCCTTTTCCATGTAAATATTGTACTAAAATTAACATCCCTAACGCGTTTCATTGGCATAGAGAATGCCCTTTCAAGCAGGAACAACCGACTCATACCACAGAAGAGTCCACAGTAGGAAACAGTACGACAGAAGGTGTAAATAACACATATTGACAGTTTGCCGCGACCGGTCGCATAATTCAAAAGAAGGGTACCCAAAGAAAGAATCAGCAAACAAGTCAAAGTGTTAAAAAACCAAATTCGTACTCTAATCCTATTCCTTTAATTTTCGACACAGGCAGCAGTTTAAGTATTCTTCCTCAACATTTTGTTCAGAAATATCGACTTCCCACACAAAATATCTCGCCAATAAATGTTGTACAAACACAAGGAATGTTGAAGATTACCAAAAAATGTTCCCTGTTATTACAAATAGGTAATATTAGAAAAAATATTGATATGTTTATTTTGAATAATAACTTACCATATGCTCTCCTTAGCTTAGATCATTGTGGACTATTTGAATTAACTTTTGATTGTGCTAAAAAATGTGTAACACAAAATAACAATATTCTACCATTGTTAAAAAATATACCAAGTTGCTCTCAAACCTTACATTTAATTCCTGAAAGTGAAAATACAATTAGAAGTGAAAATGTTAATGTTCAATCAAATAATAGGGTAGAGAAGATGAAGTACACTCCTGCCACTGAAGAAAATCACGTAACTCCTCAGTCTGCTAGAGAAGGAAAACTTCCTACTTTATTATCAAAATATGTCAAAATTTTTGCTAAATCAAAATATGACGTTGGAAGAATTCGTATGGAACCCCAGAGAATTTATTTAACTTCTGATTTACCTATTTCACTCAGAGCATATAGAACTTCCCCTAAGGAAGAAGAAGAAATTAAAACCCAAATTCAAAATTTATTACAGGCAGGTATAATAAAAGAAAGTTGTTCCCCTTATTCGGCACCTGTAACCCTGGTGTATAAGAAGGAAGAAGGAAAAAAGAGTCGTTTATGTGTTGACTTCCGTAAACTTAATTCGATAACAAAAACCGATGCTGAACCACTTCCCCGAATAGATACTTTATTAGATAAATTAGCTAAAGCAAAATTCTTTTCCACCCTCGACTTGGCAAGTGGATATTGGCACATTCCTATCCACCCAAGAGATACTGAAAAATTGGCCTTTGCTACAACTTTTGGATTATATGAATGGAAATACCTGCCCTTTGGCCTCAAGAATGCCCCCGCTATCTTCAATCGAACAATTAGAAGAATCTTAAATAAATACAAAATAGATTTTGCATGTAATTATTTTGATGATATTATTGTATTTTCACAGTCAGAAGAAGAACATTTCAAGCACTTAGAGCAACTTTTTGAAATCTGTATTAAAGAAAACTTAAAATTAAAATTATCAAAATGTAATTTTGTCAAAACAAAAATTAATTTTCTAGGATATGAAATTACTAATGGACTTATTACGCCTGATAATCCCAATATTGAGGTCATAAAAAATTTGAAACCGCCAAAAAATGTCAAGGAATTACAGAGAGTTTTGGGATCCGTAAATGTTTATGCTAGATTTATTCCACAATATGCAAAAACTAGAGCTCCATTAAATAATTTGCTAAAGAAAAATGTCCCCTATGTTTGGGACCAAAAATGCGAAAATTCCTTCCAAAAATTAAAAAATGCTCTAATAAGTAAACCCATTTTAAGACTCTATGATCCCAAAAGTCCCTGTCATTTATTTGTTGATGCCTCGAGTCATGGTGTGGGATGTGTTGTTAAGCAGGCAGATGAGAATGGCAATTTACATCCAGTAGCATATCATTCTAGAAACTTACGTAATTATGAAAAAAATTATGCCATTACTGAATTAGAATGTTTAGCAATCATTGATGCTTTAGATAAATTTTATCATTATTTGCACGGTCAAAAATTTGTCATACATACAGATCATGCGGCTCTCACTTGGCTAAAAAATGTTAAAAATTTAAGAGGAAGATTATTCCGCTGGTCCCTTAAACTTAGTATGTTTGACTATCAAATTCAATATCAAAAAGGTTCAACTAATATTGAAGCTGATATGTTATCCCGATTGCCTGTTGTAGAAAATGTGTCACACCATGTACACCTCCTTGACTTAAATGAAATTAAAGACAATCAGAAAAAAGAAAATATAATTATTAATAGTAAGAAAATTATTGAAATTGATGATGTAAATGTAATTAAAAAGAAAGGTTTGTATAAGATAATAGTCCCTATGTCATTAAGATTATCCCTACTAGAGAAAACCCACACTCAATTTGGACATCCTGGAATTTATAAAATGGTAAATTTAATTACACCCCAGTATTATTGGCCTAATATTAATAAAGACATTGAAAGTTTTGTGAAACATTGTCATATTTGTCAATTAAACAAAAAATGTAAACAAAAAAGATTTGGCTCGTTACAAGAAGTACCACCAACAGATAAACCTTTTGAATGTTTGTCTTTGGACACTGTTGGTGGACTTAATTATTATAATTCTACAAAAAAGTATTTGCATTTGGTCGTGGACCATGCAACCCGTTATGTGTGGGGATTTCCATCAAAAAGCGTTACCACTGAAACTTATACAAACTTTTTAAAACAATTATTTCAAATTCAAGTGCCTAAAAAATTGTTAACTGACAGAAATGCAGCATTCACTTCATCCCGTTTTAAAAAATTTCTTCGAAATTATTATGTTAAACACCTATTAACAAGTAGCCATCATCCCGAGTGCAACGGGAAAGTCGAGCGGCTCAATCAGACTATTGTTACGCGTTTAAAGTGTAAAGTTAATTCTTCTTCAAACAAAATTCCCTGGACTAAATTACTTGAAGAAGTTTTAAATCAATATAACTCAACACCTCATTCAGTAACTCAGTTTCCACCTAAATATTTATTATTAGGAGAATTACCATATGACCCCTTATTGGCAAATAATAATTACTACCCTTCAGTTGATGAAGCTAGAAAAATAGCAAAAGAAAAAACAATACAATATCATAATAAAAACAAAGTCAGATACGATGCTCGATTTCTCCCTGTGGAATTTAAAGTTGGAGATGAAGTGATTTATGAGGAATTTCAATATCCAAACACGCGTAAATTGAGTTCACCTTATTCAGGCCCATATAAAATCTTAAGACAATTATCTAACGTTAATTTTGAGATAGACAAACCCAGTCCTCATTTTAAGAGAAATTCAGAAATTGTCCATTCATCTAAGTTAAGATACTATAATAATCCTAAAAATTTCAAATTAAGTCATGAATAAATTAGTTAGGTATCAGCTTCCAGTCCCAAGTTTTTTTTTTTTTTTTTTTGCTTTCCTATTTCCCCATACACGTTGGATGAGGATCCTAGCTGAGTTAAAGAAATCGGAGGGATGTCGGGAGACATATCTTCCTTTCTTTGACTCAGTGGCACTAGCGTGCCCTTAACTTTTCTTTTTACAAATATACCTTTTCGGTTTATTTAATATTTTTTTTCTTAAATATCATGTAGATGGTTTCGTGAAATGAGGATCCTCCGCTCCTAAGCCCCTTTTCTATAAGCAGTCTGTTTTCTCATGGTCTCCTGATCTTCACCATTGTGATGTGTTCGGAGAACACGGGAAAACTGATTTGTTTTCCCTCTCTGTAGAAGCTAGCCAGTTTCCACCTTTATCCCAAATTACTTTTGGAAAGGCTTGACATTCTCAGAGTTTCAAGGGTTAATGTACCCACCATATAATTTTTTTGGATTGCCAAACTCTAAGTTTATAGCAGTCTGTAATACTTTGAAAACAAATAGTTACTCAGACAAAGTAATTAACTTGGTTTTAGGTGTAAATAATTTGTAAAAATTTTTTGCTATTATTAATATTATTATTGTTTGTATCTTTAGTAAGTATTTTTATATAATTGTTTGAAAATGTATTTATGGTACCATTTTTTTCAAATATATGGACAGTAGAGAAAACTGCAAGTTCCGTATATTTCTTTTAAAAAATAGATTCCTTGCAGATGTGTAATATCTTGTTCAACGTCATTATATTTTTATGTAATGTTAAAGACTCTGTGCAAAACCAAAAAGACTTTTGTGCCAAAGAAATGAACTATTTTTCTTACTGAGCAATTAAAAAACATATTTACAGGACCTTGTTATCATAGTTCATTACAAATGAACAAAAAACAATAAGACTATAAGCTTTACCAACTAGTTGGGAACAAGAAATTTCGGCTTTAAGATAATATTGTATAAGAGTGCTACATTATGTTTTATTTTATATTTTTATATTACTCCTAGGACACTATTGTATGTATAGGGTTGAGCATGTGGAATGTGCAGTTCTACAGAAAAAAAAAAAAAAAAAAAAAAAAATCGATAAACGGGACTAAATTAATAATTAAAGGGAAAATATACGCACTTCTCCTTCTACCAAATAAGACAGACCATCTTTTCCTGGACTATCTGCCACCTCGGAATGAGTTCCCATGGACTTGCAGGCAAGCCCAGGGGAACGTTGTCTTGGAGGGGGGGGATATGAAAGGATAAAGAGAGGTAAGTTTTTAAATTATTATTTTATTATTTTAAATTAATAGTGAGCAATAATTTAAAGAAAATCCCATTAGAAAGTCTTAACTTAAAATTAATTCTAAAGTTTCCCCTGTAAAGTAAGTTTTAGTACAATGCGTGAGCATAACGCAAAAGTCATAAAAGAGAACCAACTTTAAGTCAAGAAAGTGATGAATAAGTGCAATCTGCAGCTTTTTGTGGTTTGGAGCTGCATAGTAATTAATCCCAGTTATCTGGACCTCAGCTAATCTGTCAATCATTAAGTTAATATCCAATAAGCATAGGAAGGAGTGGTGTGATTTCCCGCCTAAAATGCCAGTATTTAAGTGAAAACACGGGCAGAGGAGCTCTTCTCTTCTGGTGTGCTCTTGCTTAGTAAACTTACGTCAAATAACTGCCCGAGAGGGGTCACGTGATCACATTCGGCTGCACTGCACTGCATCCATTTGCTCAACTCACAATCATGGACTGTACCTTATATGTTCCAGATGGATAAATAAAAACATGTGCTGCAAATTTGGAGTTATTACTGAGTGCCAGCCTCTTTCCTTCATAGCTATTATGTGACTCAAGTAAGGGAATTCGTCACATATATATATATATATATATATATATAAATTTGAAAATAATTTATAAAAATCATAAACAATTATGAGCAATACAGAGTATTACAAAGGTTCAAATATTCGAGAGGAGCTGTATTGAATATACTAAAATATTTTCTTCATTTCATAAGGATTAATCTGGAATATTTTCGAAAAAATAAGTGTATAAAACATAGGCCTATTACTACAGTGGACGGAGCATTGCGTTATTAGGAGAGTATAAGAAAGTGTGGCAAAGATGTATCGGTTGACAACAGGGAAAAGGTTAATACTTTTGGTAATTATTGTGTTACTGGCGATTATTTCTTTTGATTTTAATTAATTAATTTATTTTTTAATTAAAAGATAAAGCAAGCAAAACTTGTGTAAAACATTACATTTTCAGCTTTTCAGCTCTATTTATTTTACTTTATTTATTTATTTTTCATTTAATACAAATCATTTAGAAATAAGTATAATTCCCATAAATTATTATAAAAATAATATTGCAGTTTTTTTTTATAATTTAATTTATTTATTTTCAGATAACACATGAAATTGTTATTTTTTAATATAAAGAGCTAAGTATAGAGTTAAAAGCATTTTACAAAAATACTTAATTGAAAAATTATGAAATAGTAAAATTAAAAAAAAAAAAAAAAAATCTTACCTCTAAAACGTCTAATCGCTATTGCTTGCGATAAAATATGTTTTATATTCAAAATAATCTAATTTTTAAAAGGAAATATAAATTGAAAAAAAAAAAAAAATAAATAAATAAATAATAATAATAATTCAAAAATAAAGATATCGTCTCTGCGTAAGAGAAAGTAGTTTACAGCTTGACGAGAAAAAATCAGTGTTGGTTTGTTTGGCTTACCAATAGTGTACTACTATAACTTGGCTTACTAATAGTGTACTACTATAACTTATATCACGTGAGAATTTTTATGAATAAACTTTGACACATAAAATTGTTATAATAGCAGGAGACTTGGCGTTGGAATATTAAAACAGGAATAAACTACTACGTCAGAAACGCCAAAGAAAAATTATTGAGGTGCATACAGCTGTTTCGGTAGCCTAAAGCGTACCGTCATCAGTGCAAAGAGAATTCTGAAACTTGAGAAGTGCTCGTATATATAGGAGAGGGACCGGATTTAGTTCAACCAATAGGATTACGGAAGAGGTGGGGAGTGTGGCCAATAGGAATTAAGGAATGTGTAGCTGTGTAAACAGTAGAAAAATTAAGGAAATGTGGACTGAATGTAAAATTTCCAACAATCAGACAAATAGGGAACAGCGAAATCACAATTTACAAGGTTTTTAAAATTTTTATAAATATGAAAAGCTTCAAAGAAATCGAGTTCATGAATGGATTTAGGTTTGCAAATTATTTTAGCTGAATTAAATTTAAAATTATGATTTTCCTCCCAGCAATGTTTAGAAATAGCCGATTTATTGGTTTCTTGTTTGCGGACGTAATTCATATGTTCTTTTAGACGAAATTTAAGACTGCGTTTAGTTTGGCCAATATATGATAAACCACACTGACAGGAAATACTATAAATGCCCCAAGAATTATGCATATCAATAGGATCTTTTAACTGAGAAAAAGTGAGTTTATTGGAAGGCGAAAATATTATTTTAAAATCATATTTTTTGAGAATTTTAGCTATGGTTTGACTGGTTTTAGAAAAATAGGGTAAAACAATACTGATATTAGATGTGACTGATTTAGTAGACGAAATACGAGGGAGTTGTAATTTTTGGATAGCTTTGTCTATAATGGAAGGATCATAACCTCTGTCAATTGCGATGGCTTTCAGGTATTTAATTTCAGATTTCAATAAAATAGGATTTGAACAAATATTAAGGGCACGGTTTACAAAAGTATAGAAAGCAGCCATTTTTTGGTTAGGTGGGTGACATGAACGCGCATGGGGAGGAAGGGAGACTGCAAAATTTTTACGATAGACAGTGGTTGAAAATCCATTTACAGTGCGAGAGACGAGGGTATCAAGAAATGGAAGGGAGCCATTATTTTCTATTTCATATGTAAACTGGATATTACTGTCAATTGAATTGAAGGTTTCTAAGACATGGTCAATATTGTGATGAGATGTCGATAAGCGTGAAGGTGTCGTCAACGTAACGGGTCCAAAAAGGAAAAGATATTTTCTTAAAAAGCTTGCTTTCGAAATAGTGCATGTAAATGTCTGCGAGAATTGGGGAGAGAGGGGAACCCATGGCTAAACCTTCCGACTGACGATAGAATTTATTTTGGAAAGAAAAAGTAGTTTGTGATAAACAAATGCGGGTAAGAGAAATTAATTCTTGTATTTCGAAAGAGGTACTGCTTCCTATAATCTAGCTAAATTTCTCACCACAATTTTTGCTCCACTTCTTGCTGCTAATAGTTATACTGTTAAGAATTCCATAAATTTTGCAAAAAATATTCAAAACTGCCCTCACACTAATCTCACTATGGTTTCTTTTGATGTAAAATCACTTTTCACTAATGTTCCAATAAGTGGCGCCCTCTGCTGTCTCGAAAATAGTTTAAAAGAGTTTCATTTCACCTCTTTCGAAATACAAGAATTAATTTCTCTTACCCGCATTTGTTTATCACAAACCACTTTTTCTTTCCAAAATAAATTCTATCGTCAGTCGGAAGGTTTAGCCATGGGTTCCCCTCTCTCCCCAATTCTCGCAGACATTTACATGCACTATTTCGAAAGCAAGCTTTTTAAGAAAATATCTTTTCCTTTTTGGACCCGTTACGTTGACGACACCTTCACGCTTATCGACATATCTCATCACAATATTGACCATGTCTTAGAAACCTTCAATTCAATTGACAGTAATATCCAGTTTACATATGAAATAGAAAATAATGGCTCCCTTCCATTTCTTGATACCCTCGTCTCTCGCACTGTAAATGGATTTTCAACCACTGTCTATCGTAAAAATTTTGCAGTCTCCCTTCCTCCCCATGCGCGTTCATGTCACCCACCTAACCAAAAAATGGCTGCTTTCTATACTTATGTAAACCGTGCCCTTAACATTTGTTCAAATCCTATTTTATTGAAATCTGAAATTAAATACCTGAAAGCCATCGCAATTGACAGAGGTTATGACCCTTCCATTATAGACAAAGCTATCCAAAAATTACAACTCCCTCGTATTTCGTCTACTAAATCAGTCACATCTAATATCAGTATTGTTTTACCCTATTTTTCTAAAACCAGTCAAACCATAGCTAAAATTCTCAAAAAATATGATTTTAAAATAATATTTTCGCCTTCCAATAAACTCACCTTTTCTCAGTTAAAAGATCCTATTGATATGCATAATTCTTGGGGCATTTATAGTATTTCCTGTCAGTGTGGTTTATCATATATTGGCCAAACTAAACGCAGTCTTAAATTTCGTCTAAAAGAACATATGAATTACGTCCGCAAACAAGAAACCAATAAATCGGCTATTTCTAAACATTGCTGGGAGGAAAATCATAATTTTAAATTTAATTCAGCTAAAATAATTTGCAAACCTAAATCCATTCATGAACTCGATTTCTTTGAAGCTTTTCATATTTATAAAAATTTTAAAAACCTTGTAAATTGTGATTTCGCTGTTCCCTATTTGTCTGATTGTTGGAAATTTTACATTCAGTCCACATTTCCTTAATTTTTCTACTGTTTACACAGCTACACATTCCTTAATTCCTATTGGCCACACTCCCCACCTCTTCCGTAATCCTATTGGTTGAACTAAATCCGGTCCCTCTCCTATATATACGAGCACTTCTCAAGTTTCAGAATTCTCTTTGCACTGATGACGGTACGCTTTAGGCTACCGAAACAGCTGTATGCACCTCAATAATTTTTCTTTGGCGTTTCTGACGTAGTAGTTTATTCCTGTTTTACATAAAATTGTTGTCATTGTCTTGTCCACTGTAACAATAGGTCTGTGGTATAAAAGCAGTAATGCATTTTTTTTTTTTTTTTGATAAAAGTATTTATTTTAATTTGAAATATTAAAAAAAGATAAAAGAAAAAAAAAATCATTAAGAATTCACAATTATATATTTACGAAATAAAATACTGTGAAAAAGAAAATTTATCTATCTGTATCCATAAAAATATTTTCGAAAGAAAATGAGAAGCGATATTAATATAAACATTTCCCCAAAAACTGTATGAAAATAACTTCATATTTTAAATTAATAATAATATGAAATAACATGTTTGTGTTATTTATGGTAGAGTTTTGGTATAATAAAGATAATAATTCCATTACACTTTGATCTTTAACAATAAAAACATTTCAATTATTATGAAGTTATAAAAACCGAATACATCCTCCCCCATACACACGTAACACAAAATAATAGACACATTTTCTTGAAATGAAATATAAACAGAAAAGATTTTACATTTTCATAGAAAAAAATTATAATACAATATAATATAGCTATAGCCCCCGTGACAGAACATTTTTATACTTTCTGTGACAAACCTTGTTCATACAAAACTTTTCTGCAAGATAATATTGACATATTTTCTAATTTAAACATAATATATACATATAATTATAAAAATATCAATATTATTAATAGACTGTTGAAGAATTCTTAAATATAAAACCTGAGTTTTTATTTTCTACTGAAAATTAGGAATATCTTTTAAATCCTATAAGCGTTAAGCACGTCTTTTTCCGGTATGCATAGTGAAAATAAAAGGCTGGTGTAGCTAAATTTTGAAATATATTTTGCTTTTTTCAAGAAAATAAGACTAATAAACATGTCTAGTATACAATATTAAATTCTCATACGTATATTGTGCATAGTATTAATTTTATGAATCATTAAACAGATATACCGAAAAACAGCTAACGCTGAAAGGGTAACGGCCCTCTTCACTTACCGTCACCGGAAGCCCGAGCCAGTGTTACTCTATGGGGAAATTTTCTTTACAAATAACTTATTAACTAATACATATTTTTAAATTCTGTTTTCACATTCAGAAAATTCCCAACTGTTAAATGGACGAACCCTTTTTAAAAATGTATTTTTTTAATTTTTAATATTTTATTTTGAAATTGCAAAATGAAAAAAAATCACAAATGGAAAATTCGTATTTTGCAGCTTCAAAATAAAATATAAAAAATTTAAAAAATAATTTTTTTTAAAAAAGGTCCAGCAATTTAACCACTGGGAATTTTCAGAATGTGAAAAGAGAATTTTAAAATATGTATTAGTTAATAAGTTATTTGTAAAGAAAAATTTCCCATAGAATAACATTAGATTCGGCTTCCGGCGGCGGTGAGTGAAGAGGGCCCTTAATTTTGATGAGCAATGTCGCAAAATCTTTCTGCGACAATGTCGCTGTGTCGCCTAAATTCTGCCACAGGGGCTATAGCTTGGATATTTCAATATTAGTTTTGTTGTTTAAGTTTATCTTGGGATGGAAAGGGAACCATTAAAAAAAAAATTAAAAATACCCAACTTTTATACAATGCTTGAAAAGAAGGTTTTATTTATTTATTCACTTGTCACTTTCACTCGCCTGCGTGCCACAGCTTTTTCTACTCTTTTTGAACTTCCCACGCGAAATCTCTAGCAATGCATAAAATGTGACCCATTAACAACATAATTTTTCAAAAGAAGGCGTTCCGCTTCAGATTTCTTTTTATAAAGATTCGTGAACATAAATAAGAAAGAGCAATTACATAGATAATTTTTAGAATCGTGGAACGATTTAAATTTTTGACAAATTTTAAACAGGGGGGAAAAATTTAACCAACCCATTTCAACAATATTGTTTAACCTAAACCATTAGCAATGAGGAATTTGCACACATGGGGGAATTTGAACAAAATCCTATTTTTCTGGTAGTTTTAGGCTCATAAATTCCAAAGAGTTTATTAAAAATTCAAAAAAAGTTCTCAATTTAAAAAATAACTTTAAAATTAACCAAAAATCACGTGACTTCAAAACGCTGCCTGACGTCACACTTTATGATGCTTCAATGTTTACATTTTTTTAGCCTGGTTAGTAAGCAGCAATTCGTTTTAACTTTCGTAATTATGAATTGTTTATGTGATTTCTGAGCATTTCTTTTTCATTTTATTATCATTTAATATCAATTATCACCATTTTCCATTATCATTATTTTCAATTGTTTTCTTTTCATGGCGGTTGTCCAATGTTTTCATTTAATAGGATCCTGTAGAACACTAAAGAATAACTTTTGAGAAGCATTAGACGTTGTATTAGTGCAAAATGGTACTATACAATATTTATACTTACGATATTTTAATATCCGTCATTATTATAACATACAAAACCTATTTCACTGATTCAAGAAGCAAAGCAAAGCACTAAATCGAATGTAAACAACGATTACTTCCATTTGTTGTCATAAAGAGTGACGTCACGATATTATACTGCATTTTCTCGATAGAGTAAATAGTGCGATGTTAAAATTGTTATAAATCAGTCATTAAATTTCAAATAAAGAAAAAAAAAGTATTTATTTTCTTACCATTTCATTTTCTATTATATAAGAGTAAAAACAGAAAACGTGCAAGTTGTCTATTCATGCACTGGAAAAAAATTATACCCCTATCTCTTTCCTTTCATTCTGTAACAGTCGATGCTTATGGTTAATGCATAACATTTACTGGCAGTATTATTATAGAGATGTGGTTACAGAGAAGAAATTTAAATAAATTTACTGTATAATGTAAGCTATTAGAAAACTGATTTGATACTCGAGCTGTTCTAGAGGCAAATTAAAACACTAGAGAAAAAGAATAGTATTGGATTATAACGGTTACAGAGAAATAAAAAGTTACTCTCTAACCACAAACTATTAGAAAGGGCATTTGATATACGAACTCTTTTTTAGGTAATATAAAATACGGAAAAATAAAAATAAAAACAAATTTTCTTAGATTATTTATCCACAACTATATATGTTGGGAAACAAGATAGTTTATAATCAGTTACTTGCTAGCACATTAAAATCTAATTAACAGATAGAAGTTGAAATTATTGCAATCGTTCAGTAAAACAATAAGTAAAAATTTAGAATGGTTGTATTAATGATAACGTTCTTAAAAAAAAAAAAAAAAAAAAAAAAAAAAACGTTATACTCTGCAATTGTAAGTGTTCTTGTGGGACTTAGTCCATATTTAATGCTATTATTATTTTTAATAGCAATGGCAACGTGTGCGAAGGCCTGTTTGGGCATTTTTTTTTTTTTTTTTTTTCTTAATGAGAATTTGTTCAAACTTCAGATTTAGTGGTTAAAAGAACCATATACTATTACTCTCATAATTCATGTTGAAAAAAAAAAAAAATCGCCAGACAAATTGCTATATTATTTGTATTTGGCACCATTTTTGTATAGAAGAAAGGATTGGCTTCTTAAAAATTTTTGACTTCCGGTTTTCGATGGATTTACACGTTTTGAGAGTCCGGAACAGACCAGATTGACCATTTTTATAAAATATCTGCCTGCATGTGTGAAAATGTTTTTGTGGCAATTGTATCTCAGGGAATACTGCTCATAATTTCTTATAAATTTATATGGAGTTGCATCTTGACATAAATTAGTGTTATCAATTTTTGATGCAAATCGCTCAACAGACCGCACTGCTATACTGTGATTTCTCCTATTTAATTCTCCTACTTATACTGTGATTTCTCCTCCTTTTCTCTCATGTTTTAATTCGCCTCTAGAATAGCTGGAGTATCAAATCAGATTTCTAATAGCTTACATTATGCAGTGAATTTATTTAATTTTTTTCTCTGTAACTTAACCACATCTCTATAATAATACCAGTCACTGTCTCAAACTTTATTGTGTATAATCGAACAAAACTTGGTATGTGAGAGGACTATTACGAAAAATGAAACAATATGCTGATTCAATTTGGATACATTTGACCGATAGGTAGCGCTTTTATGTCGCAATTTCCCCCGTAAACGGGAAAATTATATTGCAGATTCTATTGTATAATTTTACAAATCTTAGTATTTCAGAGGGTCATTATAAAACACTTTACTGATTCAATTTTGATACGTATCGGCCAACAGGTGGCGATGCTGTGCTTCAATTTACCCCAAGACTAGTGAGATTAAATCTTGATTTCAAAGGCATATAAATGCACCAAGCTTGATAAGTGACATAATCATCATGAAAACGACTGCTAATTTAATCTGAAAGTAGATCGGCCAACAGATGGCGCTGCTATTACTCACCTTCTGTGATTTTCAATATAACTACATCTCAGCATCTATCGATTAAAATTGAAATTCCATATGTAAAGCATTTGTCGTGAAAAGTTATGATTTAAATTTTATCATGTCAAACAATAAGTGGCGCAGTTTCATAGAATACACAAAAAAGTTTTGTGACGGCCACAACATACTAATTTTTATTGGGTTATTTTTATTTCATCGCCACGATAAAAAAAAAAAAAAAAAAAAAAAAAAAAAGAAAACGGCGAAGATGAATTTGAATATTTTGCCAGTACATATTTTGATCGAACTACACTTCCGCAGAAGATATAAACTAAACGAATTAAATATTAGGTCCCCAAGGATTAATGCAATACTGTGAAGTACGGCATTTGCTTTACAAAAGTTCAACCTTTAATGTGAATTTTATAAATAACTATGAAATAATACATAATCAACCATAAAAAAAAAAAAAAAAAATCACAAATTCTTATTTATCCTATAAACTGCAATTTGCACTTGGGATGTATAAGTTCCAGTAGTTTTTTTTTTTTTTTTTTTTTTTTACTGGGTTGTTTATATCCCATTGGCTTTTAAAAACATATCACAAAAGAAATTACGCGAACTTGAGTACTTTGCTAATAATTTATTTAAGCAAAGCCTTTTCAAAAGAATAACTAGATAAAATTAAAATTATGTCCCAAATGTTTTAAGGTGAACAAAAATTTACGGTGAAATACGACATTAGTTTTAAAAAAGTTCAGTATTTAACGTGAAACATATAAGCAATAGTGAATTAATAAAAAATAAATCATGACAAAACAAATATATATATATATATATATATATGCATCAAAAATTCTTAATGAGGCATACTGCCAGGGGTCGATCTAGGTTTTGATTTTTGGGTACCATTTTTGGGACAAACAAAATATTTTCGTGAAATTTTTTCTTTATTTTTTGTAAATAAATAAATAACAAATAAAAATAAATAAATTTTCCATTTTACCAGTCATTCTCATATAATGTTTTACACATAAAGTTACTAGCGTTTTATTGAACCAAGCATAGGCACCCATTAAAAAAAAAATACGGAAAATATGCAAACAATTTATAAAAGGTTAATTTTTTTATAAAACGAAATCTCATGAAAGAATTTTTTTTTTTTTTATGAATATGAATTCTGTACAGAGAAGAGAACAGACGGGAACAAAATTATAAAAATAGATTTAAACAATAAAAAAAAAAAAAAAAATACTCAAAAATTGCTGGGAAAAAAAAAAAAAAAAAAAAAAAGTTAAATACTTCGTTTTAGTGCGAAACCAAGATCGTTAGGGGGTAACATGGGTTCCGAAGGCTAAAAAAGAACATTTTCTGCACATATTTTTTAATATAACAAATAAAAATTTTTATTCAAAATTTTGAGCTTGAAAAAAAGCAACATTTAAACGATATATTATTAAATTTTCATTAAAATATTTGGAAAATTCAGCCAGTGGATGAATTGACTAGTACTTGAACGTATGATTTCTTTCTCTCTTTTTTTTTTTTTTTTGTAAATTGAAATTTGATTTTTTGGCAGAGTTTTGTATGCAAAAATATCGTTCTTTTATATGCTTAAAAAAAAGTTTTATTTATTAAGATAGATAATAATAATTCATTATTATTCATTATTATTAACCTTTGAAACTCATGTAATTCCTTAAATGGGTTAACGTGAACTTCATAAATAATAATGAAGTAATACATAATCATTAAAAAATCATATAAATCAAATAATAAATCATATCATACTGCACAATAAAAACAATTGATAATTTTTCTGAAAACAACTCTAATTTAATTTCAATGACTTACAATTAACATTTCATTTATAATGTATAAAGGGCCATCGATCAACAAACAGAGCGTGAACGGGTCATTTTAAATGTATAACCGTTATTCTTTTTTTAAATAACAATGCATTTTCTTGCAGATTTTTATCTCCTTATATAAAGATATCTGCTGTATATCTGATCGTTGCCAGATAGAGCAACTCTACAATTCTTTTATTTAAATATCAGACAAGAGACCGCCGGAAATGTGGGGGTTTTCATTTGCCTAAATCCATTTGTGTTTACAAGGGTTCGTAAGGACAATTTAAAATTACTTTTAAGAATTGTCTATACAAATGGTGGGTTTGATGAGGTCTAGGTCAAAACGACGCACATAAAAAGGTCAAGTGCAAATCTCATATTTGAAGTTATTAATTTTTTTTTTTTTTTTTTTTTTTTTTTTTTATACAATAATTTTAAGAAGCTGTGGGTGGATATTTTTCGGCATCTGTAATTAGATATAACAAAGACTAAACTTTAATACTTTTATATATATATATATCAGGGTTGGGGTTTAGGACGTCTGAAACTGGTTTTGGACAGGACAGGTGGTTTTTACCGTCCAAAAGTGTCCTAAACTGTACAAAACTGTCCGAAAGTGTCCAAAACCTAAAATTATAAGAAATTCTATTCCCTACATTCTCAGTAGCAATTATAATTAGTACTAATTAAAAGTATTTTATACTGAAAATTTAGACCTTTTTTAAGTTAAAAGAAATTTACAATTTATAAATAGCTATAAAAAATTTAATTTTAATGATTCGAAAAATTTCCTTACAATAAAAAATGTGTGATATTATATTCAAAATGAATAATTTGTCTTTTATTTTTAATTGCAAAATACTTTTACATATCCAATATTTTACAGAAATTATTTTTAAAAGTTCTTTCATAAATTACATACATTAAAAGATACCAAAAAATAAAATATAAAAGTTATAATTAGACAATAAAGTATATGCATTTTTAAAAACAGCAGATATCCCCCCCCCCCCAAAAAAAAAAAAAAAAACTATAAAGTGTGTATTATTTAATATTTTTACATATATATTTTCTCATTTATTCAAAAGTAAAATAAAATATGTTCGTGTAGCTGCACACTTTTAATATTTATTTCAAGATAATTTATTGTAAATCTTATATATAATATATATATATAATAATAATTATATATTAATTTGTTCTCTTGATATATTTATTCACATTGCTAAATATATACTGTGTATGTGTGTGTAAATATTATAAATATCAATATTTGAGGTACAATAATCCACATTTTTCCATTAAAGCTTCAGTAATAAATTTTTACTTTTGAATATTATAATTATTAATATATGTATTTTTCACTAAACATTATGGAATATACTGAAAAATTTTACAAAACAACAATAATTATAATAATTTTGTAAATTCTTCAAATATTTGCATAATTTTAATAAAATATAATTCTACTGAAAAATATAGTTTAGGACAGTTTAAGACACCAAGGTTTTGGACAGTACGGTAAAAACCATGGTTTATACCGTGGTTTTTACTATAGTGTCCGAAACCTTGCCAACCCTGATATATATATATATATATATATATATATATATATACTAGCAGGCTTTGCCCGCTTCGCTGGTCACTAAATTTAAAGGAAACTCTTTTCTATATAGCTTTATAAAAATAAAATAAAATACTAAAATTGCTCAAAAGCTCGCTTCGGATCCCTGCTGCCTTCGGTAGCGATTTGGTCATCCGCTAAAACTCGGGCGCTTGTCCCTATTACCTGAGACAATGGTTTACCAATAGGCTTGCATTAAGTCCTTATTAGATAACAGTTTCGAAATAGATAGTATCGAAAAAAAAAAATGAAGTATCCCCTTTATATTTGAATCCCAGTTACATATGAACAACACTATACGTGGTGCACATAATATTTGCTTTTACGTTATTTCCTATGTTTATTTTGTTTATCCCCGATCAACCATAAAAATGATAACAATTTCACGCTAAATATTATAATATGCTATGACCGACTACGTCTGTTGCATGAGACAATTAATTTTTTGTGGTTATTAGTATTCATGGTTTGTAAGCATGATCATAGTACCGCCTTAATATGGCTCTCTTTGGCGACTTTTGAATTTCTGTCACCATTTTAGATTTTATCCCTTGTAAAAATAAGACTTAATACCTTGTAACAATATGCTATGAGCGCTATTTCTGACATATTTTAGACAACTAAACTTTTAATGGTTATATATATTTCCCATTAAGCATATTTTTATTTTCATTTATTTATTTAAATATTGATGAAATTTGAACTTCAATTTGGTCTAGTGTTGTACAGGCTGTATACTACACGTTTGTGTTTGTGAAAGAAAATTTATAAAATACATACATTAGTTAATTTTAAAAAATCTAATTGTCCGATCGATAAGCTGTTTAATCCGTTGGATTCACAAAAATTGCATCTTTCATTTGGTATCTTATTTGTAACGATACGACTGATATTTCTAATTTTTTTAATTTACTTTCCTCATTTTAAATACATGTAATTTTTATTGTTCACGTTTTTTTTTTTTTTTTTTTCCGTCGAAAAAATAATGATAATTTTTTTGGCAACAATTAAATTAAGGAATAAAATTAAATATTTTAAATAAATGTAATTTTTATTGTTCACGTTTTTTTTCTTTTTTTCTGTCCAAAAAAGAATAATTTTTTTTGGCAACAATTAAATTAAGGATTAAAATTAAATGGCCAATTTATCAGTTATTAGAAGTTTTTTATTTTAACATTTTAATTAATTAAAAGAAAACTAAAACAAAATTCGAAAATCCGGCTTCGAGGTGCATCAGGGGAGGTCATTACGAATCAACATGCAAATTTTTGTAGCTCAGCCATCAGCCGTTAGGAACACACCTAAACTTTATTGAATAGCAATAAAGTTCAAATTGACTCTAGAAAACGTTTGTATGGGAAATAGAAAAGGGCTGTTTTTAGGGTTTTCCTGGAAATTATTCGATTTTTTCTCGCCTTTTAAACCTTCCCTAGACCTCCACGAACATTTCAAGACTAAGATAAGATAAATCCGTTCAGCCGTTCTCGAGTTTTAGTGAGACTAACGAACAGCAATTCATTTATATATATATATATATATATATATATATATATATATATATATATATACAGACATACATACAGACAAACAAACAAAGATTCTTTAAAAAGATTATTAGGCAGAAGAAAAAAAAAAAGAATCGTAGAATTTATTCATGTCTCTTCAATGAGCTTCTGCCCCATTATTTTTCCAAAAACCCACATGGAAAGATATAAGCTTCATTGTCTTATGTTATCTCTAAAAAGTACGTAAGTTATGAGGAAGACCATGCATATTATCATCTTGTTACGGTAAATAAATCAGGTAATTCAAAATACTAGCCATGTCATCTGTATGAACACAGACGAATCAGGGTGATACGGTGAATTAACTATTGCCAACAATTGAAACATTGTAATAAAATAATTTTTTCAGTTACTTTTGAATAGCTCAATTAAATGGTTTTATTCAATGGATATAAAATGGTGTTCTATATTGCGTAAAGGGACGATTTACATATGTTCTACGGTACCATAATGTCCTTATATGGTAAAAATTTTTATGAAAATTACACTTTTCTTTTTTCATTTTTACATTTAGAAAATCCTTAATTTCACGATTCTTGCTTTCCAAATATTAAATTTTTAATATTTCATTTTAGCGATAGTGCGAAAAATGAACTAAGTGCACCTTTTGCATTTTATAGCTTCAAAATAAAAAATTGAATTTTTAGAAAAGGGGAATCATTTTAAATTGTTATGAATTCTTTTTTTTTTTTTTTTTTTTTTTTTTCCCCATACGTTTATTTATTTTACTTTCATATGATGCCAACTGAAATCATAAGTTTTTTTTTTTTTTTTTTTCTTACCATCGAAAACTCCCAATGATTCAAAATAAACAATATTATAATACAATTTTTATTAAAATCACACAATCAACTGTGCAAGAAAATCACATTTAATGAAATTTTATTTTTCCGACTGAGTGAAAATAATGCCTGGTGTTATAACTGAGCCATTTTCAATTTCAGTGTATAAATTTGTTTATTATTTATCCTCTATTTTTTATATAAGTTCACGTGCTGAACAACATGTCAAAGAAAAAAAGAGTTAAATGAATTTAATGCTTTTAATTTTTATGTAAAATATGAGCGCGTGCTATCTTCAAAATTTGTTAAAATGTAAAGATTATGTGATGCGTGTGGCATCCACAGTTTTGTTTTTTAATTCAAGAAATAGAATAGAATAAAGTTAGCAACGATGTTAGTTGCATTTTTTCATATAGTTTGAGTTCTTAATTTTAGTGAACTACTTTTTACCGTAGGAATAATTTTACTATGTTTAATGTTATAGGGAATTATTATACGAGCATAAAAGATGCTATTTTAATAATATTAAAGTGTAAATAAGTAGTATAGGCGTCCGCTTTTATACAGTTTAATTTAGTAAGAGAAAAGCTAGGAATTTGCGGTGCTTATTCCGTTGCTTTACATAAAAATATTGGAGTCCATAGCGACAGGACCGTTCAAGTGAAGTAAAATTATTTTGATTATATTAAGATTAAAAAGATGTTTAAAACCGTTAAAGGGTTTAAAAAAGAAGATTTGAAGTGGGTAGCCGAAGAGATTGGAGAGACTTTGCCTTCGACGTTTACAATAGCAAGCTTAAAGGAGCTGATTTTAAATAGTAAAGAGTATGAAAAGGATCCTGACTTTGTTCAGGATATCTTAGAAAATGCTATAGCGGAAAGAAAATTGAAAGAAGAAAAACAAGCTTTGAAAGAAGAAAAACAAGAACAAGCTTTGAAAGAAGAAAAACAAGCTCTGAAAGAAGAAAAACAAGCTGAAAAAGAAAAAGAACTTGAAAAGTTAAAGCTAGAAAAAGAAGCTGAGGCATTAAAGCTGGAAAAAGAAGCAGAACTGGAGAAAGAGAAATTAAGATTGAATCATGATTTAGAATTGGCGAGAATACAATCATCTGGGCAAATTCAAACTGATGCTATTTTAAGTAATTATGAAAATAGTACTATGAGACGAAAATTTACTTTACCTAAGCTGGAATTCAGGAAATTTGGCGGAGAAATTAAGGATTGGTTGCCTTTTTGGAGCCAATTTGAACAAATCGATAAAGATGATGAAATTGCCCCAGAGGACAAGTTCCAGTATTTAGTACAAGCAACAATCGCTGGTTCACGCGCAAGAGAAGTTGTTGAAAGTTTCCCGCCAACTGGCGCCAATTATTCAAAGGCAGTGGAAAGTTTAAAGGCTCGTTTTGGCAGGGAAGATATTCTAGTAGAAGTGTATGTACGAGAGTTATTGAAATTGATAATATCTGTGCAAACAAAAGGTAGATTTGCATTAACTTCATTATATGATAAGCTTGAGTCATATTTACGGGCGCTAGAAACATTAGGTGTTACCACTGATAAATATGCCTCCATTCTATACCCTATGGTTGAGTCTTGTTTCCCAGCAGACTTTTTGAAGGCCTGGAATCGCTCGAATCTCTCTTCTTCTAATACGGATGCTAAAGGAAGGTTGAATAATCTGATGCATTTTTTGAAAACGGAAGTAGAAGGTGAAGAGAGAATATCTTTAGCTGTAGCGGGCTTCGGTTTGACAAAGCGTGAAGATAATAAATATTCTAAAAGGAAAAACGGTGCAAGTGCAGACTATATGCGAAATAAGATATCGACAGCTGCAGGTTTATTGACAACGTCTTCTGCTTTAGATTTCAAAAGAGTATGCATTTTTTGCCAAGGCAAACATTTGAGCTCTGAATGCTTTTCAGCTCGAAAATTGAGTTTAACGGAGATACAAAATATTGTAAAGGATAAAAATTGCTGCTTCGCTTGTTTGTTACCTAATCATACAGTGAAAAAATGTCGAGCAGTTTTAAGATGCATTATCTGTTCTAAGAAGCATGTGCCTTTGATGTGCGATTTGCGTGATTCTCAAGGTAAAACTGCACAAGAAAAGGTTGAAGAAAATTCAGTCAGCAGTGAAGTAAACATGGCAAATTTTAATAAGCAAAGTGCTAAAGTATTCCTTCAAACCTTAAAAGTGAAACTCATCTCCGAAAACAAGCAAAAAACAGTTCGTTTATTGTTAGATTCAGCATCCCAAAAATCTTATATTTTGAAAAGTATAGCAGAAGAGATGAATTATACTCCCATTCGTCAAGAAAAAATGATGCATTCATTGTTTGGCGGAGTTACAACAAAGGAATGCCAACATAATTGTTATAGAATAAAGGTTAAGGATATGAAGGAGAAGTTCACCTGTAATTTTGAAGTGATGGATCAAATTACTATATGTGAAAACATTCAACCGGTCACTAATGGTCCGTGGATTAAAGAGTTGAAAGAATATGGAATCGAATTATCTGATGTAAGTCATTGCCGTGAAGTTATCGAAATATTGATTGGGGCTGATATTATGGGAAAGATGTTAACTGGCAAAAGAAAAGTATTGACATCTGGTCTTGTTGCCATAGAAACATACCTTGGTTGGACATTGATGGGCAAAGCGCCTCACACCGAGGTCTCAACAGATAATTTAGCAATGATGGTGACGTCTTTGTTCGTAAATGAAGCTGATATCTCAAACTTATGGAGATTGGACTTGATCGGAATAACAGATACTATAGAAAAGAAATCTAAAAATGAGATTGACCGTCAAACGAAGGAACATTTCTTAGAGACAGTAAAAATTAACAAGGATGGTCGTTACGAAATTTGTCTTCCTTGGGCTGACGACACATCTGCATTACCAGATAACTTGAGTTTGGCTGTAAGGCGTTTGGAAAGTACAACTTCTAAGTTATTATCTAAGAACATGTACGGAAAATATGAAAATATATTTATGGACTGGTTGAATGAGGGGATCATAGAAGAAGTTCCTGCTACCAAAGTGAACTCTTATGGTAATTATTTACCTCATCACCCAGTTATTAAAGAGACCAGTACTACAACACCTATCCGTCCGGTTTTCGACGCTTCAGCAAAGTTGACTAACCATCCATCTTTAAATCAGTGTCTGCAGTGTGGCCCAAATTTGATTGAGCTTATCCCAGATATTCTTCTACGTTTCAGAGAAAGAAAATTTGGTGTAACCGCTGATATTAGAAAAGCGTTTCTTCAAATTAGCATTTGTGAAAAGGATAAAGATTTCCTACGATTTCTATGGTGGAAAGATCTAAAAGAGAAGAAACTTAAAGTATTTAGGCATGCACGAGTCGTTTTCGGTGTAAAGTGTAGCCCTTTTCTTTTATCATCAGTAATTGAATATCACATCAAAAATAGTGCAAGTTTTGAGGAAAATTTCAAGCAAAGGCTTTTGCATAGTTTCTATGTAGACAATGTCGCCACTAGTGTGCACAGTGAAGAAGATCTAAAGAAATTTATCTCGGACTCAAAGAAAACAATGGCAAATGGTGGTTTTGATTTAAGACAGTGGGAATACACTGGTGACCACGATGAAACGTCGAACCAGAAGGAAACTCAAGTATTGGGTCTGATTTGGGATAAGGTTTCCGATACATTAAAAGTCAACATGAAATGGCTAAACGATTTCAACACAGAAAGGATTACCAAGCGAAGTATGTTATCGGCAGTTCATAAAATTTTTGATCCTTTTGGTTTTACTGCTCCGGTGATGCTTTATCCTAAATTGATGTTACAGAAAGCGTGGAAATTAGGAATTAATTGGGATGACGAAATAACTGGTGAATTACAAAAAGAATTCCTATTATGGTTCCAAGAACTTAAATATTTAAACGATGTTAAGATACCAAGACATATCCAGATCACCCCAGAAAACTTACATGCATGCACAATTCATACTTTCGTTGATGGAAGTAAAGATGCTTACGCAGCAGTAGTATTCTTGAGGATAGAAAAGGAAGATCAAGGGGAAATAATTCTGCTTGCTGCCAAGTCCCGAGTTGCGCCTTTAAAGAATACGACTGTACCAAGGATGGAGCTATTAGCAGCTACTATTGGCGCTCGTTTGGCGAAAACTGTTGTGGATGCTTTGAGTTGGCAGGAAATGAAGAGATATTACTGGAGCGATTCCTCAACAGTGCTAGCTTGGATATCAAGAAATGAGAGCTGGTCTGTGTTTGTCAGAAATCGGGTTCAAGAGATTCAGAAATTAAGCAGTCCTTTATCATGGAAACATATACCAAGTGAGAAGAATCCAGCAGACTTGCCGTCTAGAGGCTGTAAGGCTAAGCAATTAGCTGTCATCAGATGGTGGGAGGGCCCACATTGGATGAAAGATTCAGCAGAATTTAGAAACCACATGAACACTTCCGATGAAGACTGGAATGAGGAAGAAATTCAGAAAGAAAGGTCAAAGTCTACTTGTATGTTGACGAAACCTGAATTTCCATCCAACAATAACTGGTATTACCGCTACTTTTCAAGTTATGAAAAAATCATACGTTTAGTTGCTTGGATTCTTCGCTTTAAGCATAATTGTTTAAATCCTGATAAGAAGAGTAAAGGCGAATTGACGGCTACTGAATTTCGGGAAGCTGAGAGAAAAACTCTACGTATGGTTCAAAAAGAATCTTTCTCTTCGGAAAGTGATGAAAGATTGAAGACATTACAAACCTGTAAGGATGAGCAAGATGTCATTCGTTTGAAAACTAAAATAACTTACAGGAAAGATAGTGAAGATTTTCTCCATCCCATAATTCTCCCTTCAAGGCATGAAGTTGTTAAGCGACTTATTTTTTATATTCATGTAAAGAACTGTCATGCGGGGTTACAAATCCTCTTAAATTTGCTTAGAGAAAGGTATTGGATCCTCAACGGAAGAAAGAGTGTAAAGCTTGTGTTAGCCAGCTGTGTGATTTGTAAAAGGTTTAATTCAAGGGCTTTATGGACATCTAGTGCTCCTCTACCTGAAAACCGAGTAAAAGATTCTGCCGTATTTCAAGTTACAGGCATAGATATGGCTGGTCCTTTGTATCTTAAGAACGATAAGAAGAGTTGGATTTTGATTTTCACATGTGCTATATATAGAGCTGTTCATCTAGAGCTAGTGACCTCTGCTTCCACAGATGCATTTTTGATGGGTTTGAGAAGATTTGTGGCTCGCAGAGGAAGATGCTCTGTTATCTACTGTGATAACGGAACAAATTTTGTTGGCGCAGCTAATTTATTGAGAAGCTTAGATTGGCAATGTATACAAAAATATGGGTCTGTCAACTCCATAGACTGGAAGTTTAACCCGCCAACGGCGGCGTGGTGGGGTGGCTTCTGGGAGAGGCTGATTAGGGTAATAAAAGATCTTCTTAAAAGAGTCTTAGGACGCGCCTGTCTTACGTACGAAGAAATGACAACTCTTTTAGCTGATGTTGAAAGTGTAGTGAATTCAAGGCCTCTAACATACCTTTCTGATGATGCGACTGTAAAGCCTATCTCCCCATCTATGTTTCTTCAAGATGTTCACGAAATTCAGCTTCCAGATGTTGATGCAGTTGAACAAAATTCTTTATCAAAGAGGCTCAGATACAGGCAGTCCCTACTCAGAGCTTTGAGAGATCGATTTAGATCCGAATATTTGGGTGCTCTCATACAGCGAGCAAATAGAAAACAGCCAGAAAAGGGTATCGCTGTCGGAGATATTGTATTAATTGGATCTGACAACAAGAAACGAATCCACTGGCCACTAGGCCGTATCACAGAACTTATGCCTGGCAAAGATAAGAAAGTTCGACTTGTAAAGGTTCAAACTTCGCAACATGAACTTTTACGACCTATTCAAAGATTATATCCTTTAGAAGTAACATCATCAAATAATAGTTCAAAACTGAAAGAAGCATACCATTCAAAGGAAACCTCTGCTCAAACTGTTAAACCCGTTGTAACTTCAGAAGAGGAACCAGTCAGATATAGCAAAGCGGGAAGGAGAATTAAAGTCCCTGAAAGACTAATGTATTGAGAACTACACCTGCAACATTTGGTTTTGATTATAACCTATAATCAAAAGGTGGGAGGATGTTATAACTGAGCCATTTTCAATTTCAGTGTATAAATTTGTTTATTATTTATCCTCTATTTTTTATATAAGTTCACGTGCTGAACAACATGTCAAAGAAAAAAAGAGTTAAATGAATTTAATGCTTTTAATTTTTATGTAAAATATGAGCGCGTGCTATCTTCAAAATTTGTTAAAATGTAAAGATTATGTGATGCGTGTGGCATCCACAGTTTTGTTTTTTAATTCAAGAAATAGAATAGAATAAAGTTAGCAACGATGTTAGTTGCATTTTTTCATATAGTTTGAGTTCTTAATTTTAGTGAACTACTTTTTACCGTAGGAATAATTTTACTATGTTTAATGTTATAGGGAATTATTATACGAGCATAAAAGATGCTATTTTAATAATATTAAAGTGTAAATAAGTAGTATAGGCGTCCGCTTTTATACAGTTTAATTTAGTAAGAGAAAAGCTAGGAATTTGCGGTGCTTATTCCGTTGCTTTACACCTGGACTGGGAGTCGAACCCGGGATCTTTCCTGCGGCTTATTTCTGTCGAGCTATCTACATGATAGACCAGAGATGTTTCTGCCTAAAGGTTATCTGAGTGAGTAATGCTGACCAGGGTGTCGGCCTGGATAGCTCAATTGGTAGAGCCTTGACCTTGTAAGTAAAAGATCCGGGGTTCGACTCCCGGTCCAGGCATTATTTTCACTCAGTCGGAAAAATAAAATTTCATTAAATATTATAATACATTTTTTTTCTAAATATATATATATTAGATGATTTTACTACCCTTGTGATGAATGAAAGGATATTTTACTCTATTCTGATAAAAAATATCACAATCAGTTTCCTGTTTTTGATTTCAGTTTCCTGATTTTTTCCAATTTAAGTGAATTAATTGTTTCAAATACCGTAAAGCCCCGTTTTATACGTCTTTGAAGGGACTGACGTAAAAGGACGTATAAATGAAAAGACGTATAATCGAAATTTTAATAATAACACTTTGATTACTACAAATTTAATGACACCTAAGCAAAATTTATATGAAAATACTAATTAATAAAATTTTTTAAGTTTAAATGTATATTCTACTTTTTTTTTTAAAGACAATAATTAATACAAAAAAAAAAAAAAAGATTTATTATGAAAAGTGAGAAAAATCATACTATTAATACATATGACTGGGTACTAATTACATATATCATACATTGAGTATTATGCTACATTTCTTAAGAACTATATGAACACATTTTGAATATTAATTATATATATCGTATATCTTTAATAAACATACGATTTATATGTTCATACAAATAGTTATATTCAATAACATTAAAAATCTTTAATATTCGTCTGATTTACTGCTTGTCTACGAGTATTAAAATTTCTACTGTGATATCAGTTGATTCTTTCATCAGTATTCTTCGATCTTTTCCTGTGTTCCTCCATTTAAGATGCTTTCTAGGAAAAATCCGTCTTATTTAGAATGAAAAATAATGACAGGTCAAGAAATTTTGCGAATTTTAGCAAAGTTAAAAAGGCATATAACCCATATTAGCGACGTATAAACGATGAATTTTTGCATTAAAATGAATAGTAATGAATCGGGACGTCACTAAAAGGACGTATAAATGTAAGAGACGTATAAACGAGAGACGTATAAACGGTGTTTTACTGTATTATTATTATTTTTTAATGTTTATAATTGGTATTTTAATTAATTGCAACATGTATTCCATTCGAAATTTTGTTATTTTTTATTCCTTAAACAGTGACGATTTTAAATGCCCTCAACGGTTATATTAAGTGCAAATAAACCCCTCTTAGTTCCGTTGTTAATTACAATAATTCGTATTTGCTATTATTCCTATTTATTTATTTATTTATTTTTATTTTTTTAAATACATGACTAAATATAAGATTTATCGTTTTATGGAGGGAAAAAAAAAAATAGTAATGAAAGGCAGAGATGCCAACTTCTAATGACAAAAAGAAGGAGATTTTTTAACAGAAATCACGAGACTTTTTCCAACAAGAAAATTTGTAAGAAAAATGAGTAAAATAATGCAAATTTAATTTTAAGTAAAGCTTTATAAGCTTAGGAGGTATTTACAAAGCATCAGTATTAAAATTAAATGAATAATATATGTTTCTTGCAGTAAAACAAACTATCAAAAAAAAAAAAAAAAAAAAAAAAAAAAAACCTCAGACATACAGTTGTTTAAAATTTAAGTCAAAATACAGAGATTTGATCATTCTGCTTCTAATATAAAAATAAGAATCTTAATCATCTTTGTGAAATTAAAGGTAATAAAGAAATGAAAATATCAGCTATATTCTAATGAAATTTGAATTCTTTAAGTTTTCAATAATGTGTTTTTGATATTTAAAAAAAAAAAAAAATCTTTTGATAATAAGACATTTTTCATTATGCAAAAATGAAAGCTAAAAATTTATTCTTAGCAAAAATTAGTTTCAAAGCATTGTATAGTAATTCACATTCAAACTGAACTTGATAAATTGCAGGGAAGATAAATTTCAATTTTCTTTCAAATTTTTTTTACCCAATCTCACAAATTTTAAGCATAAATTATGCTAAGAGGGATAGATAAAAATGACATCAGAAAAGCGGGAGAAATGAGTGGAAAATCAGGAGCATAGGAAAACAAGCAAAAAGCAGGAGACTCCTGCCAAAAGCAGGAGACTTGGCATGTCTGGAAAGGGTTAATGTAATGCGCAATCTGCCTAACAATATTTACCCCAGAATAAAATGGGATTAGGCTACCGGTCACATTCAGATTCCTCTTTCTTCCTTTCCATGCTATCCTATGGAATTTTTGTTGCTTCGTTTTATAAGAATATATCTCAATCAATCAAAAATGAAGTTTTTCGAATCTTGTTTCTAGAATGACACTCTTTCAACAAGTTGCATTTTAACTCAAGAGGCCTCTCGACTTATCGCTCCCAGAAGCCAGAGCCAATGTTATTCTATGGGGAATTTCGCCCCATTTTAACTTATTAAGTAATACATATTTTTAAATTCCGTTTTCAAATTCAGGAACTTCACAGCAATTAAACAATTTATCGCTTTCTAAAAATTATTTTTTTAAACTTTAATATTTTATTTTGAGGTTGTAAAATGCAAATTTTCACTATGTGAAATTCTTCATTTTTGAGCTTAAAAATGAAATCTTAAAAATAAAAAAATTAATTTTCAGAAAGCGATAAATTATTTAATAGTTGTGAAGTTTCGGACAGTGAAAACGGAATTTAAAAATATGTATTAGGTAATGAATTATAATGGGGCAAAATTTCCCATAGAATAACATTGGCTTCGGCTTTTGGAAACGACAGGTAGAGATTCCCCTTAATGAGCAAATTTTTAAAATTAAATATTTTATTACGTAAACTCAGGGATTTAATTTTCTATCTCAAAAAGAAATATATTGAAAAGACATACAATATACTAAAACTGGTATGTTGTTTTTGTTGTTGTTGTGGACATCACAAAACATTTTTTTCTATATTTTCCTATGCAAATTCATTATTTATTGAAATAATTTTTCAAGATTTAATACTGAAGATTTTAATCTTAGAGGAATATAACACTAAATGTCGAAATAAAGTCAATTTTAGGCCCTATAAACAGACGTTAGAGGTTTTTTTTTTTTTTTTTTTTTTTTTTTTGGTATGTGTGTTGTGAGGTAATGTTATGTTAGCGTAACGCTACAAACGAAGTTAGCACTTTACGAATAACACGTGAATGTGCAGACTTTTAGGATTCGGTTGATTAATGGAGTTAGTTCTTAGGATATACTAAATGATAATTTGCGATATGTTAATTTTATAAAGTAAGATGGATATAAAAGGTGATGTGTTTCATAGGAGAAGAGGGAGTGAAGCAGTAAGAGGTAGAGGTGGATAGTGAAATAGAAGTAGTAGGAGGTCAAAGGAGTTAGTAGCGAGCGGCTATAGTAGAAGATAATTAGTCGAGTAGTATAGTGGTTTAGGGAATCCTCCCACTAACGAAAGATGAGTAAAGTCATGAGAGGTAACGACGTTAAGTGAAGCTGTTGAGATTATTTATGGTAATCTAATTATGCTTAAAGTATTTATGAAGGCTGCCCCTTTAAGTTTATAAAGGTATTGAATGTGAATATAGTTCAACGCCCACCTTTTCATTAAGCTCTAAATAAAAGCTCTTTGTTTATTTTATAAATCTGACTTTGTCACTACTTCATAATTTAATTAAGTTAAGCTTAATCTAAGTTAACGAGATCATGACGTCCACTAATTCCTCACAGTGTATGAAACAAAAAAATATAAATTTGTTTGAAGATCTATGGTTTAAACATTCGTTTTTAAAAGTATTGATACTCATATCGTAAATTTATACACACAAACACACACCCTGGGTACTTACACCTTAAGAAAGGGGAGGGGTATTAAGCAATACCCCTAGCTATATCAAAGATTATTTCTTATACACACATATATATATATATTACTTTCTTCTATATGTATATATAGAGAAAGTATTGGATTCGCGAAAATTTTCGAACTCCAGTTTTTGATGGATTTACACGTTTTGGGATGTCTTGAACACGATTTGACTGTTTTTAGAAAATGTCTGTCTGTCTGTGTGTAACACAAATTTTGTGGGCGCTGTATCTCACGAACCAATGAACGAAATTCAACCAAACTTGGTATTTAGTTGGACCCTGACATAGACTGGTGCTGATTAGATTTGTGAAATAATTGCTCAACAGCTGGTGCTGAGATCGCATTTTTTTTTTTCTGAATTTTTAACAAAGCAGTATAGGACAAAATTTCGTATAAATGTACATAATGAGCCTTATTTTAATCGTGTTATTGTAAAATTAATATGAATTATTGATAATAGTAGTAATTAACTAGGAAAAAAAAATGTGCATGTAGGAGCATCGCTTTCCCCTCTGGGGGTAAGTAAATTTTCAATATGGGTATATTTCGAAAGATCTCGTCAATACCTTCAAAACGAATGGTTGAACTGCAGATCTGTGATAATTTAAAACAAAGATATCGATTTTTTTATTTTTATTTTTTTTTATCTTTTAACGGAAAAAAAAAAAGGGAAAAAAATCTTTTTTTTTTTATTTGCAAAAAATTGACATTTTTCGGCATTTAGCGAAATATATAATACTGTCAGACAGAAATCGTCTGCATTTATAATGGAAAATAATTTGATAATTTAATAAATAATTTGTATTGAATAAATTTTGTGTAAAATTATATAGAAGAAAGTCATGTGGTGGCCACATCATACTAGTTTAATTTCACATTAAAAAGTTAAAAACATATATATCTCATTATGTACATGTACATTTATACGAAATTTTGTCTTGCACTGTTTTATTTAAAATTTATCATTATAGATAGTGTAAATAAAGGGATGACAGCGCAATCTAGTCTGTTGAGCGATTGACCCCGAAATGTAATCGGCACCAATATAGATCAAGGTCAAAATAAATATCAAGTTTGGTTTAAATTTCGTCCATTGATTCGTGAGATACAGCGTTCACTTTTTTTTTTTTTTTTTAAATACATACAGACATTTTCTAAAAATAGTTAAATAGTGTTCAGGACTTCTCAAGACGTGTAATTCCGTCAAAAACTAGAGGTCATAAATTTGCATCTTAAGTATATAGATAAAAGTAAAAATTTACAAATAAAACAAAAATTGAAAAAAAAAAAAAAAACTCCTTGTTTGTCTTACTTCATTCTGTAACATGTACGGTAGATAAAATTCCCTTGTTTAACAACAGTTCCCTCCGTTCAACCACCCTTAACAAGAAAAGAAACCATTTGGCAAAGACAATATTATCAGATAAAGTCACATTCTAGCATCTGATAGATAGAGTGTTATCACACAGTATTACGGTAACAGTTTTGGAATGTTATCACAAGTTTATAAACTGTCATCTTGGATGCACACTTGAGATCTCACCAAAAAGAACTTCGGAAAAATGTTTATCTGATTTCTTACCGAGAATAAAAACGATAATTTTATAATAGATGTGTCGACTATTTCTTTTATCAAATCTAGGAAACCAGAACGATCAATCAATATGCGATAGATTATTTTATTTTGTTTTATTTATTTATTTATTTATTTATTTATTTATGGAATTGATGTGTTTTATTATTCATTGATAGATTTATGGATTAAGGGGACTCTCTACCTATCGTCTCCGAAAGCCGAAGCCAATGTTATGCTATGAGAAATTTTTCCTCATTATAATTCATTAACTAATACATATTTTTAAATTCCGTTTTCACTTTAAGAAAATTCACAACTATTAAACAATTTATCGCTTTCTAAAATATTTTTTTTTATTTTTATTTTATTTTTTTTTTTTAAGATCTCATTTTTAAGCTAAAAAATAAAAAAAAATTCCACATTGTGAAAATTCGCATTTTACAACCTCAAAAGAAAATATTAAAAATTTTTAAAAATAATTTTTAGAAAGCGATAAATTGTTCAATAGTTGTGAAGTTTCTGTATGTGAACACGGAATTTAAAAATATATATTAGTTAATAAGTTATAATGGGGCGAAATTCTTCATAGAATAACATTCGCTCTGGCTTCTGGGAACGATAAGTGTAGCTGGTTTTTTGTAAGAGTTAATTGGAGATTACTTGTATAAATATGCCCAAAAATAAAGTTTAAAAATTCCGAGAACGTTCGATGATAGAAGTAAAATATTATTAAGAAGACTGAAGGGTCAAACCTTATAAATACCTTATTATGTAAATAAACATATTGCGGTAATACTAGAAATGTTTTAAATATTAAAGTATTTTCACAGTTGGAATGCTCTGTCACTAACGGTTTGAAGAAATTACAATACTCTGTATAGATTGCTTGTTTTTCTTGTGGAAAATTGCAGAATTACGACACTATTTCACCTGAGAAAGGAAACAACTTATTAACTGCTGCTGAAACTATATTTCACGATAAACTACCACACACACACATACCACAAGGGAAAAAAGTCCTCCTTCTATATTGACACAATTTTGATATTATTGTTATTATTTTCAATTTCTATACTGAATGTTTTGAATTTGCTTTAATTACAAGAAAAGTTAAGTTGGGGACTTTTCTCGTACTTTGTGTGTCTGTGATCTATAGTTTATTGGAAGATAACTAATAGAAGGATCAAAACGACAAGAAAAGAAAATTATGCATTTCACTTAGGTTAGGAAAAATTTTCCAACTGTGCTTAACTCTTAAAACTTTTAGAAAAGTTAAAAACGCACAACACAAAAAGAAAAATTTTTTCGCGTGATTTCCATTACTGTCCATCAATGTATTTGAATGTGTGTATGTGACCGTGTGTACAAATCATTAATCCTAATCAATCACTATTGTATTGGAAAACATATTGTATAACTTTACAGTGGCGGATCCAGAACTTGACTTTTAGGGGGGGGGGGGGCTAAGATTTTTCAAAGTGTTATTCTAGACCAATAAAAAATTTACCATTGCAATATTCAATTGAGAATGTCAGTGTTTTTTTTTTTTTTTTTTTTTTTTTTTGGGGGGGGGGGGGCTCCAACCCCCTAGCCCCTCCCCCCCTTAAATCCGCCACTGTAACTTTATCATTCTGCACACATAACTTTTTTTTTTCCCCTTAAATCTAAATATCCTCTCAGACACCGTAATGTATCAAAATTCTTGTTTTGCGAGTCCCTGTACACAAAACACCAATGCTATTTACACTATTTTTAATAGAAAATGACTTCAGTGAACCAGAACTACATAATTTAAAGACATTCTATTGATATTTACGAAAAACACAGCGTGCACAGACAAACGAATGGAAGTCAAACACTTTTTAACTTTGTTCGAAAGTGTTAAAAAAAAAAAAAAAAAGAAACCTTGTTACGATAATTATATTTTTTCCTCTTTTCCTACATTCGAAAATCTGATATAAAGAATCTCTGTATAATCTCTCTTGCAGAGAAGGTCAATGCTAAGAGTTAATTTTCCCGAAGGTAAAATTTGAATTAGAATGAGGAAAAAAGCGAGAATACGGCCTATGAATATCGTGCAGAAGCGAAACCTCTGCACTTCCGGTGGTGGGCTGGTCAGAATTTCATTATCGGACAAGTTTAGACACAGCTATAATGTTTAATAATCGCCAGCAGCATTCATACTAGAAGAAAGATTTAGGCTTTTCGAAGAAAGATAAGACGCACATGAAAAGACGAGTTGGACATAAAGACGAATGGTGCTGAGATGTTTCTCCTCTGTAAATCATTTCAGAATTTTAAAAGAATGAGTCACAGATCGTGCTTAGGTACATTAGTTCTAAACGCACAGTGGTGCTACATCATGGGAAGGTTGTAACCCGTTGTTACTAAAAGAGCGGGCAAAGGGTTTGGAAAAAAATAATAATAATAATAATAAATAAAAAAGTAATGATTACAGGTTGGTTACATATATTAATAAGTACAAAATTTTCAATAACCACCATAAAATGCAGGAACTCACAGAAATTGTTTCGGGTCGAAAGAAAGTACTACCCTTCGTCCGGCGATCAAAGCGGGCACGACGCAGGGCCTGATTACCCAAAAGGCTCGGGAAGCACAAGCTTCCCCTCAAAAATTTAACAGGGCCCCCAAAATGACTAAAAACAGGGTCTTGAATTTTCTATTTTAGATTTTCACTCTGACATTGAATTTTTTCTGAAAAAGGTCACCTAAAGCAATGTAAAATACCTAGTATTTTGGGAAAATTCTATTATTTAACCTCAAAAATTTGAATGTTCTTAATTAATAAGTTATACGATTTTAAAGTTGTGGGTAGAAACCACCCAGAGATATGAATGAAAAAATATATATTATTTATATATATATATATAAACATAAAAACACAAAATATTTTTATCTATAGCATTTTTATATTACAATATGTAATAGGAAAACAAGATTTCCCGAAATCAGAAGGGGCCCCGAAATGATACTAAGCTTCCCCTAGCTTCAAAGCTTAATCGGGCCCTGGGCAAGATTGCTGCAAACAAAGCGGCAACGCACTTGTTACGAAATCTCTTTTATTTTCTTATGTAAAGAAAGTAGTTTGTAAAAAAACATCCAGGTTCCAGTCAATGAATGCACTTCATTCAATGTAACTTCTGGAATCAACACAACAAAACTGTGTTTTCAAGGAATATTCTCGAATCAGTTCAACAATACTGTCGCAGAGTTGCCAACTTTTATAATTTATTCCGGAGCATTGCTAGCCCGCCCTTTTCTCACACCGGAAATTTTGAGGAATGATTTTTCCCTTATTTAACCGTTGTCACATATTCAAGAAAAATATTCTATAAAATTTCTGGTGCGAAAAGAAGGCGGGGTTAAAATTGCTCCGGAATAAATTATAAAAGTTGGCAACTCTGCTGTCGCTCGTATTATTATTCTATTAATGTCATTAGTCATTATTCTATTAATGTTCTGGAAAATAGAAGAAAACAGTCACTTGTTCCACAAGAGTAAAGCAAACAGCGTCATCGCCTCGCCTTTCGGACATGGATTCGTTGCTAGAAACTAATAGAAAATTCAAGAAATCGCCATCTGTTCATCGTAAAGCTTCAATATTTCTTTCTTTCTTTCTTTTTTTTTTTTTTTTTTTTTTTTAAATTTGGTCGCCAAGTCACCAGGTCGACTTTTGTCAAAGTGAATGGAAATGTCACTTATTTTCACTCTGACTGTAAATGTACTTTCACTGCAACAGCCCGATTGAGGCAGAAAAGAGATTTAATACGTTGCAACAATACGCTGTAAAAACCGTACAAATACATTAAAATATGCAATAAAAACATTTAATATAAATATATGAAGAGAAATTAAATTTACATAATATACAGATGAGAAAAAAATGATCACGAAGTCGGTCTGAATTAGCGTACTTTAGCTACATGCATTTTTATTAGGGATGCACCGAACAGCAGTTTTGGCAGAATATCCTTCAAATCGAATAGTAACTATTCGACTGTCTGATTTACTCTTATATTCAGGTGTCAATCACCTAATTTTTTGCAACCATTTTCAGTAATACCATTTACATTTAGTATTTTTTTTTTTTTTAATTATAAAAAAAACTGCTATTCAGAAACAGTGATTTATATAAATGTAGAAAAATATTTGGAAATATTTCTATACATAAGTAGTGGTGCAATGCTGAATTCTCAGTCAAAGAAAATTATTAACTGTTAGGCTTCTTAATAAACACATAAAATTTCTTTAATAGCACTACTACCTTGTCGGGCCCACTCAAAAAAAAAAAAAAAAAAAGCAAACCAGAAGTGCAGCATTTGAGAAAAATCTTGAGTAACATATATAATTTTAAAACAAATCCGAGAATATTTACGGTGTGATGTCGATTATCACATACAATTCTAAAAAATATATTATCATATTAAAAATTAAATTTAACTAACGAACACATGTTTATGACCTCTAAATTGCAACTTAAATTCACATACAGTATGTTCTTTAAATTTTTACATTCTCCCTCTTCCCACATATGTATCTTTAGCTTATTGCAACTCTATCGAAACCTTTGATCATATATTATTCGTTCTTTAACGTTAATGCAGATCTTTTATTGACTTTTGCTAATTGCAACTCTTTCGAAACCTTTGTACATATATTATTCGTTCTTTAACGTTGCAGATCTACAATAGCTTGTTTTGACTTTTCCTAATTCGGTTTCTTTTTATCTTACAAATAAATGCAGTTTTGATGCCATAAGTAGATTCCTTGTCTCATAACATGGTGTGTTAATTTTGATCAAAAGTTCCGGTTTCTCATGGCGTGTTTTGGCGTTTAGTGAGGACCGTTTGAATTATAATTATGTGGTAACCTTTTCAAAAAATGTATGTATTTATACGTAACATAATTACAACCCTTTTTTCTCTACTTTTTGAATTTGGCGTCGACTAGAGCTCTGGCGAAATTAATCAAGATATCGAAGCGTCACTTCATCACCATGACTTGACAGGTGAAGTCGATATTTTGGGCTCCCACTCGAAATTATTTAATTACCCCAATTATACCTACCATTTTATAGTAAAATGCTTATCTGGTCACCTATAATTGCGTTAAATATGTCAACAATTCGTATATAATAAAATTCATCATAAAATCTACACACACACACAAAAAAAAAAAAAAAAAAAAAAAAAAAAGCCTGTTATTTCGATTAACGAGCACTGTGTCATTGTATGGACACTTAGAAAGAATTATAAAGCGGTTTTTCAAATTCAAGTTCAATAATCGACGGCCATCTAAATAAACACTATATCTGGAAGTCAAAACAAGCTATTGTAGATCTGCATTAACGTTAAAGAACGAATAATATATGTACAAAGGTTTCGAAAGAGTTGCAATTAGCAAAAGATACATATGCGGGAAGAGGGAGAATGTAAAAATTTAAAGAACATACTGTATGTGTATTTAAGTTGCAATTTAGAGGTCATAAACATGTGTTCGTTAGTTTAATTTAATTTAATTTTTAATATGATAATATATTTTTTAGAATATGTGATAATCGGCATCACATACAGGAGTTAGAGCGCGGAGAGACTGACTAATATTTGTTGAAAAGTGTTGCGCCATTTTTTCGAGTAATAGCTTTGATTACATCATCCTCTAATAAAAATTCTTTGATTTTTTTTCCAGTTTGACTTTAGCACTACAACATATTCCAGACGCTGCAATAGAAATCTAACAATCACAGCCGACCACATCACTTAAATTTAAAGGCTTAAACGTAAAAAAAGAAATATATATATATATATATATATATATATATATGCTTTTCACTTACAAAAAGAAAATGAAAAGTCTTTAAATCTCCTTAGATTCCTTCAGAAGTAAATAAACTCGAGTGTCTGACACCCTCCAATTTCTCCACTCAATCCCGACGTTCCAACATGATCGGCTTCAAACTTGGGTATATAATAAGAACTTTTTTCAAAAAAAATGTTTGAAGGTCACGATATTCATTTTCAGACGATCCCTCTCACTGATTTACGTTAATGACTACTTTTAGCAATGCCTATCTTCTGAAACCGCACAATTTTCTCTTCAGTACAAATTAGTGATGAACGAGTGGGACTTCTCTTCAAAATTTTTTGGGTGGAGCAACACGTAAACGCCTGTCATCAACGTGACGTTCACCCCCCCCCCCCCAAACCAACAAAACGTGATGCTGGAAGCCGTAGCAAAAATTAGTTTTTCGAAACCACCACCATCATTACATAGTCGTCTAATTATGTTTACCTGATATTTATTCTTACTTTATACCTGTCTGCAATAACTATCGTAATTTTTCTAAATTCATAAGCGCATTGCATTTGTGATTGTACATGTTCTTGGCTGTATTTTTATTTCTACTTGTCTGGGGGGAAAAAAATCGCTTGTTATGTTATGATTACAACGTGAGGTTTTAATACGTTTTCATTCATATTTATTTTTATTCGTACCAGTGTATGTGGCAAAAAATAAACTAGTGGATCTACAGATCAGGAGTCTGAACGTCTTATTTGCATCACACATTACTCAACAGATAATTTTTATTTATTCCTTTTTATATAATATACATATATTGACTTGCTACACAAACAGATGCGTTCGTGAGGGGGCCTGCCGCCCCCTCAACCCCCCCTTCCGCTGTATTTTTCTTTTAGTATTTATCTATCTACATATATATATATATATATATGAGGTCTGTCCAATAAATACGCGAACTACGGCCATAAAAAGTTTATTTTAATTTAGTCTACATCGATTTTGTTCCCTTCAAAGTACTCTCCATTCGTTGCTATGCACTTTTTCCATCTTCTTTTCCACTGTTCAAAGCACCCTTGGATGTCCTCGGCAGTCAAGCCTTTTAGTTTTCTCGTCGTTTCTTGGTTTATTGCGTCCACATCTTCCCAGTGATGCCCCCTCATCACATTTGTGCATTTTGGGAATAAAAAAAGTCGCATGGGCCGAGATCTGGCGAATAAGGAGGATGATCAAGGATGGTGATTGAATTTTTTGCCAGAAACTGGCGAACAATCAATGCTGAATGTGCAATAAGTCAATGCTGGTATGTTCCTTATCATAGCATTAATTGAATTTTATATAATTTTAGGATAAGTAATAATTTTTGAACTAATAATTATTCTTTTTTTTTTTTTTTTTTTTAAGTATGCTTTGGAAAAAAGGAAAAAATTCAACAATTTTAGAAAAGAAAACTTAACGAAAAGTGGTGTTAAAGATGCATTACAGATAGGTGAAGACGCACATGCCTTGAAATGTTACTCTAAATCTCAATTTCTCTTTCTGTATTATCTTTTCTTTTACTTTTATAATGGACTTTAAAAAAAAAAAAAAAATATGTAATTAATAATTTGTAAACTATGAGCATCAGCAGAGTAATAAAAATATCGATAAATAGTTTTATAGTGAACATCTTATCCAATTTTTATTTTTTTATGTACATTTAACAATATATAATTAATAATTTGTAAACTATGAGCATCAGCAGAGTAATAAAAATATCTATAAATAGTTTTATAGTGAACATCTTATCCAATTTTCATTTTTTTTATGTACATTTAACAATATATATATATATATATATATATATATTAAAATTATTATTTATGTTAAAGTTATATAAAATTCGATTAATGATAAGATAACGAATACGCCATCCAAATTATATGTTTATCTGATTAAAAATTATGCGCAAAAGAAGATATCGAGAAAACATGTTGTTGCTTAAATTTTGAACACCAGTGTACATCAAACATTTCAATCCCATTAAATTTGTACAGATTTATCAGGGATCTATCCAGATTTTAATTTTTGGAGCTCATTTTTGTGTAAAACGAAATTTTTTTTTTTATATTTTTGTGAAGAAAAAATCGTGTAAAGACATTTTAATAGTCATTTTATATAATGTTTAATATCAAGTTAATACAGTTTTGTTGAACCAAATATAAGCGTCTGTCAATTAAAAAAATAATACTGAAAACACACTCCTAAAAATTTCAACAGAAAACTCTGTGTAATGTATTATCTTAAGTCTTACGTAAAATTACAGAGAAAAGTAAACGGAGATGTTAAAAAACTTATTTTATACATTCATTTTAATAAATAATATTAATTTAATTAATTATTGGTGAGAATATATTTCGGACTTGGAATGCTTTTCCTAAATTAGAAACAGTCGTTTTTAATTTTAATTAAAAAAATTGAATAATAAAATTATGTAAAAATACAGAATAAAGATTGAGAATCTCGATTATTCACTTTTAACTAAGAATTACTGTAAATTTACAGAGATTCTGGATAAATATTTACATTAAATTTACAGAAATTTTTAACAGTGCATGAAAAACTTTTTATAGTAGAATTATTTTTTAAACAAAATCTTGTTTTTATGAATTTGAATTTTATGAAGCATTTTATAAATTTAAATTTTGTGAAGGGGTCCCTTTTTATGATATGGAATTTTGTGAATGAGCTTATTTTATGATGCGAAATTTTGTGAAGGGGCAGCAAAAGGGCCCGAATTTTTTTAATTAAACGAACCTTTTTGCTTTCTTTTATATTCAATAGAAAAAAGCATTGGATCCGTAAAAATTTTCGACCTCTGGTTTTTGATGGATTTACACGTTTTGAGAGCTGTAGAACACGATTTCACCATTTTTAGGAAATGTCTGTCCGTCTGTGTATGTGTGACAAAATGTTGTGGCGACTGTGTATCAGGTACTACTGCAAAGAATTTCATACAAATGGACAATATTCCTGTGACGTCACAGTGGGTAAAATCGCCGAACACGTGGCCGATATTTTGTAAACAAATTAGATTCAAGATGCCATTTTATGTTACGCATAACATTTTCCTAAATATTTCTCCAGTGAAACTTAATAATCAGATATCTGTTCAAACAAGAACAAAAGAGAAATGTAAATTGAATCGAATGATAAAGTTAAGACTATTCCATATCGTAAAATTGCAGAATATTTTATGTATACACACATATATATAATGAATAAAAGATTAATAAGAACATTTTATACACACACACATATATATAGACAACAAAGCTTAAATAATTAGAATTTCAATCACTTTAATAAAGGAATTTATTAAATGGAACATCCATTTAAATTTGTTAACATAGCCACAGTTCACATGGCAACTTTTAATAATACATATGTAGATTAATATTAAAGTATATTACTAAAACTGGATTAAAAACAAAACAAAGGTATCTCTATATCACTCGTACTTCAATTTCATATAATCTAAAACTCTTATAAATAATATTACAAGATAAAAATTTGTAGGCCATAATGCTTTGCTATGGTAGAGTTGAGAATTGTTTTCCGAAAACAGCTGATTTTTTATAGTCTCGAACCCAAAGGAGGAATATGGTCCATTGGTATGTGGTTACACCTTGACTGAATTAGTGCCTATCAACGTTTGGTAAAAGTTGTCTTAACGTTGCGTTGCCATCTCGCTTTTTCTAGATTTTTAACATGGCGGTATAGGACAAAATGTTGTATAAAAGAGAATTATTTTTTAATAATCATTATGAAATTTACAAGAATTCTTTGTAATAGAGATAGTGAACTGGGGAAAAAATTGTATATTTAGGAGCATCGCCTCCCCCCTGGGAGGAAGTCCCCCCTCGAAGGAATAAATTTCCCTGATGGGTGTCTTTCAAAAGAGCTCGCGACCCTTAAAATGAATGGTGGAACCATCGATCTGCGATAATTTAACCCTCCAAGTGCTGATCGTTTCACTCTTACAGCATTCCTTCCCCAACCAAAGACCAATTACCACTGCTTACCAGGTAGAGAATTTCATTTCGAGTGAGACTATTCTTAAAATCGATTGATATCTCGATTTTACGAGTTGTTATATAGATTTTACGAATCATCTCTGCGAGACGATAGCACTTCGAGGGTTAAAATAAAGTTATCGATTTTTTTTTTTTTTTTTTTTTTTTTTTAAATGTGATATCGAGAATAAAATGAGCTTTTTTTTTTTTTGGATATTTAGTGCTATACTACTTCTCTAATATGGAAATCGTACTGCATTATCATGGAAGATAATTTTATAAAATAATGATTTTAATAAATTATTTTTACTGACAAGGAAACATTCAAAAGGTGTCATTTTCAAAAAGTATTGAAAAAAAAATATAGGTGATTCTACTCTTCATAAAACACCAGAAAATGAAAAAAATATCGGCTGAAATGAATTGCAGCGAAAACAAAAAATTATCAAAATTAAGCATATTTGGCGATTTAGCGCTGTTAGGCGATACGTTTGCTAGCACTGAGATTGCCATGTAGGAACAGAACTGTGTTTTGCTTTTCTGCCAAGTACTCAAAATTAATCGCCTAGCAGTGTGAAAGCGCCAAATATGCTTAATTTTGATAATTTTTTGTGGTCGCTGCAATTAATTTCAGCCGATAATTTTTTCATTTTCTGGTGTTTTATGAAGAGTAGAATCAATATTTTTTTTTTCAATACTTTTTGAAGATGACACCTTTTGAATGTTTCATTGTGAGTGAATTTGCATAGAAAAATATAGAAGAAAGTCAGTGTTGTAGTGGCCACAATATTCTAGTTCCTTATTGGGAAAGAAAAAAAAAAAAAAAAGCGATTATGTATGCACATTATAGTCTACATATCTAGCAACATAAAAAAAAAAAAAAAAAATAATTCTAATAGAAAATGGATTAATTACATCGTTACAATCAGGAACAAGTCTAATTCCACACACCTGTTTACTACGTCAAAACTCACCCAGCATTTGGCTTCATCGTGCTTCAGCAAAAAACAAAGCAAAATAACTTAGCAAAAGAATACGGCGAGGTTATTGGTACGATCCGATAAGCTTCATTTTTATCCATTCATATGTCGAGAGATATTTATGAGGGTTTAATGAGTAACAAATGGTTGATGTAGGAATTTAGTGGGGGAAAAAACTGATATGAACAGTCATTTTCCAAAACTGTCAGAATAATTGTACGTAAAGAAATAAATATTGTCGAATGAATAGTTAATTATTAGCTTAAATATTTTAAACAGCTTCGCTTGTTTATTCATATGGATGGGGTAAAATAAGAAAACACCGTCTCTTAGTATGCGAAAAACCGGCGATCTTGTAAATTAAACTTATTATACCCTGTAAAACACCAAAATTCAAGCAGCACTATTACTACTCCGATTCAAAAAATTAGAATAATGTAAAAAAGAATGAGTTTGATGTTGCTAACGCGTCAATTTGCATACTGCGTCCAGGAAAAAATATATTAAAAGTATCTAATTATCTTCAGAGCATTTATAAATATAACATAAATATTTATTTTTATCTGATATATTAATAATTAACTATTTAAAAAATATCAGAATAATTCAAAGAAATAGAATAAATACCTCGATAGCATGGTTCAAAAAATTAGAATATTCAAATTTTTCTTATAAGTTGAGAGAACGGCTGCGGGATTAACATCTGTGGGACTATAAAATGTGCTCCGTTGAAAATGAAAAGTCGTTTAGCATTTGATTGTAGCGTAGTATTTGCTTAATATGGGACGAAAGAGCGATTTATCTGAGGCTGTGAAATATCGTATTGTGTACTTGCACGAAATAGGAAAAACACAACTTTTTATAGCAAAAGAAGTGAAATGCTCTCAAGCAAGTGTGAGTAGAGTTTTGAGAGAATATTCTAATAATAAGTGTTTTCAAAATAAACACTTTAAAAGTGGTCGAAAGCCAGTAACTTCAAGAAGAGATGAAAGGCAATTGAAAAAGATTGTGAAGAAACATCGTTTTCGGAGTGTGAGATATGTGCATAGAAAATGGAAAGAAATGGGTATAAATGTCTCCAAATCTACAACACTACGACGACTTCGCAAATTAGGTTTTAGATCACGTGTGCCTAAGATAAAGCCATTCTTATCATCTAAGCAAAGGGCTGCTAGAGTTAAATGGTGTAAACAATGGCTATTTTGGGATCACGACGATTGGAAAAAGATACTTTTCAGCGATGAAAGTGTGTTTTGTGTGTCTCACGGAAATCAAGGTATACGTGTCTGGAGACTCAAACATGAAGCTTATAAGAAAGAATGTTTAAAACGTTCGTTTAAATTTGCGACCTCTGTTATGGTATGGGGCTGCATGACTGCTGAAGGCCCAGGCAGGTTGTGTATTGTTTCCACAACAGTCAATTCAGAAGTCTATCAAGAAATTCTTGAACATTTCATGATTCCTTCAGCTGAGGATTTATGTGATGACGATTTCTTGTTTCAGCAAGATTCAGCTTCTCCCCACACTTCCAAATCAACAACTAAATGGCTCAAAGAGAAGGACATACCTGTACTCCCTTGGCCTGCAAACTCACCCGATCTAAATCCTATCGAGAATTTGTGGGGAATTATGAAGAAACGACTTCAAGAAGTTGCGCCTAGAGACAAAAAAGAACTTATTTCTAGTATAAAGAGCATATGGGCGAATTTGGATAAAAAAGATTGTGAACCTTTAGTTAAAAACATGCCAAAACGTTTAAGAGCTGTCATTAAAGCTAAGGGTGATGCAACAAAGTACTGATTAGCAAGTAAAAATACTTAGAGTTTAAATTATGTTCAATATATTTTCATTATTCTAATTTTTTGAACCATGTTAGAAAGTATTCTAATATTTTGAATTTTTTGTTGTTAGCTGATTTAAATATATTTTCTATTTCATTGTAATGTGTTTACATTTTTATAATCTGCAAAATATGCAGATTCATATTATAGTACTTTATATTTGATATTGTTGATTATTTATTTGATAAATTCGATTTTCATTTCCCTTGACCATATTTCTTTTCATTATTCTAATTTTTTGAATCGGAGTATTATAGCCGTTTCTTGGGAGGGTTACGTCTCTCATCAGATTTGCATCGTCTAGTGCAGGGGTAGTGTAGTCACCCTTTTTACACCTACAACCTACTTTTGTATGTTTATTAGTAATAAAATTTTCTAACTGCCCACCGATTCCCCAAACAGGTTGATTTGTAAAGTAGGGAGGTAGTTTTTTAAAATTTATAAAACTGAGTTATATCAAGTTAAGGCATAAAACATTTTCCTATTTCAATGTTTTTAAAAAGTAAAAAAAAAAATGTAAAGTTCTTTTTCGGACAAAACCCTTACCGCTCTAGTTGATGGTCTAGTGACTGATCTAGTGCTCGAGTTCGCGCAAAGACTCCCAGAGCGCCGACGACCTATCTTTACTGATGACTCCAGACTACCACCGATAGTCCGCACCACTGTCCTAGTGCGACGCTAAAGTTAAATCCACTCTATTTGAATCAATTTTATGGATAACTTTTGGAATACAGAGGGAAAGTCATGAGTATGAATTAAGGCATGGCTATGCCTGACTTTCGGGAAAAAAAGGAAAATACGCGGCTTGTAAAGTTTGCATAAGATCTGAGGGTGTATTAGATATCGATATGACAGGTAGTTATCGACAAGAAAATTAGATTACAAAGGTGTAACCCGCACTTACCCCGAGGAAAAAATTAGTAATTATCTTCGAACATTTTAATGCATAATTGAATTAATAATAAATGATTTCCTCGATTAAATTCCACAACGATTTTTATTAAAAAACCGCATTACAAAAAAAAAAAAAAAAAAAAAAAAAATAGTGGATTCCCAGTTTGCCAAACTTCTATAAAACTTAGTGGCTACGATACTGATAATAATGGAAAAACACATTTCTTTTTTATTAAATTTGTGGGGGGAAATAGATAATAAAGGGCTATAATTATATTCGACATTCCTAGGAACACTAAAAAAATAATGATGCCGAAACAGATTAATCACGTGTTTAAAATTACACCCATTTCATAAAGGAGCAAGCCTAATTAAACATGCCTGTTACAGCGTCAAAACCTATGCAACTTGGCTTCATTGTGTTTAAGAAAAAAGTTTTAATAAAGCAAAATAAACTTTAAAGTGCACGAACATGGCGAGGTTGTTGGTATATGATCCGATAAGTTTTATTTTTTCCTATCATATGTCGAGCGATATTTATGAGGGCTTAAATGACTAACAAACTTTTGATGTAGGAATTTAGTAAAATCAATCTGAATAACCATTTTGTGAAATTGTCAGAATAAGTACATAAAGAAATAAATGCTTTCGGATGCATAGTTAATCATCAGTTCGAATATTATAAACACCTTCGGTATTTTTAATTTGTATCTCATTTTCTCAAAATCTGGTGAGCATGTTGGTTAAACTTAAAACCTCTTAAAACACCGAAATTGAAGCAGCACTGACTGTGGTCAGTTTTTGGGAGGATTATACTTTTCTCTCCTAGTTTAAAAAGGGATTGAAGGTATGGGGACTCCCAGACCATCATCAACAACCTATAGTATGTACAACTTTCTAATGTGACACTAAATCCACTACGCCTGAACGCATTTCCCTAACCACGAGGGTGGGATGTCTGCCAACATGAACAAAGGTATGGTTTTGTCGGGCTTACAAAAAAAAAAAAAAAAAAAAAAAAAAAAAGAAAGGAAAAGGAAAGAAAAGAAATATACGGCTTGAATCGTTTTGATGAAAACTAACAATGAAATCTTTAGAAGTATTAGTAATCGATCTGATAGGCAGTTATCTAAACGAAAATGCAATGGTAACTCGCTCTTCGTCCGGAGAAAAAGTAGAAAGTAAACGTCTTCAGCCATTTCAATGTTTGATTTGATTATAGTCCATTTCCCCAGCAGAGGCACTTCAAGGCCACGGAATGCGGAGAGGGAGATCACGTGCTCAATTCCATCCAGTGAGATGTCGTTGTTTCTTCAGTAACCTAGCAACGGACGGGGGAAGTGAAATCACAGTTCATCTGAGCGTGGCCTTGAGGCGACTGCCTAAAGGAAATAGAGTATAATAAATGATTTCCATGATTAAATTCTGCTGATCGAAAAAGTGTTACAGACAAAAAAGAAGAAAAAAAAAAAAAAAAGGAGAGGAGTAAGTGTACTGTTACATCGGTAAGCTTCTATAAAAGAAAACACTTTAGGGCCGTATTGCAGTCAATGGGCCTTGATTCTAACTCCACACCACCACCCAAAAGCAAATATCGACAATAACAGTAGAACCTATTTAATTTCAATTAAATTTGAAAGAAAAAAAAACTTGTAACAAAAGGTGGCAATTATATTCTACATTCCTAGGAACAATACGTATTTAGAGTTACATTCATTCCATAAAGGAACAAGTCTTAATTAAGTACACCTATTTACAGAATCAAAACTTATGCAGCTTGGCTTCACTATGTAAAACATAATAAAGCAAAATGTGAAAAAACACGACGCATTAAAGTGAAAAAACACGACGAGGTTGCTGGTACGATTCGATAATCTTTACATTTTCCATTCAGATGTCGAGAAATATTTATGAGGCTTTAATGAGTAACGAGCGTTTCAGGCAAGAATTCAGTGAAATAAAAAACACATACAGATATGAATAGCCATTTCACAAAAGTGTCAGAATAATTGTACGTAAAGAAATAAATGTTGTCAAATGAATAGTTAATTATCAGTTCAAATATTTTAAACAGCTTCGGTATTTATCGGGTTGATTTATATGGACGGGATGAAATATAAAAGAAAGAGTGATTAAACTGCGTATTTGGCATTTGCAACCTCGGGATATTCGCGAAAGACGTTTGTTGTAGGTCAAATAGCATAACGAGTGTTTAAGTTAATGCGGGTGAGGTAAAAATTCTAAAATGACCATATGCTTGGTTTTGCATAAAGATCTAAAGTGTACCAGGGTTGCAACTCAAATATTTAAAAAATATATTCGTGGGGTTTTCTAGATCATTTTCAAGAAAAGATTAGCAATTTATTACATAATAGAATTGGGGTTAGTTTGATATTAAGTTTATGTCCTTTGTTCATTTTCAAATAAGAAAGTTAGTTTAATAAGCAGTTTACCCAGTGATGCCAGATGGTCGAAAATTATTTCCCCAAACAGGTCTTCAAATTTCCCCAAATCAGGGGGTTTTTTTCGAAAAAAAAAAAAAAAACCCAACTTGATTTCTACTAAAAAGAGAAAATAAAAAAATTTTATCAAGCAGATTTTTCTATGATTTAAGCTCAGATTTTTCCCCAAATGAAGGCAATTTGTGAAAAAAATCCCCAAATAACAATAAAGCTATTGAAAGTCTCTAGTCATAGGGATAAATCATTACGTTGCCAACATTGACAGAAAGTTGAAGAACTCCCCAGATTTGTCCCCAAAATTTTGAGATTTCCCCCAAAAAGTCCCCACAAACATTTGATCCCCAAAATTGTCCCCAGAAACCTCAAAAATCCCCAATCTGGCATCACTGACTTTATCGCTACAATTTTTTGCCAAATCATTATAGACCTTGTGACATGTTATTGCTACTCAGAGCAGAAATAATTAAAATATTTAGTTATTTTCTCGATGCTTTATTATTTTTAATCGAATTAAATAAGAGTAATATAAAGTGGAAGAAAGGGAAATTTCCAACTTAATTCGCTAAGTATTCCAAGTTGTCGCTGAGTTGTATGAACTCTGTGGTACATGAAAAATATAAATAATATTCGACATATTTTGATTTAGTGCCAGAAGCCTGCAACATTTGCGAAGATGGCCGCTTTCGTTGGTTCTTGAAAGAAGTCTCTCCTAGAATTTCATCGAAATGGTCAAAGAAGTTTGCTTTCTGAATTGTTTTCTCTCATTCTAAGGAGCAAATTTAGGAGCAAATTACCAGTGAAAACCAATTTTCTCAGAGATAACTGGTCAGATCAATGTCTATCCACCAAATGCATCCAAATATTTTATCTCCAACAAAACAGTTAATGTCGAGTCGGAAAGGGATACAGCTCTAAAAGTTTTTTTTTTTTTTCCCCTTTAACACGTTCACGCCGGCGCATTCTTCTCAAAAGTATCTGAACACTAGCCAATAATTCCGATATCAAAAAAAGTATACTTAAAACTGTTTTGTTCAATAAATCCTTGTCGAATCATGTTCTTAGACTGACTAAGATCATGATTCGACAAGGATTTATTTAACAAAGCAGTATTAAGAGTACTTTTTTTGGACAAGGATTATTGCTAGTGTTCGGATAATTTTGCTGTGAACCACCGGTGGCCCGCGCCGGCGTGAACGTGTTAAACATGACAATACAAGCTTGATAAAACAAACGAAAAAGTTACAATTGTTATTGTTCTTACTATGGACAGATTACTTTTTTTTCTACCACAAGTGTATTTGATAATTTTAAAAAGGTATTATGGCGTCAGTTTTATCAGAAATTTTTAAGATACAGGTTTAAATTATTTATTTATTTATTTTTTTTTTTTACAAAGTCATGGAATCTGTTACAAAATACAGGAAACTTATAGCTTAAGGGGGAAAAAAAATTGAAAGAAAGATAATTATCGCGATCTGTCACTGACTAAAAAAATTATATTGACAAATAGAGAGATAATCTAATCAACAACAAAAAATTGAGGAAAAATCAATACATAATTTCGACCTTAGGATCTGTGACTGAACTCATAAAACAGAATTTCACTCGTAGCATGTTTCCGCGTATCGCTTAAATGAGGAAAATTCTACTAATAATAATCATCCAGAGATTTGGAAGAAAAAAAATTCAATAAAGGTCCTGTAACTCGCTTTGAATATTTATTAGCGACATGATTTACACATAATATATCAAAGTCTATCGAATGTAATTTAGAAATAACTGCACTATTACTGATCGCCGCGTAGGAGGTAATAATGACTTAGAAATACCGTTTAGCATAAAATTTTCATATTTTTAAACAAATTATGTTAGACGGGAGAAAGTTAGCTTTACGTAAAAGGTGTAGGGTATACTCTTTAAACGAAAGTTCCTATAATCGAAAAAAACGGTAATTTCGAACTTTTCTTCTTATTTATTATTATTATTTTATTTATTTATATTATTATAGATTTATTTATTTATTTATTTTTAATTTTTTTTTTTTTTTTTTTTTTTTTTGGGGGGGGGGGAGTATTTTTCTGTTCCAATTGATTTTGTGTTGTTGTGTATCGGTTTCGATAGTGTTGCAGTTATATGAAATTTATGTTGTCTGATTCTGGCTATAATCGACAAATGCCTATAATCGACACTGCTTCAGACGGAATTTAATAAAATTTTTAAATAATGCAGAATTAGAAGCAATTAGGGTATCATTAAGAACTTCTTTTTTTTTTTTTTTTTCTTTTCTCAGAGCAGACAGTCTTAAATTTCCTTAATTTTCTAATATTCCAAAACCGGATTCTTTCCCGATGGGTTAAATTTTATAACTACGTGTATACTGATTTACTTATACATTATTAATTTCTAGCGACATAGTTGAATTCTGCATATTTATTTTTCCTCTGACGCGTTAAAATTTCGCATAGCAACGAAAACAGTTTATCCTAAAAATAGAAATTGTTTTATTTATTGCGAATGAATGAACGAATCTCCCGAAAACATGCAAACCATGGATAAAATTTTATTTTCTTTTTCTCAATATACTGTTGCGTTTGTAATGTAAGTTTTTCCATTAAATTATCCTTGTTTAATATTTTATTCAGTTGAAACGCACGCATGGAAGATCATGGATAAAATTTTACTTTCCAATACGTCGTTTTAGCTATGACATCATTTTGAGCGTCAGTATTGGAAAAATTGGGATTTTATCATTAAGATTTTTAATCATTAAAAAAAGTCATACTATTGTCTTTTTTATTCGATTATTCAATTTTCTACTCCTTCATGTGATACTTGGTTACATCTGCTGCAATGTTTGAGAAGGTTTTCTCTCTATATATATAAATATGACCTCTTCTACCACTGTTGAAATTTTGTACTAGAGTATTTGAAAAGAAAAAAAAAGTTTGGTGCGACTCCAGTCGACTTTCCAAACATTGAGCAAGTAACGGCTGTTTCCTTAATTTTCTAATATTCCAAAACAGAATTCTTCCCCGATGGGTTAAATTTTATAACTACGTGTATACTAATTTACTTATACATTATTAATTTCTAGCGACATAGTTGAATTCTGCATATTTAATTTATTATTTTCCTCTGATGCATTAAAATTTCGCATAGCAATGAAAAGAGTTAATTCTAAAATTAGAAATTGTTTTATTTATTGTGAATCAATGAACGAATATCCTGAAAATATGCAAACCATGGATAAAATTTTATTTTCTTTATATATATATATATGTGTGTGTGTGTGTGTGACCTTTTCTGCCACTACCTGTTGAAATTTTGTACTACAGTATTTGAAAAAAAAGTTTGGTGTGACTCCAGTTGATTTTCCGAACATTGAGTAAGTGACGGTTGTTTAAACCCTCGCTTTCCCAAAATCAAGGCTTTACTGCAGAAAAATTCACTCCAGGTGCCGCTTGGCACGTTTGGCGAAAATCACCAGCACCGCGCCTTTTGTATCGTTTAGAAGTTGCAACATTCCACTAGTTACGTCTGCTGACTCTGGCGAATCAGCGCACTTTTTGAATGAGGCGGGCTTAACTAGATTTCAACTTCAAAATGGGGTTAAAATGACCCCATCTTGGGAAAGCGGGGGTTAAATAAGAAAGAGAAATCATTAAAAAAAACAAAAGAGAAAATTACAATAGGGTGTTTGAGTATTTTCCCCCACATAACATGTCGTTTCATTTAACGCTGTACTGCACTTCAAATATTTTGAGCTAATATATCATAATGATAATGAATTTGTAGTTGCGTCCCTGTAAAAATCTTTAAGTGCTATATTCACCAAAATCCACGCAGTTGATACGACGGTGACCTATAACATGTGTATAAATTTTCAGCTCAATCTAATAAGGCATTTAGACGCTATCACACTTCAAATAATTTCAATTTAGGTATTTGGGTCCATAAGCCATAGTGATAAAGAATTTTTCTTTGTGTTCCTGTAAAAAAAGTATAAGTGCTAGATTCACCAAAATCAATAGGGTTCGTGCTGCGGAGACCTATAACATATCCGTACCAACTTTCAGCTCATTCGAACAAAGCGTTTAGACTCTATCGTGTTCACCCACATACACCCATATATACATCCCAGCAAAAATGAACTCGGGGGAACCTGAAAACATGTAGAAACGCCAAAATCTCAAAGTCGGATTTTTGTCATGATTACAGTACTTTCTTTACATGCGTATGTTCGGAAAGTAATGAAAAATGATAATGATTTTCTTCATTTGCGTGCCAAACATAAAAGCCAAGAAAAGCTTAAAACAATTTCCGTGCCACTGCGAAAAAATACACCTTCGTATCATCTCATCTTAACGCATATATTTTGCAGAGATCCTATAACAATAGCATCTGTAATGACATCCGTTATCGACAGGCAAAATCGTTTGGTCCCATCCGGAGCATCTTTTTACCGCAGACTCGTTTCCACTAAAGGCGCAACAAGTAGCATTTCTGGACAGATATTTTCTGTCTCTTCTTCATTTTTTTTTTTTTTTTTTCTGTCTCAAGGGTCTTGTGTGGAGGTCAATCACATCATAAATGGAGTGCCAGGAGCTCTAAGAAATAACTGCTCTCGGAATGTATTTTCAGAACGCTTTTATTTTTGATCTCCTTTCAGATAGCAAAGATGTGGATTTGAGTGTTACATACGTGTTTTTGACACAAGTATTTAGGAAAGGATAAACAAGAGCAAAGGTTATAAACAGTAGTAAAAAAAAAAAAAAAAAAAAAAAAAAGGATTGAAATGATAGATACACAGTAACAGTGATGCCAGATTGGGGATTTTGCCCCCATTTTGGGGGATTTTTGAGGCTTCTGGGGACAATTTTGGGGACCAAATGGGGACTTTTTTGGGGAATTCTAAAATTTTTGGGGACAAATCTGGGGAGTTCTTCAACTTTCTGTCAATGTTGGCAACGTAATGATTTATCCCTACGACTAGAGACTTTCAATAGCTTTGTTGTTATTTGGGGAATTTTTTTCAAAAATTGCCTTCATTTGGGGAAAAATCTGAGCTTAAATCATATAAAAATCTGCTTGATATTTTTTTTTTTTTTTTGAAAAAAAATTTATTTTTCTCTTTTTAGTAGAAATCAAGTTGGGGATTTTTCGACCCCCCCCCCCCCCCCCGATTTGGGGAAAATTGAAGACCTGTTTGGAAAAATAATTTTCGACCATCTGGCATCACTGGTGTTACATACGAGTTTTTGACACAAGTATTTAGGAAAGGATAAACAAGAGCAAAGGTTATAACAGTAGTTAAAAAAAAAAAAAAAAAAAAAAAAGGATTGAAATGATAGACACACAGTAACGAAAAGTTATTATTTTAACCAACCATATTGCTACAGGAGCAGCCGAGTAGCCAGTTTTGCCAGACTTGGGAATTTTTCCCCACTTCAGGGATTTTTGAAGCTTCAGGGGAAATATTTGGGGACAGAGATTTTAGTAGGGAACAGTTTGGGGAAATGAAAATTTCTGGGAAACAATATGGGGTTTTATTTAAAATTAGTAAAAGGTTACTTTTTCTTAAAATCACACACACACAGACACATACACAAAAAAAAAAAAAAAAAAAAAAAAAAAGAAAAAAGTTATAAAAAAACTTATAACTAGTTTTCCACTTTTTCAAAACTTACAACCAGTTTTTAACTTTTTCACTTAGCATTGAAACTGTGTTTTTTTCTATGTAATTTTGACTCTTTTTTCCCGTGTTTCATTGTGTTTTTAGCTTTTTTCCTCGTTTTCTACATTCTAAAGTGCGGTGGCACTTTACCACCTATTGTCTACAATTTACTACCTATTTTACTTTCCACCGCACTTCAGGATGTAGAAAGCGAGGGAAAAAAGCTAAAAATCCATAGAAACATGGGAAAAAAAGAGGGAAAAAAAAAAGGCATGGGACGAAAATAAAAAAAATCTCACAATGTGAAGTGTGGAAAAAAAAAAAAAAAGGCTAACACCGGAAAGAATAAAAGGACAAAATTGACTAGAAAAAGACATCGAAGAACGGGCGGGCTAGGGCGTTCAATATATCATCGAGGGTTAATACGACTCGCCTAGTATAAGACACGGATATCTTTCTTTAAAAAATTCCTATGATTATTATTACACAATCTATAAAACTGATGACATTTCAATCTTCCAAAAGAAAAAGAAAAGAAAAGTGATATTTATCAAAATAACTGATATCAACAATACCATCAACTATATAACTATTCTTTTCATATAAACAATACTTCTACTTTTCTTTCATTATAAATAATCCAATTAATAACCATCCATCAAAAAAAAAATAAAGCCTTGTTTTCACGAACTTCTTCATAGTCTTTTTCTGTCATTAAAAAACATGATTCATTCAAAGCAATGAATGAGTCACGAGAATGGAATCACGCTTTTGGGAGTAACTCCGGTCAAGATGTGTCAACAAAAACCACTTTTTTTTTTTTTTTTTTTTTTTTTAATTCCATCCCCGGATGTGTTCTCTTATACATATTTTGGCAACAATTATTTATTAAGTGGAGTCACAATATCCCACGACATGTAAACTGTTATTGACGATGCTCTTTTTTCATGTCTCGATTTCAAGAACATTTTTTTTCCATAATAAAGCGTCAAAGAAAGCGAGACAGATTTGCTGCTTTATTTTATTTTATTTATTTATTTACTTTTTTTTTTTTTTAATAGTTGATGAAAGAGCAAAATGGATATCAACAAGAAGTCTTTTCTTCATAATTTTTTAGAGTTATTTTTAACTATCCTTGAGATAACAAGGAGCATTTTGGCAACATTCATGTTTTGATACACATTTCAGTGTTTCCAAGTAAACCTTGGATTATTGCTCTCAATTTTTAATTTTTTCTTTTCTTTTTTCCCTTCAAATCCCTCCCTACACTGCAAAATAATAATAATAATAATAAAAAAATCGAGCCATGATACCATTCCTGCTGATTCTTATGTAAAATGAATCCGAATATGACCTCCATTTTGCCCCATCACCCACCGTTTTCTCGGAACGTCCCCAATTTTCATCACTCTTCGGTCATTTTATGGTCATGAATTTGATTTGGAGAATGGAAAGTAATTATTTTACCTCTTATATATATATATATATATATATATATATATATATATGAATGATGTATAATAAGTTATAATAATTGATTAATAAAATATAATAAATGTTACTTATAATTTCACTGGCAAATCCCTCCCTAAATCTTCTCCTTGCTGCAAATGTTCATGTTACAGAATTGTTTCACCTTTTTAAGCCCTCAGAAGATATTTAACAGTTAAAATATTTCTTTTCTCCACTATAAATCAAATTTATAGCCATAAAATTACCGAAAAGTGGTAAAGGGGGGGGGGGGGGTCCCCAAACTAACGGTGGGTGATCGGGCAAAATGTCCGTCATATTCAGATTCAGGACTCAGGAGGTCATTTTACAAAAGAATTTGCAAAAAGGGTGTTAGGGCTTGGGGGTAATTTTCACGCCGTGCAGTGTTATTAATATTTAAGACTTGGGTGTGTGTTCTGTGCCGACTTGAAAGGACTTTTTTTTTTTTTTAATTCAATATCCATTACTAATTTGTTATTGTAAAGTTTGTATAATTATAGTATGTCTGTCTAATAGACTATTATTACAACTGATTAAGTCTTTTACTCTGCATCAATTGTTCTATTGCAATGAAAGTAGTTTTACAGGCAAAGTGAAAATAAAGCAGCAGTTCATTCACTTTCTTTGAGGTCAGCTTTGGCGACGAATTTGGCGTCTTGGCGAACAAATTTATGAAAAAATAGTAACTTAGGGTTTCCGTAATTTCGAAATTCTCCGACGCACAGGAGTCTAGATCTGAAACTTTCCATGGGTTTCTCGATGGAAACTTCGCCATGCCTCATCGTCAAAGGGTATAAATAGGAGGGAGTTGACTTCTAAGAGAGAGTGTGTAGTTACTGCGATACAGAGTTGTTCAGAGACCTATCCTGAGAGATTGCACTTCGGAGATTGTGCTCTAAACGACAGATCTTTGTTCGTAAGCAAGCGAAAATTTATGCTCTGCGGTATTTGATGTGTTATTTGCTTACTCCCGTGGAACAAGTAACTGCTTTCTTTGACTGTTCTAGAACATTTTTTTAGTGTTTTTTGGGGTACAAGTGACAACTTCACTGGACTGTTTTCTTGGATTGCTAACAGAATATTCGATAAATTAACAGTACTACTGGACTGTTTTCGAGAATTTTTGTTGTAATAATAGTTCTGTTGCACAAGATTCGAGAAGTTACGTAGAATAAAAGGTATTCATTGACATAGTACCTGCCTTTTTCTTTACGAACTACTTTCTCACACAAGAAAATAGACAAGTTTTTCGTAACAATATATCTGTACTGATAAGTATAAAGGATTTAAGTCCATATTCTTGATTTTTCAGGAGACGAACAATAAAGTTAAACTAACTAAAAACTAATCAGAAGAATCGATTAGAAAAAAGGGATTTCGTTGACTTATTCCCTTTATACCATTCAGGGATTATCAACCTTCATTTAATAACGGGAAAAAATTGAATTAAATATTTTATACCATACATGAATGCTAAATTTCTGACTTGAATCTTTTTTTACCAATGAATTTTCTCAAAGACTAAATGACATGGACTTAAATCCTTTAAACCAATTGATAGAGAATTTTTTTTCTGGGTCTGACTATGTACTTAACTCAAAATCGACATTTTTGGACTTAAATCCTTTATACTTATCAGTACAGATATATCGAACATAATTCTTCAATCATAGTGGTGATTACTGATTAAAAAAAGTCTCTACGAGTTGACGTCACTTTGGTATACAGTTGAATCAAAGCCGTAGCCAGAAAAAAATTATATATATATATATATATATATATATTTTGAGGGCCGAATAGGCTGAATTATTTTTCCTGTGAGAAAGGTTTGGGTCAGGTTGTTTTAATTATTATCCCCCCCCCCTTACGGGCCATGTTTATTATTCCCCCCCTCCCCCCCTTAATGGGTCGAGTTTAAGTTTAATGTTTGGGTCGGATTTAATTCTATACAAGTCAGGTCTAGATGAGAACCTGTTTTTTAAACAAATTACCATAAATAAGGGAAAAAAAATTCTTTTGATAGAAATATAGATGCCTGACTGATACAAACATACCTAATATCCCATAACTAAGTAACGCATATCCAAAATATTATTGTAGCAAATTTCCATATCAGGTACCATAAATGATGGAAGTTTATACTTAACAAACCTCTGTATACCATTAAAAAGAAAAAGAAATAAAAAAGACAGAAGCTCTTTTTGTACGCTCCGATTCAAATAACATGCCACGGACTGCTGTGTATCTAAAATTGTTAAGATTTACATATGCATTTAAATAAAAAGTACAACAACAAACAGGTAAATACTAAAAAAAAAAAAAAAAAATCAGATCTAATTCTGATCTGAATAAATGCTTGGATATTATATTTCAATAATCTCCAGGGGAAAAAAAAGAAAAAGGTATTCCGTTATTTGTTTTTTAATATTTTTCTGAAGAATGCAACTTTTACAATATTTACCATAAACCTTTTCGCTTTGACATATTTAGATAACCTTTTAAATCGCTTTACCTGGAAATCGATTATGAGGAAAGGAATTTTCCCTTCATAATAATAATAACAAAAATTCTGAGAAACGCTATATATGAAAATAGTAAATGTGTATACAATTAAAATGGAGAAAACGTTTCACTTAATATTTTTCTCAGAAACACCGGGAAGAATGAGATATATTTAAAAATTATATTCATTTAAAGCTCACCTTTTTTACCAATTTTTTAACACGCTTTTATTAGCTTCACCTGTATGTATGTTTGTATGTATAATGTATGTTTGTAACCGCTCTGGGAGCAAACAAAAAATCTATATTATAAAAAAAGACTTTCCGTACGTGAACGTTGTGGCTGTGAGGTAAAGCTCCGCGCTACGAACCTAAAGGTCTAGCGTTCGAGCCCAGTCAGGGAAGATTTTTAAAAAATGGTTTTTGTTTAATTCAAAATTATTTTAATTAAAGATTTAAATGTATGTAAATACTATGGTGTGTCACTCACAAGATTTTCTCTTACCCTGCATTTTAATACTAAGATAGATATTTTGTGCTTTTTAGTTCACATTTCTATAAAAGCGTGTTCTTTAATTTTTTAAAACTATAATATTATTATTTATTAACACGCTTAGCTTCACCTGTATGTATGTTTGTATGTATTAATGTATGTTTGTAACCGCTCTGGGAGCAAACAAAAAATCTGTATTATAAAAAAAAGTCTTTCCCTACGTGAACGCTGTGGCTGTGAGGTAAAGCTCTGCCCTACGAACCTAAAGGTCTAGCGTTCGAGCCCAGTCAGGGAAGATTTTTTAAAAATGTTTTTTTTTTTTTTTTTTTTCTAAATTATTTTAATTAAAGATTTAAATGTATGTAAATATTATGGTGTGTCACTCACACGATTTTCTCGTACCCTGCATTTTAATACTAAGATAGATATTTTGTTCTTCTTAGTTCACATTTCTATAAAAGCGTGTTCTTTAATTTTTTAAAACTATAATATTATTTATTTTTCAATGATATTTATTTTGTATAAAATGACATAAAAAGTTTATATAATAATAATAAAATGTAAGAGAGACACGAAGATTATTAAACGGCACAATCTCATTCCTGTTGGAAATAAACTTAGTGATACATTTGCAAATGTTTTTTGCGAATAAAAATATTTTTGGGGATTTTATTTATTTCTGTAAAAAATAAAAAAGAAAAAGAAAATATATACTATCTGTAAAAACCTTCTTCTTTTGCAGTCACTCTTTATAAATGCTTAATTATCAAGTTAATAGAGTTTGACTGAACTAAGTATAGGTACACATTAAAAATAATACGGAAAACATGGAAAAAATTTATAAAAAGAACAGAATTGAAAAAAAAAAAAAAAAAAAAAAAAAAAAACAGTTTTTTTTTTTTTTTTTTTTTTTGGGGGGGGGGGGGGTGATTTAGGGTTTTGAAGAATACTTTCTTTTTATTTTGTAACATGAAGTTATTAATAAAACGATATTGAAAAATCAAATGATAATTTTTAATTAAATTCAAAAGTTAATTTTTAATTTTCTAAAACTTTTTATGATTGACTTAGAAAGGGGAAGGGGGAGTTAAATAACTGTGCTTTACATTTTCCAAAATTCTGTTTATCTGTTTTTTACAAAAAAAAAAAAAAAAAAAAAAATTAAATAATCATTTAGTATTGTACTTTATTAAATTTTTCATATGCAAAAGATTTTCATCAAATGTTTTGAGTTATTGTAACCTCTGTTAATTAGCAGTATTTCACTGTAAAAGTTTTAAGATATTTTTTAAAAATATGATTTGGCGAGTGAAGTTAAAAATTGATGATTCTTTTACATTAATTGATCCCCACAGTTTTACAGTTTTCTCTCTCTCTCTCTCTCTCTCTCTCTCTCTCTCTATATATATATATATATATATTCTTGCTTTCATTTGTTTATATTAATATTTCCCTTTATGTTTTAATGAGATAATTATAAATTAATTTTCATGGGGATTTTTTAATCTATAGAACGATTTCAATAAAAATTTAATATAAATGATTTAATATAATTCTATTGAAAGATTTTAATCTATAGAACGATATTTTTATAGAGATTTTAATCTTAAGGTCCAATATTTTTTAAAAGTTTTTAACTGTTATGACAGGTTTATCATATATTTGTTTTATATTTATATGTTTATTACAAAGTTAGATAAAAGTGCAATTTTAAATGAGGATTATGAAAAAAACAACAACTTGGGTTTTTTTTCAAGTAGCTTTTATTGAAAAAAACCTACCCAGGTTTTATAGGTCGGGCAAAATCAAGCCAACCCTGAAAAAGAATCATTTTTATAAAATTAAAAAGTTTGTGACGGGGCAGCAAAAAAGGCATAATTTTTGCCTGGATCAGCTCCTGCCTATGTTGTTTCAAAACTTTAAGATAATTTAAGAGGTTTTATACTCCTTAAAATGTTTTACTACAAGTGAAAAATTAGTTATGTTAAATAATCAATTTTTTCTTTTTCTTTTTTTAAATCATATTAAAACTTACAAAAAAATTATATGATGTTTAACTTGTTTCCTAACATGAATCCTAACATGAATACTCTTAATTACAATAAAAGCTGCAGCAATTTACAAATGCAGAGAAATCTTTCAGTGTTATTTCACGATTCATAAAATAACTTAATTTAAAATTTATATATTAACATATACAGTCGAACTTCATTAACGTGGATTACTTTTAACATGAACTGTTTCCACAATTTCCGTCAAAATGAAGGTTAATTTAGTTATATGAAGATTAGCTACTGATAACATGAACATTTTTTTTATTCCCCTTGATATCCAAGTTAATGAAGTTCGACTCGACTGTATATAATTTGCATTAAAATAAGGGTTGGCTTGATTTTATTTGACCAGAAAAGAAAAGGGAGAAAAAAAAGTGGATTTTTTTTTTAAATTGTTATTTAAAACTGCACTTTAATGTAATTTATAACAAACATAAAAATAAAATATAAAACAAATATCGCATACATTTAATGAAATTTTATTTTTCCGACTGAGTGAAAATTATGCCTGGACCGGGAGTCGAACCCCGGATTGAGCTATCCAGGCCGACAACCGGTCAGCATTACTCACTCAGACAACCTTTAGGCAGAAACATCTGCTCTATCATTTAGATAGCTCGACAGAAATAAGCCGCAGGTAAAGGAGAACACCATTAAACAATGGGAGAAAGAAATACAGTTTTTATTAAAATCACAATCAACTGATTGGAAGAAAATCATATTTAATGAGATTTTATTTTTCCGACTGAGTGAAAATAATGCCTGGACCGGGAGTCGAACCCCTTACTCCCGGTCCAGGCATTATTTTCACTCAGTCGGAAAAATAAAATCTCATTAAATATGATTTTCTTCCAATCAGTTGATTGTGATTTTAATAAAAATCACATACATTATTAGATCATGAACAAGTATTTTTCAGAAATATTGGGAGGTGCTCAAATTACTCTATAGAACAGAATCCTGAAAATTTTCAGATGAAAAATAATTTATAATTTTCTTATTAAAAAAAAAAGAATAAAATAAATCAATCAATAAAATAAAAATAAAAAATTACATAAGAAAATAAAAGCAAGAAAAAAAAGAGACAATAAGAAAACTGTATGACTCAAGAAATGTAAAGTATAAATAAATAAAAACATCTAAAAATTTTACTAGTGCAAAAAATGAACACCAAAAAGTAAAATTAAAAAAAGTAAACACAGAAATCCCGAAACATAAACAGAGACACGTGGAAGTTATCCCGTGACGTCACATAAAGTAGGCCGAAGAAACGGCGACTGTAGGATGGAAGGTCAAAAAAAGAATGAAATGGCAGATGAAGAGGGAGCCTTGGCCTCAGCGAGAAGGGAAAGCAAACTGGAAGCGCTGAATGAGAAAGGGTGCTTTGAACTGAAGGTTTTTTACGCTTGTTCACAGCTGATAACTATTGGAACTTTTTCAAACATCACATTACGTAATAGGTGGGAATAAATCCGTTGTCAGAGTCTGTTGCCAATAGTGTTTATGTTTTACAACTAAAGTTAACGGACTAAGTTGCTTTTCTATTTTTTTGCATTATATTCTGACCGATTTTATTTATTATTTTTCTATAAAAGAACATCATCGAAATATGCTATGTCGGATAATAATAATAATATATATATATATATAATAACCAGAGGTCGATCCAGGTTTTAACTTTTGGATCTTTTTTTTTTTTTTTTGTGAGTTGTTTTTTTATTTATTTTCCTTTAAAAAAAAAATGTAAACGCTTCCATTTTATCAACCACTCTAGATAGTGTTTAATATCAAGTTAACAGAGTTTTTGTTGAACCAATTAATTACAAATAATACTGAAAACATGGAAACATTTTATAAAAGGATCATTTTTATAAAACAAAGTCTTGTGAAGAGGCTCATTTTATAAATTTAAATTTTGTGAACGGTCCCTTTTTATGATATGTAATTTTGTGAAAGGGCAGCAGAAAGGATTCGAATTTTGCCCTGGATCGACCCCTCATAATGGATACGGAATAGATAATAGCTGTGTTATGTTTATAATTTCTAATAATTCATAATGTTTCTTTTTCTTTTCTTTCTTCATTTTTCTTTTGAGTGGTGGAATGTACGTGTGTGTTTATATGCAAGGGGAGATTTTAAAAATATCAGAATTTTTTTAAAAATTAAAAGATACATTTTAACTGGTAAAATTAAACATAATAACGAATTCCGTTCTTTTTTTTTTTTTAAACATAAATCACATATATATATATATATATATATATATATATATATATATATATATATATATATATATATATATATTATTATTATTATTATTATTATTTACTATAGTCTAATAACTTAATAATCATTTCAAAACCAATTATATCAGAGAATCTCGTACAAAATATATCAGGGTTGCTTGCCACACAAATCTTGAGAGAGAGAGAGAGAGAGCCCTGAATTTTCTCTATGTTTTTTAAAAGTAAAAAGACGGACAGATAATCAACGCGGCATTAGAATCTATTACATTTAGAAACCAATTAATAAAATTAATATACCTTAAATACGTTCAACTTACTGCAGTTAGCGAAAATTATGTAATTGAATTTTTTTTCATAATGAAACACTAAATTTAAAAGATTTTTTCTCCAAACTATATACATTTAAAAATTACCTGAAATTAAAACTTATTATAAATAAATTTTCCTATATTTACAAAAAAAAAAAAAAAAAACAGAAATTTTCCTGTTATTTTGCAATAAATTGTTAAATTCCTCGAGATTCCATTGTTTTTTTTTAACAGAATTTTCCTTGAATTTTCCTTTAAAATCTTTACAATCAAGCCTTTTTTGTTAGTGTCTCCCATTGTAATAGGAAAGTTATTTATCAATATATTAGTTGTTAAATCAACCATTTTTTAATTATTTTTATTTTCTTTTTCAATTAAAAAACCCTTAAGAAAAAAAATCTAATGAAATTTACGATTATTAAAATAATATTGAAAAATGGGAAATCAAAAATAGCATTACGTAAGAGAAAAGAAGAAAAAAAAAAAAAAAAAAAAAAAAAAATCAGAAAACTCAAGTGTTTATAATATCAGGTTCTAGATTAATCTAGTGGGGCTGCTTTTCAAAATATTTTTATCTAAATCAAATATCAACATCTGTCATTTGCTCTTATTAGCTGTTACACAAAATTTTAACGAAAGATTAGATAAAATAACTGGTAAGAATCATAAACCAAAACACTATGTCACAGACTTGGAACGTATTAATTAACTTTTATATCTTTATGCTAAAATATTTTTGGGTCTATTTATATCTCTTTGTATAGTCAGTTTTTATTGATCAATAAGAGATATTGCAGATAAGCATAAAAAGGAACTAAATAAAAAAAGATATGAAAAAAAGATAAATTTAAATCATAGTTCTATTTAGACTACACCGTATCGCAATTTGCACAATTTTGTGATTTGAATTTATCTGAATGGATATATATATATATTTTTTAATGTGATTCTACAGATGAATAAAAAGTATTATTAATTTATTACTAGTCTCTTGTCTGACTAATCTGTTTGGTTGATTTCTTTTAATTTCATATATTACGGCAGAGTAGTCTGGAACATTACAAAAAAGTTTTTAATGTACACTTCACTCCGGAGGGGAAAAAAAGTGTTGAGTTGAAGCGTATTTTCACAGTTTTAAAAATTTACTAAAAATCATATATAACGTATATAACATATATAACGTATCATATATAACGTATATTATAATACATATCATATATAACGTATATTATAATACATTGTGCTAACTGATTTGAAATAAAAATGTGGGTAAAAACACTTATAGTTTTTCACCTTATAGAATAAGCTGTTCTAGCGACGATATCTTTTTCAATTTTCACATATTTGCTTTTTATTATTATCATTTTTTTAAATTATTATTATTATTATTTAAGATGAGTTCAATACAATTGGCTAATAAATGATGCTGAACAAATATTATTAACGCTTGCGCATGTGCAAATAAAAAATTAGTAAAAAATGCTCACATTTTATCGAATATTTAATATTTTTAAAGTCTGATTGTAACATGTTTCTATAAAACACTTTCATATCAAAGCTTTATGCGCAATATGTTCCAAATTTTTCTTAAAAATGATACTATTTGTCAATTTTTAATTGAAAAATAAATAAATAAATGTTAAAAAACAGTTTTTTTTTTTTTTTTTTTTTTTTTTTTTTTTTTTTTTAAGAAAAAGCTTACGACATTAAAAATTAGCCCTATTTATTCTCTCAAACACAGAATACTCATGAATTACTTCAAAAATACCGTTATATTTGATTTTGCTATGAAACCATTATAAACCATTTCTCGTATTCCAAAAATTTTCCGAACTATTAATTTTTCTGTGGCATGATGCGTCGTTTGATTAAAGGATAAAGAACAATCCCTCCTATGTCAGATATCAGATGTACTTACGAAAAGATAAGAGTAAATTACAGGAATCTCTTAGAACGGACCGACAGACAATCGTCTGTTGCGTGCACTGTAAAAAAATGTTGTAATTTTTCCTGCACTTTGTGCTGTTTTTTTCCAAGCACTGGCACTATCTAATAAAATAACAGCAAAAATTTTGTAAAAATTTATTTCTACCGCTCGCAACCAATAGCAACGTGACTTCCTTTGGACTTTAGACGGAATTTTGCGGTTTGTAGCAGATGTTCCAATATATCTGAACTGGCGGCGAGGCAAAGACAGCTGAGGAAACAAGCATATGTCATGTGACCAAAGGAGGGAGCATTTGAACTTCTCGTTTCACCGAAAGCTGCTAGCGTTCTTAAGATTGTGGTGATGCACGTGCTTCCTGGATTGATTTAATTATTTTATATTTAGTGATTATTGTAAAGGATATACTTATTTTGTAATAAATAACAAGAAATCGGTAGTCAATGCTGTGTTCCTGACAGAAAATTCAATATAAAATTTTCAAGAAATATTGTTATTTCGTTTATATTCTCGAAGGATTATCATTTGAAAAGAAACGGTTTACTGGATTTCGTGTGATTTTCTTCCTATAAAGATTGTTTCGTATGCATACCAGCCAAGTCTAGTGTTGTTACCAGTAAACTACTATTTTTTAGCTATTTCTATTGGTCTACTAGTTTTTGTTAAAAATCTACTGTGTTTTAGGAACCTACAAGAAAAATCGTAAAATCGAGCAATTTTCCTGTAAAAAATATATGGAGGATAAGAGAATAAATATATTAGTATAATGAGGCTTATTAAATGTATGTGTAAAAATTGAAATATTGATTTTAATTATTTCAAAATAATCTTAAATTTTTCGGTGTTTTAAATAATGCTTTTGTGATTAAATATATTTACATAGTCATTGTGAGTGTATTTTCACTCAAGTGAGATAATTAAAAACTGAATTTTTATCCTCATTATCTGATGAAAATCTGGAGAATATTTTAATTTCTAAATGCAATAAAAGTTGAATGAACAACAATTTAATTATTCTTTTCTTAACAAAGCAAAATCTGCTACAACAATGTAAAAAATTGTGTTTAAGTAAGTATTATTGACAACATTTTTTATTATTATTATTTTTTTTTTTTTTAATCTATTTTTGGGATTTAAAATTAATTTTTTAATATACATAATCTCAATATTTTATTGCTTTTCATTTGAAAGATTAGCGATTTATTTAAAAAATATTAATATTTATAGAAAATCTTTTATAAATTCATATTTTTTTCTTTTCATCAACTATATATTTATATAAATTCAGACTTTATTGTTAAAAATATCAATTTATAAAACCTACTTTTTTTTTTTTTTTTTTTTTTTTTTTTTTAATTGAAGGTTTGGCAGGTATGTAATAATATTACAGAATAAAGATCAATTTTTATTTATAGCAGTTTATTATTGTTAGTTTAACCTAGCGTTTGATTTCATTTAAAATAATACTAGTAATAAGAAGCATGTGTATCTCTTATAAGATACTATTTAATATTCTGATAGATAATATAGATAAATAAATATGGACAAGTATTATTTTTGATTCCTTAGATTTGAATTTTAATGTTTCTACTTCCAAGATTTAAAAAAATACAATAAATAAAAAAATAACTGAAATATATCTACTATTTTTCATGCAATTGGAAACGCATCTTTTTATTTTAATATTATTTCAAGTATTTTTACAATTGTACTGTTATCTTTTTTTTTTTTTTTTTTTTTCCAAAGACTTTGAATCATTTTTGAAAAAAAAAAAAAAAATCAAAGTAACTTGTATAAACTTATTTATACAAGTACTTGTATAAATAAATTGTATAAATACTTGTATAAATAACTGAAATGAGTCAATTTGATATTTTATTAAAAAGTAAATGAATAAATAAAATTAAGCCAAACATTTTCAAAAATTTCCGTTTGTGTATGGGGGAAAAAAATGTAATTAAGCATATATTTTTAATTTCATTTAAGATTATGCTGATTAATGTATAATTAATCAGTAATTAAAAAAAATAACTTGTTTTATTTTTACATAATTTACATATAATTTATTATTGTATCAACTTTAACAATAAATAAATAAATAAGTGAAGACGTTATTTATTAATGCATTTTTAAATGAATCATTTTAATTTCTCTACATTTTTAAATGACATTACCTACATTTAATTATTCTGTTTCAATTTGATATACTTTGATTCAATAATATGTTAAGGAAATATACTCTAATTAGATTCGCAATTATCATATTCAAATAATACCTTATATATTTATAATGATTTGATTTGATTTTTTTTTTTTTTTTTTTTTTTTTTTGAGGAATGGATTTACAATTTCTAAAGTAAATTATTTTTTCTATCTTATTTCTTTTTCTAATGCAGATTGTTTTTTTTCTTTTTTTAGCCATGTAATTAAACATTTATAATAAAAAAAAAAAGGCTGTTACTTCGTTATATCTTCATTGCCATAATTTTTATAGAATTTCATCTTATAAAAATACTAGGAAATTAGTAGATATTTTTTCCTCTATTCTGCTAATAAAAAAAAAAAAAAAGAAAAGAAAAATCAAATGTGTGAAGCTATCTTTTTAATTATAACTTCAATTTGTAATAAGCCATTTTAAGCTATTTTTAAATTTTGCTGATAAGAAAACTTTATACAGAGCAAGGGAAGGGGGAGAAAAAAAAAATATTTCAATATTGAAATAATAATAATAAGCGTCTTGAAATTTAGATAATGTTATAATGAAGATTTTGCAGTTTGTAATAAATAATTAAAAGTTATTTTTTATTTTGTTTTATTTTTCTTACAGATAAACAAAGAATTTTTTTTTTTCTCTCCTTCCTTGTATGTTTGTTGGAGCAACATTAAACATTGAATTATTTCATCAAACCACGACTGCCAATTTTATTCAGAATTTTTATCTTATAAAAATACTAACAAATTAATATTTATTTTACTGTTTTAGATTTTTTTTTTTTTTTAACTACACAGTTAATTTTAAAAGTATTTAAATGAGTTAAATTCTCTTTGCATTTATAAAAACATCTTGCAATAACCTATTTTTTAAATTACATTTCTGATATGAAAAAATTACGTATGTTAAAAAAATAAAGACAGAAAGAATTGAAACATCGATGCAATGAAATATTTTCATCTTAATATTTTAATGTAAAAAATATATATATATATATATCTGCAGTTTTTTTTTTTTTTAATCAGTTTAAGGTAGTATCTACTATCTTTTTCTTCCCCTGATGGAAGTTAGCCCCTTTGTTTTATTAAAAATAATAATAATAATAATAAATAAACAATAGTTTTCTTTGTTTGAACAACGTAATTAAACATTGAAATATTATTTCATCCAAATCTCGATTGCCATATTTTATGTATAGTTTTATTATAAACAAATACTAATTGGTTAAAAAAATTTTCCTCTTTTTTTTTGTAATTCAAAAAGAATTTAAATGTGTTACGCTCTCTGTTATTATTTATAAATGCAATTTGAATTAAGCTATTCTTTCAAATTAAATTACTCAAATGAAAGTTTTCTTCATATTTAAAAAAATAAATATTAATATAAGATATAATTAATATTTTATCTCGAAATTTATATAATGTTATAATGAAAATTTTCTGCAGTTTGATTATAATGAACAATTTAAGTTAAGTTTTTTTTTTTTTTTTCTTTTCCAATTTTGAAGAACATAGATCCATACATTAAACATAAGCAACTATTTCTTGTAAATTAACTAACTAAAAAAAAATATATATAGATACAATAATTCATTTATGATATCTGCATAGTATACTGCACGGTAAACAACCTTCTATCCTTTCCCCTAGCGGTGAAAATGCTGTCTAGGCCTCTTAAATATCCTAGAATGCCTTGTACAAGGCCACTTCTTTCTCCCCCCCCCCCTACCCTACTGACAAAGATACTGTTCTATATTTATTTTATTTTATTTATTTTTATGTTACATTATTAAAGATTAAAAATATTTTAAACTAATTCCTAAATTTTAAAATGTATAAGGAAATTAATTATTTTTTGTGTCTTATATGTAACTGTTATTAATGTGTATATAACATAAAAAATTCTGTCGTTAATAAAGCGATAGGTTAAGAAAATTACTTTGTAGTATAGTTATAAGTGAAAAATTAATTTACTTTGCTATTGCCATTTGAAATGAATCTTTTAATTGCTGATACACATCTTAATAAAACGTATTTTTCTTTTAAGAAACTATACATCGAAACTTTCTCTCAGACATTAAGTGAAAATACATTAAGTGGCATTAACTGAAATAAAATCGTTATAATAAATTTAACTATTAAAATGATTTTATATTCTAATAATTATTTTTATATATAATGCTACAGGAAAAATTACATTTTAATGACATCTATATATTTTCCTATTTTTCTTTCTTTGCAAATTTAGAAAAGCAAAATATTTAAATTAAAAATAAGTATAGTTGTCAATATGTGAAAATCTGAAATAATACATGCTTCAAAAAATTTATTTTTCATTAGCAAGATGTATCATTTAATAGTCGTTTTTCATGTTTGTAAAACTTTGTAATAAATCTGAAAAAAGTAAAAAAAAAAAAAAAAAAAAAAAATGTTTATTTTTAGCTTGAAATAACTAAAAATATAAATATTCAAATATAAACATTTTGTTTACATACATGCATATGTATAATGTAAATCAGAATATTATATTGGGGAAAGAAAATGAATTTTTTTTATCACATCAATTAAAAATAAATAAATAATTCTTTGCCGTATTTCTTTTTTTTTTTTTTTTTTTTTTTTTTAATTTTTAGGTGTGTATGAGAATTTAATTAAAAAGTACAGATTTTTTTTTTTTTTTTTTTTTTTTTTTTTTTTATATGTATGCAAGAATTCTTAAGTACAAATTACAGATATTCGTTTGGAACATGCGCAGTAAATATATATATGTATATATAAATGTTCATATATCAGCGAATATCAAACATGTGAATTTTATGTTTCATAGCAATGTATCTCTAATGTTTTGACAAGTTTTCAGCATCTTTTCTAAAATTTTGTTTAAATTCCTTCTTGTTATTTTTTTCGGTAAGTTTTTCTGTTTAGAATTTTTAAAACGTTAATTATAAATTAACCTGCGTAAAAATTTGTGCAATTCCACACAAAAATTCCATGCAAATATTGAACATAATAAGTACAACAATGTATTAAAATTACAAGACATTTGTAACATTTTTATGATACAGGGTTATCCAAAGTGTTTTTGCTTTTCTCCAATTTATATTTAATCCCCTAATTATATTCCCATGTGAGTATAAATATTCTTTAGATGTCTGTAGTTCAAAGCCATTACGTCCAGTATCTTTTTTATAAAATCGGAAAAAAATGTCAAAAATAAATTAATAAATAAATAAATCTAATAATTTGATCACTCACAGTGTTTTTTTCTAATTATTCTCTCTCGGGGAGAGAAAAAAAAAAAAAAAAAAAGAAAAGAAAAGTTTTTTACAAGACTTTAATGAACAAGGAATAATTAAATAGATAGGATTCCTGTCAGTGTAACGACAATTATCTAAATTCGGAATAATTGGTATCAATTTTGCGATTAGGAATAACAAATATGTCATCTAGAAAATTTGTCATTAAAATATTTGGTCTACCGGAAAGTTCTGTTTTTTTTTATTTAATAAAATGAAAATTTTTATTTAACCATTATCATCTTGAGAGTTACACAAGAATACCTTAAATATTATCCAAGATAACTTTCCGATGTCCGTATTTTAATTAAAAAGTACAAAACTTTCCGGTAGGCCTAACATATCTAATATTCACATTGGAAAAAAAAAAAAAAAAAAAAAAAAAAACGTGAATTGCTCCTAGCAGAATCATGTTTTCATAGAGAACCAAACATCATTTCCCTATTCTTACCTTTATAATTTTGATGGCACACCTACACTGCAGTTCCCCTGGTGCTCTCCCTAGGACACCCTTGAGATATCTTGAGAAATAAAGAACACATTCCCTAGAGATATCACAAAGATGTACTGGGGGGTGTATTGTTAGGTCATCTGTGCGAAAATGCTTTATTTTTTTATGACTTCGTAATAAAAAGAATAAATAAATAAAATATTTTGTGATTTCTGCAATTAAATATAAGACAGGGATCGGCGCAATCACTTTTTTCAATAACACTATTTTTATAAAGTAATATCTGTAATATTCAATCAAAGATAACTGCTGTTACAAAAATAGAAACAAACTGCATTTTTTTTTCTTTCTTTCTTTCTTTTTTTTTTTTATGGAAAAATATTAAATTAAACATAGCACTTAAAAAAAAGTATGTCAACCCCCCCCCCCCCAAAAAAAAAAAAAAAAAAAAAAAAAAAAAAACATTGAACAATTAATTATAGAAAGGATACAGCAACTATACAAAAAGTTGAACCAAAAATCGGAAGCAGTATTAAAAATTTATTATAATTGATTCAGAATTTAAATCTGTATCAATAAACATGAAGTAAAACTTAATTTTAAAAATGTTAACGTATTTTTCGCATTAATTTGTCTAAAATTTGTTATATTTGAACCACACCACCTGGCATTTTGGATCATCTAATTTACTTGTCTGGCAAGAAAATGTAAAAAATACCAATGTAAAAAATTCTTGCATAATAGTATACATCTAAAAAACTGATTTCTGATATTTGGATAGCTGCAGTTGGATATATATTTATAACAGACAAATCATAAACAGAGTGTAATATAATTTTGTTAACAAATTATAAGCATGTAGCTCAGAAAGTGAGACTTTATAATACTAAAAGTATTTTCTGAATAGAAAAATAAGTTTTCGGAAAGCTTATGAAAAGCATCAAAAAACAAGCACATTCAAATAATAATTATAATAATTATTATTTTATTTATTTATTTATTTATTTTTTGTCAAACAAAAAATTAAGTTACAAATACAATAAGAAAATAAATACTATAAAAAATTTATTTTTCAAAATGGTATTAAATTTTGAAGATATTTTAATCAGAGCAAGGGTCAGAATATGTCCAAACGCCCGAACGATGTTCGGGGGAAATTTAAACTGACTGGGGAAATTTTGAATACTTTTTAAAGAGAAAATAAAAATGTAAGTCAAAAATAACAATTTGCTACTTTAAACTTCTTATAATATACAGTAACAGCGATATTTTTATGTTACACTGTATACTTATTCTCTTAAAGATATATTACATAGAACAAGTGACTTTGTATAGCAAAGTAGATTTTTGCATTATTGAGGGAAATTTATACTGTGTTTTTGGGAAATTTCCGAGATCTGAACATTTTCTGCATTCCTGAATCAGAGTACCTCAAATTGGTCGAACCAAGCTAAAATGTTTTTTTTAATCTTTAAGCCATAATACAAAATCAACAGGTTTAATTCTCTATTGAGTAAGGAAAAGTAGAAAATACTACATTCCAAAAATAGTTTAAATTATTAGTCCATGTCTCCAGTTATACTTTTTCTGAAGCTTTATTTCAGGCTTAACATGGCTTTAAAGAAAAAGAGAGAGAGGGGGAGAGAAAGATGAAAAAGAAATAAACCGATCTTTTCATCTGTAAGTTGTGAAGTTTATAGCGCTGATAAGAATACCATCCTGTAAAATTTGCAACAAAATGTAGTGAATTTTACAGAATTGTAAAAAATGAGAGTTTGTAGCTCAGCAAATGCTCAGAATCTGAAGCAGCAACTGAATTAAGATGACATGGCACCTTTGACGGCATTATTGAATGCAGCACTCGTGCCTACTTTGTTCGCCACACAAAGGATCGTGAGTTCTTTCGACCCGAGAAATTATTGCGAGTTTATTGCATTTTATGGTGTTTATCCAAAGTTCTGTAATTATTATTGAAGTAAGTTTCATATAATAGCCTATATTTCCACTTAATATTTATAAACTGGACTATAAGGTTTGTCTATTAAAATATATATTCCGGTATCAATTTTTGTGGGTTTTAATACTTTTTTTTTTTTTTCAGCATTGAAATCTATAAATTATGTTTTCTCAGTCTGCTTTTTTTCATGAATTAATGATTATCTTCATGAATTATCTTCAAACAGCTAAAACTTTTAGAGATATTTAGGAAAGAACTGGCAATTTTTTTGCATGTTTAAGGGAAACAATTTAAAAAGAATTAAGTATGGGTTTTGAAATTTATTCATTAGTTTAAAAAAAAAAAAAAAAAAAAAAGTTAAAACGTGCTTCGTAAAATTTGGGAAGAAAGGGAAAAAAAGGTGATTTTTTTAAATTTTTCTTTTAAAGTTACTGCAAAATCGATCCCAAATTCTTTTAAGTTCTATTAAACATCCATACACATTAAGTTTATTCTTAAATATCTTTGGAAGACTTAGATTTTGAAGATCATAAATTCATGAAAAAATGTAAACTGAGAAAACGCTATTTAAAGATTTCAAATCTGTAAAAACAGTCTATCAAAAACCTTGAGAATTGTTGCCTGACTATATATTTTATTGAACAAACGAAATTTATAAATATTAAATGTAAATACAAACTTTTAAATAAAGTATACTATTAATAACAGCATCTTATGAAGTTTACAGCAAAGTGCAGTAAATTTCACATCATTATTAAAAACACCAACTTTTAAAATTAACAGAAAAGTGCAGTAAATTTCACATCACTGTTAAAAACAGTATATTGTAAAATATACAGCAAATTGCAGTAAATTACACAGCACCGTTAAAAACAGCAACTTGTGAATTTTACAGCAAAGTGTAGTTAATTTTACAGCACCATAAAAGACAACAACTTGTGAATTTTACAGCAAAGTGTAGTTAATTTTACAGCACCATAAAAGACAACAACTTGTGAATTTTACAGCAAAGTGCAGTTAATTTTACAGCACCAAAAAAGACAGCAATTTGTGAATTTTACAGCAAAGTGCAGTTAATTTTACAGCACCAAAAAAGACAGCAATTTGTGAATTTTACAGCAAAGTGCAGTTAATTTTACAGCACCATAAAAGACAGCAACTTGTGAATTTTACAGCAACTGTGCTGGCAGCCGCGGTGCCAGCAACTTTTGTTGTAAAATGCCGAAATTTTTTTTTACAGTGTGACCAACTTATTTTTTAATTTTCATCATAGAGGATACCACAATTGCTCAAAAGGAGCGGTCCCTTTTTTTCCCGTGATTCCGGAAGGGAAGTGGTACCCCCTCCCATTTTTTGTACCCCCTCCTTTTTTGTAGAATGGCATCCGGTGTTTTAGAATGACTTGTTTGACACTGCTGCCACCTCCGAATCATTCCGGGCTTCGCCTCCGTTTATTTTGTATCGGGAACGCCCATTTTGTCAAGAGAGTCGAGGTTCAACACGCGAAGAACATCTTCAAAATTCCGGATTCGTAAAGTTTGTGTTTGATGAATGAAGTGATTGTTTTTGCAGAAGTTGAATGAAAGAAGAAAGGACTTTCAAAGTAGCATGTCACAGGAGTAGATAGTTTTCCCTAGACAGATTCGAGAGAATTCTGCACAGACTGGTCTTTCTCTCTGCTGTCCTGGTGCTCCACCATGCTTGTTTTTTTTATTAAAAAAATAGCACCCTTCTTTCCCCTTAGCAAAAAAAAAAAAAAAAAAAAAAAAGTTATATTCTTTTCTCTTAGCCAAACATTGTTACCTTGTTAAATTTTGTATTACGGAATTCCGTACTGTAAATGTGCCAATTATTCGTTCACCGATTTGAGTCTTAAACAAACAAGGACAATAATATAGTGCGACCACATTTGACGCAACCTAACTAGCACAAAGGGCTAGTTACAGAATAGTCGGTGATGCTAAGCGATAGGTCTCGGTTCATTTTATTTAATAACAGACCCGTGCTGAGAGTCTGAATGTGTGAAGATGATAGAGGGAATCTGAACACTAATGCTGAACGCCATACCGCTAGTCATCAAGCGTCAACATACGCATAAGGGCTTGAGGTGCCATCACACTACTAGATAGCAGGTTACTCCTTCTACGCATGTTTGAAACACTGACTGAACGACGATATGTTGATTTGGGACTGCAGCCGGTTATGCTACCATACATTCAGCGATTGCAAGAGTTTTTTTTTTTTTTTTTTTTTTTCCCCAGCAGGACAACGCGAGACTTACACTCAGTAGTAGACAAGCCTTGCAGCATGTCTAGTTCTTTCTGTGGCCATCAAGGTTTCCTAATCTCTCACCAATTTTTCACTACATTTGGTCGCCAAATCGCCAAGTTTGTCGCTAAGGTAGATCTGACTGAAAGTGAATGAACTGTCTCTTTTCCTCCACTTTGCCTGTAAAACTACTTTCACTGCAACAAGACAAACGATGCAAAGGAAAAGACTTACTGTAACATTATATTTGAATGCTGAAATTTCATGCAGATATTTAACATTGAAATATAAAAATATTTTTAAGAAATTAACTTACCAAACAATCCACAAATTAATGCACAAATATATTTAGAATGTATTGATATAGTAAAAGTAATGTAAAATCGAGGGGGGGAAATTAAAAAGTGGCTTGCAGCTTTTTTTAAATTTTCAAAAATTTTAAATCCCCCCCCCATTTTATTTTTCAATTTTAAGTTTTGTAGAAATTTTAACACACTTACTATACATTTCATTGCATATAAATGCAAAATTTCATAATTGTAAGCAAAACAGTTATTTGAAAGAACGATTTTCAATGTCGACAAACATGTATAAAAAATTACAAATACAAAAAAGTGAACGGTTTTTCTGTTGAAGTAAGAGAATATATACTAATTTAAAACCTTCACTATTTAATCGCTGTTAGATTAATAATAAACAAATGGATTATAGTTTATCAATGGTATTGAAAATACTGTAAAATGGTATTTTCATCTATGTATAATTTTAACAACTTAAAAGATGATGTAATAGTCAATTAAAATGATCGAAATGAAATTTAGAAATATTTTTTAAAAATCATAAATGGATTTAAAAAACAATCTATATATGTCACACAAATACATTTAATATGCCATTGTAAAAAAAACTAGTATGATGTGGCCACCACAAGACTTTCTTCTATATAATTTTACACAAAATTCATGTAATACAAATTATTTATTAAATTATTAAATAAATTTCCATGATAAATGCAGACAATTTTTATCTGACAGAATTATTATCACTAAGTGCTGAAAGAAAGCCAATTTTTTGCCAATATCAGAAGAAAAAGATATTTTTTATAAGTTTTTTCCGTTAAAAAATGAAAAAAGAAAATCGATAACTTTGTTTTAAATTATCCCAGATCTTACGGTTCAAACATTGGTTTTAAAGATATTGACGAGATCTTTCGAAAGATACCCGTATTGAATTTACAGCCCCTCTCCGGGGGTAGGTGGGTGAGGGGGGTAGTAGAAGCGATGTTCTAACATACACAAACTTTTTTCTCTAGTCTACTACTACTCAATAATTCATATTAATTTTACAATCACACGTTAAAAATAACTCTCATTATGTACATTTATAAGAAATTTGCCATGTTAAAAATTTAGAAAAAATGGGATCACAGCGCCACCAGTTGAGTGATGGATCCTCAAATCTAATCAGCAACAGTTTATGTCAGGGTCCAACTCAATACCAAGTTTGGTTAAATTTTGTTCATTGGTTCGTGAGATACAGCGCCCACAAAATTTGCGACACACAGACAGACTGACAGACATTTCCTAAAAACAGTGAAATCGTGTTCAGGACATCCTAAAACGTGTAAATCCATCGAAAACTGGAGTTCGAAAATTTTCACGAATCCAATACTTTCTCCATATACACATATAGAAGAAATAAAAAAAAAAGAGAGAGGATAAAATTAATAACAGCAATGACCTGCTACCAAACGGAGAGAAAAAAAAAAAAAAAAAATGAAATTGCGTTTTAAATTTCGGCAGGAAATAAAAATCTGTTTTTCACTCATCTTTTAAACTTTTTCTTCCTTCTTCGTCTTCCTTTTTTAAAGAATTGGCGTCGTGCGTAATATTTCTGTGACATTGTTTTTTGTTATTGTTTGTACAACACACATAATTGTTGTTTTTATCAGTAGATAAGGTGTGGAAATATTGCACACAGTTTTAATTGATCCCAATGGGAGCAACTTTTTTATGCATTACGTCGACTCCAGCAATCTAGAAAAGGATGTTGAATACGGTTTCCGGAGGTTATTGCGAAAACATATCAAATTACAAGGTGTTCACTTCGACTTAATTCGTAAACTATAATTCGTATTAACATAAGCTAAAGTATATATAATGAATGTTTTTCGGAGCATACATGATGAAGCAAAAAAGATAAATATATATATTTTCTGATTTTATTTATTTATTAGTATGGCCGGACTATTACTGTCAATCAGACATTTCGTGTAGTCATCATTACCTCTGTTTCACCGTGAATATCTCAAGATAACCACCAGGGTTGGAAAAAAATCGTGTTTTTCAGAAAGTGTTTTCGGGTTTTATCAGGGTTTTTTCAAAATATTTTCGGGTTTTATCAGAGTTTTCAGGAATATTTTCTTCTTTTTCTTTTTTTTTTTTTTTTTACTTTAAGTATTTCATTCATAATAAGATAACTAAAAAAATTAAATATTAATTATTCATAAAAAGAAATTTCTAAAGTATTTTTAAATTTAATTTTAAAATTTCTTAAGTCTTTTTTATGATTAAGTTATAAATAAATTCTTTTTAATTAAATAATTGTTCTTTAAAAATTCGAAAATTCTGTTTGTCTGCCCTTTACAACAAAAAACTGGATTTTAATAATTATTTAGTGTTGCTTTATTAAATTTTTCATAGTCAATAGATTCTCATAAAATATTTTTAATTACTGCCCCTCTACATCACTTAATAGTGTTGTACTGTTAAAGGTTTTCAGATTTTTTTTTTTTTTTTTTTTACATTCCTCGAGTCCCATAGTTTTATTTATTTATTTTTATTCGATTTTTGTATTATCAAACAACTCTTTTTTCTTCCTTTTGTATATATAATTTTTTATTCTGTTTTAGTAAGTTAATAAGAATTTTGTTCCATGGGGGATTTTTCAGGTTTTTTTTTTTTTTTCTACAGAGCAGTTTGAGAACCTTCAATATTTCTGAAAATTCTTTATTCATGTTCTATTAATGCATAAAATATTTGTTTTATATGTTTATTATAAGTTGGATAAAACTGGAATTTTAAATAAGGATTTTGAAAAAACTCCCTTAGGTTTTTTCAAGTGGGTTTTATTGAAAAAAACTCACCCGGGTTTTTTCGGGTTGCGCAACTTCAAGCCAACCATGGTGTCCACTAAAATCTAGTTTTACCATTTTATTGTTTTACTGACATCATAATAATATATCCGAAAACTTATTGTTTTAATTTTTATCATTTCATTTTACAGTTAAAAAAAAAAAAAAAAAAAGTGAAAAACTCAGTTAATTGTTCGCATTTTTAAAATCAAAATTAAAAGAAAACGAGAAACAATTGAATTGATATGAACTTTCAGAACGTGAAAACGGAATTCTAAAATATGAATTAGGTAATGTATAATTCTATGAACTAATATTTTCCCCATAGAATAACATGGACTTTGGCTGACCTTGACGATCTGTGATGCGAGAGGACGATTAAGAAAATTTTCTTCTTTTCGTAGTTTATTTTTATTTATTTGTTTATTTATTTTACTTATTTATTTTTTAAATCACAATTATTTTTATCGTGCATTTTGGACAGTTTTGGGTCGTAGAAACCACCTGTCCTGTCATAAACTCGTTTTTAATGGAATTATGATTAGGAATATTTGCATCTTGGGAAGAGATAAGAAAAAAAAAGTAAAAAAAGTAAATTTTGCCTTATGTAAAATTTAATTAAGGTCATATTGAAATTCTGTAATATGATCGTGCTTTAATTTATGCATTTGGCTTTAAAACATTTACACCTTAACCTCGATGAATTTTTCAATAATATCGGATTTTTGTCCTAAAGTGACTTTCGACCCAAAATATCTAGACAGGCTAAAAATAAAATCAATTTTGACAATTAGCATAGTTTAAAATTTTGTAGCCAAAAATGATAATTTTCTTTCATGTGAGCCCTAGATGGGTCAAAAGTGGAATTAAAGGTCATTCCAAGTTCCAATTTTGGAGCCCAGTTTTCTTAAAATTTCCATTTATTCTTTGTGAAAGACTCAATTTTGACAGTCTTTATAGTTTGTATTTAAAATTAAATTAATAATATTTGACAAATAGGCGGTCACTTTATGTAATACTAAAATCAAGATTCGGGAGTGATTTTTTTAAAAAATAGGATCCTTTCTATAAATTTAAATTTTGTGAAAAGGCTCGTTTTAAGAATTCAAATAATGTGAAAGGGACCCCCTTTTGTGCGATACACACAGAGATAGACATTTTCTAAAAATAGTCAAATCGTGGTCTAGACCAGTGATGCCAGATTGAGAATTTTGTCCCCATTTTGGGGATTTTTGTGGCTTCTGGGAAGAATTTTTGGGACTAAATGTTTGTGGGGACTTTTTGGGGGAATTCTAAAATATTTGGGAACAAATCTGGGGAGTTCAACTTTCTGTCAATGTTGGCAACGTAATGATTTGTCCCTAGGACCAGGGATTTTCAATAGCTTTATTGTTATTTGGGGATTTGTTTTCAAAAATTGCCTTCATTTGGGGAAAATCCACTTAAATCTGATTGATATATATATATATATATATCTTTTTTTTTTTTTTTGACAAAATTTTTATTTTCCCTTTTTAGTAGAAATCAAATTGGGGATTTTTTCGAAAAAAAAAAAAAAAAACCCTGATTTGGGGAAATTTGAAGACCTGTTTGGGGAAATAATTTTCGACCATTTGGCATCACTGATCTAGACCTCTCAAAACGTGTAAATCTATCGAAAATCCGAGGTCAAAAATTTAACTTTAATGTAAAAATACAAAAAGAAGAAATTTACACTGAAGCGTAATTATTTAAAACAATACGGCCTTCTTTACATACATCCTATGGTCCTAAATGCTAACATAAGCGTAAGTAATTTAAAATGCATTTATCTATTAATTGATGTACTGTAAATGAATCATAGAAAAATATGTGCTAACGTTTCAGTTGAATTACTATAATTTTTATTTGAGTGTTGCAGGTATTATCATGTAACTATTAATTGCTAAATTTTACAACGTTATTAAATTCTTCACTATATATATATATATATATATATATATATATATATAATATTGAATTATTAAACCCAGTAAAAGCCAAGCAGCAGATACAAGATCACTGAAACCACATAGACCAATACGAAAGTAAATTTCAAGAAGGAGAAGCTCAGAAAGGTGAAAAAAATTCATCAAGGAGACCTTTTTCATCCTTGAGCACCAATGTACGATGAATGTGTATATATATATATACACACATTCGAAACAAAATGACATTTAACCAAAATCTAACTGCTTAAAAAACGCATTATTCTATTATTTACACAAATCAAACATTTCTCATATAATAACAATATTCTATATCTCTAATTTGACTCGCACTAGCGCAACAGTTGGGTACAACAAGTACAGCTCTCCCCATCTTTTCATTAATAAACATAACCTACTCTACTCTATAAAACATCACAACACAACAAAAACCATTGACACCCAAATCTAATGAATCCACAATCAATGCATTTAACAAAAACAACTTTCGCTTTTGACGCTGTTCATAAAAGGCTCCTTTATGCCACAACATCGGGCGGAATAGGCAACAAAAAGGACCGGCTAATTAAATATCTCGAAGACTCGTTTCCGTTTAATAATAATGTTTTCTCGCACAACAAAAAGCAACAAATAATAATAATTATATGGAATAATATGGAAAGGGTTCTTTGAACACACCACCTGCGATTATAATAATATATAAACAAAAAATTATATACTAGTGTTATAGCAAGGCGGAGAGAGTTTTGTGACACGTGAATAACAAATTGGGTAATGAGGCAAGAAAAGTAAATACAGGTATTGTCATATTTGTGAAGGGAATGAATGTTTATTTGTGGAGTTTTTTGGTGGAATAATAGCAGTGAAAGATGTCGTGGGTTGGTTGGTTGTAGGGTTTAAAGCCGACTAACTACGCGAGGGTCCTCGGCTTATAGGTGGAATGCCACCCGCGGAGGGTCTTTCTAAGGGGTCCTAGCTCATATTTACACGAATTTCGGAGAAAATAAAGGAAAACTCCGAACGGCTAGGTCAATGAGCGTTACCTGGGATCGAACACGGTACTTCCCATATACCAGCTTTGAAAGCAGAACCGCTCGGCCACTGGTGGGCAAGATGTTGTGGATATATTACAGATACACATTACATATAACTCGATAGTTTTTTTAATAAATCACTAACGGTCGCAGCTTACTTTTTTACGATCGTTTTATTTTACTGCTACAACAATTTTCAAAAAGAAAATTTTCTTGAAGGTTTCCATGATTTAATAGCGGTAAAACCTTTAAAAAAATTTTCTTTGTGAAAATTATAGTGATAGTAAAATAAAACGATCGTAAAAAAAAATAATAGCGATGTGATCTCTAAAATAACTAAAATTTCAGCCCTTTATCATGGCAATATATACAAGTAGGCAAAGCCATAGCCCCCCTCCCCCCTTTTTTAATCATTATATTAATATTGAGTATATTATACAGTCGAACCTCGTCAACGTGAATTACTTTCAGCATGAACTGTTTCCACAATCCCCGCCAAAATGAAAATTAGTTACTGATTGCATCAACTATTGATAACATGAACAATTTTTTATCCCCCTTGAGATTCACGTTAACGAGGTTCAATTGTACTACTTTTATAGAACGCAATCTTACATGTACGTTTTAACATTATTTTCTATTATCAACATCATAATCTATTTCTATTATATATATATATTATCCACATAAAAAAAAAAAAACCTTTTTGGAAGGCTTGAACCTCTTGGGGAGGCAAAAGATATCATTTAATCTGGATAAAACTTTTGATATCCTGAGGTTTATTGTAAAAAAAAAAAAAATCCGCAATTTTAAAATGTGATAAAAAAAAACACCTAACCTAATATAATTTTCTTTTTTTTTTAACTGTGCTCCAAGACATACATATTAAATAAATTACGAATATACTATTAAAAATCAGTAACAATGTATACGATATGATAAATAAATAAATAAATAATAATACATGTATGTCATAAGAAATACGTTTTTTGCTCAAGATACTCCCCCCCCCCTTTTTCCCCCCTCCTCTGCTATTTGAAAGCGGAAAAAAAAAAAAAAAAAAAAAAAAAAAAAAATCTATCAGCAAAAATCACTTATTACTACGGATTAATTTTTTTTGCTGAACTTTGAAATTCATGTTTCCCCACTTTTCTAAGTTTACCTGGACTCTCCCAGCTGGCGTAATATACTGTAAGAGAAAAAGTCATTTTCAGCGCAACGAGAATGTTAGTGCAGAGAAATAGGATTTACAGGCAAAAAGTTTCAAATGTTAATTAGATTAGTAATCGTGTTGGGTTCTAGTTTATTACCGATTTTTCAATGAGTTAATTTATTTCAACGCTAAATATAATATAAAACGATCTTTTCTCAGATTTTTAACCTAACAATAGTTAGAAGGCATTTTAAATTAAAATTTTATGTCTGTGACATCAAGTTCTATAAAATATAGTCGAACCTCGTTAACGTGAATCTCAAGGGGGATAAAAAATCTCTTCATGTTATCAGTAGTTCATTATGTCAGTAACTAATATTTATATAATTAAATCTTCATTTTGACGGGGATTGGATTGTGAACACTTCATGTTAAAAGTAATTCACGTTAACAGTATTCACGTTAACGAGGTCCGAATGTATGTAAAAATTTTTACCGTACCTTCGTATTTCTGTTGTTTGGAATTGAAACCAATATATTAATCAAAATAAAGGCCTGCATATATATTTTTTATGATAACAATCAGAATGGGAACGAAAAATAAACAGAGGAATAATTCGCTACAATCCTTTTATAAAGACATGCAACATACAATACTTTTTTATGGGCTTTTATTGTATCTTGCAAGCTTATAGTTATTTCTATCATACTGCATGCATTTGCTAAAAATTTACAGTATTAAGAGCTCGGTAATACCTAAACGAACGTGTGAATAATTGGAAATTCAAGATTAAAAAAGGAAAAAGTGAAATCAAACATACATTTAAAAACTTCATTCACTTAATTTCATCTAAAAAAATAAATAAAAATTATACATATATATATATATATATATATATAAGAAATGAATGAGAACGAAGAATAGTCAGTCAAATAATTCACCAAAGAAACACATAGGCCAAACAAAGTAACTAGATAACTTATATTGACTTAATTTTTAAGATTAATAATAGTACTTACTTTAATTTATAAGACTACAATACCTATTATATATATTAGCAGAATTTATAGAGATATAATGTTCTCATAGTCTGTTACATTTTATTTTTCCTTTCATTAATTTTGCATTTGAAATAATTTAAACGTCAATTTAGGCGTAAATCGAGTTTTGGATACCTTAAATGTTTAGCAAATGCATACAGTACAACAGAAATTACACAAAAGAAATTAAATAAAATAGGGAGGAAAAAAAAAGTGAGGCAAAATACAGTTAATCTTGCAGTTAAAGTTAGTTACTAAATTATGTTTATACTTAAAAAATAAAACCAAATTAAAACTAATAATCATTAATTTAATAACGAAACATTTAGATAATTAAAAAAGGAATATGCATATCCAATTGTTTATAATTAAATAAATAAATATTAAAAGTTTTCTTATATTTGTATATATGAAAATCTTCTTCAAACATTTGACAGGAATAAACATTTTCAAAATTGAAGCATAACTCAAAAAATTTCGACAAGTTTTCAAGGGGGTTGGTTTGATTTTGAATCTCCCTTGGCTACGGCTTTGGGTGCACCCCTGCAGGGTCCAAGCTAGGCCCGTTGCCAAGTTTTGTAACTGTGTGATCTGTAGGCTCAGCTCCAGAACGTGTAAGCGCGCGCACTCAGACAGACACTTTTCTTTATTTATATAGACAATGGGAAGGGAGATTAAAAATATGCTAGTGTATATGACAGACATGGTACAAGCTTACAGAAAAAGAGGCTGAACTTTTCACGACCCCCCCCCCCTCTTATAAATGGTATCAGACAACTGACACAATATAAATTTTTCAATAATAAAAATAATGTTAAATCTGATTGCATACATGTACACACAATAAACAAAATCAGAACAATAAATCTTCAACTATTTTAATTATAATTAATATGATATTTAATGTAAGTGCTTAAAAAACGCACAAAATTATTACATATACTTGAAAATAAGTTTATACTGTAGAAGCATTGTTTGCTGGGGCAACTGATTACAGTGTTGCCAGATTTGGGAACTTTTTTATTCAACATTCACCATTAAATTTTTATAGCAACAGTTGCCTAATCACATCGAAGATTAATCGTCTATTATGTATGTCAAATTTTACTTCTCAAAATTATTGGTGGTAGTTGCATAAAAAAGTTCCCAAGTCTGGCAAAACTGACTGATTAGCAAAATAATGTAGTTCAAGTTCATTAGGAAAATGCAGTTGAAGTACTATTTCTTTTTCATTTTCTCCAAGTTTGAATCTGACATTTCTTGAAAGCCAATCACATAGAAATTGCTAATAATATATTGCACAAATTCAGGCTGACCCCCCCCCCCCTCCCCCGTACACATGTCTAAAAAGCTTTAATGCGGATTTGCATTGATCCCAAGAATAATAATTTTCAAGCTTAAAAATCTTGAAAAGTAATATGCCTGATATGAAGCAAATGATAGATATAAAATTATGCGTTATTAAAAGAAAAGGAATTAAGAATTATTAAACATTTTGAAAAAATATTAAAATCTAAAATTTCCATAAAGTATGGATTAGAAAAAAATGTCTACATATCGCCACTAATATTTACATTTCCTTCTGTTCAGAGCATTCCTGACCTAATGTCATAGCGCAGACCATTGACAAAAACAAATCTCTCTTTTTAAGAGAAAAAGTTAATAGAAGAATAGCGGACAAATTCCCTATTATATAAGATGTTTTTGCTCTGGAATACACACTTAATGAATTAATCATGTATTCCACATAGTAAAATTGTATTCCCTTAAAATCCACACGTCAGACCCGCTTTCTATTGCAACGCCATCTTAATTTAAATAACAGTATTCGTATTTCGAAAATGTTAAATAACAGTCCGCGAGGGAAAAAAAAAACATTAAAATATATGAAGCGTTAAGAGAGAAATAATATCATTTCGACTCCCAAAGGTCATTTTTTCCCGAACATTCTCGTATTACCTGGCATTATGCAATTTGGATGTCATTAAAAATAGCATGTGAATCACCCAAAATATTCCAAAACAACATCCTGTAAGAAGGTTTCCCGAAGCCGCCATTTCCGGAAACGGAGTTTTGAGCATTGCTGAAACACGTGCTATGCATATTTGGCCGCAAGTATTATTCATATTCCGGACACAGGAGCTAACACCAAAACAGTGGATCGCTTACAACAATCTAGTAGAGAGAAAAATTTTAATCTTATTGCGAAAAAATTAATTATTAAAAATAAGCATTTTGTAAAAATAAAATAAAGTAGTATGTTCTGGCCACCTTTTGACATTCTTCTATATTTTCCTGTACAAATTCACTCAGTAAAAATGATTTATAAAAAGTATTATTAAAAAAAAATTATCTACCATGATCATGCAGACGATTTCCATATTAGATGTAGTATAACACTAAAAAAACAAAAAGTCAGTTTTATTCTCAATAATAATAAAAAAAAATACGATTTTTTTTCGTTAAAAAATTAAAAAAAAATCGATAACTTTGTTTTAAATTATCACAGATCTATAGTTCAACCATTCGTTTTAAAGGTACTGGCGAGACCTTTCTAAAGATACCCATCTTGAAAAATTACTCCCCCCCCCGGGGGGGGGGGTCTCCACATGCACAATTTTTTTCCCTAGTTAACTACATTCATATAAATTTTACAATCACAAGTTAAAAATAACTCTTATCATATACATTTATAAATTTTGTCCTATACTGCCATGTTAAAAATTTAAAAAAAAAAAGTGATTACAGCGCCACCTGTTGAGCGATTGATCCCCAAATCTAATCGGCACCAATTTATGTCAGGGTGCAACTCAATACCAAGTTTGGTTAAATTTCGTTCATTGGTTCGTGAGATACAGCGTCCACAAAATTCGTGATACACACAAACATTTTCTAAAAAATATCAAATCGTGTTCAGGACATCCCAAAACGTGTAAATCCATCGAAAACCGGAGTTCAAAACTTTTCACGAATCCAATACTTTCTCTATATTACATATAAAGTAAAAAAAAAAAAAACGATCCACAATCACGCGAAAGGTTTTTGCAGAATAATGCTGTGTAAAGTAAAATAAATAAATAAATAAACAAGTATGATGTGGCCACCATACGACTTTCTTCTATATAATTTTACAAAAGATTCATTCATTACAAATTATTTATTAAATTATTTTCCATTATAAATGCAGACAATTTTTATCCTACAGAATTATATCACTAAATGACGAAAGAAAGTCAATTTGTTGCAATAATCAGAAGAAATAAAAAAATTTCTGTTTTTTTTTTTTCGTTAAAAAAAAATAAAAATAAATCGATAACTTTGTTTTAAATTATCACAGATCGTTCAGCCATTCGTTTAAAAGGTATTTACGAGATCTTTCGAAAGATACACATCTTGAAAATTTACTCCCTCCGGGGGTGTACTCCCCCCCCCCCAGGGGAGAAGAGATGCTCCCACATGCACATTTCCCACCTTCCTAGTTTACTACTACTACTATCAATAATTCATATTAATTTTACAATCACACGTTAAAAGTAACTCTCATTATGTACATTTATACAAAATTTGTCCTATAGTGCTATGTTAAAAATTTAGAAAAAATGCGATGACAGCGCCACCTGTTGAGCGATTGATTCCCAAATCTAATCAGCACCAGTTTCTGTCAGGGTCCAACTAAATATCAAGTTTGGTTAAATTTCGTTCATTGTTTAGTGAGATACAGCGTCCACAAAATTTGTGATACACACAAACACAGACTGACAGACATTTTCTAAAAACAGTCAAATCGTGTTCAGGACATCCTAAAACGTGTAAATCCATCGAAAACTGGAGTTCGAAAATTTTTACGAATCCAATACTTTCTCTCTATATATACATATAGAAAAAAAAAAAAAAAAAAAAAGAAGAAAATAAAAATTAATAATGCTATTTTTTATGATATGTATATGATGAAAAATATGTAACGACATTTTATAACAGATAAAAGTTTTAGCCATAGCCTGGAATTACGTAACAATAATCAGGGTTGCTACATAAATCTAACACGTTTACAAGTCAATTGAATATATCAACAACATATTAATTTTATTAACTTACTACAGTTGGGGAAAAAAACCATAATTGACTTTTTCTTTTTCATCATAAAGTACTAAAATTTTAAAAATGGTTTGATTATGAAAATAGTTTCCAATGTTTTTCCAGAAATTTCAAAATTTACTGAATTTTCCCTGTTTTTACAATAAATTTTGAAATTCCCTGAGTTTTCCAAGTTTTCTCTGAATTTCAAATACTGTAGAAACCCTGAATAATTCAATAAAGCACATATTTACAGAAAAAATCTGGAGTGAGTGACTCCACTCGACTTTCCGAACATTGAGTAATTAACAGTTTTGTAGATAAAGTAAAGAAAGAGGAATTGTTAAACAAACAAGAGAGAAAACCATAATAGAGTGTTCGAGTATTTTTCTCCATATATTACACGATGTTTTATTTAACATTACTGAACTTTGAGCCCATAGATCATAATGATAAAGAATTTTTCGTTGTGTCCCTGTAAAAAACTATAAATGCTAGATTCACCAAAATACTTATAGTTAGTGCAACAGTGATTTATAATATTCGTATAAATTTTCAGCTCAATTGAATAAGGCGTTTAGATGCTATCGCACTTTTAAAAATTGGGTCCCTTAGGCCATAATGGTAAAGAATTTTTCCTGGTGTCCCTGTAAAAAAAACTATAAGTGCTAGATTGACCAAAATCAATAGGGTTCGTACTATAGTGACTTACAATATGCGTACCAACTTTCAGCTTATTCGAACAAAGCGTTTAGATGCTAGCGTGTTCACTCACACATACACACACACACATACACACACAAACATACATCCATCATCGCAAAAAAAGTGAAAACGGACTCAGGGGACCTCGAAACGTATAGAAACATCAAAATCTCAAATTCGGATTTTTGACATGTTTACAATACTTTCCTCACTATAGTGCTCGGAAAGTAATAAGTAATGATAATAAAGTAATTCTTTTGTTTCCCTCACCATCTCATCCTGATATATCTAGACATGCAATTTTGTAATCGGTCTATATTTTCTGAGCAAACAATAAAAAATGTTTTATATGAAATAGTTTGTCATCTTACGAGTCTTCTTAGCTCTTTCAATTAAATTCTATAAGGAGACACTATCATATACAGGGATGAGAGTGGGAAATGGACAAAAAGTCTGAAAATATGTGCAATACTCAAAGATAACTTAATTTTTTCAATAAAAGAAGAAACAGAGACAATAAATCATACTTTCCATTAGCAAATATGAGAATAAATTAAAACTAACTGCTCAAGAACATGTTAAAACAAAGAATATTAAACAAAAATAAGAATGTTTTGAAATAAAAAAGTCTGAAAATTACTTTTAAAAAATTAAGAAAAGTCTGAAATTCCTACTAAAGTCTGAAGAATCTCATCTCTGCATATAAAAAGACACTATCATAAAATTAATGCGCCCCCCCCCCTCCCAGAAAACACATTTGAGGAACGTGTTAAGCTTAAGAACTCAACCACGTGTCAAGCATATTTTGCCGCAAATATGTACAGGCAATTTTAAAACAATTGTTGCATCCTACAGCAAAGGAAAAGATGGTAATCATGTACTTTACGTGAGGCTGTTTTCAATAAACTTAAAATAATAACTTATTTGTTTAAGAAACAAGATCCTGAAGAGAGAGATGTTGGGCTAAAAGGACATACGTTTGTTAAATGACCACTTGATCGCAGTAAAACGTAACATACTTTACCAGCGTCTCACAATCTTCTCTTAATTAAGATCTCAGCAAAACAGTTGTAAGCCTGGATGCTGGATGGAATGCCCTCCGGGAGAGGGGGGGGGGATGAGAGAGAGAGAGAGAGAGAGAGAGACTTCTGTATGAATTACAAGAAAAATTATAAAGACAGCAGATTGTTACAATTTTTCAAATTTCTTTGGAAAATCTATGAGTAGAATATTTTTTTTTTTTTTTTTAATAAAAAAAATACAGAATCTAACTAATTTTGATTAATCTTAAAAAAAAAAAAAAAAAAAAGAACTTTTATTAGATCATAATATTTTTGCAATAAGTTGTTTGTTTGTAGGCCGATTGACTACGCTAGGGGCCTAGGCCTGTAGGTGGATTGCACTCCGTGGAGGTCTTTCTAAGGGGTCCTAGCCCGTATTTATGCGAGTTTTGGAGAAAACCACGGAAAACTCTGAACGGCTAGATCGATGAGCGCTACATGGGATCGAACCCGGCACTTCCTATCTATCAGCTTTGAGCGTAGAACCGCTCAGCCGCTAGTGGGCTTTTTTCAATAGGCCTGATACAGAAAAAAAAAATCATAAAAAATAAGGGGTTCCCCATTCAAAAGTTATGCATAAACATAAAATTAAAAACTGTATTATATTCTCAAATTATTATTATAAAAAAAAAAAAACTTTCTTTGAAGTCGATTAAAAACTGGGAACGACGCGGAAACTTCGTTCAGTTGCAGCAATAAAATTATATCATCTCTTAACAATGACATTGTACTCACCATCCTTTTGCACCCCGGCAACAAGTAGGATGTCTGCGGAGTCTGAACAATAGAATAAGCTACAATTAGGCATTAAAACTGACAAAAAGCAAAAGACACAGGACGTCTTGATGTATTTAACACTAGTATTTTTATTTTCAATAGAATTACGAAGAGGCTGTGATTACAGGATAGGCAGGAGAAGCAGGCGTTTTCATTGGAAAATTTTTAAAAGGCCCCCCAAATTAAGCAAAGCACCCCCTCCACCCACACTCCAAGACTGCACAGTTTTGATCTCATAAACATCTAATTTTCTTTTCACAAATAATACACTCGATTACAGAACCATCACATCTAGACAATATGACGTCAATTGCTGAAGTGCCACTGGCGGTGATTAAAGGCCTGCCATCTGAGATTTAAGGGGGCCCCTTATAGGGGACTGAAAAGTTAAAGTTTTCTCAAGCCAAAATATATTTTATAAGCAACTACTTATGCAGCCATTATACTCCAGGAAATTTCTTCTTTGATATTTTATTGTGCTACTACTGGACTGTTCAAAATAGATTTATCAAATAAATTTGCTGCATAATTAAAATGATTCTTTGGTACATGTAATCTTAATTTTCGTCATGTTAACTTTTAAATTAAGGAAGTACGTAACCTTCTGATGAAGAGATTCCTTAATGCAACATTTTTATGAAATGGAGGCAAAAAACGGCAATTTTAAATTTATGTAATTGGATGGTTTGGGTTTTACGTCGCACTAGTGCTGCGCAGATGGGCAATTGGCGACGGTCTGGGACACACCCCAGAGGTGGTCCGGAGACATGCCATCACAATTTTGATCCTCCACGGAAGGGATGGCTCTCCCGCTTCGGTGACCCCCAGAGGTATAATTTTTGATGGGAACATGGAGGACATTGCTGCCACGACAGATTTTACGTGCACCAGCCACCATTAGTGTACACGACTGTCTTTGGCCGGCTCGAGTACCGAGCCCGCAATCTTCCAATTACGAGGCCGGCGCTCTACCGACTGGGCTACCGCGGCCCTTTATGTAATTGGAAGATGTGTATGAAGCGTCCCAACGTGTACGAAACGAGTCTCAAATCTATTTGGCAATTTATCCACCTGAAAAACTGCTGTGTTACTTCTTTTGAAGGCTAGTCAATGTGTTATAGTATTATTTAAGTTGATTTTACTCAGACACTGCAGTTTTGAATATTTAATGCAGTATGTTTTGTTTATATTAAATAAAAATTTGTTTGAAATGCCGCTTTGTACAGAAAAAAAAAACATCACATCTTCATCTCGAAAATTAACCATCTGAACGTCATTTTTGTTAGTTCTATCATTCTATTTCAATGCTTTATCGTTATCTTTAATATTTTACATGCCGCATTCAGATCCGGATGTAATTTAAATGAGTGTTTTACATATTTTGCCATCTAATGATTTCATTTAAAGAATTCTATCATTAAAATGTGTAATATATATATAATTTAATATTATTATATTTAATACAGTAGAACTTGGATAATTCGAAGTTGAAGGGACCAGAGAAAAATTCGAAATATCCAAAAATTCGAATTACATATATACTATTCTGTCAAAAGAAGTGATAAATTAAAAAATTAAAACTCTACGATCAGAGATTTAACACATAAACTTTATATATAAGAAACCGCTACATTACCCCTTTAAACCCTCCCCCCCCCCCAATTAAATCAATATTTTTTACGAGCTTAATTATTCAACACTTTTTAAAAAATAGTCAAATATTTTTTTATTTCTTTTTTGAGTAGAATCTTTGTGTCATAGCATATGACCTGATACAAAAATAGAATCTTGTACATTGCACATGACTTTCAATTCACAAAAACCTCGAAGTTCATACATATGCACCATATCTTCTGGTGCACTAGCTAGGGGCTTCTATTGTATTTTCTTATCCTTCTTTTGAAAGACTATAAAAATAGATAATGCACTTCAGATGAGTAAAATCACGGGAACAAATTTTACTGTAATATTTTAAAGGTAATCGTATGAAAAATTCGAATTATCCAAAATAGAATTCGAATTATCCACGATTTTTTAACATTACTTTAATACAAAATTCAAGGAACCGTGTAAAATATTCGAATTAAACAAGTTCGAATTATTCAAGTTTCACTGTATTATTAATTTGATGTTATTATATTTTAATATTATTAGGTATGTTTTATTTTATTTTAACAATGTAAGCTATTTTAAACATGCCAACCTATTTTTAATAGCATTTGCTTATTTTTCTAAATTATGTGAGTTTTTAAACTGTGGGGTGAAAGGGAAAATTGTGAAATAGGTCATTTTTATAATTTTCTGTACATTTCCCCTTTTATGATTGAATTGTGATTTCTATTTTTTTAAAAATCGAGTCATCTTTCTATTATACTGATAATTTTTTCCAAGTCAGTATTCATGATATTTAATTTTTAATTCCATGTTCCATGTATGGAACATTGGCGTGTAAAAGGTTAAATTGATTTTTCTGAAATACTACTCTTATTTATTTTAGTTGTGTCACTTTTCTTTCTGAGGTTCAATATCTATATCGCTGACTTAGTAAAATTACCATTTATAATGAGAAAAATCACAATTTTTATAAAATTAGATTTACAGATAAATATTAAATAAAAGAATTTGAATAATTACAATGAGCGAGAGAGGAAAAAAAAAAAAAAAAAAAAAAAAGCAGTTAAAATAAACATTTATAAAAGCCTTCTGTGAGCCACAGGTTCTGCACAGATAATTCCAGTATATAACAACTCTTCTAATATAATTTTACCACTTCGTTTCTTAAAATATAAATCTATAATATTAAATCTATTAAAAACATCATTAACACATTTGCATACAATATTAACAATAATTTAAAATGGAAAAGAATAAATGTGGCTGAAAATAAAAATAGAAGGTAACAATACTTGGCATCGCAGTTGCTATGGAAATTAGGAGAAAAAACTTCCCTGTCTCTTTTAAAAGTAAAATAGATGACACTCAATTATGCAGCATAAGAATGTAACTTGTTTACAAGTCAACTGAACATATTTAGAGTGTATTAATTTTATTAATTTATTGCAGTTTGGAAAAAACATGTAACTGACTTTTCTTCTTCATTTATAGAAGCCTAAAATTTAAAAAATATTTGATTATGAAAAAATTTTCCAATGTCTTTTAAGAATTTTTAAAATTTCCTGTTTTAACAATAAATTTTGGAATTTCCCGTGTTTTCCCTGTTCTTTAATAATTTTTCAGTTTTCAAAGTTGTTTGAAGGCAAATCAAACATTCAAAATGTGAAATTTTCATAAAAACAAATTAATTTAAGAAGAAATTCAGTGGCAGTAAAATTTTTAAAAATCCTGAAATCAGGGGTAGCTCATGATTAATTTAATATCTGTTTGAATTTTGTGAAAAAGATTTTTTTTTTTTTTTATAAAGTTGAAATTTGTGAGGAGGGGGGAGCAGCCAAAGACCCCCAACTATTTTTTGCCTGGATTGAACCCCCGAAGACAGATTCGAAGAAATTATACAATTTTTTTCTCCACTACTCTTTATTTTTGTTTACTTATTTTTTTTTTTTCCAAGGGAACATTTTCAACAAATATTATGAATTCTTAACAGATATAGCAGAAATAAAGGTAATATTGAAAGCTTACAAAAAATAAAATAGAAATCATTGTAATAAAACAGTTAATTTTTTGTTATTGACAAAAAAAAAGGTGATTCTAAGTAAAATAATTTTTATTAGCCCATACTTGGGTTAAGTTGTTTATAAAGAGATATGATAGTTACTAATAGTAACTTTTATGTCTTATATGTTTCCTTACGAATATATTCATATATTTTTTAAATAAAGATAATTCACACGGAATTACAAAGATAAGATTTTCAAATTAATGGTGCAATAGCAGCAATTTAAACTTGAATACCTTATTAAGATAATAATTAATAATTCATCTTTATAATGGTCAAACACCAGAAAAGAAGAAATGAATTAATATATAAACACGTACTTATGTAATTGAAGCATTATACAATGCAAAATAAAATTAATTAAAATAAAAAAGTAAATGTAGAAAAAAAAAAAAAATTAAACTTTGAAATTTCCAAAAAACTGCTATATCTTTAACAAAAGCAATTATAGCAGCAGGGTAGTAAAAAATGAGTTCTGAGACATTGATATATGAGATCATATAATAAACTAGTATGCTGTGGCCACCACAAGACTTTCTTCTATATTTTCTTATACAAATTCACACAGTAACAATATTAAAAAAAAAAAAAAAAAAAAAAAAAAAATACGATTTTTTTCAAAGTTTTTTTTCGTAAAAAAAAAAAAAATCGATGACTTTGTTTTAAATTATCACATATTTATAGTTCAACCATTCGTTTTAAAGATATTGACGAGACCTTTCGAAAGATACCCATCTTGAAAATTTACCCCCCCTCCCCCGGGGGTACTTTCCCCTGGGGGGAGGGAAGCGATGACCGAGATTTTTTTCCTAATTAACTACTACTATTATCAATAATTCATATTAATTTCACAATCACAGGTTAAGAATAACTCCCATTATGTACATTTATACGAAATTTTGTCCTATATACTGCCATGTTAAAAATTTAGAAAAAATACGATCACAGCACCACCTGTTGAGTGATTGATCCCCAAATCTAATCAGCCCCAGTTTATGTCAGGGGCCAACTAAATACCAAGTCTGGTTAAATTTCGTTTAACATATATATATATATATATATATATATATATATATATATACGATTTTTTTTCTAAGTTACTTTTTGTTAAAAGTAAAAAAAAAAAAAATCGATAACTTTGTTTTAAATTATCACAGATTTATAGTTCAACTATTCGTTTTAAAGGTATTGACGAGACCTTTCGAAAGATACCCATCCTGAAAATTTACTCCCCTCGAGGGGGGACTTCCCCCCCAGGGGGGTTCACGAGGCTCCTACGCATACAAAATTTTTTCCCCAGTTGACTACCTCTATTATAAATAATTCTTGTAAATTTCATAATGATTACTAAAAAATAATTATCTTTATGCACATTTATACAAAATTTTGTCCTATATCACCATGTTAAAAATTTAGAAAAAGCGGGATGGCAACGCAACCTGTAAGACAATTTTTACCAAAAGTTGATAGGCACTAATTTATGTCAAGGTGCAACTACATACTAATTTGTATGAAATTCTGTGCAGTAGTTCCTGAGATACAGTTGCCACAAAATTTTGTCACACACACACACACACACAGAGACAGACTGACAGACAGACATTTTCTAAAAAGGGTCAAATCGTGTTCTACAGCTCTCAAAACGTGTAAATCCATCAAAAACCAGAGGTCGAAAATTTTTACGAATCCAATACTTTCTCTATATTACATATAGAAGAAAGTAATAACAAACCTGAACAAAGTGTAATAACAAAAAATAAATAACAATAAGGAGGAGCAGAGGCCAACCTGGGAGTTTGTCGGGCACCCAACCTTTCCCAAATACTTTGCAAAACTACATGATAACAACAACAACAACAAAAAAAAAGATAATTATTGGAAAAAAAAAAAAAAAAAAAAAAAGGAAATTAAGCAAGCAAAAAATTAAAACTTATCGAGAAATCTTTGAAAAATTGATATATATATATATATTCTGAACATGATCACCCTTGCAAATAAGGATTTTTATTTAAATGATATATACTGTGAGGAAATAAATAACTCTGGAATTATTTGCGTATCACATGTATTAACATTTAAAATTTATATAAAACAGTAAAAGAAAAGAGGGAAAAAAAAGGAATAGCTTTTACAGCCTTATCATTGGATTCTATCCTATTACATTACAATTAAACTGTCTCTGGATAAAGTTTCTCGAAAAAAAAAAATTTCTTCTTTTTCTTTAATGATATTTGCTTTACAAAAAAATTAACCTATGAATGACGTTTTTTATAAATCAATTAAATAATTATTGAATAACATACTGATTTATATGCTCAGTTTAAATAAAACTCCGTAAAATTTTTTTAATTAAGAAATCTGCACAAATGGCAAAAACATGCAAGTTGAATTAGTAGTCCATATATAAACTACAAATTTTTGAGTAAACAAAAAACATGCGAAAATTCTTATGAATCTGTAAATCTCAACCAAGAGCTTTATTTACACACACACACACACACACACAAAAAAAAAAAAAAAAAAAAAAAAAAAAAATCCCAGTATGATTGTGTGTTTGTTACAAATGTTACAAGAAAATCATATTTTTGAACACAGATTTTGCTGCCAGAAATATCAGCTGCCACAAAAAAGTTAAAACTTCTCAGAAATGCTTCTCCCCTGAAGGGAGATAGATACACATAAAAAAAAATCAACTGTTGTATACAGAAAGCCGAAAATACTACGCTGAGTGAATGAAATTGTAAAAACGTGGGAAATCGATTACACATCATGTTTAAAAAATACGACTAGAAAAGATTCTACAATAAACTTACCCAATATAAAAAGGAAACTCCACTTTCTTACTCAATGAATCCGATTATTATTCCATAGATCAGCTGAAAATTCCCAGAATGGCCAAAACAATTCGCGATCACCACTGTCAAACGTCTTCTTTCATCTAAAATTGCCTTCTGTAACACTTCCGGCGAGAGCAAATAGCAAAGGAAAAAATAAAAATACATGAATGAAAAAAAATTCCGAGATTATGTGCTGCCATCTAGGAGGAATATCTAAAAACAATCTCCAAGAAAGAAGTCCACTTTATTGCAAACTGGTTTTCATTTCATTAATAAATGTCATATTTTGTTTTTATTTTATTTTGACTTTTATTTATAAGGGTTGGAAGAAGCTTAAGAAGAAAACTGGACGAATTATTAATTGGATAAACTGAAGTGCAGAATAAAATAATTCAATTTATTACGCAATTTTTTTTCCCTTAAATATAATGTATTTAGAAATCGTAACATAGTATCAGTATTATCTGTGCCACATCATATATGATATTAGTATCACATGTGGGTCTAGGTATTATGGAAACACCGTGATTTGTTTACTCGCCAATGGGCTTCAAATTTTCTGAAGCCTAGGTAACAGAATTATTTTATTTAAAAATAATTGTTTCAAACATTTTTTTGGGAAGAAAATTCTAAAATAAATAATAATAATAAAGTTACATTATATATATATATGTATATATATATATATATATTTTTTTTTTTCGAATGATTATCTAACCAGAAAGCATTACAAATGTGGCCACCACATGACTTTTTTCTATATTTTCCTATACAAATTCACTCAGTAAAAATAATTTATTAAAATTATTATTTAAAAAATTTATCTTCCATGATAATGCAGACGATTTCCATATTAGAGAAGTAGTATAACACTAAATATCTAAAAAAAAAGTCGATTTTATTGTCAATATTACTTTTTTTTTTTTTTTTTGTTAAAAATGAAAAAAATCGATAACTTTGTTTTAAATTATCGCAGATCGATGGTTCAACCATTCGTTTTAAAGGTATTAGCGAGCTATTTTAAAAGATACCCATCATGAAAATTTACTCCCCTCGAGGGGGGAGGCGAGGCTCCTACACATACAAAAAATTTTTCCCAGTTGACTATCTCCATTATAAATAATTCTTGTAAATTTCATAATGATTATTAAAAAATAATTCTCTTTATGCACATTTATACAAAATTTTGTCCTATAGCACCAGGTTAAAAATTTAGAAAAGCGGGATGGCAATGCAACCTGTAAGAGAATTTTTACCAAAAATTGATAGGCACTAATTTATGTCAAGGTGCAACTACATACCAATTTCTATGAAATTTTGTGCAGTAGTTCCTGAGATACAGTTGCTACAAAATTTTGTCACACACACACACAGAGAGACTGACAGACAGACATTTTCTAAAAATGGTCAAATCATGTTCTACAGCTCTCAAAACGTGTAAATCCATCAAAAACCCGAGGTCGAAATTATTTTACGAATCCAATACTTTCTTCTATTGAATATAGAACAGAATTAATTTATTTAAAAATAATTGTTTCAAACATTTTTTTGGGAAGAAAATTCTAAAATAAATAATAATAATAAAGTTACATTATATATATCTTTTCGAATGATTATCTAACTGCGCGCAGACAATAACAATGACAGTGACTAAGGTGGTTTTGAATATACTATATGTGAATTAATAATTCGGTACCAATGAATTCTTCAATATACAGCAAATACGCTTTTTTAAAAAAAAAAAAAAAAGGACCTCGCTACTGAAATATACGAATTATTGGTGGCAGACTGCTATATATATTTTTCAAAATGTAGCACATCCTCGGTAGTATAGTGGTGAGTATCCCCGCCTGTCACGCGGGAGACCGGGGTTCGATTCCCCGCCGGGGAGGGTATTTTTTTTTTATTATTATTATACGCCAATTTTATTAATTTTGTTCAATATCACGAGTCTACATTTTCCATTTTACTTGTATTGATGAAGTAAACAGAAATCTTTAAAATTATTTAAAAAGAAAAGGATATATATATATATATATATTTCTTGACATTGTTGTATTTAAAAAAGTGCCTCGAGTCTAAAATTTAACCTGAAAAATTGAGAAATTTTTAAATCGGACTCACTAGGAAAACCTTTCAAAGTGCTAATTTCCGCTTGGCTTGAAAAAATTCTAGAAATTAGTTTGCTATATAACTGATAAACGTATAGCAGCTATGTCGCAACAGAAATTATATATATTATATATAACTATTGAACGCGAAATTAGAAAAAAGTTATAGCCAAATTACAATAATCCTCGTAATACTAAAGTAGTTAAATATAATATCTAAAATGTTTTCATTTATTTTAAGTAACTTCTATATCAGACAGGTTTTAAATAATGAAAATTAAATTTCAGATTTACTTTCTACATTACATTACTTTATGATCAAATTACTCGGCATGTATATTTACATTAGTTTAGTTTGAAGATAATCAGGGCCCGACTATGCTTTTTGAAGACCCGGGGCACTGATGCTATTCGGAGGCCCCCATACCCTGCTATAAAGAGCTCACCAAAAGGACCCATTCTCAAAATCAAAAATAAATAAATAAAAATAGTGCGTTTTTTAATTTTTTCCTTCAATTATACCTTCTATTTCCTTATTTATTTATTTATTTATTTATTTATTTATTTTAGCAACCTATAACAAAATTATTAGTTTTATGTTCAAGACAAATGAAAAAATGTAGCACATTAATCAGCCAATGTGTAGGAAATTAGTCACAAAATTTTATAATTGTTTAAGCTCTCTAATAAAATATAGAAAGAAAAATGTAATCAATTTTTGTTTTTAATACACATATAATGAAGAAATTTGTACTATTACTTCTCAATTTTTTGGAAATGAGGCCCCCTAAATTTGGAGGCCCTGGGCCAGTGCCCCGTGTGCCCGTGCCATAATCTGGCCCTGAAGATAATAAGATTGAAACGTAATCTTATTAGAATTGATCAATCGAAATTTTAACATTGAAATAAACAAATCTTTCAAAACAGATCCCTTGAACAACCGTAGATGAAAAATCAGAGATATTGCAGACTAAATCTTTTTCTTCTCTTTCTTTCTTTCTTTTTTTTTTTTTATATTGGCTTTTCTACTGCGACTCCGCAGCTAATATTTCTGGAAAATAATAATAATAATAATAAAAGATTTTGATGAAATTCTGGCAAAAGCAGAATTTAGTTTAGTACGGAGGACTATTAGGTTTTTTTTTTTTTTTTTTTAATTATAACATCGCTTTCAAATGATTCAATTATATTTTCGCTAAATTTTCGATTTCGATAAATGTCCAACTATCGTAAAACTGGTATCGTAAAAATACGTAGATTGAGACTAATAGTCTTCCGTCCTAATAAATAAAACTATTCGTGATTTAATCACATGCCAGTAACTTCTTCAACAAAATTAGCGATCAGTAATTGAAAAAGGCTTTATATTACTATTATTATTAGTAGTAGTAGTACGGAGCTGCACATATCGTCAGCCATCTCACGCAAAGACACCGCTCAAAAAATTCAAAGTTTGAGATAGTTGCTCATGACATCAGCTTGAGATTTGCATGGGCCCGGGCAAGCCCATGCTCATACCCGGTCCGCAGGCTGGCAAAACTAAGCCAAATTTTCAAGTAAACCGGGATTTCTGAAGCAGATTCAGTAACAATTATTTAACCGTAGTCATTATGTAAATATTTCCCCCACACTTATATCGAATTACAGATATTTGCAATTTGTAACATGAATTTTCAAGTGGTGAGCGTATCCTCGGTAGTATAGTGGTAAGTATCCCCGCCTGTCACGCGGGATACCGGGGTTCGATTCCCCGCCGGGGAGGCTTTTTTTTTTTTTTTTTTTTTTTTGTGTGTGTCTGTGTGTGTCTTTTTTAATATTATACTTAATAATATTACAAACACGTAAAATTAAATTTTATTTGAAAGATGTTATTTTTATTTTTATTTATTTATTTTTTTAGCCGCTTTAAAAGGTAAAGCATCATCAGGGATTTTTATTACTCTTTTCCAATGAGCAGTTTTTAAATATTTTTCCTTTCACGTTATTAAAAGACTTAAGTGTTGACTGTGAAAGGAAAAATATTTAAAAACTGCTCATTGGAAAAGAGTAATAAAAATCCCTGATGATGCTTTACTATTTAAAGCGAAAAGCTTCGGCTAAAAAAAAAAAAAAAAATATTTTAAATAAAATTTGATTTTACGTGTTTTTAATATAATTAACAAATGACAAGTGTTCAATTTAACCCCCTTTTTTTAGGGATAATTTATGATATATTTATTAATCTAACACATTCTCTGAAATTTCTTTTTTGTACTTCATTTTACTTTACTTTTTAAGCCGGTGTGTTTTAGTCAGCTCGTCGTTAAGGTCGATTGATTGTACTTTTTATTTAAGGCATGTTTAATGAAAAATCATACATATATAAAATAACAGATTATTATAATTAATTTAAATTTTATAAAACCCTTTGTATTTTATTTACTTATTAATTTTTATTTATTTAATTTTCATTTGCTTATTTATTTATTTATTTGAAAGGAAATTCCGTTTACATCTTCCAGAATCTATTCACATTAAAATTGGGTCCATTTGAGATCACACAAAAAATTCCATCTCATTTAATAGCCTTTATTAAATTTCACATCGTAAATTATATTTTTATTTATTTATTTATTTACTTATTGTAAAGAGAACTGAGTTTTTATTTTACAGAATCTATAATACATTAAAATTGGGTCTATTTGAGGTCTTTAGGAAAATCCCATGTCATAAGATGCGCGCCCATTATTAAATTCACTTCAGAAATTGTAATCTATTCACAGTAAAACTGTATCCATTGCTCATTTAACGGCCCTCTTCACTTACCGTCGCCGGAAGCCCGAGCCAATGTTATTCTATGGGGAAATTTTCTTTAAAAATAACTTATTAACTAATACAAATTTTTAAATTCTGTTTTCACATTCAGAAAATTCCCAACTGTTAAATTGACGGACCTTTTCTAAAAATGTATTTTTTTTTTTTTTGAAATTGCGAAATGAAAAAGTTTCACATATTGAAAATTCGTATTTTGCAGCTCCAAAATAAAATATAAAAAATTAAAAAAATATTTTTTTAAAAAAGGTCCGTCCATTTAACAGCTGAGAGTTTTCAGAATGTGAAAACAGAATTTAAAAATATGTATCAGTCAACGAGATATATAAAGTAGAGTGATAAATGGTAACCCTTGAGAAGGTCCAAGATGAGTCATGTGACATGCTCTCCTTGCACCTGAGTATTCGGTGGTTCCCTTGGTAACAGCTTATTTTAAGTAAATTTCTATGGCAACGGTTTGGAGATTGTTCATCGCAGCGAATGTTTTTGTTTACTTGCGTAGTTTAATATTCTTTTGTTCTAAATCATTTTGATTTTGATTTTACTTTTTTTTTATTTCGTGATGTTAAACTTTAACCGACAAAATGCTTAAAAATAGTTGAAAAATTATTATTTGTTGTTAAATTTAGCTCTTTAAAAGATTAAATTTTCTTTTATAAACACTTTTAAACTTTGTTGGGAAACGATGAAAAAAAAGGTATTTTATTATTTATTAAAATGTGAAATATGTGTAAAATTATTTTAAAAACAATTTATTTCGGTCATAGGACTGTCAAGTTGCCTAATAATAATGATAATTTGTCGAACTGATATTTTAAATGCCAAATTAGCGATAAAGGGCCAAACACAGCAACCTATTGGAGCATGTCACGTGATTCATCTTGAACCACGGAAAGCTAATCCTTCATCCATTGAATCAGCACTCTAATTTATATATCTCGTTGGTATTAGTTAATAAGTTATTTGTAAAGAAAATTTTCCCATAGAATAACATTAGCTTCGGCTTCCGGCGGCGGTAAGTGAAGAGGGCCCTTAAGGTCCCTCATAAAATTCTATGTCGGCCTTTTTATTAAATTTCACATCAACCATTTGTTCCTCCCTCCTTCCCCAGTATTCTAAAATGTTACTGCCATTATTTAGGTCAATTGTAATGGACGAAGAGATATAGTAATGAAATGATTACTAAATCCGAAAAGGTTATTCCATGTTGAACTTATTGGAAAGAGAGCTGTATTTTTCTTTTACAGAATCTATAATTGGGTCCATAAAAGGTCTTTAGGAAAATTCCATGTCACAAGATGGGCGCCATTACTAAATTCATTTCATATGTCACTTCACTGTTATATTTTCCCCTCATAAAATTTAGTATTATAGAAAGATTTCACCTCCATAACAAAAATTATGCATACCTGCTTTTTAATTGCGAGTGGGTTCGTAAATTATAAATTGTTAAATAAAGCAAAACAAAAATAGAATGTTTTTCTATGTATATATAAAAAAAAAAAAAAAAAAGAAAGAAAGAAATGTTCCAAATATAATCATTTTTTAAACATTGAATATTTATATTTAATAAATTTCTTGTATATCAACAGCCATTTGAAAAAGACACAGTCCGGCATTTTACCGAAAACGGGGAATTAAATATTTAAAATAATAACCATTATTATAGGATACAAAATTTGGAACACAGTTGGGGAGGAAGGGGGGGGGGGGGGTAGGGTATGTATATGTATGTAACAAAAAAAAAAAAAAAAAAAAAAAAAAAACGACGCACCAAGAAGAAGTGGGGACAAAAATTGGTAGATGGGGTGAAATGGGTGGTCCGAATGGGACAAAAATTGGGAGATGTGACCCAGACAGCACATCGCCTCCCCAGGATATCTTCAAGATGTCTTCTGGATGAAAAGACATCCCAGAAACGTCCTTAAGACGTACTGTGGATAAGTTAAGCCTAACTGTGCTGTTAGGGGATGTACATGTGGAGAAAAACAATTGATTACAGTTTCAGAAAATTTGAATGATTTAACCAAGAGAAAGGGCCTCGCAAAGTAATAAAAGTCAATAATGCGTTGGTCCACTTCTGGCCCTTAAGGTACGCAGTTATTCGGCTTGGTATTAATGGATAGAGTTGGCAAATGTTCTCCTGTGAAGTATCGTGCCAAATTCTGTCCAATGGTTGCGTTAGATTGGTAAAATCCCGAGCTGGTTGTAGGACCCTTTTTATGATGCTCCAAACGTCCTTAGTGGAAGAGAGATCTGGGGACTGAGCTCAACCCCACTGAGCCGCCTATTAAGGGAATTTGAAGTCACTGAAGTACCAGTTGCACGTAGGATCGACGATAATGATGAATTGCTGCTTGATTTCATCAAAACCTGTATTAGGGTGCCTCGATAAGATAAGAGTGGCGACAGATCAGTGAGAGATTCTCATCGGACGAGACGGACCATCAGCCGCCCCGGGCGATTGTTGGATGATGCTCCATAGGTTTTACATTGAGAGTTTCGCATATGTCGAAAAAAGCATTTTTATCTCTTGATATTAAGTAAATTTGATTTTTTTTTCTTTCAGAAATACATTAAGAAAGATTATTTGTAAAATATCAAAACGTATTTTACTGAATAATGTTAATTATTAATCTGTTTTATTAACTTTATTGATGGACGAGGTAGGCAGATTCTTTTACTAGCCGGTTTCACAGCTTATAAATTGATATAAATAGAAAAAATACTGTATGATTATTGTCATAACTGATCTCTAATCATCTTATTTATTAAATATATTACTTTTGTCCTATTTTTGTGCTATTTAAATTTTAAAAAATAATGATTTCATTGATAAAGCAAAGTAGAAACATTTGGCGATATTTAACATAGTACTTGGCGGGAGATTCTCAGCCAGTGTTTTGACATCTTTTCTCAGAGAAAGCTAAAAGCTTTATAAGTGTGTATCTCTGTGTGTATTATGTGTAAGAGTATGTACTAAGGAATATATAAATTGTTTCGTATTTATTACGTCTGACTAATTACGAATTAATATTTAATTTTCTCCAATAAAATTTATAGTTATTTACTATTTTGAAAATAAAGATAAAAATAAAATAACTAAAAATTAATTCATTAGTTTCTTTTTAATTTATAAATATATTTAAATATTTTACAAACGTTGTTTCTTTTTAATTGTTTGTTAAAACATTTATGTTGTGGGAGGCATATTATTTCTCCCCTAAAAATTTTTACACAGGGTGTGAATTGAATCTGGTGATACCTTTAATTAGAAAAAGAATGATGATACGATTTTAGATTAAATTATATGGTGTGTCACTCACACGACTTTTTCTTACACTGCATTTCAATGCTATAAAGACAGATCGCATATTAAGTTCAGTAAGGTAAAATAATATAGTTCAATGTACTCTAAAATTAATCTAAAAAAGGTGTAGGTCATTGTTTCATTTGGCATAAAATTCTATGCGAGGGGATCTGCCGCCCTCCTAACCCTCCCCACCCCGTTTAATTATAGTGCTTACAATTAAAAAATAAATAAATAAATAAATAAATAAATAAAGTCTAATTTTAAAAACCTCTCTTTCTTTCTCTGTTACAAAAATTTTGTGGTAGCTGGAGATCAAGATTCTAATGCACAATATTTTACGAAAGTTTTTATTTTGTCACATTTTAGCATAAGCTGGAGTCTTTCAACTTTTGGTGCATATTAGTTGACAAATGGTGCTACTATGCTGAAATTTCTAATCTATTAGGAAAGCTAGATCTCAACTTCTATAGTGTATAAATGTATCAAACACGATAGTTAAGATAGTTAATATGTAAAGTAGGTGAATGATTGCTTAAATATATTTAAATCTTAAAAAAAAAAAAAAAAAAAAAAAAGACAAAAGAAAAGAAAGAAAGCAAAATAAAATGCTTCCGTTTTAAATTTTATTGATAAATGTGCTTATCAATATCTCCAGGCCTTCCTCGCAGATCCATTAAGCACATTCATACAGAATATGCACATAAAAAAATTGACAGTTAGTATCAATTTAAATTATTTATTTTATACATTTAAAAATTCTCTTTTAATACAATTGAACTTGGACAAAACTTATTAGTTTATTAGATTTATTGGTATAGCTATTACTGTACTGATCCTCAAAAAGAAAAAAAAAAAAAAAAAAAAAAAAATATATATATATATATATATATATATATATGTGTGTGTGTGTGTGATTCCCTATAACTAATTGCTTATTTTCTTATATACATTCCTTCTACCGTTCATTTACTTTTATTATTGTTGTAATCAAAATTTCAGTTTTATTTTTTTGCTAAAAAATGACGAGCTGTTCTGCTTTTAACTGCTCAAACAGATTTGAGCAATGCTATAAGTTAAAAGTGTTTCCTAAAGATCCCGAAAGGAGAAAACTTTGGGCCTCCAAAGTTAAACGTCTTAATTGGGAACCAACTAAGCTATTTGTGTGAAGTAAGAATTTTTACATTTTCGATTGTTTATTTATTATTTTCTTTATGTACTCGAAAGTTCGTTCTGCGATTAATTTTCAATTACATTTAAGAGATTATGTGATTTTCATAGTTAAATCGTCTAACAATTTACTATACATTGTTCGCATCAATCTTGGAAATTTAATGGTCGGAAATGATCACCTAGAATACTATTTAGTGGTTAAAATATAAAATAATAGTCAAAGTTTTAAGTGCACACATTTTACATATATTTACATATTTTTACTACATATGTCAATATTTTCACAACGAAACTATGCGCATACTTTACTTTTAAAATATTCTAAATACAAAATGTATATATATTTATTTTTTAGTAACACTAATTCCCGCAAATGTTAGAAAAAATAAATAAATAAATAAAATAAAACATAATTAGTTAATTTAAAATTAATTAATTAATTAATTTAAACAAATAATTCAAAAACCATAAATTATGAAAGCCTCCAATAATTTTTTTGGTAAGAAACAATTTGAGCTCATATAGTTATCAATAAGGCACAAGTGTAGTGTGAAAGCAACGATGCACTGTAGCTTCCTAAAAGTACCACTTTTTCAGAACCTTGAAGATAGGACAATATTTTCTCTCCCCCCCCCCCCCCCCCCAATCCCTGTTAAATCGTGAACATAATATCAAAGTAAAAAAATCTGTAAAGAATTAGAAATGACCAATTTATTTTTATATTCTTATTATTTCAGAAATTAAACTTATTAAGGAAAAAATATTAAAGTTCACTTAAAAGAATTTTTGTGCTACAAAATGAAAAAAATAATGAAATTAAATCGGGATGCATTATGAATTCTATGAAAAATTTCCCTTAGTTCACTATAAACAAAAAAATTCTTTAGTTCAGTATGTTTTTGGTTTTTAAAAATCTAAGTTAAAAATAATGGTTTAATAATAATAATAATAATAATAAATCGAAAATTAACACACAGAAAAAATAAAAATAATTATTAAATAAAATTGTTAAAAGTCGTAAATTTGTGTTTCTAAGAGCAATTCTTTTTTTTTTTTTTCTTTTTATAATTTGGCAATTTAAGTCTATCGATAACTTGTTATTTGACGAAACTAAAAATAATTTAGTGAAAAGAAAATGCTTAATTTCAATACAATTTAAACGAATTGTGAATAAATTAAGTCTTTTTTACTTCTAAGAAAATTAAATATCCCGCCAGAAAAGTAAATGTTCACCAGAAGCATTTTCTCGCCAACGTAAGATAACGGTCATATCTAGAAAGGATCAACCCCACTCGTAGCTCACGCAAGCAACCCAAGATTTCATCCACAGCGGTTGCGCACTGAGAACTGTCGTCACTCTAGTAATATAGGCACCCTACCTGTATGTATGTCAATTTGTGTCCAGTTTGCATTACTTCTTCTTGGTGCATCACTTTTTTTTTGTTATAGAGTATATATATATATGTGTGGTTTTACTTTTATCAGATCCATTATTGCGTAATATTGTGCGTCAAATCTATGTAATATTTCTCTAACGTGGTCCAGTTACGATTATATTTTGTTGAAACGATACGATAATGATCTGTTAATAAAATACGCAAGAAAAAAAATATATATATATTTATAAATGGGTAATATTTAAGCACGCGCATTCAGCTCAATGATCTAATAAGAAAAAATGACGAAATTTGTCTGATGAGATTAATTTATGGAAAAACATATTTTTAAAAGTTGCTTCTTCAGTATCTCTGAAGAATCATTTTAAACACAACAATACTTTTTAAAGAAATATGCAGATTGTGAATTATTATCATAAATTGACTAAAAAAAACCATTGGTAAAAAGTATAATCAAAATAGGAATTAGTTTTATTAAAACAATAAATCATACCAAAATAATTAAATAAAAAGTCATCGCCAACATGGCGACAAAAATTTTAAAGGCACCATGGGGGTCCTATAATAAAATTGTACTGCCTGCGGGAGTATGAAACTAGGTCGTCAACCATGAATTTTATTTTGAAACATTTCTTCGAATGATTTTGGTTTCACCATTGCACAGTATTAATTTCATTTTAATAATAATTTGGCTTCTGATAAATTAAATTTGAATTAGGTGATGAAATTGGTATAATATTTATGAGTTTTAAATTTTAAAGGTAACTAACAATAAACAAAGTGCGAAAATTTCGCATGGGTTTGCTAATAAATAAATAAACTATATCATCTTAAAACTTTCATCTATATTTTTCTGTACGAATTCATGAAGCGAAATTTTTTTTATTAAAATTGTTATTTATCAAAATTATTTTCTATGGTATATTAATTTAAAAATACACTGTATATGCAAATGATTTTAATTTCAGAGTGGCATAACACTTTTTGTAAAAAGAAAGTCAAATATGTACCCAATAGATAACATCTAAAATCTATGGTTCAACGATTCATTTTCAGAAGTATTGACAAGTTCCTTTGAAAAATATTCACATTGAAAATTTACTCTCCTACATATACAACATCCCCCCCCCCCATCCCCCTGGTTAACTATCGCTATTTTAAGTAATTTTAAACTATAAACAAAATTAAATAGTAAAAAATAAATTATTCAAAAAGGGTTTAAGAAAATTAAATATTATTATGAGTATTATACAGTAAAACACCGTTTATACGTCTCTCGTTTAAACGTCTTTTACATTTATAAGTCTTTTTAATGAAGTACTGATTTATTCTTAATCATTTTACAGGAAAAAACTTTTCTTTTATGCACCAATTTATAATATTATATACTCAACATCAGTTTTATAATTTTTCTTAAATTTTTATGATAAATCTTTTTAAATTTAATGAAACGTTTTTTCTTTCTTCAAATATAAATTCTACTACAAAGTAATTTATTAATTTATATTACAAAAAACTTTATTAATTAATATTTTCGCATAAATTTTGCTTCGATGCTAATATTAACTTAAAAAATATATATATTTCTATAAATTTCGATTATAAGACTTTTCATTTATACGTCCTTATATATATAAACGGTGTTTTATTGCATTATATATATTAATAAATAATTAAAGTAAGAGAAACTTTTGACTAATCGAAATAATTTATCTTCATTTGTAAAGGAGAAAAAATAAAATAAAATAAATTAATAAATTCTAGGTAAAATTTTCGGTAATTACTTTCTCTACTTCAATGGTCTTATAGTTGGAAAAGTAGTTTTACAGGTTATTTGAAAATTATGCACGGAATTTTATTTTATTTTATTAATGTATTTCAGTTTTAAGCAATTAATATATAGGGAAAGAGGAATACCTTGCTAGACAAAATAAAGCACCACAACATCATTAATTAAATAATAATGAAACTGCAAATTCTGTCCATTCCAATAATAATAATAAGAAGAAAAGGAAAAAAAAAAAAAAAAAAAACACTGAAACGGTAGTCCAGAAATATTTTATATTTTAATAATACATACTTTATATATATATATATATATATATATATATATATATATATTATCTTAAAGATATTTTATATTTTACGTTTTTTTGATTAAAAGCAAGGATATTTATTTTATCGGTTTATACTCCTCTCCTGTTTTTGGTGGTGATGGCGTGGTGTTAGGGGTCCATGAATTACGTAAGGTGGTTTTGGCAATTTTTTGACCCCCCCCTCCCCCTGGTGAGATTTCGTGAGATTTGGCTCGACCCCCTCCCCCCTCCCCTAATCTCACGTAAGATTTTTCAAAATTCGTACTTTTACTGTAAATGCGCTGGATTTATTTCAGAAAACACAATTTGCTTTATTATTTTTATTAAAGACTAGTTAAGACTAGTTTTTAAGATTGTATAGACCGTAGTCTAGAATAAGAGTAATAAAATTGAACAATAAAATACTTAAATAGAATTCTACTCAATTTTCTCGCAATTTTACACTGTTTTTTGTGGGGAAAAAAATACGTGATATTTTCTGAGACCCCCCTCCCCAGATTGGGTGAGATTCGGCTTGACCCCCCCCCTAAACACCTCATGTAATTAATGGACGCCCCCTAAGGATTAAAGCTAATTGACTTTTCTAGGGTTCAAGGCCTGAAGGAGGAGCACTCCATGGGAGGAGGGAGTCTTACCCCGTATTTACGTAAGTCTCGGAGGAACCCACGGAAAATTCTGAACGATTAGGCCGACGAGCACCAGACGACCGAGTTGTCACTGATTAAATTTATTAATTGTCTGCTTTTGAAAAAAAAAATACATATATATTGCAAAATTTTAGGAAAAGGAAACTTTTGTTTTTCTTCCTGGAAGCATATTTAGGAACCTAGGAACACTCAACCGCGCAGAGCATTGGCGAAAACCTACGTAGCCAAACGCGCTTTCGCCTGAAAAATGTCTTCCGTACCGTAAGCATGAGTGTGGGAATGCGTTGAAGGAAAGACAAGATAACGCTTTTTACTAAGAGATTTTTTAAAATATAGTTATTTCGTTTTCATTTGCTGTGATATTTAGGTACACAGAATGCTTATTATTGTTATTTTTTTAATATCCATTTCGAAATAAATTTTCATTCCTTTTTTCAATTTACCAAACTAAGATTATTATTATTTTTTTTTTTTTTACTTTCATTAATATTTTTATTTTTTGTTTTAGCAAATTTTATTTAATAAAGATACAAAAGGAATTGATACAAAGTGTGCGATTTTTAAGATTAACTGATATATATAGTAAAAAATGATAAAAAATAACTAGCATTTAAACTGACGCGTTATAATAAAATGCAGCAGGTATATGAGCATAGTCAAGGAGGTACACTAGACTCCTCCCATACATTACTAAATGACAGAAAAGAAAATTCTCATTTATTGAAGACCAGGCTTAGAAAGCATGGAAATAATTAATTTCTTATAGTAAATCTTGATCACTCCTATAAGGTTTAAAAGAAAGTCGAACAACAAAACGTAATAAAAAAAAAAAAAAAAAAGTGCATCCCGGACAAAAGTCTAGGAAAATAAATTATACAAAATCGTTTGGTTTTAAAATTTCCACGTGACGTAAATAAGTAAATCTAAGTTGCAAATTAACTTTTAATCCATAATCTATTGTTGTCGCCAACAAAGTTTGCTTGGCGAGATTTTATAATTAAAAAAAAACTATCGATGTGAAATAAGAAGATGAGTTTATATACGAGTTAAAATAAGTCATATGAGTCATTTACAAATGAGTTTGAATTTGACTCTTTTTTTTTTTATGCCAAAATATATTCGAAGTATTTAAAAATATACTTTTTTTTTTAAATTAATAAAAGAAAGAAAAGTATGCAGTTCACCTTAATACCTTAAACTTTAACACCTTAATACATTAATATCTTCACCTTAATGCAATAACATTTACAAAATCATAACTTCGAAAAGATTTATGTGACATGATCACGGAGAAAAAGACAGGAGAAGATGGTAACACTGAAATTTTGTGATGTTGTTTTCTAATGTTTACAGATGGCGCCAGCGTGCAATCTTTCCTTCTCTCCAGCTTCCGCAATGTTATTCAATGGGGAAATGTCTCGTTTTAATTATTTTTTTTAAAATAATATCAAGCTGAAAAAATTTCGATTGAAAGCAAATTTCATTAAATAGAGTATTCTAACCAACATGTTTTTTTTAAGAGCCATTTTATACTAATTTTACTTTGAAAGAAAGCTTTTAAAAAATGACGATTCTTATGAACCGAAGCTAGCTAAAACAGACAATTGGGAGGAAGGAGAATGGATGAAATTTTGTAAAGAAAAAAAAAATAAACTTACTTTAGGTGCAGAAAACACGAACTCGGACTTTATTTTTCTCCTAGGGCTTTTTTTTTGTTTTTCTTATCACTATCATAGCCTGTTTTACAACTAGGAACGAAGCATTTATTTGAAACATCTGGATTATGCAATTTTAAGAACTTACAAAGGAATTAAATTGCTTAAAATAAAAAATTTTAAATGTACTCCAGCAAAATTCTATTGAAAACAACAGTATATCCACGCCGAGGTAGGGAGGAATGACAAGTGGCGCCCTCAATATTTACCAAAAATTTAGATCACAGTTTCGTAGCTTTCTCCCATTGGACCTTCAACTCCTATTAATATTACTCCGTGGACACGATACATTAAGAATTTGGGTTTTAAAAGTTTTTTTTTTTTTTAAATATATATTATTAGTTATTTACTATTTTTTCTGAAATCAGCGTTCAAAAATCTATCAGTATCAGCTATTGGTTTCTAAACTATTACCTCAAGGATCTTTCATCAACATTAAAATATATAATTATTTACTCATTACAAATCATGTTTACATAAAAGTATTTATAAAAATATTCTAATTAATTTCCACTACAGAATAAAACATCTATGTTCAGATAGATTGATTTAACATTTTTACTTTTAAATTTATCTTCAGGGTAGACCTTTATGATTATCCTAAATTTCTAGTAAATTCAATTATTAAATCTTATTTCTAATTTATTCTATCCTGATATATAGTGTTAGCACACACACACATAAAGGTGCACTTTTGTGTATTTTAACCAAAAAAATTACAAAAAATAAAAGACAATAAAAAAGGTGGCGGTTGGGTGGGCAGATGCTTGATTACGGAGGATGGGTGGTGTTGTTTGGCTGGATGGGATTGTGAAATAATAATAAAAAAAAAAAAGGATGGGTCATTACATTTTTTTTCACTCTAACAGATGGCGCTCATTCATTTATAACTTGTTCCTTTAAATCCATGAAACACTTCTATATCTACATGATATTTATGAATTGCGTATTTACGTAACTCAAATTAATCTTCGTAATAAATTCAAAATTAATTAAATTTTAACATTTAGGTTTAATTGTTAAAAATTAAAGAAAATAGTTACACTAAAAATTATTTTACTTAATCGTTCGGTAGTTGAATTCATTTCCCTTTTTAACTGTGACTTTAACTGTTTTCGGTCTCTTGACTGTTGTGGAGTAATTTACATTTTTCAAAAGTAAGTAAAGTTAAAATTTAGTTTTTTAAATTTCCTTAGGGTTGATTTATTATGTTGGGATTGGTGTTTTATGTTTAATAAGTTTATTTCTTTCATGTTTTTTCCACTTTATAAGTTTATTTCTTTTTTATTTTTTCCATTTCAAAAGTTTATCTCTAACTTGGTATTTTCCACAAATTGTTTGAAATTATTTTCATATCTTTTAGGTGACTTCGGGTATTGCATGCTGTAAATTTTTAGCAGTTTGCATACAGCATGACAGAAAGATCACCTATTTTTCATACAACATTCATTCAATGCCCTTGAAAATGTTGTGAATTTGTATGCTTCTATATCGGGTTGCTTATTTTTTCTTTTCGTCAACTACATTCATTTTTTATAGTTCTTCATGTGATACTTGGTTGCAATGTTTGAAAGGGTTTTCAATATATATACAGTGAAACCTCTCAAGTTGGACACCCCTATAAGTTGGACACCCCTGTAAGTTGGACGCTTTTTCTCGGAACGTAATGTATCCATTAACATTATGTCTAACCCCTATAAGTTGGACACCTCTCAGAGTTGGACACTTTTTCTTGGAACCGTAGGTGTCCAACTTAGAGAGGTTTTACTGTATATATATAAGGAACACAAAAAGTAAATACGTTTTCACACTTTTATAAAGTGCAAATATATCATTTTCGACCTCTATGTACCAGTGATACACTAAAGAACCACCTCAAAAAATTTTCATTAAGTACTAGAGGATGCATATTTATATGCTATATGCATATTTTTTATTGCAGATACATTAAATAAATATATATATATATATACTCAACTAAAAAAAAAAGTTTCAAATGCATTTTTTGTCTGTTTCATGTGATAAAAAAAGGATTAAGAAAGTACAGTACTTAACCCCACCAACAGACAAAATCTATGTTATTTTATGGGGAAATTTGCTTCAAAAAATCACTCAAGTTTTAATGTTTTGTTTTGAAATGTAAAAACGGAGTTTTTTTTTTTTAAAAAAAAGGCTAAATTAGTATAAATATGTTTTCATATTTTATTTTCTAGTTAAAAAGTGCACTTAGTCAATTTTTCCCTTATTTTGTGAAAACGGAATAATAATACAGGGATTAGCAAAAACACAAAAAATCTGAAACTGTACGCAAAGACAAGACATTGAAATGAAATACTAGAATTTTGATGACAAAATCTATTAAATTAGAGTAATACATGTTTATTTTAACCTTCGATGTATAAAAAATGAACAAATACACATCAAAAACATGAAAAAAAAAAAAAAAAAAAATCTGAAAAAACTTTAAAACAGCTGGAAAGCTATTTTACAAATTTGCCAAAAAGCTGAAATCAGCTGAAAAACCTCATCCATGATAATAATAATACTAACTTAGGTAAAGAGTAATTCTCGCAACCAGTAATTTTCTCATAGAATAACACGAGCTTTGGCTGTTGGCGATGTTATGTCTTGTAATACAAACATCTGAAAATACGAGCTGCAATTTTTACATTTAACGATGTTATCACTTACTGCACCATGATTTCCATTAATCAAAAATAACTCCTAAACATAGCATAGAACGCCCACGTTTGAAAAGAATTATAAATACATTATAACTAAAAGTCAAAGGCTAATGCTAGTCTTATTTACATAAACATTAAGATACAAATTTAATTTAGCAACATTAACTCGACTTTCAACTGTAATTCACCCTAACAACATACACAATAATTACGCTAAGCGGAATAAATAAATAAACATAATAAGTCGGTGAAACGGCAAACACTTCACAAGAGCTTCTTTCCATACACATACACACTTAACCCTAACCGTGCCGTTACGTTCTCACACTCCATAAGCACCCACAAGTATTTCTATTATTCGTAGAGGTTCGGGACAGAAAAAAAAGAAATTACCAGAAATGAAAGCTGGACTTTTACAAAAGAACGGTGTGGGCAGTTTAGATTGAAGGAGCGGTGTGAACGACATTCAAAAGAGGGTCCTACCTACTAGGGGGTCAGAGGTCGAGCCTTAAAGGGTTAAGGGCTCTCACTTGTATTCTAGGAGAAAAAAAAAAAAAAATATTTACAACTATGTAAGATCGACTAGATGTCTTCTACGGATTGTTTTTTATCCGGAGTCCACTTGTATATTCCGAACAGGTTTTGCACTTTTGGACAGCTGATTTTTTGTTCCGGTCGACGAAGAGTGATGTTTATGATCTTAAAACACATTCCGGGTTAACAAAGATGATACAGTTTACCGCATAAACTTTTATTTTGTTCGCTTGTTAATCTTAACTTTAGAACGCATTTTAAGGTGGTGTAGGGGTTAAGGCCGATTAACTACACATGGGTCCTAGGAGTGGAGTGGAATGCCCTCCGTGAGGGTCTTTTTAAGGAGTCATAGTCCGCATTTATGCTAGTTTCGGAGAAAATCACGGAAAATACCGGATGGCTGGCTATGTCAACGAGCGTGACCCGAGATCGAACTCGAAACTTTCCATTGATAAATAATTGATTTTTTTTTTTTTTTTATGAATTTTTATTTGACACTCACTCAATGTTCCAGTCATTGACACTGCCAGTTTTCCTTTTATTAGTAACAGGCACCCTATGTTCCAGTGTTTGACACTGCTAGTTATTCATTTTACCAGTTATTAGCACCCTAGGCTCCAGTGTTTGACATAATTCTAAAATGTAAAATATATGATTTTATTATTTTTCTTATTTATTAATTATTTCGGGATAGATGTCAATTACTGGAGCATGCCAATCACTGGAGCACCTACCCTATATAAAAAGTTTTTTATCCCATAATTTTTTATTTTATTTTATTTTATTGTATTTACTTTTCTCAGCCCTTTTCTGAATTTTGAACCCTCAGATTCAGTTGAATTTTGTAAGTTTTTTTTTTTTTTTTTTTTTTTTTAAATGAATGTACATTTATGACAACAGATCTTGAGGTTAAATTCTTGTCTACATAACTCAATGCTCCATATAAAGATAAATAACACAGATTTGCGATGAAATTCTTTTCCTTCAAGATGATGCGCTTTTCTGGGGGTATTTTTGGATGCTCATTAAGGAAAAACTATTTAAAAACGTCTATCACATACAGTTTTGACAAAAAAAAAAAAAAAAGGCTTAAAGCTCCACTTTTTCAACTCCCATCTCAGTTATTTCCTAGAAAATGTGGGTGATGTGAAAGAAGAATTAGGAGAGCTATTTCAACGAGACATCAAAGAATTGTAGAGAAGGTATCAAGGATGATGGAGTATATAAAGATTAGTAGACTATTGTTGGATGCTGCATAGAGATTGCCCCCCCTCTTCCCCCCCCCAAATCCTCAAACCTTGCAAAAGAGAAAAAGCCCTGAAGGGAGCTGTGATGTAAAGAAACACATTTAAAAGATAATGCGTAAATCTATTTTAATGTATTTTACACTTAAATAGTTCCGAATTTTTTTATAGCCTCTTTGTGAATTCTTCCCATCTTCATCCTTAGTTTGTGAAAAACCCTTACGTGATAAGAAGAAAAGACAACCATTTCTGAATTCAACATATCAAATACATTAGAGACATCCAACGCACCCCCCCCCCCAAAAAAAAAAAAAAAAAAATGAAAAAAAAAAAAAAAAATGAAAAAAATGAAAAAGAAAAAAAAAATGAAAATGAAAATAAATTAATAAATAAATAATAATAATAAATAAAATAATAAATAAATAAAATTAATTAATAAAAATTAAAATAAATAAAAAAAAAATACAGTAAAGCACCGTTTATACGTCTTTTACATTTATACGTCCTTTTAGTGAAGTTCCGATTCATTCCTATTCCTTTTAATGCAAAAATTCTTCGTTTATACGCCGCTAATATCGGTTATACGTCATTTCCACTTTCCTAAAATTCGCAAAATTTATCGACCTGTCATTATTTTCCATTCTAAATAAGACGGATTTTTCCTAGAAAGCATCTTAAATGGAGGAACACGGGGAAGATCGAAGAATACTGATCAATGAATCCATTGAATCCACAGTAGAATTTTTAATACTCATAGACAAGCAGCCAATCAGACGAATTTGAAAGATTTTTAATGTTATCAAATAATTATTTGTATGGACATAAATCGTGTGCTTATTATTATTAAAAATACGCAATATATATAATCAATATTCAAAATGTGTTCATATAGTTCTTAAGAAATGTAGTACAATACTTAATATATGACATTTGTAATTAGTACCCAGTCATGCTATAATAGTATGATTTTTCTCACTTTTTACAATAAATCTAAAAACGTATAATATGCATTTACTAACTTAAGAAACTTTATTAATTAGTATTTTCATATAAATTTTGCTTAGGTGTCATTCAATTTGTAGTAATCAAAGTGTTATTATTAAAATTTCGATGATACGTCTTTTCATTTATACGTCCTTTTACGTCAGTCCCTTGAAAAACATATAAAACGGCGCTTCACCGTAAAATAAAATAAAATGGGAAGTACGATTTTGTAGACCTGTAATAACAAACGCAACACAAACCACATACCACAAGAACACAACACAAACATGCTTAAAAAAAAAAAAAAAAAATCTCTCCACCCCAAAATAAACTCTCTATTTCGCATTATTTAACAATTTTTCACACCTGACGCAATCGTGACTCAGCCAAAGTCCAAAATTACCCGCCTCGCGTGAACTTGGCATCGCTCCCTAAACAGGCGTCTCCAGTCTCCAGTCATTTAACCCGTTCGTTTAGTTCACGACACTGGTTTGCAATTTCTTACGCGCAAACACGCTCGGCACAAGCTGGGGCCCCCCTCGAGGGGCAAAACGCCAGGCGGGCCCTTTTGATCCCATCCGTCAAAAAGATGGAAGGAAAAGAAGTGGAGGGTTAATCTTTTTCCGGCACAGCCCTGAAATATGGTTCTATTGTCAAATTTTCATAGTTTAGTTTATTCATTTTCTTTTTTTCCCCCTCGTTTATTGTTAATGTCGTTCATAGCGTTTTTATTTAATTATGTTTTATGAAAACTGAACTTTGCAAAATGCTAAATGGCTCTTATGATAAGAAAACTTAATGTATATTTTTTATTTTTCTCTGAGCATTTAAATATTTGTAAAAGAAGTATAGTGATGATTTAAAATTGGACAAAAACATTTAGGTGTAACCTATACTTTTTTAGACTTGCCGATTTTATTTTTGCTATTTTACGGTGATGTATGTACGAATGTGTATGTGTGTGAGTGAACACGATGACGCCTAAACGCCTTCTCCTATTAAACTAAAAAGTTTTTACGCATGTTATAGACCATTTTTCGTACAGTTTGTATAGATGATTTTGAAAAGTGTAATTATTTGATAAGTCTAGTTATTTTACAGGGACACAAATAATTCTTTATCACTGCAGCTTATGGACTCAAATTACTTAAAATACGATATAGTACATAAAATCTATTCCCATTTAAAATAAAATTCAATAGGCACATTACAGCTCATTACAGATTTTTTTTTTTTTCTTACAGGGACACAAAGAAAAATTATTACATATTATGGTCTATATAAACACAAATTATTTGAAGTTCGTTTAATTAATGTTTAATTGTTTAAAACATAAAACAAAAAAAGAAACCGATATATACCGCATTGCTTTGCTAATGTATGATCATAATGAAAAATGATGTGCACATTATTTAAAGTTCTTTTACAGGAAAGCTTCATATAATTTGCATATATCAAGTACGATTATTGGAGCTAATTGTCTGAAGTTCATTCAATTATTTAAGAATGACTGAAACTACTAAATATGTGTTTTAGAGTAGTTTTGCTACAGCGTTATTATTTAGTTACTAAAAATTGCGTGATTACTGTTTGTATCCTTTTAGCACAAAATAATTTTGATATATTATCGTCTGTCGTACAAACACACGAATTTGGGGGCGAAATACTCAATCACTATTATAATTTTTGCTTTTCTGTGTTTATTGAAATATTTATCGATTCAGATTTATTTAAAGTCCTGGCAATCATTAAATGTCCGGATAGTAGAATATGCAGTCGCTCCAGATTTTTATTTAATTAGTATGTTTTTAGGTAAAACGGAACTTTGAAAAGGTGTTAAATGAGCTTTATTACCTAGGTGGAATGTCCTCCCGGAGCTCCCAACCTAATCCGGAGGATTGTTAGTACCGCCCCTTTTTCCACACCACTTAATTTTTAAAGTAAATCTCTTCAAATGTATTTAGGATGAATTAAGAAGAAAAATACTCTAAAAAAATACTGGTGTGGAAAAAGGGGCGGTGTTAACAATCCTCAGGATTAGGTTGACAGCTCTGCCCTCCGTAGAGGTGTTTCTAAAGGTTCCTAATGAGTAACTCTCATTACTATGATGTATTTGTATATATTTATGTCATACTACTGAAGTTTGATTGAATGTGTATCCAGCTATCTTCTCACGAACCACCGAATGCAGAAAAAAGTTGGAGAAACCAAAAGATGGAACGTAACCCAAGATTTTCGAAACATATTGGGTTATCAGTCAATTAATAAACATAAATATAACGTACATTAATAGACAAATAAATATGATAAACATTAATATACATAAATATCTATATGATGAGGGTATGGATATATAACCGAATTATTATTCTAAAAGGAAAGCCAGAACATTGCGCAGCGTCACACACCCACACACACGCAGGCTGTCCAGGTGCCTACAATTTTTCGTCTGATGTAGCGTTTATTATTTTCGAACTCGGCGTTGTTGCTTGTTTGTTTTTTGTTTTTTTCCCAGTTTATGGTATTTCCCTCTACTCTTCCCCTCCTTATAAATTTCCCCTTTTTTTCAATAAAAATAATTAAAAACTAGTTGTATGGACATATATTTCTTCCCTTCTATTCGTTTTTAGTTGTTTAATTTACATAAATTAACATAATTAATTTCAGTGCCAAGTGTTTTTCATCTTCCAATCCTACAGTTTTCCATATTCAACTTGAAAAAACTTGCATTCACTTACATTTACAAAAATTCAAAATGTCATTCTCTTGATTGATTATTATTTATTCTAAGTTCGAAAGTAATTATGAATAACCAGATATGAAAATATTCAGCTTTAAAGAAGCAATGCTGATATATATGCATGGAATCTAATTTCAGAGACTGTCTTCGTCTTATCAAATTCCTCTTTTCTAAACACCTTTGCCCCACCACTCTATACGTCAAATGGCTGACAGCAGGAACTCCTAGGGCGGTACCTTCGGATAGCAACTGACCCCTGCAATTCCCTCTTTGTTTTGTTTCGTTTTTTATTCATTACACCTTTCTGTTTTCTCCGGGAAACACCTACGTTACTTACTTTCGATTTCATTTACGCGAGTTCCGAGTTTCATTCAATAAATAAAGATGAAATAAAGTTTAGTGCTGCCATCTAGGAACGATAAATACAAACATTAAACATCGTTGCCATTTTGGAAAAGAATAGGAATCACTCAAAATGTTTTTTAGTGTTAAAATTTCAACATGAATTCAAATTTGCGATTCCTCTATCTATCGTATATAAAAATGCAGAAATGTCAAAAAGTTTTTTATTTATTTATTTATTTATTTATTTTTTTACTTTCCGAACATACGTTCGTAAGGAAAATATTGTAATCATATCAAAAATCCGAATTTGAGATTTTGATGTTTCTATACGTTTTAATGTCCCCTGAGTCAGTTTTCATTATTTTTACGATGATGTATGTATGTGTGTGAGTGAACACGATACGCATCTAAACGCTTTGTTTGAATGACTGAAAGTTAGTACATATGTTGTAGGTCACCGTAGCACGAATCCTATTGATTTTGGTGAATCTAGCACTTACAGTTTTTTTACAGGGACACTAAGAAATTTTTTTATCATAATGGCCCATGGGGCCAAATTTTAAAAAGTGAGAGAGCGTCTAAACGTCTTTTTAACTGAACAAAAAATTTATAAACATGTTATAAGTCATAGATGCACAAACTGTATAGAATTTGGGGTTTTACAAGGACACAACAAATAATTCTGTATCATTATGGCCTATGGGGTGAAATTACTTAAAGTGCGATAGCATCTAAATGCCTTATCCGTTTGAGTTGAAAATTTATATACATGTTACAGGTCACCATCAATCAAACAGTACAAATTTTGGTGACTAACACAGAATCTTACAGGAACACAAATGAAAATTGTTTATCATTATGGCCTATAGGCTCAAGTTATTTGAAGTGCGATAGCGACTAAACGCCTTATTCAAATGAACTGAAAATCTATATACATATTATAATTGTATAAACTTTAGAAAATCTGGCACTTATGGTTCTTTTTTCAGGGACAAAATGCAAATTTCTTTATCATTGTGGCGTAAGGGCTCAAATTTTTAAAATTTTAAAAATACATTTTAATTAAAAAACATTAAAATACACGACAGACGTTTCGGCTAAAACACTAGCCCTCCTCAGTGTCAAACATACAAAACACAACATTAAAAAAAAAAATATATATATATATATATATATACATATATATATATATATATATATATATATATATATATATAATACATCAGAACGAGATTATATATTCCGGAGGAATAGCCGAAACGTCTGTCGTGTATTTTAATGTTTTTTAATTAAAATGTATTTTTAAAGTTTTAAATTTTAGTATTCTTTATCTCATTTTAAATGTTGCTTTGGTTTTAATATATTAATGAGACGTACACATTATGTTTAATTTAATTAAATCTTAATGAATTTAACTTATTTAATAATACTACCAACTAGCATATGAAAAACGCGAAAATTAAAATGTTTCACGTACATTAAATAAGTTTGTTTCCCATTAGAAAACAAAGAAACGAACTGTTTATATTCACAATTTACAAAAAAAAAAAAAAAAAAAAAAAAAGACGTTCTAAATCTATTACCCTGAAACTTTTCAATAATTTAATAAAAGAAGTCAAGAAAAGAAAGAAGATAAAAGAAAAAATGTTAATGATAACATATTACGCCTCCGGAAAACTTTCTATGGACGGACAGAAAAAAAAAAAAAAAAAAAATATCCGACCCTTCTTTCTGTCAATAAAGGCGACATTGCAAACGCTTATGTCCACCCCCTCAAAAACTTTTCCTTTTTTGATCCACACCCTTATCAGACTTGGGTTAAAAAAATAATACCGCCCGGTAAAAGTTTAAAAAAAAAAAAAAGATTTTTTCTTTTTGCTGGAATAATATCACACCCAACAAATTAAATAAATAATCGTCTGCTCATTTTTAGGATAATTAAACAGAAAGTTTCGAAAGAGGCTCATGGCAACAATGCACGAATCATTGACGTGATAACAAATGAAAAAAAAAAAAAAAAGTCTTCAAGCATACGTTTCAGATTTAAATCGTAGTTCTAGGAATTTTGGGAAAATCCAGAACATTTAATGTGATGTCATAAATATTAACAATGACGAATGAAGATTAATTATTTTTTAGTATTTATAAAGGGAAAATTTCATTACTTATCTCAGATTGACATATTAATTAAAAAGAGAGAAAACTTGTCACGTAATGAACGTGGTAACAGTGGTTCACGATCTAATCTTACTAGTATCTCTCATTGCGTTACCTACATTCTATTGCTTTTTTTCTCTTTTTAAAGAATATATATAAAGCTTATGATTAGATTAAAAAGTCAGTTTTCATTTTAACAAAAAGGAAATTTCAAATTACTCTGATCGGTTATATGACAAAGTATTATTTTGAAATTTAACAAGATCGTAATTGAAAGGTGAAAGACTAAAAATACCTAAAACAAAGATTCAAAACAAAAGCGGTGATAGCATTAAAGAAAAATGACAAAATTTCTCATAGTTATAAATTATTATATAAGGTGTGTCCAAATGAAAAGGAGACCTTAGCTGTAGCGGTGTTATATCAAATCCCAGTGAGTTAATGTGTTGGCCGATATATGGCATGTTGGTATTGCTAAATGCACATGCGCAGTTAACGGCTTCGCATCAATATCCTTATTGCTGGAGAGTCATTTCCGCAGTTCGTTGCATGATGCATTCCTCCAGATCAGCACAAAAGGTGCGCCCAAATGAAAAGGAGACTAAAGTTATATGTGAAGAAATTTTAATAACAATATTATAATTACAGTTCATGTGGAATAGTACAACTATAAGTAATTGCCATTTGATACACTGATCCCAGCGTGTAGGAAGGGATTGGATGGCTCAACAGATGGGTCGGGCAAACATCCATTCTCTTCGTCCTCTGATTCTCTGACAGATGCTTGGGCACCCATTGTGCACAAACTTTGCCATAACCAAGCTTTTTGTGGATTATGTGATGCGCAGTTCGTTTGTTTATCGACAGTTCAACAGCAATTTCACGTGTGATGATCCGGCGATTCTGCCGTATGAGCTCATCCACAGCCGATCTTTTTGAGCTGATCTGGAGGGATCCATCATGCAATGAACTGCGGAAATGACTCTCCAGCAATGAGGATATTGATGCGAAGCCGTTAACTGTGTATGTGCATGTAGCAATACCACCATGCCATATATCGACCAACACATTAACTCACTGGGATTTGATATAACGCCGCTACAGCTAAGGTCTCCTTTCCATTTGGAAAGTGTCAATCACTAGAGCACTTACCCTACTTTTTTTTTTTTTTTTTTTTTTTTTTTTTTAAGCAGACTTTATAATTTTTTAGTATCTTCAATCAAAATCATGTTTTTTGTATTTAATATTTGAGGAGAAAACATTCAAACCATGTTTTCTCCTACGGATACAATTTTTCAGAAAACACAAAAAACTAATAAATTAAAAAATAACTGGACTTAAAGCCCAGTTATCATTTGCTTAGATGCTTTAGCAGATACTAGGTAGATATGTAGATATATATAGGAAGATATGTAGAGATACTATTTTATGTTGAGTCCAAAGAAAAATCACTGTCTCTCTCTCTCTCTCTCTTTTTTTTTTTTTTTTTTTTTTTTTTTTTTTGAGAAAACACGGTTTGAATGTTTGCTCCTCATTTAAAACTCTTTCGCCGGAACTATAACGCCTGGGTCCGTCCTAGTTACATTAAAATAAAACTGATTTAGTAACACTATTTATTATTATGAGGACAGAGGCTGATTTCTTATAAACAAAATAATCGAAATGAAAACTTTTTTTTTTCCCCCTATATAATTCAATAGAAAAAAGTTTTGGATTTGCAAAAATTTTTTACTTCTGGTTCTCGATAGTTTTACACGTTTTGAGAGTTCCCAAACTCTTCTTGGCCATTATCAGAAAAAGTCTGTCTGTCCGTGCGTGTAATAAGAATTTTGTGACAATTGTATCTCGTGAGCTGCAGCATAGAATTTCATATATATTTATGTATATTTGCACTTTCGCATAAATTAATGCTTATAACTGACGGGGCTCTCAAAAACAGTTTTAAAAATAAATAAATAAAATAAACACTGTCAAAATATAAGTAATACCATTGTTGAACCTTTAGCACTTTGTATATTTTTTCCAATTTGTTCCTTTAATTTTGTATATTTCTATTAAACAATATTGTGGTTCAAAATCGGATCTCACTTTTTGATACACTTTGTATATTTTTGTAATTTATTATTATCTATTTATTAATAGTGTTTTGCATATTTTAAAATGAGTATTGAATAATAGTACACCGTATTTTTTCTCTCTAATCTTAAAATTGTTATATTTTCGTTTTCGTTTTTTTTTTTTTTTTTTTTAAAGCATAATTTTTACAGGAAAACTATCAATTAATCAACTGATAAAATTTTGCTCGTATCGTACAAGTTACCGTATTTTTTGATAAACAAACTAATCCAGCCTTAAAGGCCCGCTTCACTCACCGCCGCCGGAAGCCGAAGCTAATGTTATTCTATGGGAATTTTTTCTTTACAAATAACTTATTAACTAATACATATTTTTAAATTCTGTTTTCACATTCTAAAAATTCCCAGTTGTTAAATGAACGGACCTTTTTAAAAAAATTATTATTTTATTTTTTCATATTTTATTTTGAAGCTGCAAAATACGAATTTTCAATACGTGAAATTTTTTCATTTTGCAATTTCAAAAATAAAATATTAAAAAAATACATTTTTAAAAAAGGTCTGTCAATTTGACAGTTGGGAATTTTCTGAATGTGAAAACAGAATTTAAAAATATGTATTAGTTAATAAGTTATTTGTAAAGAAAATTTCCCCATAGAATAACATTGGCTCGGGCTTCCGGCGACGGTAAGTGAAGAGGGCCGTTAAGTTTCGATCTCTAAACGAATGGTTTGAAGATGAAAGAGGGAAAAAATACATCAATACAAAATCTGTATTATTATTATTTATTTATTATTATTATCATCACTTTCTTTCTTCCTTAATTCCTCCCACTTTCTTCTTTCCCTTTTCTCTTTTTTTTATATATTTTTTTTAAATATTTTCTCTCAAAGAAAACTAATTTCCAGTTTAACTTCAAACTGTAAATCAGATGATACCGCAGTTATAAACTTCCCTGGATGGTTAAAAGAAATGACAACACCCTTATCAAAATCAGCATCCATGACTCATAAATCTTACAATGACAATGCTCTAAAAAAAAAAAAAATAATAATAAACCGAACTGAGAACCAACTTACATTAAAAAAACAAGTTAAACAAGGAAAACCCCAGTGATTTTTGCATTTATATAATAACACAAATTCTCACGACTTGTAAAGCGTCAAAGACAAAAATATAAAGTCCATTCATAAATAGACTTCACTCATTGAAAACCGAAAGACAGAATGCAATTTGAAAATGCCATTCCACAAATGAAAAGAGAGAATAATAATAACTAGAGTTATTTGTCTAATAACACCTATTAAAGCTGAATATCGTTCAAGGCTGACTTTTAACAATAGTATGAACAATTGGTAATAAATACCTAACTTCTCACGCTTCGAATCCTGCTTGGGTTTTAAATCAGAGGGTGAAATGAAGCTTGTAATTACCGTATCCGCCTGATTTAACAATTCGAATTAATTTTGTTTTCTAAAAGGAAATGTTATAAAAAAAAGTTTTTTTTTTTATATTTAGCGAAGTTTTTCTTTTCTTTTTTAGTTCCCCATTATACTACAGGTATGGGGGATCTTGAGTATGCGCAAAAACTTTCGACCACTTTTTTTTTTTTTTTTTTAACGAATTAATGTATGTTTTGAAGTATGAGGAATCATAAAATTACAAAACTGATGTGATTGTCGGATATCCTGATGGCTGGGTATTCCACTCTGCTACAGTGCCAGGTGATTGACAGCAGGGTTTAAACTGCCATTAGTTTTTTTAGCATTTTGCTAAAAGGTATCATATTTTGCTAAAACAAGTTGGTCAGAATTTTGCTAAAAAGCTAAAACTGTATAACTGTATAAAATATCTCTATCTAATAATTCAGATTTTTTTTTTTTTTTTTTTTTTTTTTTGTAATATTTGCAGGCAAAAACTACGAAAGGACTGAAATTTTTGGGAATCCTTATTTATATAGTAATTTGGATTTATTTTCAATTTTCAATGATTGAATTTAAATGCAAAAATATTTAAAAGCATGTTAGAATTCAGAATTTGCTTCATAGCATTTTTAGCACTAGTTTTTCACGATTATCTAACACTACACTTTACTTGATTTTTAATTTGCTTTTTCATTTTACACATATGATATGAATACCTCTTTTTCTATTGATAAAATCAAAACATAGTTTCCCTGATTCATATTTTTAAAGTCACAAATATGGATGCTTGGTTAAAATCACCAATGAACAAAAGGAATAGAAAACAAAACTGAGGATAACAAAGCTAAGTAAAAGAAATCAATGGTATCCAAAGAATTAACTTTCTAAAAAGCTAAAATAGTGCTTGCCTATTTTCGCTAAAATGCTAAAGTAATTTTTTTGCCAGGTTAAACCCTGCTTGACAGAGTTTATTTCTTTTAACAAGGTTTTTTGGTTGGGTTTTACGTCGCACTAGTGCTGCGCAATGAGCAATTGGCGACGGTCTGGATTTCAACCTTAGAAATGATCCGGAGACATGCCATCACAATTTTTATCCTACACGAAGAGGATGGCTCCTCTGCATCGGTAACCCCCAGAGGTATCATTTCTGATGGGAACATGGAGGACATTGGGACCACGACAGATTTTACGTGCACCAGCCATTATTAGTGTACATGATGATCTTTGGCCGGCTCGAGTACCAAACCTGCAATCTTCTAATTACGAGCCCGGCGCTCTACCGATTGGGCTACCGCGGACCCTTTTAACAAGGTTCCCTAGCCCTACCTTTACAACGCAATTTTCGGTCAAAACTACGATTTTCTATTTTTGGGTTAGTATTAAAGCCTGACATTTTAACTTTCTAAATCAGTTTGAATTTTATTTCTATCTTGCTTAGAACTTGAGATACAGGCATTTTAATATTAGTCACTTGCCAGTTTTTGAAACCGGAAGAGACCGGAAATGACCCGTGAATGTTTGTTTACATAAATGTTTTACTCAATATAAGCATCAAAATTTGCTACTGACTGTAAAATGAATTTTAAAAAGAAAATAAATAGCTTTGAAATAAATCAGGAACTTATTAAAATTATTTTTTGTTTAATAGGTAAAATCTTGTTTTTAAATTTGTTTTCTTTTTCTCAAAATGAGATTTTTAGCATTTTGCTTTTTCCAAAACATCATAACTCCAATAGTTATAATTGAAACGTTATGAAACTTTGACAAAATACTCTAGAGGAGTTGTTTTAGGGACTGAACTACGACAATGATTCAATCTAAATTATTTATTTATTTATTTATTTATTTATATTTTTTTTGTCGATAGAAGTCATGAACTGCCATGTATATTCATGATTTTTTATGCATGTAAAAATGTTATCTACTCTAAAATATTAAATAACATGGTTATAGTTTTGAGAGTAGTTCACTCCCTTAAGGACCTTTCAATAATCTAAATAAAATTTACAGAATAAATATATCTTTATTTAAATTTGACTTGTGACGTTTTGTAAAAGTGTTTTTTTTTCGCAAATTTTATGCCTATTTTGAACCTAAATATCAAAATATTTTAAAATTTGCATATTTTTTTTTCAGATTATTCACTGTTTTTTACTATATTCTATCATATAATGAACATAAATAGGCAATTTTTCAATTATTAAAAAAAAAAAAAAAAAAAAAAAAAAAAAATTCACCTCCGACGGTAGGCAGGCACCTTAAACGAGAAGTAAAATGTCATTAATGTTTTGTAACTAGATGATTAAAATACTGACTAACGTTTGTAAGAAGCTGTATTAGTTCGAACGATACAGGAAGTAAAAACAGACACATTAAAAAACATCACTGTAATCACGCGGAAATATGAATAAGTAGTATTCAAAAAAGGAAAAATAAATTGTAGGGTGGAATTTTATAATGATGATGCAATTTTGAAATTGTTTCCTATTGTGATCACGTGGACACATATGTATTTTGACTCACACGAGCGATCTAAGAATATTGACAGATATTTTGTCACTTTTTGAAACGCTCTGTTCAACATAACGGTGATGTTTTGACAGCACCATTATGCAGAATACTATTTATTTTTAAAATTTTACGCATCATGATAAATGTGATTTTACTGATATTCATCTGAAATAAAAGTTATTTACAGGCATGAGAGTGCAGAAAATTAAAAAAAGAGGAAACACGCGTGTTCATAAAATTAATTTCAAATGAAAAATAAAGCGTGCAGGGAAAACTATACAAATGTGTTCATAAAATTTATTTCAAATGAAAAAATAATGCTCACAGGAAAAAAATATACAAAATATTTTAAAAGTGACAAATTAAACTGAAAGAATAATGCACATCAACACAATAGAACATGTGTTTAAAAAAAAAAAAAAAAAAAAAAAAAAAAAAAAAAACATTAGCTAGCAATCAACATTTAATAACATTGAGTGATGGTGGAAAATGGGAAAGGGGCGGAGGTTAAAAAGTAGTTCATGAGTGAGAAATATTAAACACAATTCTTCTTCTTTATGGGTTCTAGCATATCATAAAGCAAGTTTAAAATTTATATTGACATTTTTGTTATGGATGGATAAATATTCAAAAATAAAAGGCTTCCCGCAGAATGTTGATTGGCGATGGTTAGAGATGAAAAAGGGGGGGGGGGGGACAAAAAAATTACATGAGTGAGAAATATTGAATAATTCTGTTCTTTTATATGTTATAGAATCTGATAAAGCACGTTTAAAATGAATATTGACATTTATATTTTGGATGGAAAAAGATTGAGAATCTAAAGTCTTTCGTGGAGCGTTTGAACACTGATCGTTATTGGAATTTGATTTTAATAAAATAAAAAAGCGCGAAATTAAAGAAAAACACAAAAAAGCGGAAAATCGCGGATCCGCGAAAAATTATCATGCCTGTATTTATAATACGTGTTAAGTGGACATTTGTATATTTAGCAGCTAGGTTGGTAGCTAGTCCCTTACTTGTACGAACGAATTTTCAACGTCCATCTATCGCCGTATTGATCAATATTTTCTGTTATTTTTCTTTATTTTCTGTGGCGGATATATTTTTGTTTTTTCATTAAATCTAACATAACTCCTTTCCAGAAAACAAAATAATAATAATAGAAGAATTTGAATTTTCAGCAAGAAATTTCATTATTTAGACTATTAATATGATTATTAACTGTCGTAATTAAGGCTGCACCATTAATTAGATTCAGCCTTTCTTCCTTCCCATGTTATTCCATGGGATTCTTGTTGCTTCGTATTATAAAGAATACCTTATTTACACAGCAGATATTAAGTATTTGTAGTTAACTTTCATTTAATAATAACCAAAAATATTTTTTATGTGATTATTATTATTATTATTTTTTTTTTTTCTTGAGGTACCGAATCCCCTTATTAACTACTATAAAATATTTTTAACCCCATCAAGTTTCTTATTTTTTAAGAATTGGAGGCATTTTTTTATTAAGCAAATAGATGGGGAATTTTTAGTAAGAGGTTTTTTTTCATTTTACCTACTAAAATAATTATGATATATGTCGTCATTAAATAGTTATTGCTATCACATCTAGTTCAATAATTTTTCACAACATTTGTACATCAAAATAATAAATAACACTGTTCGGCATGAAAATTGCTTCTGACACCATTTCAGCATATTCTTATGTAAAATGACCTCCTGAATCCGAATAGGACGCCCATTTTGCCCTATCACTCACCGTTTTTTAAGGAATAGCTCCCCAGTTTTATCATTTTTCGGTGATTTTATGGATATGAATTTGATTTTAGGAGGGGGAGTTTACCAGTTACAGAGTTGGATTTACAGAGTTGGAAAATTCTAAAACATGGACATTTGCGAGAAGGGAAAAATTTTGGGGGGATTTGCCACTGAAATTATGTATTATATATTTTATATATTTTTTTTAAATCTGTTATTAATGTTATTTTTTAAACTTTATATAGATATATATTTTGTTTTTAGGTGTTAAATTAATTCTTTTTCATTCTTCAAATCAAATTCATGGTCATAAAATTATCGAACAGAGAAAAAATTTGAGCGAGGGGGTGGTGTTTCTAGAAAACGGTGGGTGACTGGGCGAAATGGGAGTCCTATTCGGATTCAGGAGGTCATTTTACATAAGAATCAGCCAAAATAGTATCAAAACTCTATTTTTATTTTTTTCCCCCAGAGCAGTGTATCTAACGAAACATGTAACAAAAACTTACCGCATCTTTCACGGTTCTCAAGAACAGGGCAGTGGGTCCCAAGAAATGAGCCTCAAAGTGTTCTTGCCCCACTGCTTGAGAACGCTGCAACGCTTGTTCTATGAGCTGCTTCCTCACAGAAGCATAGGGACGATACAGCGAAGCTAAATACCGCTCTGTCAAACCATCCACAACACAAGATTTCTATAAGAAAATATATTAGTTACTATTAAATATAGAGCTGTAACAATCATTTTACTATTTAAATACACGATATAAAATTCATAAAATTTGTATATAATAAAATTTGTATATAATTTGTAATAATAATAATAAATCTTTAAAACATATGTATTGCATTTTTTTTTTTCTAAATTCATACATTTTAAAGAAATCGGGACGACCAGATATTGCTGTGACAATCATGGTTTTAAATTTTTTTCTTACAAGGAAACATTCAAAAAGGTGTCGTCTTCAAACAATATTGAAAAAAAAAATATGTGATTATACTCTTCATAAAACACCAGAAAGTGAAAAAAAATTATCGGCTGAAATGAATTACAGCGACCACAAAAAATTATCAAAATTAAGCATATTCACACTATTAGGCGATTGATTTTGAATATTGGCGGAGAAGCAAAACACGGTTCTGTTCGTACACGGCAATCCCAGTGCTAGCGAACTTATCGCCTAACAGCGCTAAATCGCCAAAAATGCTTAATTTTGATACTTTTTTGTGGTCGCTGTAATTCGTTTCAGCCGATATTTTTTTTCACTTTCTGGTGTTTTATGTAGAGTAGAATCACATAGATTTTTTTTTTTTTTTTTTTTTTTTTCAATATTTTTTGTAGACGACACTTTTTGAATGATTCCTTGTTAGATTTTCAAGCTTCTAATGTTGAATAATTCTGAACTTAAGCAAATATGAATGAAATAAATTTGTCTTCATTTGTTTTATAATAATGATTTAACATTAAATTTCATAAGAAAATTTTATGGGAATAATAAATATATTTTTCTTTTTCTTTCTCCAGTATTGAAAAATTATAGGGGAGGGTGGGGATGAATGGGACATTTTTCAAGTTTTTATTGATAACGTTGGCCATATGTAATTCAGAATTTTGTAACATGGCTCATAAGTACACTTCAGTAATCAGTTACATATAAACACACTAATCTTAATATAAAGTTATCATTTTTAATTTTTTTTTTTTTTTACATGCATGTGCATTGTCCCATTCATCCTCACCTATGGGGATGAATGGGACAGGACTGGAATTAACAAATAAAATAAAATAAAATGGAAAGTAAATAATTTTTTTAAGTTAAATTTGTTCATGTAATTTTATTACACACTGTGAATTTACTGAAATTAATATAAACTGGTGTATTGACTCAAATTAACATAAAAAACAAAAGTCCTTTAGTTCGCACAGTTCCTAGTGCTCTAGGCTTTAGAAATTTAATCTGATAAGACCTAATCTAAAAATTAATAAATAAATAAAACACTAGAAAGAGATAAATCATTATAATAGAGTATAGATAATTTTTTATTTCCCACTGATCGGGGAAATCATCATTCTGTATTAGATTAATAATCACCAGGATTTATTTAATTAGCTTGATTGAAATTGCGATTTTAATCCAATTATTATTATTTTATTTTATTTATTTATTTATTTATTTTAATTATTGATTTAAGTTGCATGGAATATTCTAACTTAGAATTTCTTTAATCATAATTATTATAAACAAAATCAGAACAATTAATTTCAATTTTTTTTTTTTTTTTTTTTTTAAGTCCACAAAATTAAGAATCCGAATCAATATGGCTAATTTACGTTTTAATAGTATAAATCTTGTGTAAAATTTTAATTTAATACATAGTGGGGAATGTCTCATTCATCCCCATTTAAATTGTCCCATTCATCCCAACCATCACATGATAATATGAAACAAGAAATAGGCTTAATGAACAATCGTCAATATTCTTCATGAATAGCATAAACACAATAAAAGATTATGCCTTTTCACCATATAAGAGTTATATTAACTTTAAGCAAATAGTTAATGTCTTAACTACTACCTAATTGAATCAGCAAAAACTTACTTTGCCAGCTGAAAAAGACACTTTAATTTTTTTCTGCCCTTCTATGGATAGAACAATTCTGAAACTACACTTGATGAATGATCTCAGTGCTGCCATATATCAGAAAAAATATCAAGTTTCTGGTGCTTGCAAAGCATAAAAATCTAGCTATTGCCCCATTCATCCTGCGTCCCATTCAACCCCACTCTCCCTTATATATATAAGCATACATCGCCCACCACCCTACTCTTAAGCAAGTTTTCTGCACAAAAGCCCCTTTTAGGCCAGTTCAAGTGTTCATAAATACTATAGTATAAATATTTATGAATTCTTAATTTACTCGTATAATCAGGACATTTTTAACAAATAAAAGCGCATTTATATATTGAGTACTTTGATTACACTGTTCTGCATGAAAATTAGCCCCAACATCATTTTGGCATATTCTTAGGTAAAATGACCTCCTGCATCCGAATAGGACGCCCATTTTTCCCTATTACCCACCGTTTTTTTAGGGACACCCCTATTCCCAAGTGAAATTTTGCATTTTAAAACTTTAAAATATAATTGAAAAATTGCCAAAATTCAATTTTTGGAAAACAAGGTGTATAGTCCAGACGTCGCAGAGCTCCTAAAATTTTACTCACGTTTCATTATACAGTTCCCTCCTCTTATTAAAATCACATTCGTTCTGAGCCGAAGTGATTTTATTAAGCGGCTGATTTTTATATCCGGTGGACGTTCCTGCACTTAAAGAAACGGTATTACTTCCCTGAATTTGGAAAGAAACTTCAAAAAGGTAACGAATAATGGAATTAGTAAACAATATTGATTATTTTTTGATAGATAAATAATTAATTGTTTCTTCGATATAAGTAAATTAAACGCATTTTAAGTTCCCATACACTTTTGTTTGGGGGAAAATCATCATTACTTTACCAAAAGTTCACGCTTTTCTTATAAATTTAAAATCTTTCCGTTTAAACCTCATGAATTATAGTAATTTTAAAATAAGAACTAGAAATTACCTTTTAATAATTAAAAATTAAAATATGTATATATATATAATTTCAAATCAAATTTGTAACTTATTACTGCGCTTTGAAGAATACGTTCCTTGAAATTTTTACGGAGATCATGTTATGGGGCGTTTAATTTGTAACTGTGCTGCAAGTGTAAAATCTTCGACAATGAACGGAGGGTTTCATATGCTTTAATTCCTTTTTCTATTAAAAAAAAAAAATCACAATGTAAATAAAAATTTTTTTAGTGTGCATAAATGATATTGTTAAGCTGCTGAGGAGATAGTTTTGTGTTTATTAACCGGCGATGCTGATTTTATTAAGCGGCGACTTTAAAAGTAGTTTGTATTGATTTGATTCCGGTCCTAGCAATTTGATCAGATTAAGCGGCTGATTTTATTAACCAGTGAATTTATTAAGCGGCGGTTACTGTATTGTCACCATGAAAAATTTTTCTTGAATGTTTTAATACTAAAAAGTGCGTAAACATTATGTAAAAATGTATTGTTTAAAAAAAAAAAAATGGTGTCAGTATAATAAAATAAGTGTAAAAATTTAGGAAATCTGCAAGGCCTGATAGCACTGCTCTGCATGAAATTTGCCTCCAACACCATTTTTGCGAATTCTTATGTAAAATGACTTCCTGCATCCGAATATAACGTCCATTTTGCCCTATTACCCACCGTTTTTTAGGGACGTCCCCCCCCCCCATTTTTATCACTTTTCAGTAATTTTATGGCTATAAATTTGATTTTTAGGGGGAGGGGAGGGAAGGATTTTTTTAACCGAAGTCTATGGCGAAGACAGCAAGGAAGAGAAGGGAAATTTTTGAGCAATTTCGATGTATTTTCTTTTTTATTTCTATTTGTAAAGCGGTATAAAAATGATGATTCTTTTTTTTTCTTTTTTTTTTTTTTTTTTTAATTCATTTAAACATAGTGTCTAGCGAAGCGGGCAAAGCCTGATAGTTAAAAATGAAGGCGGGAAAATAACTACACAGAAAGTTATAATTACCCCCCCCCCAAAAAAAAAAAAAAAAAAAAAAAAAAAAAAAAAAAACACCGAGTCCGCATCGTCAGAAGAGTTGGCCTGTCTTCACTTTTGATTTTTACTTTAATATTCTGTTTAAATATGTTCTATTTTTTTCTGCATTTTCTAGCACATTCAGTATGTGAATTATTATTATTTTGTATTTATTTCAGTAATTATCGATTTTTTATCCGTTCAAATAATATTCCTCTTTAGTGTATGTGTATATATATATATATATATATATATATATATATAAACATATGTATACACACATATATATATACACATATACACACACAGTAGCATACAAAGGATGGGGTGGAGAAAGCGGACCATCGCGCACATCTGGTAATAAGGGGCTCCGGGAAACTTAACCTTTAACTATATGTATCTGGTGAAGTTGTGCCATTATTTGAATCAGAAACGTTCCCTGCAATTCTATTTTAAACCAAAAGTTCCTGCCTAAAGAGCCTTTATGCCCAAAAAGTGGCCGTAGAACGTAAATTCCAAAATCAAAATAAAGTCATTTATGCAAAGTTGGACTAAGGCAGGAGGAGCGAGGACAATGCCCATGGCTATCTTGTTGGGTTGAGCTTCCAAATCAGTCTTAAAACTTTAGTTAAATGACTTTTTATAGTAATAAACTTAAGTGAAGAGTCGTGAGGAGATCCTGAATATAGGAGGGCCTCCAATAAGGAAGGGGGAGGGGCAATGACACTTTCGCCTCGGCCCTCCAGAGTTGTAGGTCTGCCAATGTGATTAACTGGTAATTATTAATAATAACCGGCGATTACTAATAATAACCAAATAAGCCGATTAAAGTGAATATTTTATGAGAATATATCACATTGACCGCGTTTTATTAATAATTACCAATGAAGTTTGGTTAAATTGAATATTTTTTGAAAATTTATCACACTGACTGGATATTATTAATAATTACCAAAGGTGCTTGTTCGATGCATTAATTTTTAGTGCGTTTAGCTAGAGTTTTAAATTGATTTCTATTAAGGTATGATTAATTGATCACATTGAACTAACTTCCATGGTAATTATTAATAATAACCGGTTAATGTGATTAATGTCCATTATTTAATTACATTCACCAAACACTTTTGGTAATGGATTCTTCCCAGTTTCGTCTGCTCAATCATGTGATACAGGAAAACGAATAATCGAATTCTGAGAATCGAATTCAATTAAATATTGTTCTTAAGAACAAAAATGTCAAATATTTAATATAAAATACAATAAAAGTAATATTGTGCATTTGTAAACAGTAGAATAGTTGTATTTGTAAATTTAATAATTTTTTATAAACACTTTATGCGTTTATTTATTTTCAACTGTAAGAATCGATTTTTGTATGTTCTAGTGTAACTGTTACATTAACTGATCTAGCAATAAATAATAGCTTGTTCTTGTGGAATGTTTATGGATTATAATTTGAAATTTTAAAACGTTTTCAGTTAAATTTAATCACATAAAAGTGTTACAACAAGTTACTGGTCTAAATGGATTTACGCAGTAAGATATTGCACTGTCACTGATTTAAGTACCAAAAATCAGAGTATTTAACATGTTCTTCATGAACATCAATAACAAATAAAAACTAAATGATGATTGTAAATGTATACAGCAAACAAAGATTATGAATAATGATATAAAACGGATTAAAAATGATGATGTATAAAAAAATAACACAGATTAAATACGATTGATCGAAAATAAGAATAGAAAATATGTTATTTCAGCAATCGCTATATATATATATATATAAACAAGACTTCGTCTGCTATTTGTTTTTCCTCTATCATGTGACCTTTGACGTCAGGTGAGAAGAGCCCATTATTAATAACAACTGGTTAAAATTGATTATTAATAATAACCAAATTTATTACTTTAACAGTAACACACACACACACACACACACACACACACACACACACACACACACATATATATGTATATAAAGAGAACAGTGTTAACTAGAAAAATAACGCATATTTGTATTAAGACAACAATACAGACAAACAGGCATTTTGCTGATTTAAAAATTTTCCGACCTAGATAATCGTCTACCTTCCCCACTGCCAAGGGACAGCACTGGTAATGATAGTACCACTAAACGTCTTGCATTGAAAAAATTTAACACTAAATTATTATAAAACATTTTTTTTAAAAATATTTCTAAAACATTTTCGGACAAAATAATATATTTAAATTCATATTTTCAAAAATTTTTATCTTCCAGATTTTTCTAGGCGTGGAATTTTACGAAAATATTAAAAACAAAATACCATTGTTAATTGGGAAATTTATTTCTCTTGACTAGAGAAACCATTGTATAATTCTATTTCAAAAGATACAGTGGGCTATCTACAAGAAATTACCTGTCAAAATGGCAGGGTAACCATATTAATCTAAACGGTAATTCAAGATCGAAACTTTGAAATTAGCGATTTTGCAATCTATTCACATATACACAACTATCATAACAGATATACTTTAAATCACGTTTTTTTTTTCTAGGAATATTCTCAAGAAATTCGCACCCAGACATTCAGATGTATATGTAGGTATCCATTGAGCAATCTAAGAACTGCATCTTTATTAAACATGCATGAATATATGCACCTGCTCCTCGAAATTCGTGACGTCACGAAGAACAAAAGAACGAATTATTAATTGACACGTTGCCAAGTGTAGTAAGAATAAAAAGCCGTGACTACGCATCGCTTAGATTCACCTGTTGCCATTCCAATAAAGTTGAACTTTGGCCCTCGAAAATTCGAGACACTAAAGTAGAAATGCGGAAAAGATTTTGTAGAAATATTTCATAAACATAGTTGGATTTGATTTATATTTGTATTGATGAACTAGATTCTTTTTGCTCATTTTGGAGTGGAATTGACACAGATTCATATGATAATTACAATTTGCGTAATCTAGATAGTTTAAATATATGGTTTTTCACTCCAGTAGGAAAAGTTTTTTTTTTTTTTTAAACTTTTACTGTACTGTAAACAAAGTACATTCTACATACACAAAGTACATTCTAAACTAACGTGACAAATTTTAAAGGTGCTACAAGTAAAGGAAATATTTTTTGTTTCCGTTTAAAAAAATATATATATTAGTTTAAATAGATCCCATCCATCAACCCTTAAATTTATTCCATTAGTCTAAAAACACCCTATTCAACCGCTCAGGGCCCGACTATGCTTTTTGAAGACCCGGGGCACTGATGCTATTCGGAGGCCCCCATACCCTGCTCTAAAGAGCTTACCAAAAGGAGCCATTCTCAAAATCAAAAATAAATAAATAAAAATAGTGCGTTTTTTAATTTTTTCCTTCAATTATACCTTCTATTTCCTCATTTTTTTTTTTTTTTTTAGCAATCTATAACAAAATCATTAGTTTTATGTTCAAGACAAATGAAAAATATGTAGCACATTATTAATCAGCCAATGTGTAGGAAATTAGTCACAAAATTTTATAATTGTTTAAGCTCTCTAATAAAATATAGAAAGAAAAATGTAATCAATTTTTGTTTTTAATACACATATAATGAAGAAATTTGTACTATTACTTCTCAATTTTTGGAAATGAGGCCCCCTAAATTTGGAGGCCCTGGGCCAGTGCCCCGTGTGCCCGTGCCATAATCTGGCCCTGCAACCGCTATTAGAACGTTTTATGGATATGAACATTCTACTTTCATCAAATCTATGTACTAAGTTTTTTCATTTTCATTATTTCTGTAATTTATCTTTAAAATATTTACAATAAAATCCATACTTTTCAGTTTTGAAAATGCAGTGATATTCTAACATACTATTTCTATTATAAACAACTTTGAAACATACAGTGGTAATGGCAACTGTAAATACAATGCAACATTAAGAAATTAAAAGTCTTTATTAACATTTTATCTTTACAATTACCTCAACTCAAAACTTGCATTGCAAATGTAAAATAGTTAAAATTAATGTTAATATGGTACAGAAAATACCATATTTTGCAGCATACGTTTCAAAAAGTCACCAGTTGAATTGCCAAATTTCAAATCTAGTACTTTTAGGATAGGAATCATATTTCTTTCATACAGTGGGGGAAAAAATGCCGTGATCATCTTAAACACACCACCTTGATCAGCTACCAACGCTGTAGATTTTCTAATACCAACCTTTCAACAAAATAGTCCCGACAAAACAGCCCTGATGAAAAAGCTCCAGGATAAAATAGCTCCCGACAAAGTAGCTCCAGAACAAAACAACCCAGACGAAATACCCCCCCAGGATAAAACAGTCCGAGGACAAAGAAACCCCCCCCTCAACCCACCCCCCGAAAAAACAAAATAGTTTCAACGGTCCTAAACTAAATTCTGTCGGGAAAAGAGTTTTATATTTCTTGTAAAATGCCTATGTTCTATGAAATGCCAGGCAAAATTATTATTTTTTATCCCAAAGTTGATGCGAGACAGTACTTAACAATCATCTTTACCTTAACCCTTTGAGTGCTATGGACGCACATATGCGTCCAGCTAAAGTCATTAATATAGACTATGGACGCAAATACGCGCTTAGCAGATGTTATCAGTATGGACTATGGACGCAAATACGCGCCCGGCAAAAATGATCAGTGCACTGTGCAACACTCGCATAAAACGCGTCCGCGATAAGAATGAGACAACTTGATTCTCATTTATTTTCAACGAAATATTACTTACATGAATGCTACTTGCATGAAATTGACAAACAAACATTTTTAATCACTTTTGATACTTTAAATTGAAGAATATACACCTTTAAGTCCTATTTTGCGAAAATTGCTTCTTGCCGTCGTCATGGCGTTTTGTACAGTTTCTTTGGTTACTGATTTAAGGAGACGATGATAAACCCTCTTGAATCGTCAGCGCCAACCGCTAGCCGTCCGTATGGACCCCGTATTCAGCACTCAAAGGGTTAAAAAAGAAAAAAAAAAGTTCGTAACTCATGAAAATATGCCAATCTGAAAGCAATCTGTCAGTGACTTTTATAACACATAATCTACAAAGTGATTATTATTATTATTATTTTACTGACACTATTCAAAGCTACCTGTAGCTGGACCTAACAACAAAAAAGGCACCAAACTTAATATATGGAGACTTATGTTGACGTGGAAAGTAAGATTCAGTAAAAGAAAATGAAAAAAAAAAAAAAAAGTAGTTTCAAAAATCGCCGATTACTGTTAAAAATGGTTTCTTAAAAATGAGCTAAATTGTCTCAAAATAGCTCCGAATCAATATATTCTGAAAACCCTTGTACTCCTTTTTGAGTATATCGACATGTCAAACATGGTGATATTGGGATTCTTATTGGTCAACCCCATTTTTGAACATGTCAATATACTCAAAAATGAGTACACGGGTTTTCAAATTTAAGTATATATTGTTTCAGAGCTATTTTGAGACAATTTAGCTCATTTTTAAGAAACTATTTTTTACAGTGATAGAGGTATTTATGGTGCGGCACGATGTACAAAGAGTTACGAAATAATAATAATATGTACAAAATTACAGTGAATTGTTAAGCCTTTATTCACTACATTTACTTCCTCGGCGAGGAATTCGACTCTATTCAGTATGACAACATTCTGATAAGGTGAACCGCATATTAACTTGAGTTGGCTCATTTTAACTAAAAGTATTTAACGAAGAAAACCTACATGTTTTTATAGCCCAAATTACTGGCAATAAAGCATAAATTTAAATTTTGCTTTGATACTCATGTTTTATGCTAATTATCGGTTTGATAAGCTATAAACAGCGACAATATCCCTATCGGTGATTTTTGGAAGTAATTTTTATTATTATTATTATTTTTTTTTTCATAGAATCTTACTTCCCATGTCATCATAAGTTTTAGTCTCCATAATAAATTTGCTGCATTTCTGTTGTTAGGTCGAGCTACAGATGGCTCTGAATAGTGTTAATAAAAAGAAAAAAAAAAAAGAAAAAAAAAAGAAGAAGAAAAAGAAAAGAAAAATACTCTCTACAGTCATTTGCAAAAGTTTAAGGCCACCCATAGAAAAATCAGATCGAATGGAATTCCCAAAAAAATAACATACATATTTTACATATAAAAGAACAAAATAGACTGTAAATGGTTATTTTCTGTAATTAAAGTCAGTATTTTGTAGCACTTCCTTTGCTTTTAATAACTTGTACAATCCTCTTAAGGCATGCTATAAATAAAAGACTTGCAGTAAGCTTTAGAAATGTCTGTGCGCCAGACATGCTTTATTGCTTCAACAAGTGCCGTAGCATTGGATAGTTGCTTTTCGACGACTTTATTTTCCCCAATACACCACAGATTTTCTATTGGATTCAAATCGGGGCTTTTACCTGGCCAGGTAAAAGCCCTGGTAAAAGTTTTTCTGTGCCCTCAGATATTTCTTGACAATCTTCGCCCTGTGATTCGGAGCCCCATCATGCATGAAAATTGAACATTTATGAACACGCATGTGAAGCTTCAACTTCTCTCGTAACAAATTAAGGTACCACTTTCCGTTCATAGAGGTTTTAGGGGGCACAAAATACAGACTAGCAGTACCGGACACATACATTGCACCTCATGTCACTTGGCTTGGGGGATGTTTCACAGTTTGAATCGTATATCTCTCATCATATTTTTTTCCCCTTGGGCGGCGAACACTTGTAGCACGTGCAGAAAATTGACTCACTTGACTCATCCGAAAATAAAACCCTACTCCGCTGCTGTACTGTCTAATTCTAACATTGTTTGGCGAAAGTTAATCGTTTCTTTTTCCTACATGGAGTAAGTCGAGATTTCCTTGCACGTTTATGGGATGATAAACCAAAATCTTTGGCCAAACGACTTGAAGTAGTACTCAAACTGACGTTGGTGCCTTTTGAAGCCAGAGAATGTCTAATCGTATTGCAGGAGGTTCTAGGATCTCGTACGACCATCCTTCTCATCACATGATCATCATATGCACTCGTTTTTTGTAGGATGACCGCTTCTCTTAAGGTCCACAAATTTTCTTGAAATTTTAAATTTGCTAATAGCTTGATGCATAGCTGTCTTGCTCACATTTACTCTCGAACTTATTTGACGTTCAGAAAATCCAATTTCATGCAGGGTCAATATTTCTGACTTTTTTGTAACAGTAAGCGAAGGTTTTTTACCCATTACAGTAATTACACAACAGCAGTGTCTACGACAAAATTCAATAAACAATAACTGGCGATAAACGTGCCGGCCACCTTTATTTAAAGTAGTAGAATGCGTCTGATGCAATCAGCACATGAGATGCTGCAATAATCAGCGCAAATGATGCAATGCGTTAAAATACTGAAAATCGGCTACTGGTCTTAAACTTTTGCAAATGACTGTAGTACATATTTATGGAATTTATCAAGTTTAAACCACATAAAACTGTTAAATTACGTAGCATTTTCCATTTTCAGTAATTATACAAAAAACCTACGAACCTTGTACCACTGGAGCAGAGCACTTGATTCAGCTGCTACTATAACCAAAGAAAATCGTATGTAGACATTTAGAGAAATCTTCATCGATTAAAATCTTCATCGATAAAGTAATCCATCGTTTACAATTACTGTTAGAAGTGTTTGTTGTTATAAAAGTTTTATTTTCGAAATCAAACTTCTCCTGCATTTATAGGGCATGTTTACAAACAAACGCTCCGTCAATCAATCTTTGCCACTCTCGAGTGGCAAAAGATCAACCTGTATTGGTGGAAATGCCAATGTTATGCCACTTTACCCATAACTAAGGCTCCTATATATACGAGCTGGCGCATCAGGCATTTTGTTGCCTTAGGGTTGCCACATGTACCCAGCGCGTTTCTCTGATAAACAAACGACAAACATTTTTCTTATCGTCTTACGTTACTTTATAGTAACTTGTTTTATTACATTTCATAATTTTAGCTAAATAAACTATGATATGGAAGTTTGTTTATCGATAAACTGCTATAATCGTTCAAGAAGTGAATGTAAAGTGTTCACAGACCTTCTATTACTGAGTATTTGCGTTTTGCCGACATTTTGTAAAAGAAACAGAAACCGCCCTAATAACACATCTTACCCCATTACATCCATAGGATATCCTCAGAATAAAATGACATACTGAGAATGTACTGTGAAAAAAATGTGTTTTTAGGTATATTATTGTTGCTTATTGCTCTTATTTTGACCGAATTAGCTTCAGATCAAGATTTCTTAAGATCATTAGGGAAGAGATAAAGACGCCAAGCGGGAATGCTGTCCTCTTCGGAGGCAAGAAAAATGGCGGTGATGCGCCGGCCTATTATTTTATTTAGGGGCTCTACCCATAACTTGACTGTGAGTGACGTCACGTGCCCTTTCCTTATACTTAAAATTTATATTGTTTAGAATAATTGTTATTATTCAGTTTGGATAATGTCATGGTTTTTGAAAACATTTATTTTATTACAAAGGGCCTCAAATACGTACATTAAAAATGGCAACTAGAAAAACAAATTATAAATCAACTATTGGATCTTTCTGGCTTTCTTGAGGAATAACTTAGACGGTAAATGTAAAAATGGTCCAAATGGGAATGCAATGTTCTAAAAACAGTTCACCAGTTAAACTAAAAGTGCTTAAGATGTTTAAAAGATATTTATATTTTATTGTATGTCACTGGAATACCCATTTTTTTTTTCTTTCTTTCTATCTAGCTTTCTTTTCTTTTTTTCTTAACTTAAACTAACGAAAAGAAACACTTAACCATCATTACCTAAAAGGGAAAAAAAAATTTAAAGGTTTACATTTTGTATATATCTTAAAATAATGTTTGTTATTGTGCTTGAATAATGAATATTTTAATGTTAAATTCCATACATCATACGATGAGTCATGGCCCGGCCGTGAAAACTGACACAAGCCGTTACTGAATTTTAAAATAATATTTTCGCCTCCCAATAAACTCACCTTTTCTCAGTTAAAAGATCCCATTGATATGCATAATTCTTGGGGTATTTATAGTATTTCATGTCAGTGTGGTTTATCATATATTGGCCAAACTAAACGCAGTCTTAAATTTCGTCTAAAAGAACATATTAATTACGTCCGCAAACAAGAAACCAATAAATCGGCTATTTCTAAATATTGCTGGGAGGAAAATCATAATTTTAAATTTAATTCAGCTAAAATAATTTGCAGACCTAAATCCATTCATGAACTCAATTTCTTTGAAGCTTTTCATATTTATAAAAAAAATTTAAAAACCTTGTAAATTGTGATTTCGCTATTCCCTATTTGTCTGACTGTTGGAAATTTTATATTCAGTCCACATTTTCTTAATTTTTTCTACTGTTTACACAACTAACTTTCCTGAATTAGTATTGGCCACTCTCCCCACCTTTCCCGTAATCCTATTGGTTGAACTAAATCCGGCCCCTCTCCTATATATACGAGCACTTCTCCTGATTCAGAATCCTTTTTGCACTGAAGACGGTACGCTTTAGGCTACCGAAACAGCTGTATGCATTTCCAATATTTTTCTTTGGCGTTTCTGACGTAGTAGTTTATTCGGGTTTTAATATTCCAACGCCAAGTCTCCTGTTATTATTCGTTACTAAAGTATTCCATAGTTTTCAATTCCAATTGAAAATTTTTGTTTCTGCAAAAGTAATTGTATAACAAACACCTTTAAATATTCTGAATAACAATGACAACAAATTAGAAGTCTTTAAACATTGTTATTTTTTTCTGGCTATTTTAATGAAAATTTTGCATGGTAAAATGTAAAATTTTCCAAAATGAGTAGCAAATATGATAAAGTAAAAATTAGTTCTAAAATCACCAGTTAATCAAATGTTTTAAGGAATGTGATTTATTCAGTAGAACCTCAATAGCAATTTTTACTTCTTATTAACTCAAACTAACTAAAGACAGCACAACACTTAACCTCTGTTACCAAAAATTAGAAAAATTTCATGTGCTGGATTACTCTTGACATTTTTAGCTTAATTTATTTGAATTTTATTCTTATTAAAATGTAAATAAATGTTTTGAATAAATGCATCGTGCTGAAAATTACTAGTCCAGTTGAATTCTAAAAATTTTAGGTGAAAATTAAAATAAGATAACTCTATATAGCTTGACTAAAATATAAATTTTATTATTCAGATTAACATGATACATTTCAGATTTGACTCAATTGTTTAAAATTTTGGAGTCAGAATGTCATTAAGTCATAATTTTTGGCGAGCGAGAGGAAAGAGTAAATGTTTTGGTGAAAGTGCTTGTGGTGTTTTTCAAAGGATTAATTTCCACAGAAGAAAGTTCTCACTAGAGGTCTGCACGGGCCGGGCTTTCGGCCCGAGCCCGGCCTGGCCCTCGGGCCGGGTTCGGGCCGAAATTTTCAATTTGCTCTCGGGCCGGGCTCAATATTTTTGTGTGTACTCGGGCCGGGCCGGGCCTGGAGGACATTTTAAGCCCGAGCCCGGCCCGGCCCGAATCTTTTTCTAGAGTCCTCGTTAATCAACGAAAAAGGAAAATTATAAAATATTTTTTTAGTCATTTATTTTACATAATTTTAGAGTCTGGTATGTCACATAAAATTTTATTTTGTTAAAAGATGTCTGTAACTTCAATTTAATTGTCTATCAGCTTGACTGTTCCTGATCTGATTTTCCGCAAATATTTTAAACATGTCTCGAAATTAATATATTTTATTTAAAAGTAATATTAGATGGTTTCCATTTCAAAATAATATGCATGTTACTACCAGTTTGCGTACACGTAACAAACAAAAGAAATTAGATACGTTACTGTATATAAGGCTTTGTTTTCTATGGTCTGTAGTGTATAGGGGGTATGAAGGCTATAAAAATCCTTCCGCTGTAACTTTTTCTCTAAGGCTTCTTTTTCTTTTTTCCACGGCATTGGATGAAAGTAGCATCATTTATAGCATGTGCAAAAGCATCTTTTCTATTGAATATGGTTGGATTAGCATTAAAGTTTTTTTTACCGGATCACATGAAAGATTTGGATACATTACGGTATAAAACAGGAAGTGGTTGAAAGTGTACTTTTAGTACTATTAACCATTTTAAATATCTTCCTATATTGTTTGAGAATGCTAATATTTTCGATTTGACTTTCTGTCTGTCTTTGTGCCTTCTGTACGTCTGTAATAATTAAATACCGTTTATATATAAATATCTTGTAAACATTCAGCAGTTTTGTCAAAGAAAATTCTATTGCTTAGCTATATAAAACCTCTGCAAAACACCTACTAAAAATCTTTTTCGTAGAAAAGCATTTTTTTTTTTTTTTTTTTTTTTAAATTTTTGAATCGGGCCGGGCCGGGTCTGATTTTATCGTTTTTTGTCCGGGCCGGGCCGTACACTAGTAAAAAAAAAAAAAAAAAAAAAAAAAAAAAAAAACGGGCTGGCCGGATTTTTCGATTTCATACCGGGCCGGGCAAGCAAACCTTTCCAACGGGCTGGGCCCGGGCCTGGAAATTTCGGCCCGTGCAGACGTCTAGTTCTCAATACCTCGGCGTCTGACGAGATGGACAGAGTTTCGCTGCAGATGTTTGGTTATGCTGAGTTTGTATCTCAGCACATGAACCAAAAATTTCGTCATTTTTAAAACCGATAGTAAGTAATCCATAATGCAATCTTCATAAAATTCGGAAATTATCAAGTTTAAACAATTGAAATCGATAAAGCACGTAGCGTTTTAAGCAACTAAAAAAAACTTAAAGTAATCTTCATCCTTCATCGCTTATTTTCCATTAAATATTCTATTGCTTCCAAGTACAAGTAGAAGTTTTTGTTATTATAAAAGTAAAATGTTCTATTTTTCGGAGACAAATTACCTCCTCTTCTTTCGTTAATCATTACTGTTTCTAGAATCTATCTTTGAAATTTTGGAATAAATCAGTATTGTTCAATTTTGATCATGCAACGATTTTTCCAAAATGGTAGTTCTATTAAAAAGACTCTTAATACATTGTAGCATAGTAAAACTTCTAAAAATCACCAGTTAAAATAATAGTTTACTGTTTATTATTTCAAAGTTTTCAAGTTTATTATTTAGAACATTTACTTTAGATATAGTCACTTAAAGTAATCTTCATCCTTCATCACTTATTTTCTTTTAAATACTTTATCGCTTCCAAGTACAAGTAGAAGTTTTTGTTATTATAAAAGCAAAATGTTCTATTTTTCGAAAACAAATTACCTCCTCTTCTTTCGTTAATCATTACTGTTTCTAGAATCTATCTTTGAAATTTTGGAATAATCAGTATTGTTCAATTTTGATCATGCAGTGATTTTTCAAAATGGTAGTTCTATTACAGAGACTCTGAATACATACACTGGAAATTACAACTATAAAAACAAATTATAAATCGACCATTGAATCTTTATAGCAGTCTCAAAAAAAAAAAAAAAAAAAAAAAAAAAGGATATAGTCACTTAAAGTAATCTTCATCCTTCATCGCTTATTTTCCATTAAATACTCTATCGTTTCCAAGTACAAATAGAAGTTTTTGTTATTATAAAAGCAAAATGTTCTATTTTTCGAAAACAAATTACCTCCTCTTCTTTCGTTAATCATTACTGTTTCTAGAATCTATCTTTGAAATTTTGGAATAATCAGTATTGTTCAATTTTGATCATGCAATGATTTTTCAAAATGGTAGTTCTATTACAGAGACTCTGAATACATACACTGGAAATTACAACTATAAAAACAAATTATAAATCGACCATTGAATCTTTATAGCTGTCTCAAAAAAAAAAAAAAAAAAAAAAAAAAGCGCGGCAAAATGCAAAAGGGTCAAAATTAGTGGCAATATAGCATAGTAAAACTTCTAAAAATCACCAGTTAAAATAATAGTTTATTGTTTATTATTTTATAGTTTTCAAGTTTATTATTTAGAACATTTACTTCATTGTTTGCCAACAGACTTTTTAAAAAATGATTACTTCTTGCAAGCCCATGTTAATGAAAGATGACATCGTTAATCAGTAGATAAAAAAATTTTACAGGACACAAAAATGAGCCATTTTCAAAACAGATGGTCAAATGCACTTCCATAAGGTCGTCTTAATAAAATTCGAAAATTAAGTTTAAACAGTGTTGCCAGACTTGGGGACTTTTTTATTCAACTACCACCAATAATTTTGAGAAGTAAATGTGGACATACATAATAGACGATTAATCGTCGATGTGATTAGGCAACTGTTGCTATAAAAATTTAATGGTGGATGTTGAATAAAGAAGTCCCCAAATCTGGCAACACTGAGTTTAAACTAAATGAAACCGGTAAAACACGTAGCATTTTAAGTAGCTACATAAAAAGTCTTAGAACTTGAAAGCAGTATTTTAAGCTGTACGACACTAGACCCAATTGCTACTAGGCTAAAAATAAATGGGATGTATTATCCCATTTATATATGGGACATATCACTTATATATGGGATAATACTCACTTATATATGGGATAATACTCACTTAGAGCAATCCAAAAAATTCATGTCGGCCTCCTTTCGTCAATTAACATTATTTTTTAACTGATTGGTTGGCTGTACGGTTTAAGGCCGATAGACTACGATAGGATCCTAATCCTGTAGGTAGAACGCCCTGGGGAGGGGTATTTCTAAGGGGTCCTAGCCCGTATTTACTCAAGTTTGAGAAAACTATGGGAAAACTCCGACCGTTTGGTTGGTTGTTGGTTGGTTGAGGCCAATTGACTACGCTAGGGTCCTAAGCTTATGGGCTTTCTAAGGGTTCCTAGCCCGTATTTAGGCGAGTTTCGGAGAAAACCACGAAACTCCGAACAAGGTCGATAATTCTGAACAGGTAGGTCGATCAGCCCGTCAAGGGATCGAACCCGGTACTACCCAACTACCAGTTTTGAGCACAGCAACTACTTTAATAAGAATATTGCATAGCAAAATGGAAAATGTTTAAATTCAGAAGCAATACGTTATAGTGAAAAAGCAGCTCTAAAATCATCACTTAAGTTAGAAGTTTTAAAGATTGTGTTTCAATACGAGAACCCACAATCCGCATTTGTAATGAACGATAGATGGCGCTTTTCCAACTTTTGTTGTTATTAGTAAATATAATAGCCACGTGTATTTATTATTGCTCTATTTGTGTTAATACTTAATATTAGTGCTATAATTTCTCCGCCATTACATCATGGAAAATCGATTGCTTTTGGAAAAAAATATTTCAGTTTATTCAAAGTTCGATCGGAAGTAGATGTTTAACTGAATCTGACCAAATGTTAGTTTCAAATCATCTGATTAATTCTTTACTTCCATTAGCCGAAGCAACTGAAATTTTAAATTTGTCATTTGGAAATAAATGGAAGCTTAATTCTGGATTTCTTGATCCTTTGGAGTTACACTGTGGCACACAACAGTATGCGTTATCTTTTTTACCGGATTTATTCATTTTTATTCAATAAATATATGCGAAACTAAACATCGAATATACAGCAAGCAATGGCGTCTCGACGAAAACCGAAAGCTATTCCTGTTAATTGTAATTTCACCTTAGCCCATCAGAGGACGAGCATTTCATTACAATCGCGGATAACAAGTTTTACTGCTTATTAAATCAAGTTAACGAAAGACAGGACAGCAATCAATCACCGTTAAAAGATATCAAATTTTCGTGGAAAACGAAATTCTGCCATTTTTAAAACAGATAGCAAACAGTCCATAACACAGTCTTCATAAATTTCGGAAATTATCAAGTTTAAACCAAATGAAACCGATAAAACACGTAGTATTTTAAGTAACTACATCAAAAAAAGAAAAAAAAAAAAATCTTAGAACTTGAAACCAGCACTTTAAGTAGTATAATACTAGACCCCAGCTGCTACTAGAATCAAAGAAAATGGGATGTAGTCACTTAAAGCAATCTTCGTCGCTTATTTTCCATTAAGTAATCCATCGTGGGAGACATCCATGAACATTTCCCGTGACATCATAATAATAATGATGATGATGTTTCATTCCTTCCTTAGACAGTTATAAACGCGGAGAGAATTAATTTCATTGCTGTACTCGAGGGGAAAAAATAGGAAATCTGGAGTAAAAGACCACCTTCCGTTGTTATGCGCAGAAGTTCGTCGGAGAATTTAGATGGCAGGTTAGTTACAGGATGTCATGTAAAATGTCTGGATTTAATTTTATGGAGTTAGTCCACGTGTAAATGCATTAAGTCAGATACAGGATGTTAATGTGAATTATTTTCAGCACCAAATTCTTTCCATTCTTTTTAAAAAAATAAATGGGATGTTGTAGAATATACCAGAGTTATTCTGACCCTCTCAAATAATCTAAAGAATTATGTTATGTTTGGAATGAATAATGCAAGTATAAATCAAGAACTGATTTTGTTTAAAAATGATCCAATTAAGTGTTATCTAATAATAGATCTGTTAGGGGTTTGTGTTCGTCTAATTTTATCTCAGAAACTAATTAACTAGTTTGAAAAAAGCTATATACAATGGAAAACAATTTAGACGTTATCCGAAAGTATATTTTTTTCTGTAAATCTTAATCATATATTTTTTCGTTGTGTAAATAATATTCATGGTAGGGTAGGTGCTCCAGTAATTGACATCTATCCCGAAATAATTAATAAATAAGAAAAATAATAAAATCATATATTTTACATATAAGAGTTTTAACATTTTATGTCAAACACTGGATCATAGGGTGCTAATAACTGGTAAAATGAATAACTAACAGTGTCAAACACTGGAACATAGGGTGCCAATTACTGAAAAAAAATGAAAAACTGGCAGTGTCAATTACTGGAACATTGAGTGGGTGTCAAATAAAAATTCATAAAATAATAATAATAATAATTGTTATCAAATGTATGCATTTAACATGTATGTGGTTCTGAATGTCTTTCATGCCATATGTACTAACTTAAGATTTCTAAAAATATTTTCTGAAAATTAGAACATTAAAAACATCTGAGATTGCTCTAAAAGTGTCAATCACTGGTGCACTTACCCCATTTATTATTATTTTTTTTTTAGTCTATGTATTTTTTCCGTTGTACACTGGTCGACAAAATTTAAGGAACAACGTGTTTTCTCTTTCTCTTTCTTTGCACATAATTTTTAAACAAATAAACATAAAATTTGGATGGTCTGTTTCGTTATCATATTATTAACCGAATTTTAACTTTAGCATAAGAATAATTTTCAAGCTAATAAATATTCATTTTTCTCTCAAAAGTAAGCTTTGAAAAAAATGAAAAATTTCAATAATTTTAGGAAAAAACACTTAATGAAAAATAGTCATAAGGATGCCTTACAGATAGGTAAAGATGCACACGCATCCATATGTTAGATTACAACCAAATCTTTCTACCTGTATTTACTTTTCTGTTTCTTATTTTTGCTTCTTTTTTTTCGCATGTGAATATTTTTTTAAAAAATATGCATACAAACATGAAAATTGGATAAGATTGAACATCTTATCCAATTTTTATGTTTGTATGTTATAAAATTATTTATCGACATCATTATTATTCTAGTGCTGAGTATAGTTTATAACTTAGTAATTATATATATTTTTTTAAAGCTCATTATAAAAGTAAAAGAAAAGTTAATACAGAAAGAAAAATCGAGATTTAGTTTAACATTTCAAGGCATGTGCGTCTTTACCTATCTCTAATGCATCCTTAACACAACTTTTCGTTAAGTGTTCTTTCTTAAAATTATTGAAATTTTTCATTATTTTTCAATGCTTACTTTTGAGAGAAAAATGAATATTTATCAGCTTAAATTTATTCTTATGCTAAAGTTACACAAAATTCCATTAATAATATGATAACGATCAGGCCATCCACATTTTATGTTCATATATTTATTTGTTTAAAAATTATGGGCAAAAGAAAAAAAAGAGAAAACAGGTTGTTCCTTAAATTTTGTCGACCAGTGTAGTAATCGAGATATAGTCTAAGAAAACTACCTTTTAGCTGAAAACAAAATGAAACAGAAGAATGAATAATTTGTCTAATAAATCATTAAATTTGATTATTTTCTTTCTTCCTTCTTCGATTAGCATATTTCATTGGAGCAAGTAATTGTCTATTACCAGTGGTTATAATGTCTATTCTAGCTCGATTTTTTTAACTCTTATTTTTACTTTCCGAACACACATATGTAAGGAAAGTATTGTAATCATATCAAAAATCCGAATTTGAGATTTTGATGTTTCTATACGTTTTGAGGTGCCCTGAGTCCGTTTTAACTATTTTTACGATGATGTGTGTATGTGTGTGAGTGAACACGCTAGCGTCTAAACGCTTTGCTCGAATGAGCTGAAAGTTGGTACGTATGTTGTAAGTCACCGTAGCACGAACCCTATTGATTTTTGTGAATCTAGCATTTATAGTTTTTTTACAGGGACACCAAGAAAAATTCTTTATCATTACGGCCTATGGGGCCAAATTTTTAAAAGTGTGATAGCGTCTAAACGTCTTATTAAACTGAGCAAAAGATTTGTACACATGTTATAAGTCACAATTGCACGAACTGTATAGATTTTGGTGAATTTAGCACTTACAGTTTTTTTACAGAGACACCGAGAAAAATTCTTTATCATATGGCCTATGGGACCAAATTTTTAAAAGTGTGATAGTGTCTAAACGCCTTATTCAATTGAGCTGAAAATTTATATGAGTATTATAAGTCACTTTTGCACTAACTATAAGCAAGAATTTTGGTAAATCTAGCATTTATAGGTTTTTACAGGTTAATACAACGAAGAATTCTTTATCATTGTGATCTATGGGCTCAAAGTTCAATAGCGTTAAATAAAATATCGCGTATTATATGGAGAAAAATACTCAAACACTCTATTATGATTTTCTCTCTTTTGTTTATTTAACAACTCCTCTTTCTTTACTTTAGCTACAAAACCGTTAATTACTCAATGTTCGGAAAAAGAAGTATAGTCACTCCAGATTTTTGCATTAAAAAGCTGTTTTACATATAAAGAATGTTCATAAAAATAAGAAGTTTTCTTATTAGTCTATAATGGCTGTTTCTGACAATTGGGAAAAAAAGTCGTTGCAAAAAAGCAGCCTAACAACGGAATGGACGCAACAACGAACAAACCCTTAACTGATATACAGATTTTATTAGACAAAAATCAGTACCATAGATAAAAAAAGAAAGTCATGTATCACACATGGAATATTAAAAACTTTACAGCACGACGGGAAAGAGATAGCAAAAATGACTAACAAGGAAACATTCAAAAGATGTCGTCTTAAAAAAATATTGAATATATATATATATATATATATATATATGATTCTACTCTTCCTAAAACACCAGGAAGTGAAAAAATTATCGGCTGAAATGAATTACAGCGACCACAAACAATTATCAAAATTAAGCATTTTTGGCGATTTAGCGCTGTTAGGCGATAAGTTCGATAGCACCGAGATTGCCATGTGAGAACATAGAACAGTGTTTTGCTTCTCCGCCAAGTACTCAAAATCAATCGCCTAACAGTGTAAAATCGCCAAGTATGCTTAATTTTGATAATTTTTTGTGGTCGTTACAATTCATTTCAGCCGATAATTTCTCTGTATGAATTCTCCAGATTTTACTTTGTTAAAAACCTTTACGTGATAAGAAAAGACAAGTATTTCTGAATTCAGCGTATTAAAAAACATTAAAAACACCCTTAGCAGTGAAAGAAAAAAAAAAGTACGACTTTGAAGACCTGTGTAATTAAACAACTGTCCCAGCACATTCCAAAATAAATGCCAATATAATATTACAAAATTATAAAAGTAAAACTCTCTCTGCGAAAAGAAAGCAATGAACTTTCAAATGGAGACATCGAAATGAAACAGACAGAAAAAGTTTTTTTCTTTGATATACGCGAATTTTTAATCGCTTTGGAATAGACAGCTTCATCAGGACGTCCTATGGTGCTGGGAGATGTATCGCTTAGGGTGTGTTGTGGTGGAAAGGGTTGTATGAACTTAAAAAGGAAACATCACCAGGGTTGAATGGCGTGGGAAGAAGATCATGATATGTAGTGAAGTTCAGAGAAAAGAGAAAGCCTATTTTGGGAGGTCAAGAGCAATATTTGGCTGGGAAACAATTTTTATATTGCCTTCTAGACGATTTCATTGCATTATATATGTGTGTGTGGGGGGGGGGGGGGGAGAAAGAGGGTCATACTTTCATAAGCATACGTTTATCTTGTATTATTTAACCATTTATTTATTTTTCAAATTTACGAAAGGTAATTACAATTAAGATCAAACTTTAAAATCTATCTCCTCTCTGCTCCCCTTGCCCATACTTGCCAGCGGTCATGGACCTATTAATTAATTTTTAGATTTATTTTATTCCAGAAAGGTTTCTGAAGTACCCATTTCCCGATTCATAAAAATATCAAAATCTCTTTCTATTCTTTATATTACCGCTTAGACAATTTAAAAAGGAAGTTTCACGGCAAGAAAGATGAAATATTAAAGACAGCATGAAAAACAGATTCTTAAAAAATCGCATGTAAACAATATTCAATATAGTTATTCAATTGGTAGATTGAGAGATTGAATAACTTTAAAATCTATCTAACCTAACTTTAAAATTTACTTCCCCCCTCCGAACCTTGCCCATACTTGTCAGAGTTCATGGACCGATTAATTAATTTTTAGATTTATCTGATTCCCAAAAGGTTTTTAAAGAAACCATTTTTCGATTCATAAAAATACCAAAATCTTTCTATTCTTCATAATATTTTCACTATCTCGTTTCAAATTATCAAAATGAATTCATCAACTCAAATTTGAATCATCAAGGTTAAAATTTACTTCCCCCCTCCGACCCTTGCCCATACTTGCCAGAATTCATGGACCGATTAATTAATTTTTAGATTTATCTGATTCCCAAAAGGTTTTTAAAGAAACCATTTTTCGATTCATAAAAATACCAAAATCTTTCTATTCTTCATAATATTTTCACTATATCGTTTCAAATTATCAAAATGAATTCATCAATTCAAATTTGAATCATCAAGGTTAAAATTTACTTCCCCCCTCCGACCCTTGCCCATACTTGCCAGAGTTCATGGACCCATTAATTAATTTTTAGATTTATCTGATTCCCAAAAGGTTTTTAAAGAAACCATTTTTCGATTCATAAAAATACCAAAATCTTTCTATTCTTCATAATATTTTCACTATCTCGTTTCAAATTATCAAAATGAATTCATCAATTCAAATTTGAATCATCAAGGTTAAAATTTACTCCCCCCCCCCCCCCCCCGACCCTTGCCCATACTTGCCAGAGTTCATGGACCGATTAATTAATTTTTAGATTTATCTGATTCCCAAAAGGTTTTTAAAGAATCCATTTTTCGATTCATAAAAATACCAAAATCTTTCTATTCTAATCTTGATAATATTTTCGCTATCTCGTTTCAAATTATCAAAATGAATTCATCAATTCAAATTATCAAGGTGAAGTATCAAAGACAGTGTGATAAACCGACTCTTAAAAATTGCATGTAAATAATAGTTAATGTAGTTATTAAAATTTATAGGCAAGAATGAAATCTGGGGTGACTCCAGTGGACTTTCCGAATACTTAGTAATTAACGGTTATTTAAATAAAGTAAGAAAAGTCGTTAAATAAGCAAAAGAGAAAGTTATAATGGGATACTTTTTTCCCAAGTAATAGTTCTCGAGTATTTTTCCCCAAATAATTTGAGCTCATAGATCATAATGATACAGAATTATACAAATGATACAGAATTTTTCGTTCTGTTTTTGTAAAAGAAAAAGTAACTGCTAGATTCACCAAAATCTATACAGTTTGTGTGATAGTGATCTACAATTTATGAATAAATTTTTAGTTCATTCGAATAAGGCGTTTAGACGCTATCGCACTTTAAATAATTTGAAGCCATAGGCCATATTGATAAATAATTTTTCTTTATGTCTATATATATATATATATATATATATATATATATATACTGAAAATTAGAAAATATTAACGTTAAAAATTAAATAACCCTTTTAAATATCACCTTTTTAATACTGTTATTAAATTTTAAATTTTAAAGATTAATAACTATCACTTGATGCATTCATTTATTTCATTTCAGTAGCACCTAGATCGATTAATCGTTTCTTTACTTTTAAACTTTTCTTTTCACTAATGTTCGTTTTGGCAACCTGTTTATTTCTACTATCTCTGTATGGTATCGTTTACACGTGGACTTATTAAAAATACTTATTCCATGTTTCAATTTTGGTTTGTGTTACTGTTTAGTATAATTTCCTTTTTTATTTTGTTTTGTTGCAAGATAGAGACTTGAGTTGTATATTGCTTGAATTAGCTATACAGCTTTCCGAAATCTTGCAGTATGCTGACAGAGGTGCAAGTTTCCTGAAGATGAACATTTCTGGTTTTCAGCATTTAAAATTCTATTTTTCATTTCATGAATTCTCTTTTCTTTTAAGTTTTACCGGATCCTTTTGGTTAATTTATCTCTTTCCATTTCTAATATTTGATGAATGTTTCTATTGGTTAATGGTTTTTGCAAATTATCTCATCGTTAGGCTTATGTGTTATGTTTGTGCCATTTCTCTTCTGGGTTAGTACTTTAACATGTTTTTAGTAATCAGTGTAATCAAATTAAATTATCATCGTGACAATAATTTTATTCGAAATACATCTCATTTAAAATTTTATATGTTGGTATTTTCATTTATCTTTCATTTGCTAAGTGTTGCAAAGGAATTAAATTATTCAACTTATATATATGTGTGTGTGTGTGTGTGTGTGTGTTTGTTAGATTCATCATAAAACTACAAAGTTCGTGTAATGGTGACTTATATCATGTGTATAAATTTTCAGCTCAATCGAAAAAGGCATTTTGATGCTATCGCACTTAAAAACTTGAGTCCATAGACCACGATGATAGAAAGATTTTTTACTTTCTTCTATATGTAATATAGAGAAAGTATTGGATTCGCGAAAATTTTCGACCTCCGTTTTTTGACGGATCTACACGTTTTGGGATGTCCTGAACACGAATTGATAGTTTTTAAAAAATGTCTGTCTGTGTGTCTGTCTGTCTGTCTGTGTGTCTGTCTGTCTGTCTGTCTGTCTGTCTGTGTGTCTGTATCATTTTTTTGTGGACGCTGTATCTCACGAACCAATGAATGAAATTTAACCAAACTTGGTATTTAGTTGCACCCTGACATGAACTGGTGCCCATTAGATTTGGGGATCAATAGCTCAACAGGTGGCGTTGTGATCGCATTTTATGCAAATTTTTAACATGGCAGCATAGGACAAAATTCCGTATAAATGAGCATAAAGAGAGTTAATTTAAACTTGTGATTGTAAAATTAATATGAATTATTGATAATAGTAGTAGTTAACTAGGAAAAAAAATTTGTGCATGGGGGGGCATCGGTTCCCCCCCTGGGGGGTAAGTACCCCCCCGGGAGGGTTAAATTTTGAAGATGGGTATCATTCGAAAGATCTCGTCAATACCTTTAAAACGAATGGTTGAACCATAAATCTGTGATAATTTAAAACAAAGTTATCGAATTTTTTTACTTTTAACAAAAAAAAAACTTAGAAAAAAATCGTATATTTTTTTTTTTTTTTTTTTTTTTTTTACGAAATTTTACCAAACTTGGTATTTAGTTGGTCCCCGACATAAACTGGTGCTGATTATATTTGGGGATGAATAGCTCAACAGGAGGCGCTGTGATAGCATTTTATCTAAATTTTTAACATGGCAGAATAGGACAAAAATTCGTATAAATGTGCATAATAAGAGTTATTTTACACTTGTGATTGTAAAATTAATATGAATTATTGATAATAGTAGTACGTAACTAGGAAAAAAATTTTGTGCATGGGGGGGCATCGCTTCCCCCCCTGGGGGGGAAGTACCCCCCCGTGGGGGGTAAATTTTGAAGATGGATATCATTCGAAAGATCTCGTCAATACCTTTAAAACGAATGGTTGAACTATAAATCTGTGATAATTTAAAACAAAGTTATCGATTTTAAAAAAATTCGCATTTTTTTTTTTTTTTTTTTTTTAATATTGTTACTGATTGAATATGTATAGGAAAATATAGAAGAAAGTCTTGTGGTGGCCACAACATACTAGTTTTTTCTGTATCTCTGTAAAACAAATACTAGATTCATCAACATCAATAAGGTTCATGCTACGGTGACCTACATCATATGTACGGAATTTCAAATCATTCAAGCAAAGTGTATAGACGCTATCGTGTTCACTCACATACATACACACATCCCCGAAAAAATCGCAATAATGAACTCAGGGGACCTCAAAATGTATAGAAACACCAAAATATCAAAGTCGAATTTTTGTCAGGATTACAATACTTTCCTTACATATGTATTTTCTAAAAGTAAAACGTATGCTGCAATCTACACAATATTTTCTTTCGACATAAACCATTATTACACTTTTACGTCCATTTCATGAGGTATTTGAAGTGGACTATAAAGCATTTATGTTTGCTTTTATAAACCTACAAATGCTTGTTATTACTAGCATTTAGTTATTACTTAAATATAGAGCAAGAGTATATATTAGAGCACAGAGAAATTTAAGCACGTATTTATGCGTAATTGTCTTACTAAGAGAGACTTCATTGTTTCTAATGAGACATGTTAACGACTGTCTAACATGAAATACCGTAATTCTCCAACAATAATTAACTTAAAAAATATATTTTACTGGACTGAAAACAATTGTAAAAAAAAAAAAAGTAATTGGTTACAAACTCGCCAAATAAGCGTTAAGAATATAAATGCATCATTTACGAAAAGAAAAAAAAAAATATATATATTTATATCTATATTCAACAAATGTCAAGAACCTGGTTATGATATATGAAGTGAAAACAAAAAAATCCAGTCAGTTATACATAATTATTTTGGAAAAAAATTTCTCAATTTGTGTGTCACCTTCGGGGTTTACAAAATGATTAAATTAGTTCATGTATACACAAATAGGGGGCAAAATATGAAATAAGCTGCGCTAATCATAAATTGTACAATTTGTAGGACTGATTTTGATATTTATCTTTAGGCATCTGTGCAGTGCCCTCCATCGACAAAAAATTTAACTATTTTCTTTTCTTCATAATAAAAAAAAAAAAAAAAAAAAAAAAAAAAAAAATATTTACGAGAATAACATTTTTGAAAACCGAGGTTAAATTCTACCAATTCATTTAATTTTTGTGAATTTTTACAGACTTATGGGACACCCTGTGTGTATATATATAATGAAAAAATTATCATCACGATAACTTCCAAAATACCGAAAAAAAGTTGGATAGTGGATTTATTTTAGATATATCTTGAATGAATTTGTTGGACAACTTCATTTAACATCTTGTTTCAAAAATGGTGGCCACTACAAAATTTAACTACAGTGGAAGTTTATTCAAATCAATAAACCAGTACGATGGATAGAATTTTCTCTAGTACAATTACAACATTGACAAATATTCAGAATATTGAATTTTGTAGTACAGTCGGTAACAAAAGTCTCCGAACACTAGCAAAAATTCCTTTTTTACTTCCTTATACAAAGTATAAGGAAGTATAGTAATCCCGATTTGCGAAATGGATTTTGTATTTCACATTGCTCGAAAACGAATGATCGCTGAATGTTGCTAATTTATACGTGTGACTTTCATGATGTCTAGTTGCACACCTGCAAGTGTCATCTTAACACGAGCTCTCGTTTTAGAGATATAAGGGATTTTACACGATTTTTCGTGACGTCTGTATGTGTGTGTGTGTGTGTCTGTGTGTGGGTATGTCGCATAACTCAAAAACGGTTGGACGTAGAAAGTTGCGAATTGGTACATAGGTTTGTTATAACATCTAGTTGTGCACCTCCCTTTTTGGACTTTCTATGATTTTCCGTTTTGGAGATATTTAGGAAAATTAGGTTCATAATGACAAAAATTTGGCCATAATGTATCAAAAAACGGTAATAACTCAAAAACGGTTTAGACAAATCTTGCAATTTAACTGACTTTCCGATTAGCTAGACATTTGAAACTTTCAGAAAAGCTCAGAACACGTTGACAATGCATTTTTTAAATATTTTTAGCCAACTGTTTCCGATACCTGCTGCCTTCAGCAGCGTTTATGCGATTCAACAGAAAATTTATTTAACTAACTTCCCGACTAGCTAGACATTTGAAACTTTCAGATTAGATCAGAACACGGTGAAAATGCATTTTTTAAATACTTTTAGCCAACTGTATAGGGTCCCTGCTGCCTTCGGCAGCGTTACCAGTTCAAATCTTGGAATCGATTTGTAACTAACTTCCCGACTAGCTAGACATTTAAAACTTCCGGAAAAGCTCAAAATACGGTGACAATGCATTTTAAAAATATTTTTGGCCAATTGTTTCGGGTCACTGCTGCCTTCGGCAGCGTTTACATGGTTCAACAGAAAATTTATTTAACTAACTTTCCGACTAGCTAGACATTTGAAACATTCAGAATAGTTCAGAACACGGTGAATATGCCAATCTTTTTAATACTTTTAGCCAACTGTTTCAGGTCCCTGCTGCCTTCGGCAGCGTTTATATGCAGGGCCGTGCCTACACTTTTAGCCGCCCTGGGCGAAAGATTTTAACCGCCCTCCTAGGCAAAAGATTTTAGCCACCATACTAGGCACTAAAATTATTTCCCTCCTTCTGCTTCTGAAAACTATCCTTTAAAGCCAAAAACTGCCAGGTTGCCACAGATGAAAAGTTATCAAGTTTTATTTTCTCTGTTTTAAAAATAAGCCTCCAGCGACCGAGTGGTTATGCGCTCAAAGATGGTAGACATTAGGTGCCGGGTTCAATCACAAGTCACGCTTGTCGGCCTAGCCGATCGGAGTTTTCCATGGTTTTCTCCGAAACTTGTGTAATTACGGGCTAGGACCCCTTAGAAAGACCCCCACGGAGGGTACTCCCACTCAGGTCTAGGACCTACAGCAGTCAATCGGCCTTATTCCCAAATCCAATCCAATCCTGTTTTTAAAAAAATCTAACAATTTTAGTAAACCTAATTTTTAGCTGAAATTTTGTCATTTTTAGCCGCCCCTAGCTGTTAGCCGCCCTGGGCGACCGCCCCGGTCGCCCCCCCCCCCTAAGCACGGCCCTGTTTATATGGCCCAACAAAAAAATTATTTAACTAACTTCCCGACTAGGTAGACATTTGAAACTTTCAAAATAGTTAAGAACATGGTAAAATTCCTTTTTTTAATACTTTTAGCCAATTTTTTCGGGTCCCTGCTGCCTTCGTCAGCGTTACCAGTACAAATCTTGCAATCGGTTTTTAGCTAACTTTCAGAAAAGCTCAGAACACGGTGATAATTCATTTTTTTTAAATATTTTTAGCCAACTGTTTCGGGTCCAATGTCAATGTTTTTTAACATTATGTATATTTCTAAAAGTGTATAAGGAAGTCATGTGGTGCCCACATCAGATATTTTTTTAAAGTACACTTAATACAGTTTTATTGAATAAATCCTTGTCGAATCCTGTTCTTAGTCAGTCTAAACACAGGATTCAACAAGGGTTTATTTAACTAAACTGTATTAAATGTACATTTTTTATATAGAAATTTTTGCTAGAATTCGAAGACTTTTGTTACCAACTGTAAATATTGCAGGACATAATTTCCTCAGGAGGACCCCCCCCCCAGGGGTGTCACACCATCCAAGCCTAGGACCATTATGTAGTAAATTAGACTTAACCCTAATACTAACACCTCAGGAGGTTAACATTTGTATCTTTTTCTTAACTTTAATTATTGCATTTTTTAAAAACTCAGATAAAAGCAAGCTTTTAACATATGCTACAGATTAAAAGAAAAAAAAAAAAAATTACTCACCAAAACACTTTTGACGAAACAAAATCAGCTATAATCCTCAGAACAAACCGAATAACTTTTAAAAATCAGGATATATAACTTTCAATAGAGACCACAATATGCACTCATTTATTCACAAAAACACAATCCTATCGCTAGACTTTCTTTCACATACGTGAGATCCTGAAATATTTTATTTACAGCAAAATTCAAAACGCACAACTGAAACACATAACGGTACAGCTTGTGGATGTCTTACAACTCAAAACTATCCGTGCATGACAGAATATGTTCAGGAACAGAGGAAAAGAATTTCGACAATTGACATTATCCACTACAAAACACAGAATTTCTATTTGTTCAAATTCGAACAACTAAACTTTCCCAACTTTCCCCGTAGCATAGAAATTGTCATCCACAAATCGCCGCCAGGAAGAACGGATATAAATCGACGTAATTTTGTTTGATGCTGATGTAAGAATTACTATTTTATTATTTTTATTTTATTATTTTTTCAGGAAATAGAAATTTAATGATATTTGAAGAACAAAGATGATGTATGTCAGTTGTATGCAGTACTGCCAACAGAAGGAAATTTGTCCCTACGAGTAGGGACTTTTAGCTGTTTTCCTCAGGTTGTAGGTAGTGCTGCCAGATTGAGGGAAATTTTTATTCAAATTCCACCAATACATTTTAATGTTGACGGTTGTCTAATCATTTCGAAGACTTTTTTGTAACATGTCTTAGAAGTTATTAGTCAATCATTACAATTTAAATTTAGTGGTGCGTAATGAATAAAATATTCCCTCAATCTGGCAGCACTGGTTGTACGGACAGATTTTGATTTCATAGGGACATTTTGAGCTGTCAGTAAGGACATGGCGAAATACGAGTTGGCAACATTCTTTGTAGACTCAGTTTTGAACGATTATCTTACGCGCATTAGACGAACTATGTAATTACGAAGTTGTTATTATATTTGTAGGTCAGTGAATTATTTTCTGAATGTTGCATAGTTGTAAATTAAAGGATTAATGTAGGAGAAAAAAATGGAAGTATTCTGAATTCATAATTAGTGTATAAAAAGTAATTTGTGACTAATTTGAAATTTAAGAAAAAATATGTACAGTCGAGGGGATGGGGAGGGGGGGGGGGACGCAACACTCGATGTAACTTTGTTGCTATACGATGTACAAAAATGCAATAGGTATCATTCGACTGGAAATTGTTAGTACTTCCAGAAAATGCAGTGAAATTTTTAATTGGGGGTCGTCTACATATTAAAACTTGAATTCTTTAAACGAAAATTAGAAGGAAAAAATCAACTAAATAGGCGGGGTTTGCTCTTTAAAATTGACAAATAGATGGGAAAAAAAAGAATGGTATTGGAATGCTATGCAGACTTGTTAAATGGCTTCTTAACTACCGTCATAATCAAAAGGCTAATCATTTACTTCATATATTGCTTTATTAAGCAATTATATATATATATATATATATATATATTGTGTGTGTGTGTGTGTGTTTGGGGGATTATTATTTTAAGGCATACTTGCCAACATACTAATTAATATTTCGCAGTATTGTTAGCCCCGCCTTCTTTTCCACACCAGTATCTTTTTAGAGTATTTTTCTTCTTATTTAATCGCAATTGCTTTTGGAGAATATTACTGTAAAAATTTACTGGTGTGAAAAAAAGGGCGGGGCTAACAATACTGCGGAATATTAATTAGGATGTTGGCAATTATGTTTTAAGGATACTTTAGTCTTTAAAAATTACTTTTATAAATACAGTTCAGTTAAGAAACTATATTTTCATAGAAATTATAAAACATATCGTACTGTTTCAAAGAGTTAAACTGACCAAAACTGGTAAGTACGATTAAAATTATTTAATGTTTACTTCATGACATCTTACAATAATTTATTATAAAAGATTTAGTTCATGCATTGTTATGTGCATATATATGTAAATAAATTATTTCAGTTCGTGTATTTTGTCACACCTAAAAAATAAAGTGAAGGAAAATTTTATTGGTGATCAGTATAGGCACGATGACATTTTTGAATTGAAAAATATCGCACATTTTTTAAAGAATGCTGTCTGACCAATCTAAGCTGTATTCTCTAATGAAGTACTTAAATAAATATATACACATTTAAAAACCGAAATCAGGTCTAACCAACAAATAGTAAAAATCATAGAGTTTATTATTAATAACTTTTATACTTTTCTCTTAAAAAGTTTCCGGTGTGAAACTGTAAAATTTTTGTCTAATTTTTGTAGGATCTAAACTTTATATTTCAAAATTCGCAGATAAAGCCCCAATACATTTTTGATTATAACTATACAAATAAAATAAATATATACACATTTAAAAACCGAAATCAGGTATAACCAACAAATAGTAAAAATCATAGAGTTTATTATTATCACTTTTATACTTTTCTCTTAAAAAGTTTCCGGTGTGAAACTGTAAAATTTTTGTCTAATTTTTGTAGGATCTAAACTTTATATTTCAAAATTCGCAGATAAAGCCCTAATACATTTTTGATTATAACTCCATTAATGCTAAAGTAAAGTATGCAAACTGTATACTTTTTCACACTGCTAGACTCTCAGGAATTCAATTATGAAATCTAAATTGGGTGTTGCTATTAAAAAAAAAAAAAAAAAAAAAAAAAATGGCTACTAACCCTGGACGATAGGTCTAATATATCGTATCATATTATATATCGTATTTATCGTAATATAACTCAATACTTATTTCGCTTCCTTCTTCGACTCGTTTTAAAAAGCATTTTTTATATGCATGAGCAGCCCCCGAAAAACAAAAATATTAAATCATTAAATTCATTTTTTTACTTATTTTTATTTCATATTATTTCACGCGCACTTTTTATTTCCTAATTCAAAATTATTAAAAAAAACTTTTTCGATACCGCTTGTAACGATACTGATTATTATTAATTTTCTTTTCTTTTTCTTTCAATAATAATAATAATAATAAAAGATTTTGATGAAATTCTGGCAAAAGCAGAATTTAGTTTAGGACGGAGGACTGTTAGTTTTTTTTTTTTTTTCTTTTTTCAAATTATAACATCGCTTTCAAATTATTCAATTTGATTTTCGATAAATTTTAGATTTCGACAAATGTCCAACTATTGAAATCGACAACGCAAAAATCCCAGATTGAAACTAATAGGCGCTCAGTCCTAAAAATCAAAGTAAGCGCTCATTTCAATATGTAGATGACCCCTAATTCAAAATTTGACATCGTTTTCAAAAAGTACACCTAATTTCCTGTTGAATGATGTATATTACATTTTTTTGCGTCAATTAATAACGAAATTACAGCGAGTGTTGCTTTTTTTTTTTTTTTTTTTTTTTTTTTTCCGCAGACTGTACATTATTTTAGTTTGTCAAATAGTCATATCCCTTTAAACTATCAAGTCAAAAAAGTAGACAAAAAGACTCTTGAAAAAAGTAGATAAATAGATAAGATTTAAAAGTCTCTGAAATAACATGACAGAAGATTTTTTTTTTTTTTTTTTTAAGAAAGTCGCTGAGGTAACATGAGATATATGAAGTTTAACAGTTAAGACAAAAATGAGAGCAATGTTCTAGATAATTTTTCATTAAAAAAATTTGTTTCAAACCACCAGACTTACAAATTCATAAATTTAAAAAAGGAAGAAAAAAAATTTAAATTTTAAAATAGATTTGGTAATCGAATTATGATTTTATTTACAAATAATATCATCAGTTCAAAATTTAAAAAAGTACTAATGTCAAAACAAAGATTTTTTTTTTCTTTCATTTAGCCAAAACAGTAGTTTTTACCATCCAAAACTGTTCAAAATTTTCCAGAATATACAATAAAAGTACTTGTAATGCTAAACTGCTAAATTGATGAAACTTTAACTTTACGTCTTTCGTCAAAACACAAGTTTGTTGAAAAATGTTATTTTGGATTGTTCAGGGCAAAGAGGTTTTGGACAGTTTGGTTAAAAATGTGATTTTACACTTCTTTTCTATTTCTATTTCTTTTTTTTTTTTTTTTAATTTTATGTCGGTCGAAAATCTAACCAACTTTGAATTCTAATAGACTAACTACTTTGAGTAAACGCATTATCGAAGTCACCTTTACGTACAGAAATATTTTCTACAAGTTAAATGATGATAATCGATCAAATTTGACAGAAACATACTACATAACATAAACTAAAAATGTGAAAATTGGCATCAATTACCACATAAAAAAGATTTAATATATATAAATATATCCACTCATAAAGAATAATCATTCGGTGATATATTTTAGGAGGGATACTATTGAAAAGCAATGAAAAATTACAACAATTGAAAGACAACAAAAGCAATTGAAATTACAACTGCTGCGGTTAAAGTTTAAAAATTGCCAAGGCAAATTGACCAATTAAAGTGTGATTAGATTCAACTTCCCAACCATTCTCAATTACATTCATCCAAATCTGTGATATAATTCATTGCTTTTGAGAAAAACATAAGTAAAATTAAAAATATAAAAACTATGGCATCGTTGAATGAAGGAGTAAAAAAAAAAAAAAAAAAGTTTAAAATTTAATATCAGCTCATAAAAAATAATTATTCGTAATGTAATATATTTCCAAGGAAATCTATTCACGGTTGTTGCAGGGTTGCGGCTACTTTAAAATATACTAATGTCAAGGCAACTTGAGCAATTAAACTGACTAGACGCATGAAGATGCCGATAATCCATCTTCTTCGACATCATGCACGAAAGAAAGTTAAAAATGCGAAAATTAGCGCCTTTTACCGCTTAAAAAAAAGTAAAATTCTTAATGTTTGTACACATTGACCTCTGGTCATTAAATGAAACAAAAGCGGACAGTAAAAGTTCGCGCGTGCCTCTAAAAGAGTGACCCAAATCATTTTAACACTCTCAGTCCATTGTTGACTGAACACGCGATACCCAGTTGAGATTCAAGCAGGGATTATCTGTACACTGAACTTGATAAACACAAAAAGGAGCATTGAACGCCTGGTGTTCATTAGCGGGAGTTCATTAAGTTGGCTATTTTGTCGGCAAACCTTTGTCTTGCCATCGATGGATGGTATTAGGAAATACTTGGTGATTACTATTATTATTTTTATTGGTATTTCCTTGGTTGTCACTCACAGAAGAAAATAATTAGCTGTAAAAGGATATCAGGCTAATGTGGGGGTAATTTGAATGACTGACTTGAATAAAATGTTTTTGTTTTGGTAAATTATGCAAGAATTTGTAAACCCTATTTCATGAACCATATTGTCAATATAACAATTTGAATAAAATGAAAATTGTAACTATTGTCTTTTAAATCTAAAATTATTTACGGAATTCCTGGACGACGACAAGATAAAACTCTTTAAATATACGTATAGTCAAATATAACCTTGAAATTTTCAAAATTCTGGTAATTTTGTCAAATCGTATCTTTACAATATATTAAAAAGAATATGTACAGACCACTTTTCCCCATGTGACATAGAAGAATCATGTGATCAATTTTTCCTCAATATGAATTTTTCTGGTTACGACTTGGTAGTAGTGTGTCAATTCGGCATGTAAATTTTCCAGAATACACTGAACTCTTCAGTTTTCGGTTTTTAAAACTTGAGTTGTGATTTTGGTAATCGTAAGTCAATTTAAACCGCATATTCTCCAATCTAGAGCATATTCTCCTTTCAACTCTCGGTTTTTATAATTTGACTTGCAACTTTTGTAATAGTGTGTTGACTCTCACATTTTCCAATCTAGAGCAAACTCTCAATGTTCAACTTTCAGTTTTTATAATTTGTCCTCTACTTTTGGTGGTAGTGACGTAGTGACACAATTTGACACATACATTTTCAAGCCTCGAACAAACTTATTGTTCAGCTTTCAGTTTTCATAACTTGTGTTGTGTTAAGGAGAATAGTTCACTTAATATTGATGGCAGCCTTATCCCATGTTACTCTTTGGAGAAATTTGTTTACAAAATCACTCATTACCTAATGTATTCTTTTAGATTCCGTTTTCCGACCTAGAAAATTCACAACCATTAGATTGATTCCCGTTTTACAAAAATTAATTATTATTATATATATTTTTTTTTTTAATATTTCATTTTGAGGCTATAAAGTCGAAAAACTGCATTTAGTTAATTTTTCGCACTTTAGAGCTTTAAAATGAAATATTAAAGATTTAAAAAACTAATTTTTTGAAAACGGGAATGAGTTTAATGATTGTGAAGTTTCTAAATGTGAAAGCGGGGAAAAAAATATATAAATAAATAAATAAATAAGCAATGAGTAATTTTGAAAAAAAAATTGTCCATAGAAAATAATATGGGATAAAGCTGCCGTCCACTTTAGGTGAAATATTCCCTGGGACTAATGAATCTAAGCCTAGATGGTATGTCCTCCATGCAGGGCCGTCTTAATACATTCGGGCGCCCTGGGCTAACACGTTCAGGCACCCTGGGCTAACACGTTCAGGCGCCCTTTACCTTTACCAAAAGTATTCTAATTTTAAGTTCAGCTCAATTTTTAAATGCAATTTAGTTTTTTTAATTTAATAAAAACTAATCTAATTAAAATTTAATAGCTATTTAAATCTCGTTATTTTCATCTGAACTCACCTAAATACAGCTAGAACCTCTCAAAAAGTCCCCCCACACAGGAAATTCCACCCAGACTTAGAACTCACGTGCAGTCAATCAAATTTAAACACTACAACACACCATACCATATATTGCCAGAATGTTTGATATTTTTTTTTCAATCGAAATTCAAAACAAAATATTATTTAAATATATAGTGGTTGGTCAAATTACTGGATATTCTTTCTTCTATCGGTTTAATCACAACTGCAGTTAGGGGACCAACCGCAAATTGAAGAAAATCAGAAATACTTTGGAACTTCTGTATTATAAAAAACTACAAATTACTTGTAACTATAACACATGATTTCACTTAATATTTACAATATTTGTATTTATTTATTTATTTATTTATTTATTTATTTTTTTTTTTTGTGGTAACCACATTTAGACACTATAAATTTATTATAGATATTAAATATATTATAGTAAATTATTAATTTTTATAACAAGTATTTTTTACTTATAACAAGAATAAATTTTTTAACACAGTTTTACAAAACTTTCAGAAAAAATTATAAGACATTAGAGAAATATTATTCTGAAACTTAAAATTCACACATGTAATTTTCGCTGAGGTATGAGCATTTATAATAAATAATTTTTTTAAATATGCATGCAAGAGAGATAGAATTTTTTTATTACATAGGATAAAAACTAGATATATTGGGCAAGTTATGTCAAGATTTCCTTTGAATAGAGTAAAAATCTGGAGTGACTCCACTCGACTTTCCGAACATTGAGTAACTAACAGTTTTGTAGATAAAATAAAGAAAGAGGAGTTGCTAAACAAACAAAAGAGAGAAAACCATAACAGAGTGTTTGAGTATTTTTCTCCATATATCACACGAGGTTTTATTTAACGCTACTGAACTTTGAGCCTTTAGATCATAATGATAAAGAATTTTTCGTTGTGTCCCTGTAAAAATCTATAAATTCTGACAAACTTAAACACATTTTCACATTTTACCCACAATTTTGTCAAAGTCCCACTTTTTTTTTTTTTTAAATTATTGTTACTGAGTGAATTTGTATAGGAAAATATAGAAGAAAGTCTCGTGGTGGCCACAATTCACCAAAATGCTTATAGTTAGTGCAACAGTGATTTATAATATTCATACAAATTTTCAGCTCAATTGAATAAGGCGTTTAGATGCTATTGCACTTTTAAAAATTTGGTCTCATAGACCATAATGATAAAGAATTTTTCTTTGTGTCCCTGTAAAAAAACTGTAGTGCTAGATTCACCAAAATCTATACAGTTGGTTCAAATGTGACCTATAACATGTGTACAAATTCTTTGCTCAGATTAATAAGGCGTTTAGACGCTATCACACTTTTAAAAATTTGGCAAAGAATTTTTCTTTGTGTCCCTGTAAAAAAAACTATAAGTGCTAGATTCTCCAAAATCTATACAGATTGAGTATCTGTGACCTATAATATGTGTATAAAGTTTTTGCTCAATTGAATAAGGCGTTTAGATGCTATCGCACTTTTAAGATTTTGGTCCCTTGGCCATAATGATAAAGAATTTTTCTTTGTGTCCCTGTAAAAAAACTATAAGTGCTAGATTCACCAAAATCTATAGGGTTCGTACTATGGTGACTTACAATATACGTACCAACTTTCAGCTTATTCGAACAAAGCGTTTAGACGCTAGCGTGTTCACTCACAGACATACACACATACATACACACATACATACACACACACATACATCATCGTAAAAATAGTGAAAACAGACTCGTTGGACCTCGAAACGTATAGAAACATCAAAATCTCGAATTCGGATTTTTGACATGATTACAATACTTTCCTCACTATAGTGTTCGGAAAGTAAAAATCGATAACTTCATTTTAAATTATCGCAAATCTATGGTTTAACCATTCGTTTTAAAGGTACTGGCGAGCTCTTTTGAAAGATACCCATCATGAAAATTTACTCCCCTCGAGGGGGGAATTCCCCCCCAGGGGGGTTGGCGAGGCTCCTACACATACAAAAAATTTTTCCCAGTTGACTATCTCTATTATAAATAATTCTTGTAAATTTCATAATGATTACTAAAAAATAATTCTCTTTATGCACATTTATACAAAATTTTGTACTATACACCATGTTAAAAATTTAGAAAAAGCGGGATGGCAACGCAACCTGTAAGACAATTTTTACCAAAAGTTGATAGGCACTAATTTATGTCAAGGTGCAACTACATACCAATTTGTATGAAATTCTGTGAAGTAGTTCCTGAGATACAGTTGCCACAAAAGTCTGTCACACCCACGCAGAGACTGACAGACAAACAGACAGACATTTTCTAAAAATGGTCAAATCGTGCTCTACAGCTCTCAAAACGTGTAAATCCATCAAAAACCTGAGGTCGAAAATTTTTACGAATCCAATACTTTCTTCTATTGAATATAGAAGAAAGTAAAAATTTGGTCTCACAGGCCATAATGATAAAGAATTTTTCTTTGTGTCCCTGTAAAAAACTGTAAGTGCTAAATTAACCAAAATCTATACAGTTCGTGCAACTGTGACCTATAACATGTGTACAAATTTTTTGTTCAGATTAAATAAGCGTTTAGACGCTATCGCACTTTTAAAAATTTGGCCCCATAGGCCATAATGATAAAGAATTTTTCTTTGTTTCCCTGTAAAAAAACTGTAAGTGCAAGATTCTCCAAACTCTATTCAAATTGAGTAACTGTGACCTATAATATGTGTATAAATTTTTTGCTCAATTGAAGAAGGCGTTTAGATGCTATCGCATTTTTCAGATTTTGGTCCCATAGACCATAATGATAAAGAATTTTTCTTTGTGTCCCTGTAAAAAACTATAAGTGCTAGATTCACCAAAATCTATAGGGTTCGTACTATGGTGACTTACAATATACACACCAACTTTCAGCTTATTCGAACAAAGCGTTTAGACGCTAGCGTGTTCACTCACAGACATACACACATACATACACACATACACACACACATACATACATCATCGTAAAAATAGTGAAAACGGACTCAGGGGACCTCGAAACGTATAGAAACATCAAAATCTCGAATTCGGATTTTTGACATGATTACAATACTTTCCTCACTATAGTGTTCGGAAAGTAAAAATTAAGCAAATTATCGACAAAAGAATGAACAAGATTTTAGATGTTTTCCAGAAGTGAAATTTCATAAGGTGTTTTTTTTTCCAGGCTACATATTTAATTTAGCTATCCAATTATTTATTGCAATTTTTTTTTTTTTTTTTTGCGAAAAACCCTTTATAAACTCACAAATCTTAGTAAATAAATAAAATTTTGCTACAGTTATAAGTCCAAGCACATTAAAAAATATTTATTACAAAAGCTCAAAAAGTATTTACTACAAATTACATGTGAGAATTTTATGGTTCTGAATAATATTTCACAATTTTTAGTGAATCTTTATGCAAGTTTTGTAAAATTTTATTGAAATCCATTCTTCATGTAAGAAAAATTTACCAAAGAAAATTATTAATTTTTGTTTAAAAAAAAAAAAAAATCCATCTAAATAATTGTGCGACTCACATACACACACACACACAAAAAAAAAAAAAAAAAAAAAAGTACATAGTAAGTGAAATCATGTGTTAAAGTTACCAGTCATTTGTAGCTTTTTAAGATACAGGGTAATCAAAAGTATTTCTGGTTTTCTTCAATTTGTGGTTGGAAATCACTCCATTATTTAGCATATTTGTCTTGAGACATATTTCTTACTGTTAAGAAGCTGTTTCAATTCCAAAACTTAACATGAAAAGCACTGTATTCAGTTAATTCCATGCAATACATTAATATATAGAATTAACAAATAAAATTTTTTCAAATAATTAAAGACTCATTCTGGGTTAAATTCTGATTAATTATGGCAATTCAATCAATTTTTCAATTTCCATTCACTAGAGGTCGTTAACCCCTGTTCAAATTAAAAACTAGTGACTAGTCTGTTATATGGAAATCTCCTAGAGGGACTGTTCTTTGTACTTTGCGAGAGTTCTGTTTTCCAGCCACACCTGTGACCAAAAGGTTCTGCTATCAAAGTTGTAGACTAGAGGTGCCGGAAGATTCGATTCAGGTCTCTTTCGTCGGAATAACTAATCAGAATTTTTGTTGATTTTCTCTAAATCTCGCGTGAAATAGGGCTAAGATTCTATAAAAAGATCACCGATGGAAGGCATGCCTTCCTCTGGTCTACGTATTGGAGTAAATAATCGGCCTTTAGAATCTCTTACCTTCCATCTCCCCCCCTCCCCCCCCCAAAAAAAGGGGGGTAAGAAAGAGTTAGATTTTATTAAAAGTGCGACTCATATCACCAAAATTTGAAATTGTTTGTAGAAATAGGCTAGTCTGTTTGTTTAAACATTGAATACAATTTAAGTATACTTGAAATAATTTTAATATAGAAAATTTAAAAAAGGTTGATCTATTAATTTTGAGTTAGACCAGAAAATGTCATCTTTATGCATATCTAAAATTAAAAAAAAAAAAAAACATTTGTGAAAGACGCCCTTAAACATATGGTGCCCTTGGGCTGCAGCCCAATTAGCCCAATGGATAAAGTGGGCCTGCCTCCATGATGGTTTTTCTAAGGAGTCCTAGCCCGTATCGACACAAGTATCGGAGAAAATCACGAAAATATTCGGGCTTGAATCCAGCAACTTCCTTCTACTAGTTTTGACGTTTCGAGAGCAGAATTGATCGGGCCATTTTTACAATTTATATTGCATTTTTTGTAGTAGTGAGTCAATTTGACTCGCACATTTTTCAGTCTAGAGCAATCTGAAGTTCAGAATAACTTTCTCTCAGAGTTCAGAAGAAATCTTTAAAAAAAAAAAAAAAAAAAAAGGCAAAATATTTAATCTATAAAGTACCGTGATTTTCCTCTCACCCGTACCCACAAATAGGAAGAGAAAAAAAATATTCTCACAAGAAAGGGAGGCAATGGGAGAACAAGGTTGTAGACAAGACCCACCACATAATTTTGGAGAAGTCTTATAACTCAGGATCTATCATAAAATGACAGAGAGGAATCTACCCTACAGCCAGCCCTATTTCCCACTTTGCAGAGATCTTTTTTTTTTTTTTTTTTTTTTTTTTAAGATCGGAATATAAGATAATTTCTGCCCTACATAAAAAGGTTTCCGCTTTCTCGATTCTCATCTTCATGGAAAACAAGGTTTAAGCTGTATACAACCTACGTAATCCATTGAGGGGGGATACTTTGATAATGTAAGTGTAGAGAAATTATGATAACTAAGGATAATAAATATAAGCGATAACTCTCCATATAAATATTAAGTTATCTAATGTATTATAAGAATTCTCCCCTCTTAAGAAAATATTTGGAAGCTTCACAGCAAGATATTTTTTCTTAACAAGCTACTTAAAACAAGAACTTCATTAGTAAGTTAGTTAATATCGAACAAAATGGTTGATTTATGAATTTAGAACAATAAAAACTTCCCAAAGGGAATACAACCAATTTTAGATTCGATAAAGATTACTTTTGTTTCATTAAAAGCGACAGAAAGAAATAAGATTTAAACCAATTTAAAATTCTATGATCGAATATTTTTATATCAAAGAAAGAAAAATTAACAAAAATAGGACTACTGTTTAATTGTTCTTTCACATTTCTGTGTTGTAAAATAACATGTAAAGCGTTATTGTAGCTCAATGCATTAACTAATCGGTTACCACATGGACATTAATTTAATGAAGTATCAGTAAAATAATTACAAGTAAAAACTAACATTAAATATGACATGAACTATGAACAAAAAATATTTTCCAGGTATACTTTTTTAAATACAAAATTTCAAAGCTATGCTTAATAAAGAAACAATACGTTAAAAACGACCCATAATATGCAGGTTGTGTTATTTTCATATTTATATACCCTGTCGTATCGAAAATAAGCATGATTCTGCATATTATTCTAATATTTGATTATCCGGAAGTGAACAAGGCTCTTCACTTCACTTCTTTCCAGTATCATCGGATGTAACCACCTCAAAAATACACAATGGAAGGTCGTCCATTCGTATTGACCACCCTTTTGGTCCACAGAGTTTAGTAAAACATTTTTGTAATACTTTGAACAAACTAATTTTTTAAAAACAGAACAAAAAATAATTTTTTTCTGTTTCATATTTCTTTTTTAGTTTTTTTTTTTTTTTTTTTTTTTTTCCTTGACAAAATGTTAGAATTTTGAGAAGTAATTTTTGCTATTTCAAAAAAAAAAAAAAAAAAAAAAAAAAAAAATTCTATATTCACAGATCTTGCATATCTGCCAATTAATGATCTTTTTTTTTTTTTTTTTAAGCTGCGAAATGAAATGCTAAAAATGTTAAAAATATACTTTTGGATAAAGAATATGAATTAAACGGTTGTAAATTTTCCAAATGTGAACAGGAATCAAATCAATACAAACTATTTTTAAAACCGTCACTTAATAAAATCAGCATCGCCGGTTATTAAACTCAAAAAAATTTCTTCAGCAGCAAAAAATATCATTTATACAAGCTAATTTTTGAAAAATTTACATTGCGATAAAAAAAAAAAAAAAAAAAAAATCTGGTGTGAAACAACCACACGACTTCCATTACCCGCTATTACATGTATTATATGCATTTTTGAGAGATAATGTGATCAGAAAACATAAAAGTGACCTAAAGAGAAAATCGTTAGAGCCGTTTTTGAGATACCAACTTTTACAAAAAATCAATTATTGACCGGAAAAAAATATATACATACAAAAGCATATTTAAAAGTGAGTTAAAATGGCGAGTTTGAAAAAAATCCGTACAACCGTTTTTAAAGGAACGCCTTTGCGAGGCCTGAACTTGAGCTATTTATACAGAACGCCTATCAATTTTCCTGAACTAACCAACTATATCATTCGAAAGGATATCTAATAGAGTGTTTATATAGCAAGTTTGAAGAAAATCGTTAGAGCCGTTTTTGAGATACGGACTTACGGTCCCACTTCCGGTTTCCGATGTCCCACTTCCGGTTTTTCAATTTTCACCAAAATTTGGAAATTTCATCTGTACACCAGACTTATTTCAATTCTAAAATTTCGTAGCTCTATCTTTATTAGTTTCTAAACTATAATAGCCAGAAGATTCTCCACATACATACACACACACACACACATACATACATACACACTGACCAATTGCCAAAAACCACTTTTTTGGACTCAGGGGACCTTAAAACGTGTAAATCAGTTGAAAACCCGATATCGAATTTTCAGACCGAATACAATACTTCCATTACCCTACGGTAGTAGGGTAATGGAAGTAAAAAGAAAGAAAGAAAGAAATTAAAACACAGCAATCTCTTCGTCGAAAATTTTACACTTGTAGTATAGTTACGATTTAAACAAGCCCCATTTAAGAAATATTTGAAGAAACGTATTCTTCAAAACGCGGTAATAAGTTACAAATCTGATTTGACTCACAAGTTTTTTTTTTTTTTTTTTTTTTTTTTTTAACTTTTAATTATATATATATATATAAAGAAGTCTGGTTCTTATTTTAAAATAACTTTTTAATTATATATATATAAAGAAACCTGATTCTTATTTTAAAATAACTTTTTAATTATATATATAAGAAGTCTGGTTCTTATTTTAAAATAACTATGAAGCAAGAGGTTTAAACAGAAAGATTTTAAATTCTTATTTTAAAATAACTATGAAGCAAGAGGTTTAAACAGAAAGATTTTAAATTTAAAAGAAAAGCGTGAACTTTTGGCAAAGTAATAATGATTCTCCTCAAAGGAAAGCGCATAGAAACTTGCAATGCGTTTAATTTACTTATATTGAAGAAAAAATTAATTATCTGTCAAAAATTAATGTTGTTTATTACTTTCATTACTGGTACTCGTTATCTTTTGAAATTTCTTTCCTAATTCAGACAAGTATAATTCCGTTTTCTTGAGTGCAGGAACGATCGCCGGATATAAAAATCAGCCACTTAATAAAATCATTTTGGCTCAGAACAAATGTGATTTTAATAAGCGGCGGGTATTATATATATATGTATATATATATATATATATATATATATATATAATATATATATTGGGTAATGAAGTATTTTATGAACAAATTTCTTCATAGAGTTACATGGGATTTCGTGACTATTTTGTTATATTATGTTTCTGCGCGTTTACTTCTGATTATAATTTTTTTCAAGGTTTACTAATAGATTCTAAAATAAGATTAGTAAAAAATCTACTTATCCCTCTAAAAAAGGAGAAAAAATAAATAAAAATAAGGCACATTATTAAAATAAACTAAATTTGAGATTTCGTTCGAGGATAAATTTTAAAGACGACACTTCCAATTCTGATAAGGGACGTGCATGCTTCGAGATAGCGGCTCTCTTGAACAAAAACCTACTTATTAAAATCTCTGAAACTTGGTTATCTGGGGGGGTTGTCGCAGTTTTGACCCAGTTTCGCAAGTGGTTGAAACAACTGGAAGCACAGAAGATTTACTGTTCTAGATAAAGCAAGTAAATGTTCGTGTCTGACCAAGCATATGAAATTATTAATTAAGCAAATGTTGTAGCTAGAGTTCTAAGCAATTAATTGCCTTGAATGCAAAAGCGGGATCAGGGCCCAATTAACATCTGAAGCTAGAGGAATCACAGTATCATTTCGCGGCTCTCTTTTATTTGCGGGAATTTTTTTCAAGTTTTATGTACATAGATTAAGAAACTTGTTTATCCTTTCCAGAAGTTACCTAAAAGAATCAAGTTCCTTTCTCACCTATATACAGGGTGGTTATAATTAAACTTTCCCTATAAACAGCATCCTACCATAGCCTCTTATACTAGATGCCTTGCGCGTGGCTCGGAAACTTAGCGGTAGACAGTGCCACCTGGTACAAATTTCGCGACTTTTTTAACACGCTTTTATTAACTTCACCTGTATGTATGTATGTATGTTTGTAACCGCTCTGGGAGCAAACAAAAAATCTATATTGTAAAAAAAAAAAAAAAAAAAAAAAAAAAGACATTCCCTACGTGAACACCGTGGCGTTGAGGTATAGCTCCGCGCTTCGAACCTAAAGATCTAGCGTTCGATCCCAGTCAGGGGAGATTTTTTAAAAATGGTTTTTGTTTCTAAATTATTTTAATTAAAGATTTAAATGTATGTAAATATTATGGTGTGTCACTCACACGATTTTCTCTTACCCTGCATTTTAATACTAAGATAGATATTTTGTGTTTTTTTGGTTCACATTTCTATAAAAGCGTGTTCTTTAATTTTTTAAAACTGTAATATTATTTATTTAACAGCCACCAAAAAATTTTAAAAGTGGGATTTGATATATATAAAAGGCGAATAGAATCGAAGAAACGTCGATTATATATATCATGTATCACTTCTTAAAATTATTGGTGACAGTTGAATAAAAAAGTCGCGCAATCTGTACCAGGTGGCGCTGTCTACCGCTTGAACTGTTGCCAAGTTTCCGAGCCAGGCGGAAGGCATCTAGTTTAGGAGGCCATGATGATACAGCGCAAACGGGTGAACGGAATGCAACCAAATTTGGTACATAGACTATACACGAGATGCGCTCATAGAATATCGGAAAAAAAAAAAGTTCCAAAATGTCCACCACTGGGCGCATTTTCCGGAAAAACACTAAATTTAGCACAATAAAAGAGCGAAACGGAATGCAGAAACAATACTTACTAACAATCCAAAACAAGAATTATGAGTAATAAAATGTAAAACCGGGAAAAACTGTCACTTCTAGGAAAAAAGTGTTGAGATTTGCATGCTTAGGAAGAAGAGGAAGCTTTATGCAAAACAGTTTAGGGTATAAAACGGTTGCAGACGTCGTCATGTTTTAAGTTGTTTTTAGTTAATATTGTTTATGTATTCCGTTTGGGTCGTTTATTGTGTTAAATTTAAGGTTTTTCCGGAAAAGGCGCCCTCTGGTTGACATTTTGGAACTATTTTTTTTCTCGAAATTCCGTGAGCGCATAACGTCTAGTGTATAGTCTATATACACTGTAAAAAAAAAAAAAAAAAAAAAAAAAAAAAAACTATTACCAGCTGCAAGAAACTCTCTGTGATTGGAGAAAATATTATTTTCTCCAATCACAGTGAGTTTCTTGCAGCTGGTAATAGTTATTTTTTTACAGTGTACCACATTTCGTTGCATTCCGTTCACCCGTTTGCGCTGTAAGATATTGTTTATAGAGGAAGTTTAATTATAACCACTCTGTATTATAGCATAAAAATATTACAAACTAGCAAACCTGTGCGAAATATTCGCATTTTATTTCTTTCCTTATTTACCTTTAAAATTTGAAACTCACAAATGTTATACCAATTTCACCACATAATTAAAATTTTAATTTATCATCAGAAGCCAAATTATTAAAATCGAATTAATATTATCATTCAAAGAAAGGTCTCCAAATAAAATTTATGGTTCACGACCCAATTTTCATACTTCCGCAGGCAGTGCAGCTTTAATATAGGACTCCCACGACGCCACTTAAATTTTTGTCAACATGTTGGCGATGACTTATTATTATTATTATTATTATAATTTTTTTTTTTTTTTGTAAAATAAAATAAATTAATTCCTATTTTGATTACATTTTTTATGATTGTGTTTTTTAGTCAATTTATGACACAAAAGTTCATATTCTGTATATATCTTTAAAATACTGCTAGGTTTAAAATGACGCTTGCAAAGATTCTGAAGAAGCAACTGTTAAAAATATTTTTTCCCGCAAAATAATCTCATCAGACAAATGTCGTCATTTTTTCTTATTAGTTCATTGAGCTAAGTTCGCGTGCTTAAATATTACTTTTTATCCTCGCGTATTTTATTAATTACACCAATATCGTATCGTTTCGACAAAAAAATAATTGAAACTGGTCCACGTAGAGAAGTATTATATAGATTATACGTGTGTAGAACATCCCCCTCCCCCTAATAAATGAACTATAGGTGATGAACTCATCAAAATCTATACGGGTCGTGTGACTGCGATCTATAATATTTTTACCAACGTTTAGCTCAATGGAATAAGACATTTAGATGCTATTTTATTCATACCTCACACACACACGTCGAAGAGACAGAGAGAGAGAGAGAGAGAGAAAAAGAATTCCGGAGTCCTCAAAATGTATACATAACACCAAAATATCATAGAATTTACTTATTCACTACACTATTTATCTTATACACTATATGATCAATAAGTAAAAATATAATGAGAGAAAATGAATTTTAAAGTGAATTTAAGATTTCTTTATAATAAATTAACTATTTGAAAGCATCAGCTATTAAAAAAAGTTATTTTGTGTTAGAAGTCTGAACAGGTCTTTAAGTTTAAATTCATCATCTAATCGGGAAAAGTGATTTTTGCACAGATCCGATTTTTAAAAAATTCTATTTCAAACTCAAAGTAATATTTCTCTTTTAAAAAGTATATATATATATATATATATATATATATATGTATATATATAGGGTGAATGCACCAGTGATTGACACTTTGAGAGCAATCTCTGATGTTTTTAATGTTCTAGTCATCAGAAAATATTTTTAGAAATCTTAAGTTAGTACATATGGTATGAAAGACATCCAGAACCACATATATGTTAAAATATATACATTTGATAATTATTATTATTATTTTTTTATGAATTTTTATTTGACACCCACTCCATGTTTCAGTAATTGACACTGTCAGTTTTTCATTTTATCAGTCATTGGCCCCCTATGTTCCAGTGTTTGACAATGCTAGTTATTCATTTTACCGGATATTAGCACCCTATGCTCCAGTGTTTGACATAAAATGTTAAAATTCTTACATGTAAAATATATGATTTTATTATTTTTCTTATTTATTAATTATTTCGGGATAGACGTCAATTTCTGGAGCATGCCAATTATTGGAGCACCTACCCTATGTATATATATATCCGAGTAAAAGTAGGAAAAAATGTTCTAAACTTTTTATAGAAAGCACTTGAGGATGAGTACTCTAGATAAACAAATGTCAATGAAGTTTATACTAACTTTGGCGTTATATACACACAACTTTCGCCCCAAAATATAAAAAGCTGATATTGGGCTCATCAAATAAGAGCGAGAAAAAATGTTGCTGATGTTTCTAAAACAGATCTTAAAATACACCCTCTTCACCTTTTTATTTACTACAATGGAAGTCCTTAAAAAGGTATACATACAGTACTTTTGGAAAGAACTTCGTCTTTGGAGTTGCTAAAAATAAAGCATGGTAAAGACATTGAATGTATGTTCAATTTTAGTTTTTATGTCTTTTCAACGTCTTTCTTGTGGTTTTGATTTTCTAACAGTTTATTAATCCTGATTTCCATAAAACGGCTCAGATCTATATTGAACCGCAATGTTTGATTTAAGGGGTGACATGGGGTTTTGAAGGCTTTTTTAAAAAAAAGAGAGAATAGAGAATTACAACATAAAAAGAACTTTTTATAAACCATTTTTCAAATTTTCTGTTGAATCATATAATCTTCACAATTCTATGTATTAATAAATGCTTTAAAAAAATTATATATATATATATATTTGGATGAATTATCTCATCAACTTGAAAGAAAATGATCAAATCTGTAATAAAGAGAGCAATTATAAGAAATTTTCAAACATTTATTATTTGAATAAAAGTATTAAAAGAATGCATTGTCATCGTGTTCTGAGCTATTCTAAAAGTATCAAATGCCTATTCGAGAAATAAATTAAAAATCGATTGCAAGATTTGTACTGGAGAAACAAACAAACAAGAAAGCGAGTTCATAAAAACATGATAAAATACATATTTTTTTTTTCTTTAAAATATAATATATAATATTTTTTTTATTCATAATTTTAATCATATAAAGTAGCATTATTTAAACAATATTTTATAAAATTTTCATTAAAATTTTTGGAAAAAATTAACCAGTGGGTCCTGGTTTCGGTAGACCCTTCAAAAAAAGTGGTGGACACGATTTCACAAAAACGAATGTCCCGATTTTTGCACACTTCTTCAAAATAGAATTAATAGTGGTTTAATGCCGATTAACTACTCTAGGGTCCTAGGCCTGAGGAGAAGCGCCTTCCGTGGAGGTCTTTGTAACGGGTCAGCCCGCATTTAAGCCTGTTCCGGAGAAAACCACGGAAAACTCCGAACGGCTTGGCTGACGAGCGCAACCTGGGATCGAACCCGGCACCTTACGTCTACTAACTTTGAGCGCATCATAGCTCGGCCGCTGGTGGATCCTCAGTATTAAAATTGGTGCATTAGTACTTGAGGAATCATGTCCACCGCTTTTCTGAAGACTCTCCAGAAACCAAAACCCACCGGTTGCATATTCCAAAAAATTTTAACGAAAATTTTATCAATATAAATCGTGCGACGGTGACCTATAACAAATATATCTACCAACTTTTCACTGAATCGGATGCAACGTAGATGCCATCGCAAGTAAAACTATTGTTGCGTACTTGAGGGTTCATGAGTTGTCCGGGAATGAAAGGCCAAACTTACAAAAATTCAGTAATTTATTCACAGAAAGTTCCAGAAAAATACAGGTCAATAAACCAATTATCAGCTTTAATTCAAGCAGTAACCACAGCTTAAACAACAGCTGTCAATAGAAAATCCACAGTACAAACTGTATAGCAATAACACTTGAAGCAAGTCTCTCTCAAAGAGGCTCAAGAGCAATGCAAGCACTAGCGAAGCTGGCTGAGATCTGAACTGAACTGACTGCCTTGGCGAGGAAGCGCTCCTTATATGCTGTTCCATGGAACCCAGATTTTTCGAGAAAACTCTAGAAAGTGGTCAACCAATCAACTTACAGCTTCCGTATTTGGTATATCCCATATAAGGATTTTCTCGCCAAGGTCGCCAAAAAAATCGCCAAGGTGGGAAAAAGTCGTCAAATTTGGCGCCAAATCCATTACCTGCATTACTGGGGCTTTTTAATGCTTTTTTAAGGGAAAATAAGGCTATTTCAACGCTAAAACGACTAGAAATGCACAAAATTAGCACATTATCAACTTACTAAGCCTCTTTGAAAGAATTTATACAAAAATAAACACAATTATTTACAATTTCGTAACACTATATATGATTGCAATTTTTCTGAAAAATATAACCATAAATAGCAAAGTTTGAAAAAGAAAAAATAAATATAAATAAATAAATAAAAATAAAAACAGTTTGAGGCATTAAGATTTATTCTTTCGTATTTATTTATTTTTCTTTTTTGCAGTAAAAAAAAAAAAAAAAAAAAAAAAAAAACCATAAATCGTTACTTAATAATACTTGCTTAATTAATACTTAATATTTTAAACAATTGTAACCATAACGATATTAAATAAGAAACAAAAATAGAAAAAAAACACTAATGTTGATTGTTCGATCTATTTTATTTATTAATATTATTAATTTTTACTACACTGAAAATTCTTAAAAAGCTATGCCGAATCAAGAGCTAATTGATTTCTAAAACTTTAATTTATTTAAACAATCGTTAATAACTTAACGTTCGGAAAGTCGAGTGGGGTCACTGCAGATTTTTATTTATAATACTATACGAATATTTCTTTGATCAAATCATCCGATTATATTAAAAATTTATTCTCAACATTGACTATTAAAACACCGTGCAGTAGAAAGTTAAGCATCCAATTAATAGATAATTATAAAAACCTAAACACATAAAAATCAACTGATGAAGAGAGTATAGTAACTTAGATGGAACTTTAATTGAGGGTAATAGTGTAAAACGTGATCACATTCTCCGATATTCAAGATTAATTGTGGTATATTTAAGTACAGTAATACCAATTAAAGAAATGCAATAAATCTTCAAACTAGGTCAGCTTATCACTTACAGAAACTATTTTCTTTCTCCATCAATATTTAAGATTATTGTTTTAATAAGATTATAATTTTCTTTTTAATCTTAAGCTCTAGAAGAAAGCGGAATAGTACTGATTAACTTATGATGGCATGAAACATTAATTATTTTTGTAGCCATTAATCATAGGTATGCTATCTGAATACTGTTAAGACCTGAAATGAATATTCGTATATAATTTTATATTGAAAAACAATACATAATTAGATGCAAGAATGACATTACAAATATCATAGGATTTTTTTCTTTTTCAATATATATTGTTTTATATGAAACTTCACTTCCATACGTAATTGTTTATTTATTAAAGCGTGAGTATTACCGTTTAATTGATATTTCATTTAACTATTCTTGGATATAATATATTTTTAATCTTTCGGGTAAATTTGGCATTTGATCATATCTTTCTCTTGCTTTATACAGATATATTATATACAGTCGAACTTCGTTAACGTGAATCTTAAGTCCGGTTTCCACTAGTGTTTGGAGCGGTACTATTCAGAATCTTTTGATGTGGTCAACTGAGCTCAAAACCCTCGAACTGGTTGGAAGTCTAGAGATCTTCTTGACGCTAACCCCCCAGCTGAGATAATTGAGGGGCCAGAGGCAGCTATCTTTGTCAATTTTGCATGCTTTCCTTTGAAGTAACTGCGCAATCTGGTTGCAACTGATGACAAGACATTTGGCTCTTTGTGTCGGGAGCGTGATTAATGGTTTTTTGAAACTTCGATTGGGTTGAAACTTCCACTAGGGTTGAAACTTAACCAGAATGCGCAGTTATTTCAAAGGAAAGCATGCAAAATTGACAAAGATATCCGCCTCTGGCCCCTCATTTATCTCAGCAGGGGGGTTAGCGTCAAGGAGATCTCTAGACTTCCAACCAGTTCGAGAGTTTTCAGCCCGGTTGACCACATTAAAAGATTCTGAATAGTACCGCTCCAACCGCTAGTGGAAACCGGACTTTAGGAGCCTTCACACACTGGCAACTGGAAAGCTTCAACTTCGGTTTCTTTTGATATTTCTTTGATGTGGTTTTTGAGAATCGAAGCTCGCTCGAGCGCTCGCTCACAAACCCCCTAGTGTGATAATTGCATGTTAACTGGTTTCTTTTGTAAAAGAGCAATAAAAAGTAATGTCCTTCATTGTAAATGTGTGGCAAAATTTCAAGGGCCACTTTCGGACAATGGATAATTAATGAGTTTTGAAGCTCTGTATGTGGCCAGTGTCTGAAGGGTCCTTAAGCTGCCTTTAAACTCTGGCAACTAAGTGCGGCTCTATTGATATTTCTTTGATGTGGTTTAGGAGATCGACGCTCGCTGGAATCGAAGCTCACGAACCTCCTAGTGTGATAATTGCATGAGAAGGGGGTCTTTTTTTTTTGTAAAAGAGCAATAAAAAGTAATGTCCTTCATTGTAAATGTGTGCGAAATTTCAAGGGTCACTTTCGGACAATGGATAATTTATGACTTTTGAAGCTCTGTAATGTTGCCAGAGATTGAAGGAAGTTTAAGGGAAATAAAAAAAAAAATCCCAGCTTAAATTAAAAAAAAAAAAAAAAAAAAAAAAAAAAAAAAAAAAAAAACTGCACAAAACCGCAGATAATCTGAAGGTATTTGGAACAATGAAATGTTTAAGGGGAAAAAAAATTACTTGCTTCCAAACTGCAAATTTTTTGCTTTTAAACTGCAGTTATTCTGCAGATTTTATTATTTTTGTTCTAAATACCTTCAGATTATCTGCAGATTTTTCTGAAGTTTTATTTAGCTGGGTTGTTCATGGTATCAGGTGTTCAGGCTACTCAGAAATTGATCTTCATATTCACGAGGATTGTGGAAATAGTTTATGTTAATAGTAATTCACATTACTGTGTTCACGTTAACGAGGTTCGACTGTATATATGTGTATATAAGTATGAGTTTACGCTCTCTTTCTCTCCTGGAATCCTCATTTTGATTCTAAAGATAAAATATTATAGTGAGAATACAATTTCAATTTCAGTCTAAAATAATCATATACATTTTTTTTTTTTAACCCTCTATTTTTTTATTATTTGTAACATTTCCTGAAGTAATTACGAAACTTACTTTTATGAAAGAGAATTTAGTGAAATGTTCTCCTTGATAGAAAGAGGAATTTTGTGAAATAAACAATATCCCCTCTCCCACCAAAAAAGTTGTGTCTTAAATGCATATTTCAAAACCATTTGATTAGTCTTTCATAAAATGCCTTTTTAGAGGAAAGGGGGGGGGGGGGGGTGGATTAAAGAGCTTTAAGTTTTGTAAAATTGTGATTTACAACTTCGAAGTGAAAATTTTGTCGAAACCTTTGTAACAAATGCATGTTAAGAAACGTAGAGGAACATTTCTTGTGATAATGTTGTTCACGAAATTAACTTCCCATTAAAGTTTTAAGAAATGATGCTTTATATAAAATTATGTTATAACTTCCCATTAAAGTTTTAAGAAATGATGCTTTATATAAAATTATGTTATGTTCAAAAGAAAAGAAAGCTGTGCAAAATCACCCTAAAAGGAAATAACCTATAACATGTTTTTCAAAATCAATGTAATATGTCTGATACTTATCAAATTGTCATAATTTACTATTTTCTTATAGATTCAAAGGCTATCAATGGTTTAAAAGAATTTTATATGCTTAATGCAAAGGCAATCAACCAGTTGACATGTGAACGAATTTTATTTTCTTCTCTTTTCTTTTTACTTTTTGAACATATGGACATACGGAAAGTACTGTAATCATGACAGAAATTCGAACTTGAGATTTTGATGTATCCATACGTTTTGAGTTCATTATTGCTATTTTTTACGATGATGTATATGTGTGCCCAAATATGTGTGATTGAACACGATAGCGTCTAAACGCTTTGTTCGAATGAGCTGAAACTTGGTACGTATGTTATAGGTCACTGTAGCACGAATCCTATTGATTTTGGTGAATTTAATACTTATAGTTTTTTTTTTTTTTTTTTTTTACAGGGACACACACACACAAAAATTCTTTATCATTATGATATAAAAGCTCAATTATTTAAAGTGAGATAAAAGCATCTAAATTCCTTATTCGATTCTACTCAAAATTCATCTACATGTTACAAGTTACCATTGAATGAACTGTATATATATATATTGGTAAATCTTAAATCTAGTAGGGTAGGTGCTCCAATGATTGGCATGCTCCAGTAATTGACATCTATCCCGAAACAATGAATAAATAAGGAAAATAATAAAATCATATATTTTACCTATACGAATTTTAACATTTTATGTCAAACACTGGAGCATAGGGTGCTAATAACCTTGTAAGTCCCGTAGAATCAGCATACCCAATATAATACGTCCCAATGTTCTTAATAAACTAAGCAATGAAAGCAATGTCCCAGAAATTACAAGCTGAGCAGTGTTACTACGTGGAAGACGAAAATACTTCGACAACCTTCTATGCAAATTAACAGAGGTCAAGAACCAATTTTACATCCTAACTGTGCATCAAAACAAAGTTGTTTGAGTTGGTTCCCTAGGCCTAGGCATTCTTTTCATTTTGATTACATCAAAAATGTAGAATTGTGAATGTGCCTTAACTATAACATGTGACCTTTCAGTTGATGAGATTTGGTCTTTTCTTTTTTCAGGGCTTGTTTGACACAAACAAATCCTAACCTAGTATTTAGTATTTGTCATTTGTGATGGATGACGGGGAATTTAGAGTAAATAGAAACAGTCAGTTAATGTCCTTGTAAGAATTCATCTTTGCTTCTTAAAAAAAAGAAGGGTGAGGCTGGGAATGCCATATTTAGTCTGATTCTGGATAGAATTTTAATAAGTTTCATTACAATAAATAAATAAAATAAACATAGAAATACTGGTGATGAGTGATGATGCATAAAATTCTTATAATCACTAGCATGTGGTGACCATCACAAAATTCTCTTCTATATCATTCTGTATACTACGAAGACATTGCCGTTAACAGGCATAGATATTTAATCAACACACTTTCGCACAATTAAAAATATACATACCCAGTATGTCACAATTTTTATACAATAGTTGCTGAGATATTACCACCTATAAATTGGAAGAAACAATAAAAGTAGCACCACACCACCTGTCGCCCCATATACACCCAATTGAATCAAGTATAGTTTTTCATTACGACCATCCTTATGTATAATGGTTCACTAATACACTATAGAATTCTACATATAACCTTTCCATAAACTGAGAAATTTGCAACATAGCAGCGCCACTTATTGGCCGATATAAACTAAATTAAATAAGTATATATATATATATATATATATACTATGTTTCCCTAACATATCAAGTTTGCGCCCTTATGCATAACAGAAGCTAAGCTACAACCGTTATCTCTATGCATTTAAAATAGAACACAATATAGAGATCTAAATTTATATCATACATAGTTTATTTCAATAATTTAGAAGTAATATAACACATGTTTAATTTTTAAAATATAATAGCAATGTAAAAGAGAAAGTTGTAGATGCTTCTACAAATTGTTTTACTGTTATTGGTTTAAATTCGATGCAAAATAAAACATTCGAGCTGTGCAAATATTGAATTCAGTAAATATATTTATATAAGATGAAAATTCCGTTTTCTTCAAATCTTTTAAAAATAATTCTACCCTGAGCCTCAAATGCACCATTCAATCGTCTTTAGAATAAGTTTAAAATATTTTTGAATAATGTTTATGCACCAGTATTATGGTAAATAATATATTCTTTAAAACGGTACTTAAAGACTTTCCATAAGTTGTATTGAAATTTAAACAGTCGCAGGGTAAGTGCACCAGTGATTGACACTTTCAGAGCAATCTCTGATGTTCGTAATGTTCTAGTCATCAGAAAATATTTTTAAAAATCTTAAGTTAATACATATGGAATGAAAGACATTCAGAACCACATATATGTTAAAATGTATACATTTGATTTTTTTTTTTTTTTTTTTTTTTTTTTGACGCCCACTCAATGTTCCAGTAATTGACACTGACAGTTTTTAATTTTATCAGTAATTGACCCCTATGTTCCAATGTTTGACGCTGCTAGTTATTCATTTTACCAGTTATAAGCACCCTATGCTCCAGTGTTTGGCATAAAATGTTGAAATTCTTATATGTAAAATATATTATTTTTCTTATTTTTTAATTATTTCGGGATAGATGTCAATTACTGGAGCATGCCAATCACTGGAGCACCTACCCTAAATTACATTCAAATAATTTATATACTGAGGCATCTCAACTTCGTATTTTTTTTGAGGGTTCAGGCGTAATTTAGCAACAAGACAACATAACACTTTCACAACAGAAACAAAAATTGCATATATCTCCATTATAACATACGATTACATGGCTGCTGATTTGCTGCTAAATGAGGATTACTAATGTTGAAACCATCATCGTTCAACATTAGTAATTTTTTTTTTTTTTTTTTTTTAACCCCTGACATTTTTTAAATTTATTTATAGATGTATTTGCAAATTGTTTTGCTATTACTATTTAAGGGGGTCCGGGACACCAAATTTTTGTTTTTATTATTTATTGATGAATTGCTGTAATTATTTTTTCTGAAATTGAAGCTTTTTTGACGATGAAGTTGAGCAAGAAAGAATCTTAAAAAAAAAAAAAATAAATAAATAAAATTTTAAAAATTAAAAATTTAAATTTTTTGATAAATTAATTTTTTTTTTAATATCTCATGAACTAATGGTTTAATTTACAAACTTTTTTCACCTTTATATACAGAAAGGATTTATCTTCAATTTGTCTTCAGGATTTTTGATTGTAATAATAAATTTTTTAAATATTAATTTGAATTTGAAAAAAGTTTTTTTTTTCACAACTTTTTTCAAAAACTTTTTTTTTTTTTTTTTTTTTTTGTACAGAGGACTATTAGTCTCAATCTACAGATTTTTACGATACCGGTTTTACGATAGTAGGACATTTATCGAAATCGAAAATTTATGGAAAATATAACTGAATAATTTGAAAACAATGTTATAATTTGAAAAAAAAAAAAAAGTAATAGTCCTCCATACTAAACGAAATTCTGCTTTTGCCAAAATTTCATTAAAATCATTTTTTTTTTTTTTTTTTTTTTTTTTTTAAGAAAAGAAAAGAAAAGAAAATTAATAATAATCAGTATCCGAAAAAGTTTTTTTTTTTTTAAGGGGGAAAGGTTGAGAAGTTTGAAATGTTTATATTTTATTATTATATTAAAATCAATTTCATATAGTAATACTGTCAAATAACATTCTACATTTAAATACAGCACTGTTTCTGAATAGTATTATTTATTTATTTTTTTATGTTTTCGGAGGGAGGGAGGGTGAGAAGGTCAAAATGTTTATATATTTTTTTAAATAATTAAAATCGAAAATTAATGTATACAAGCATATAATTTGTTTTCATATATTTATCATATTTCTCCCCCTCCCCATCCCCCCCCCAAAAAAAAGGAGGGGGGAGAAAACATTTGCTTGAATTAATTCCGACACAATTTTGAAGATTCTATTTTATTTATTTATTTATTTAGATACCTCTTAGCAATAAGACTGACCCAAACACCTTCTCAAAAGACACAAAAATAACCGACAAAGCCATTTTTCAAAAGGTTTTTATCTGGGACAGATCTCACTGTTATAACATGTGATTACCTGGCTACTGATTTGCACCTTTGACCATCGCAATCTTTCTTTTTTTGCACCTGACATTTTTCTAAGCTATTTGAAGACGCATCTGGAAATCATAGAAATTATTGCTTTTGTTTATTGTTTTTTAACGATTCGGGGCCCGAACAATAGACGTGGAATTACGTTGTTACAAATTGCATGTTAGTGAACTGTGAATTATAGAGTTAGAGAGGGGTCAAGAGATTGCGTAGACCTCTTTGTTAGGATTTGTCTTCTTCAACGATAAATAAAAGGTGAGTTAGAAAATAGATTCGATGCTATTTGTGATGTGGGGTTTCTTGGAACAAGCGCTATATTTTAAGACATGGAAATGTTAGTCGATTGGATAAATAAATAAATCTTCAAAATATTTTTATTTATTTATCTACACTCTTTCAAAAAAAAAAAAAAAAAAAAAAACGACGCACCAAGAAGAAGTGGGGGCAAAAGTTGGTAGATGGGGTGGAATGGGTGGTCCGAATGGGACAAAATTTGGTAGATGTGATGTACATGTGGAGAAAAGCAATTAATTACAGTTTCAGAAAATTTGAATGATTTAATCAAGAGAAAGGGCCTCACAAAGTAAACAAGTCAATAACGCGTTAGTCCACTTCTGGCCCTTATGTACGCAGTTATTCGCTTGGTATTAATTGATAGAGTTGGCAGATGTGCTCCTGTGAAGTATGGTGCCAAGTTCTGTCCAATTGTTGCGTTAGATTGGTAAAATCCCGAGCTGGTTGTAGGACCCTTTTTATGATGCTCCAAACGTCCTCAGTGGAAGAGAGATCCGGGGATCCGGGGACTGAGCTCAACCCCACTGAGCCGTCTATTAAGGGTATTTGAAGTCACTGAAGTACCAGTTGCACGTAGGATCGACGATAATGATGAATTGAAGCTTGATTCCATCAAAACCTATATGTATGTCAATTTGTGTCCAGTTTGCATTACTCCTTCTTGGTGAGTCACTTTTTTTGTTATAGAGTATATTTATTTATTAGGACGGAGGACTATTAGTCTCAATTTACTGATAAAACGTTGTCGCCAGTTTTACGATTGTTGGACATTTATCGAAATCGAAAATGTATCGAAAATATAATAAATTGAATAATTTGAAAGCGATGTTATAATTTTGGGGGGGGGGGGGGACTGATAGTCTTCCGTACTAAACTAAATTCTGCTTTTGCCGGGATCTTTTTTATTTTTTTTTTTTTAAGAAAAAGAAAAGAAAAGAAAATTAATAATAATCAGTATAGAAAAAGTTGAAGAAGCCCTTTTTTAGCCAAAACCACATAATTTATTTTAATTGTTGCCGAAAAAGTTTACGAGTTGATTTTAATTTTTTTTTTTTTTTTTTTTTTAATATATATAAAAAGAAATTCCTGCGTAAATATTAAAACTGATATAAAACTTTGTGAAAAATTAAACTTGCACAGTAAAATTGACGTCATAATAGCTCTAAAGGTATTAGCTCTATATTAGCTCTCTAAAGGTATTAGCTCATAATAGCTCTATAGCTCTAAATGTTATTCTAATTTAATTTTATATTATTATTATTTTGTGGGGGTGGAGGGGGGAGCGGAGGGAGGGTATGATATTTTCCGAATTTTTATTGTTAACCGCTTGAGGTATTTTTCCTTAAGATGTTTGAATATGAAAATGATTAACTTCTCTAATTTTCTGCCTATAATCAGCTGATGGAAGATGAAATCTCCATGCTAATTTTAAAGAAAAATATTGTGTATAATTTACAAGTAAACATTCTCTCTAGGAATTCGGGAGTCAGTACAACGTCTTTCTATGATGGACCCTGCAAACTAACGTCATATGGAAATGGAAAAAAAAGATGTAAAATAAAATGTAGTATAATTTAATAATTTTTTATATGGTAATTTTAATACTTGTTATAATTGTTATATTCGTAAGGAAATTAAGGTACTTTTTATTTTTTCTGCAAATTATTTTTTAGTTTTGTAAAATAAATAAATAAATAAATAAATAAACACTTTTCCAAAATTAAACATTTGATTTAAATAAGCATGAATATATAATAATGATAAATAATGCTTTAACCGTCTGACCGTCGCTGACGGATATATCCGGAAACTGAGCTGTTGTTTTTTTTCCACCGTACGCTTATAACTCCAAATTACGTAATTATAAAATATCAGATGGTTTTTCAAGTTTAAAGGTTTTAAATAACACCCATAAATTTTATAATTATATGCATAGTTAGGCTTCAAGTTGAAATAAACATTATTTTAGCACATTAAAAGCACTGTGCAGTGAAAACAAGATTACAGTTTTGCGGTCACAGAGCTGAAAGACGGTCAGAGAGCTAATATTGTAAAATATGCCAAATTTTAATTTCACATACTTGAATGACAAACGCTTCAAACACACTCGGAGAAAAAATCTGGACTGACTGCACTCCACTCATTAAGTAATTAACGGTTGTATAAATAAATTATAATAAGAAAAAGCAAAAACTGTTTTATTTAAGAGACAAAAAATACATATAAAAGCAATTAAAATCTAGACGTTTCGAAACCCGTCCGGGTTTCCTCATCAGTAATTACAACATAATATGCAAACATCAAATGAACACTCAAGGAATTTAAAGGAGTACCGAATATTGAGGAGCCAGTGCGCATGCTTCATTGATAGTGTGGAGATGCTTGGCAGTGTGCCAACTCTCAAGGAAAATACGCGATTTATAATTATGAAAACCAGAATTTAGAATTTTTATATTATCGAAGTCAGGAATATGATCTACAAGAGCACAGACGATCTTTTAAAAATTGCAACCAAAATTCTAAGATTGTAATCCATTCAATAGAAACTGATCATATTCCTGACTTCGATAATATAAAAATTCTAAATTCTGGTTTTCATAATTATAAATCGCGTATTTTCCTTGAGAGCTGGCACACTGCCAAGCATCTCCACACTATCAATGAAGCATGCGCAGTGGCTCCTCAATATTCGGTACTCCTTTAAATTCCTTGAGTATTCATTTGATGTTTGCATATTGTGTTGTAATTACTGATGAGGAAACCCGGACGGGTTTCGAAACGTCTAGATTATAATTGTTTTTATATGTATTTTTTGTTTTTAAATGTATTTTAACTTAAATTTTTGTCTCTTAAATAAAACAGTTTTTGCTTTTAATATATGTAATTGAGACGGTTTGATGTTTGTGTACGTTAATTATAATAAGAAAAGTCGTCTAATGAATGAAAGAGAAAATTGTAATAAAGTGTTTGAGTATTTTTCTCCATATAGTATGTTGTTTAATTTTACACTATTGCTCTTCAAATAATTTGAACCCATAGATCATACGATAAATAAATTTTCGTTGTGTCCCTGTAAAAAATTATAAATGCTAGACTCATCAAAATCTATACAATTCGTTCGACGGTGACCAATAAAATATACATTTTTTCAGCTAAAGCATTTAGCCACTATTGTATTTTAAATCATTTGAGCCCACAGGCCATAATGACAAAGAATTTTCTTTTGTTTCCCTGTAAAAAAAAAAAAAAAAAAAAAAAAAAAAAAAACTAAGTGCTAGATTCACCAAAATTTATGCACTTCGTGCAGCGGTCACCTATAATATACGTACAAACTTTTAATTCATTCGAACTAAGGCTCCTATATATACGAGCTGGCGCATCAGGCATTTTGTTGCCTTGGGGTTGCCACATGTACCCAGCGCGTTTCTCTGATAAACAAACGACAAACATTTTTTTTTATCGTCTTACGTTACTTTTAGAGTAACTTGTTTTATTATATTTCATAATTTTAGGTAAGTAAACTATGATATGGAAGTTTGTTTAGCTATAAACTGCAATAATCATTCAAGAAGTGAATACAAAGTGTTCACAGACCCTCTATTACTGTGTATTTGAGTTTTGGCGAGATTTCGTAAAAGAAACAGAAACCGCCCTGACAACACGTCTTACCCCAGTACATCCATACGATATTCTCAGAATAAAATGATATCCTGAGAATGTACTGTGAAAAAAATGTGTTTTCAGGAATATTATTGTTGCTTATTGCTCTTATGTTGACCGGATTAGCTTCAGATCAAGATTTTTTAAAATCATTAGGGAAGCGATAAGGACGCCAAGCGGGAACGCTGTCCTCTTCGGAGGCAAAAAAAAAAAAAAAAAAAAAAAATGGCGGTGATGCGCCGGCCTATTATTTTATTTAGGGGCTCTAATTCGAACAAATCATTTAGACGCTATCATGTTCACTCACGTACACACACACACATACATATATTACTCATACATACATAAATTACTGTAGAAACAGCTAAGGTGAACTCAGTGTATCTCAAAACGTATAAATACACCAAAATCTCGAAGTCGACATTTGTCATATTTAAAATTCTTTCCTTATTATATGTATGATCGAAAAGTAAAAAATAATAAAATGGTACTAATTTAGAACAAATGAATAAAAACAACAGGAATCTTAAGTGTAATGCACTGAAAAGTAAGTAATAGCAGAAAAACAAGTAAAGTTTATAAAATAGATAGTTTCAATTTTTTACTCTACTCTCTATATATATTTAAAAAATACTCAAATTCTTAAGAATTTGAGTTTTTCTTTATTATTTACTTCAATAAAATGAAAATAAATTCTTGACATTGCTTTCCTTTATAGTTTTTATTACATTAGTATTGTTTTTATTGTTATTAATTTTCATTATGTCATGCTTTCCTCATACAGTAAAGCACCGTTTATACTTCTTTCAAGGGACTGGTGTAAAAGGACGTATAAATGAAAAGACGCATAATCGAAATTTTAATAATAACACTTTCATTACTACAAATTTAATGACACCTAAGCAACATTTATATGAAAATACTAATTAATAAAGTCTCTTAAGTTAGTAAATGTATATTATACTTTTTTTAAGACAATAATTAATGTAAAAATAAATAAATAAATAAAGATTTATTATAAAAAGGTGAGAAAAATCATACTATTAATGCATGACTGGGTATTAATTACATATATCCTATATTGAGTATTATATTACATTTCTTAAGAACTATATGAACACATTTTGAATAATAATTACTATATATATTGCGTATCTATAATAATAAGCATACGATTTATGTCTATATATATGGTTATTTAATAACATTAAAAATCTTTAATATTCGTCTGATTGGCTGCTTGCCTATGAGTATTAAAAATTCTACTGTGAATTCAATTGATTCGTTGATCAGGTATTCTTCGATCTTTCCTGTGTTCCTCCATTTAAGATGCTTTCTAGGAAAACTATCTTATTTAGAATGGAAAATAATGACAGGTCGAGAAAATTTTGCGAATTTTAGTAAAGTGGAAAAGACGTGTAACCGATATTAGCAACGTATAAACGAAGAATTTTTCCATTAAAATGAATAGGAATGAATCGGGACTTCATTAAAACGACGTATAAACGAAAAACGTATTAACGGTGCTTTACTATGTATGATCGAAAAGTAAAAAGTGATAAAAAAAAAAAAAAAAAAATGGTACATGAATTTAGAACAAATGAATAAAAACAACAGGAATCTTAAGTGTAATGCATTGAAAAGGAAGTAATAGCAGAAAAACAAGTAAAGTTTATAAAATAGATAGTTTCAATTTTTTACTCTACTGTCTATATATATTAAAAAAGTACTTCTTAAAATTCTTAAGAATTTAAGTGAGGTTTTCTTTACTATTTACTTCAATAAAATGAATTCTAATGAATTCAATTCCATTTCAAGAGCATTAATATCAAGATATTTCAATAAATTCTTGGTTGTGACAAAATTACTCTACTGATAAAATATATTTACATCGTAATAGTAGTAGCAGATACGAACTAAAATTTATTTAGTCACTTTATTCATTTCCTGTTATCTTGCATCAAATGATTATAAAACATTTGTATATACCACAACGAAACGTGCAAGGTATACAAATGTGAACACAACTCAAAAACAGATAAGAATTAAGAAGTTCTTTTCTAAATAACTGAGTAATTTACCAAAGAAAAAAAAAAAAAAAGAACGAAAAGATAAATCAACGACGTAAAATCACTGAAAAGAAAAGTTAACATTTTTTCTCGCGGGATTTTATTTTACGGTATCTTACAAAGCCGAAGAGATAATTTTATTACTTACATAAATACTCTCACTGGCCAGTGAATTAGAAACCTTAAATTAATATTTCATTGGATCTCTTTTTGCACATTGGACCCCTTTTTCTACGGATAACAGCCCGTATTCGTGAGAGCATCAATTCTACGAGCTTCTGGGGTCATTTACGTCTACAGAATATTATGCATTAGCTACATAGACTTTAACGGCCCTCTTTACTTACCATCGCCGGAAGCCCGAGCCATTCTTATTCTATGGGGAAATTTTCTTTACAAATAACTTATTAACTAATGCATATTTTTAAATTCTGTTTTCACATTCAGAAAATTCCGAACTATTAAATTGACGGACCTTTTTAAAAAAAAAATATTATTATTATTATTATTATTATTATTATTATTATTTTTTTTTTTTTTTTTGAAATTGCAAAATGAAAAAAATTCACGTATTGAAAATTCGTATTTTGCAGCTACAAAATAAACTATAAAAAATTAAAAAAATAATTTTATAAAAAAAGGTCCGTCAAGTTAACAGCTGGGAATTTTCAGAATGTGAAAACAGAATTTAAAAATATGTATTAGTTAATAAGTTATTAGTAAAGAAAAATTTCCCATAGAATAACATTAGCTTCGGCTTCCGGTGGAGGTGAGTGAAGCGGACCCTTAAGATCCTGCAAATTGCATGGAAGATGCGCCTTTCCAATATGTCCGTAACACTTTGTATTGGATTAAGACCCGGGCTTTGTGGTGGCCAGGGAAGCTGTAAGATGTCAGATTGATGTTCATTGAAGCAATCTCGAAAAATTCTGACTCGATGTACAGTTCCATCATCGTCCATGAACTATCCGTCACCTTCGGAGAAAAAATGTAACATTGCAGGATACACTTGGTCTGCCAATAAAACCAGGTATTCCATGGCTTTGTTTACCTTCAAGTAACACCAGGGGACGACTTTCATACTAGCAAAACATTCACACACCATGGTAACAAGTTTTGCCTAATTATGCCGCTAGCGAACATTTGTAAAATCTCTCAAAGGTTTCTAATTCATTGGCCAGTGTGTGTATAAAATTTACTTTAAAATGTATGTTTTGAAGAGTGGCCTCTAACCAATAAATTTCATTAATAAAACGTCCACATTTTTAATTTCTTCTATCTATATATGAAAGCATTGGATTCGCGCAATTTTTCGACTTTCAGTTTTCAGTTGATTTACGCGTTTTGAGATGTCCTAAACATGATTCGACTATCTTTAGAAAATATCTCTCGCCATATATATGTGTTAGAAAATTTTCTGGACGAACCTCACGAAACCAAACTTGATATTTGGTTGGTCCTAGATTTAAATTGCGTTAATTAGCTTTTGAAATGTATCGCCCGATAGGTGGCGCTGCTTTCCTGAAAATTTTCCCCATTTAAGGGAAGGCTATATATCAGCAAAGTATATATATTGATAAGTGAGATTATGTAAAACAATGCTAATTCAATTTGAGGGTATATCAGCCGAATAATTATGCCTGCACACTTTTATTATTTATTGTTTATCTGTATGCATGTACACTGTTATTATTGTTGTTTAATTTATGCCGACTAATTATGCCTGTACACTGTTAACCCCAATACACTGCACACACCTATTACATTGCTTTTGAAACTTTTTTTTTTTTTTTTTTGTAATTTGTTTCTTTAATTTGTTTTTTATTTTTAGTGAAATTTCAATAAAAATTTCTAATGTTAATGACTGTCAAAAATGTATCTTTTCTTTTTTTCCATTTCTTTTTTTTTTTTTTTTTTCTTTAACCAAAGTTATTAACAGAAAATATATTTGATGAGATTTAAAAAAAAAATAAATAATAATAATAATAATAATAAATTCCAAATTATGCAACAAACAGCTTTAAAAGCTAGCTATATAAATTGTCCGTATAGTATATCTTTTTTTTTATTTTTTTTTCTTCGTTCTTTTTCTCTTTTCCATGCAAAGATCATTAAAAGTGAACATCTCCATCGATAACTATACATTTCTTTTTTCCTTCACACTCTTTGTCAGATTCCGAAAAAAACCCACAATTTAGCCCATTACATGAGAATTGGCACGCGAAGTTCGTGTGCCACTTCAGCAGCTGGCGAGCGCAGCGGCCCAGCTGATGGTACGGATGGTCTGACTGACAGCTGTAGAAGCACGGCTGAATTTCCTTTCTTTGGCGCGTTCCGACTTCTGTTGACAGAAATATCAGCAGAGCGTACAAAAAGAGCGAAAAAAAAAAAAAAGTCTCCTCTGAGAGGGTAATTTGAATAATGAACTCTCTTCAAGGTAGTCTGAAGTGGGTATTTTTCGTACTACTAGTTATTCTTTTTTTTTTTTTTTTTTTTTTTTTTTTTTTAACATATTGAACACACTTTTTTAAGTAGTTAGACACGATTAACATTGCAGTATGGGGAAAAAAAATCTTTTTTTTAAACAAAATTTAATTTAGCACGTCCTTGTCCTATTTTTCATTCTTCTTTACATATTTGTAAAATTTAAGACTTTATTACAGACTATTAAAGAGATTAGATGATGAACATATTATATGACAACTTAGTAAATTTGAGAAATTCAACGTAAAGATTCACTGGAATAGCTAAAAACCATCCCTACAAAAAAAATTTATATGGACCAACATTGAAACAACAGTTTTTTTTTTTTTTTTTTTTGGGGGGGGGGGGGGGAGCAACAGTTGTGAAGGACCATTGGCTGGATGGTACAGTCGGCAGCAAAATTATTGAAGTGATAGTAATAATTCGTATTTAAAACATGTGCACCTAATATTGTTTTACGCAAATATTTGTCGAGTCATGATCTTAGTCTTTATGCTGTTTAATAAAAAGTAAGTTGATATTAAAAATTAGCTATTAAACTAAAATAAAAACTAGTACGATGTGGCCACCACATCACTTTCTTCTATATAATTTTACACAAAATTCATTGAATACAAATTATTTATTAATTTATTAAATGATTTTCCATTATAAATGCAGACGATTTTTATCTGACAGAAGTATATCACTAAATGCCGAAAGAAAGTTAATTTTTTGCCAATATCAAAATAAATACGATTTTTTTAAAAATAAAAAAATCTATTACTTTGTTTTAAATTATCACAGATTTATAGTTCAACCATTCGTTTTAAAGGTACTCACGAGACCTTTCGAAAGATACCCATCTTGAAAATTCCCCCCCCCCCGGGGGGGGGGAGGAAGCGAAGCTCAAACATGCACAAAATTTTTTCCTAGTTAACTACTACTATTATTAATAATTCATATAAATTTTACAATCACAAGTTAAAAATTACTCTCATTATGTACATTTACACGAAATTTTGTATTATACAGCCATGTTATAAATTTAGAAAAAATGCGATTACAGCGCCACCTGTTGAGCGATTGATCCCCAAATCTAATCAGCACCCGTTTATGTCAGGGTTCAACTAAATACCAAGTTTGGTTAAATTTCGTTCATTGGTTCGTCAGATACAGCGTCCACAAAATTATGGTACACACAGACAGAGATTTTCTAAAAACTATCAAATCGTGTAAATCCATCGAAAACTGGAGTTCGAAAATTTTCACGAATCCAATACTTTCTCTATATTATATATAGAAGAAACTAATAAAAATGTGGATGTGTGGCTTCAATAATTTTGCTGCCGACTGTTGGTCCGATTGTTGCCCGTCGGTGCTAGCCCATGTACAGCATTTTACTTTGGCAATACATTTTGGTATCTATTATTTGATATTTTTATACTATCTCGAGAATAAATAACTTCCCAGGTGATATTTTGATGCATGTAATGAAATTATATATCTTCTCTAAAGTTACACAGTAGTTAGAAATGAGCCATTATATGCAAATTTAACTCATCCATTATTTTTGAACTCATAATGTTATTCGTTATCATGGGCCAACCTCAGCAACTTAACAAATAAGATGCCGACAAAGAGGGCAAAAAATGTGCTGTTGGACCAACCGACATTATTTGAATGCCAATAGCGCGAACCAAATATCAGTTGATGGGTCCACGCAGAGTTTCCAACTTTTATAATTTATTCACGAACATTTTTAGCCCCACCTTCTTTTCACACCAGAAAATTTGTGGATTATTTCTCTTTAATATGTGACAACGATTAAGTAAGAGGAAAATCATTTTTCAAAATTTCCGGTATGAGAAAGAGGCGGGGCTAAAAATGCTCGTGAATAAATTATAAAAGTTGGGAACTCTGGGTCAACGACTCACTTTTTTAGAGGTGTACTTGTACATAGCACTTTGAAGTGCCAGTAAATGTATGATATTTAAAGAAGATTTTTATACGTTCTTCCACCCAAAAATCTCATTTTTCTCAAAAATGTCACTTAAGGGGACTCGGCGCTATGACGTCATCATTGAAATATGTTTCATATAAAAGCTTATATTAGAGTTAATATTTACAAATTGAATTATATTAGGTCTGTTCAATAAAATATATATTTAGACAACAATTTTTATGGTTTTTGATATATTTTCTTATAAATTCGAAATCTTTAAATTGCGTTTTCTCAGTTTGCATTTTTTCATGAATTCATGATCTTCAAAATGCTAAAATTTCTACGGATACTTTACATATATATTCGGCTGTTTAATAAAATCTACTTTTAAAAAGAATTAGGGACAGGTTTCGAAACTTATTAATTAGTTTTTGAGGAAAAAATAAATAGCGCATGTCTATGTAAAAACACTTCTGTTATATTTTCATTACTTTCTCTTACCCATACGGTCGAGAAAGTATTGTTTTAGGGTCAAATTTTCGAACGTCAGTTTTTGTTATATTTACATTTTCTGAGGTTCTCTGAATACGAAAATAATGTTTTCAAAGAATGGTCTGTGTGCCTGTTATCAGCATATCTCAAGAACAAATAGAAGCAGAAATTCCAAACTCGGTATTCTAAGTGTGTATCATATAAGGATGCTACACCAAGCTTTTCTTTGAGATGAAGCAAATGGTTCGTGTACAGGGACACTCAAAAGTATTCAAATACATTGTCTATGGGGGAAATTGCAGGTAAGAAGAATTTAACATGTAACATCTATAGACTGCACTAAACCAAATTAAATGAATATATATTTTTTGTAATAGAGATAGTCAACTGAAAAAAAAAAAAATTGTGTGTGTAGGAGCCTCGCCTCCCCCCCCCAGGGGTAGAAGTCCCCCCTCGAGGGTAGTAAATTTTCATGATGGGTATCTTTCAAAAGAGCTCGCCAATATCTTTAAAAGGAATGGTTGAACCATCGATCTGCGATAATTTAAAATAAAGTTATCGATTTTTTTTCATTTTTAACAAAAAAAAAAAAAAAAAAAAAAAAAAAAAAAAAATGTAATTTGAGAATAAATGCAACATATATATATATATATATATATGTATATATATATATTTAGTGTTATACTACTGCTCTAATATGGAAATCGTCTGCATTATCATAAAAGATAATTTTTTTAAATAACAATTTTAATAAATTATTTTTAAAAAACAAAATTATTTTTTAATAACCGAATTAAATTCTATATAAATGTAGGTGCATTAATGAAACGGGGGGTTGAGGGAGGCGGTAGCCCCCTCACATAGAACTAATTATCATATAAAACTCTTCCGAAGCCTAATTTGAATTGTTTAACGCAGATTTGCATAACAGTACTCGTTATCTTACCTCTTAATCTGCAATCTGTATTTGTAGTATTAAATTTCAGAGTAAGAGAAGGTCGTGTGAGTGACACACCAGATTATTTTTAATATATTTTCTTTTAAAGATATTGCAAAGAGCTATTAATTTTCAAAATAAATCTGAAGTAATTTCTATAACTCTCCGGATATAAATACGTAATTTTCCATTTATTTATTTATTAAATAAGTACATTTTTTATACTCATACTAAGGTACATTTTGCCGAAAATTAAAACCTTTTTCTTCCAGTAAAAAAAAGAACAGGTATTCCGCTTGTCAATCTAATAAAACACAAGACTTAAATATAGACGTCACTCATAATATTTACACAGATCCGCGAAGTCGGTATCACAAAGGCTGTTTTTTGCACCAACAATTTGCACACACGTGTGTGGCAGCAGTTGCTTCGTATCAAAGATCTTCCATATTTGCTAGCTAGTAATAATAAAAAAAAAAAAGGCCAAAAATATAAAAACTGACTTTTCAAGCGATTAAACGTATAAGCAGCTGCCTTCTTCCAGTAAACGAGCCCAGGTGTGTTTTTTCGCTTGAAACGACAGCGATTTCGGTGTACCGTCTTTTCAGAGGGTGGGGGAGGGGGGAGGGGTCAAATTTATGTTTGAGGGATAGATAAAGATTATTTTAATATATATATATTTGGAGAAATTCAAGGTTTTTATCACATGTGTGATCTGAGACGCAAATTCTTTGCAGTAGTTACAGTTGCAGTTGGGAGAAAGTTGATACGGGGGAAAAATTACGCCCTCTGTGACGGTCCCGTTTAAGTTTGGTTGAATGGCAATATAACTCTCCATTTGGATAAAATATTGCATTTTGAATTTTGTTTTCAGAGAAAATTCCACTTGTAGTCGCCGGCAGTCAAAGCCCATGTCATGTTGAGAGAACTTCTCATTACTTTACTTTAATTTTGTTTTATTTCCAGAAAATTCATTACTGTTATTTTATTTGTATTTTTTTTTTTTTTTAATCTTAATATTTAACATTTCATTTTGGAGCTGAAAAGAGCGAAAAATAAGCCGAATGCCTCTTTCAAACTTCATAAAATTTGAACTTCATTCAACTTCTACTTCAAAATAAAATATTTAAAAAAGGTTTTTTTTTTTTTTTTTTTTTTTTTTTTTTTAAATAACAAACTACAACATTTTTTTTTCTTTTTTTAAATGAGTAAACAGATTTTTAAAAAATACATTAGGTAATTGTAAATTCTGTTAAGAAAATTCTCCAACACGGGATTTGACTGCCAGAGGCGGAAAAATTGTAGGAGGTAGAGTGCAATATATGGTAGAGTGGAGCATAAGCTTACGGCCCTCTTCACTTACCGTCGCCGGAAACCCGAGCCAATGTTATTCTATGGGGAAATTTTTCTTTACAAATAACTTATTAACTAATACATATTTTTAAATTTTGTTTTCACATTCAGAAAATTCCCAACTGTTAAATGGACGGACCTTTTTTAAAAATGTATTTTATATTTTATTTTGAAATTGCAAAATGAAAAAAATTCACAAATTGAAAATTCGTATTTTGCAGCTTCAAAATAAAATATAAAAAATTATAAAAATAATTAAAAAAAAAAAAAGTCCGTCTATTTAACAGCTGGGAATTTTCAGAATGGGAAAACAGAATTTAAAAATATGTATTAGTTAATAAGTTATTTGTAAAGAAAAATTTCCCATAGAATAACATTAGCTTCGGCTTCCAGCGGCGGTGAGTGAAGAGCTGTTACAGCGCAACAACAGCACTTCAACAATGCACGTTTTGTTGTCTAAATGAAAAAGTTATATGTTTTTTACTGCATTTTGTGACAAAAAAAAAAAAAAAAAAATTAAAATATCCGATCTATTTTATCCCCAGTACCTTCTTGGGTGCGTTGAATATCGTTCAAATATTAGCATAAATAACAAATTTTACGGTACTTGTGCCGTTTTGATCTTTTGCGGTATAAGCACAATATTTTTACGGTACGTTAAACAGAAAAATACGGCATGTGCACTACTTAATTCGTAAATAGCATTTATTCCGTAAAGTAAAAGTATTCGAATAAATATAAGATATATATACCGGTACCGCTAGTTTACGGTAGTGTCGGGCAAAATGGAATCGGTTGGACAGTTGACGATTAATCAGTTGTAAATCGCGAATTTTACAAGTCACGATCAATCGATCATTTTCTGAAATTTTACAATATATATATATATATATATATATATATATATATATATAATAAAGATGATCTATTAAGCATAGTAGAAGCCAAGCAACAGATACAAGATCACTGAAACACCAATGACCAATAAGATTTAAAAAAAAAAAAAAAATCATCAGTGGATGAAATACACTAATGTAAAGAAACCAGATCTATTAATTAACAGTCTGCAAAACAAACGAATCAATAAAGTAAAACAACAAATCTTAACTTAAAACCATAAACTTATCAAAATTAATGAAAAAACAACCCAAGAAACACAAGATAGGAAGAAGGAGGCAGGCGGCAAGACTTGTGACTTGCCTGTGGGGTTACACTAGTTTTACGCCGGCAACACTCCCCCAGCCTACCATAACCAGAACAGGAACCATATGGATTTAAAAATGCAAAATTTCAAAGCAGATGAACAACAATGAAACCACGAAGCCACAATGAAATTCACCGATTGATCACATTGTGTTTAACAGTATAATTAGAACATTAAATATAGTTGACAACTAAAAAAGGAAAAATCTGAAATTTTATTGGATGTGTTAGGGATTAAGGCCGATTGACAACACTGGGGTCCTAGGCCTGAGGGGGAGTGCCTTCCGTGGAGGTCTTTCCAAGGGGTCCTAGCCCGTATTTACGCAAGTTTCGGAGGAAACCACGGAAAACTCCGAACGGCTAGGCCGACGAGCGCGACCGGGGATCGAACCCGGCACCTCACGTCTACCAGCTTTGAGCGCAGAACCGCTCGGCCGCTGGTGGGCCGAAATTTTATTGGAAAATGAAAGTTTGCATAGTAATACAAAGCGAATGCAACAAGCCTTCTACTTTTTTTTTTTTTTTTTTTAATTTAATTTCACAAACCCACCCAACCATCCAGCCTTACAACACCACCCCACCTCCGTAATCAAACATCTGCCCACCCAACCGCCACCTTTTTTATTGTCTTTTATTATTTTATAATTTTTTTGTTGATATACACAAAAGTGTACACAGCTTTTTTTTTTTTTTTTTTTTTTTTTTTTTTTTTTTGTACTGACAGAGACATGGTTAAGGATATAAAATAGAAAATACAAAGTTTTTAGGAAAACCCATTTTAGCAGTGGCTGTGATCAGTTTATTAATATTCTTGTTTTTAAACTTTGCAGAGCATAAATTATTAATTCGAAATAAATGGTTAATGATGATGTTTCTAAATACCGAAAGATGCAGACATGAATTAAAATGTGTAAATAAGTTGACATTAAAACAAAAATCTTGCCGTTTGTCATAGATATCTGTGTAAAGTTTATTACCATCGATGATTATTTTGAGATCTAAAAAGTTAATTGATTGATTAGTTAGTGTATTTTGAGTTAGCTTTAAATTAGGTGGATAATTGAAGGAAAAGCCATTTTGTGAGTTCTTGTTGAGATAAAATACAATAATATCATCGATGTAACGATAAAATCGAACATGATCATTGCAAATTTGCTTTTCATAATAATAAAGATAGAGATCTGCCAAAATACTGGAGCTACAACCTCCTTGTGGGATGCCTAATTGTTGCAAATAGATAGCGTTGTTGTGGAAGATATAATTATTATGGATAACAAAGTTAAGAAGTGTTTTAAATTTTTCTGCTTTAAAATTGTAAGGAAGATTAATTTGAGCTTTATATTCTTGAAAAAGACTGTAAATGATATTACTAAGATCTGATAACTCAATATTATTGAAAAGATCTTGAAAGTCAAAAGTCATAATATTGTCTATTGAATCGAGCGATTTTATGTATTGAATTAATTGAAAGCTATTTTTAAGACAGTGTAAATTATCAACTTTGCAAGTACATTTGTAAATTTGTTTTAGAATATCCAGTAGAGCTTTATTAGCATTGTTGTTATAAGTGTTACACCCAACAGTGACAGTGCGAAATTTAATTGGAGATTTGTGAAACTTAGGTATGAGAACTATATAAGGATAATTAAAGTTATTGAAGGGAAGTTGAAGTAGTTTATAGTAATTATGTATTTTTCGGTTATTAATAATAAGGTTATTATTAGTTAAACTGAAGATGTTACTATTATTGATTGAAGAGTTTAAAATAGAGAGATAGTAGGATTTACAAATAATGGCATAGTTATTAGGTGATTTGTCAACATAAGTGATCACAAAGTCATCCTGTAGTGATTTGATTGAGTTAAGAAGTACAGATTTTTTAAATAACACCAGATTTGAAGAATTGATAAATAATGCATTTTTGATTTTTTGTAACACTCAAACTTTCCATTGAGTGAAGTAGGCAATAGGTTTATTATGAGTAATAGATATTTTATAAATAAATAAATCTAGGTCATAAGAAAACTGTTGAAAGATTTGTGGAATGCTAGTTTTAACTGGAAGTCTAAATTTGGTGCCAAATTTCATGAATTTTTTTAATTGATAATTATCAATAATATTGAGATTACCCGTGATAATGTGTCCATGGTCTCTGTCAGTAAATTTTGAGAAAGAAGGATCATTGCATTTACAGGTTATAGTGTTAGTAAAAGAGGTAGACTTAGATACAGAATTATAATTGAAAATCTTTCTGCCAAGAGGAAGAGGATATTTGAAGGTACGAGATAGATTTAAATCTTTAATCGGAAACAAACATTCTTTGTCATTAATGATAGACGTAATGTTAATACTGTTCAATATTTGATTTGTAAAATTCACAATTAATTGAGTATTTGTTTTAAGTTTGTTGGGCTTTTTATTAAGTTTTAAATTAAATTGTTTGATTTTGTACATTATAATATCATAAAAAATGTCTGAAAAATGTTTATTATAGGATTGGCTCTGAAAGACATTCAGAAAGTTTACTAAGTATTTCTTTTTAATTGCAAAAATAAATTTTCGAATAATGAACCAGTTATAGTTAGATAAGTAATTAGTCTGTAGATCTGAAATGAGTTTAATAATGGCACTTTTAGAAAAGATTAAATCTGTTTTTTTACTACCTCGTTTAGTTCTAGAAGTTTTATTGTTAATTTTGTGATTGAGTTGTGCATAAATAGTCGAATAATCATGTAGAGGGTTGATGTTAGAAAATGCTTTAATAGTTTTACTAAAGTATTCGGAATTTAGGCCATATGGATAAATTGTATTATAATATTGCATAAATTTTGATTCAAGAAATAGACGCTCACTTTTATTTTTCTGAATTTTTACAATCTCTATGGTACATGAATTAAAATTATGTGATTTAAAGTGTTGTAATTCTATAGTTGACTTAGAAGATGCAGCTGAAAGGTTTTTAGAATCTGATCGATGCTGATTAATGCGTAGATGAAGAGGAGTTAAAGTTTCACCAATATAACTAAGTTTACAATGACCACAATTGATTTTATAAATAACATTGTATGCCTGACAAAATGGAACCAAAGAGTGATTATTATTCAATTGTGTGTGAGAGGCCATAGGGCAAGTTTTACATCTATTAGAACCGCATGCTCTAAATTGAAGTAAAGGAGGAGGAGATGATAGGTAACTGGATGTCGATCCAAGGATATCCCTATAAATATCCTTGTACCGGGCACAATACTGCTGTGAAGCTATTTATTTTTTGCCAGGATCTAAAAATTTACTAAACAGAGTCATAGAGAAAAAATGTTTTTGTATATTAAAAATCACAAGGCAAGTATGTATTTACATTAGTTTTATCGAAAGTGGACTATACCAAATTCAATTACTTAATTAAATTGATTCTTGAATAATAAGTATCTGGATTAATGAAAAGTGGAGAGAACTAAAAATAATAATAATAATAATAATAATAATTAAATAATATGTACATATTTACACTAAACCTCCTTTGACCGAATCTATTGATTTGGTTCCAATTACAAATTAAATTCCGCCCATTTTTTTAAAGTAATGTAAGAAAGCATGATAATACAAGTAATGATTGTTCAATCATTAATCTTTAGATTAAGTAATTGAAGAAATCAACGAATAAAATTAATTAGACAGACTTAGTCATTCATTTTTTAGTTACTTATTCATTTTTTTGTTTTGGTGGTGGCGGGGAGTGAACTTTAAAAAAATTGCTTTTATTTTTTTTTAATGAGTAAATATACCTTCTAATGGTACATGAGTAAATTTGCCTTCTTATTTCGTCTGAAAAATTTAAGGCACCATCGATGAAAATTACGGTACATGTACTGGTCCAAATGCTGCCTCCAGTACATGTACGATATTATTATTATTATTAAGTGTAATTAGTAAAGGTGCAGTAATAATTTACTACAGATGTAGCACATACCCTAAGATCTCACATTACCAAATATTAATTGAAAGATTATTAAATGTATACGACATTCAGTATTCTACAACACTTTATAAAATTAGACAATACGTTTTCTAGAAAATAAAAGAGACGTCACGTATCAGCTGATGGCTTATAAGTGCTGTTATACGGTATAGATTACATCCTGTTATTCCGTCAATACTTTATTGTATGATATTAAGCCCCAGTCAGATATTAACTGACAACTTCCCGTTTTTGTATTCAGCTAGGAGGCTGTAAATATATTCATAATGGCCCTTCTCTTAAAGAGAGGGGCGTTAAGGGATATTTTGAAGAGGGAGAGACTTAGTACATTCAAGAATAACATTCGATTTCACGTTTCCTGAATCACATGTAATGTGGGAAACCGTCGATCTAATAACTTCCTGTTTCTTTATTTTTCTAGACATCACTATTGATTTAATTAATGGGGATATATTTGCTAAGTTATATACTTAATTTAGTTTATTGATTAAATTATATTAAGATGCCAACATCAAAAGAAATGATTTTTTTTTTTTTTTCCTTTAAAAATGAATTTTTTTTTTTGTTTTTTTGTTTTCAGTTATTATAGATGTATGGTTCAACCATTCGTTTTAGAGGTATTGGTGAGTTCTTTCAAAATATTTCCATACTGAAATTCCCCCCCCCCCCCAGGTAGATACTTCCCTTTGTACAACACATTCAAAAATTTTCCTGCGTTTAGTTCTCTTAGAAGTCTCTTTTTAATATAGATTATTATAGTTTAAGGTGTGAAAAAAGAGGTACTGTATTTGAACATTTTTAAAGGATTTTAAAAACAGTTTAAAAACAGTTTTATTTGGTATGAAGTATTGTGGAAAGGGAAGCAGTCACCCCCTCTTCACCCATTTGAAGATTGTAATTGTAGCTACATCCATAAAAGATTTGTTATATTATAAATGTATTTCACATTAGTCAGGAAATTTTCACCCAAGACCATATTTGAAACTTTGACTAATTGCGGGTAGCACTATATGTATTAAATATAGATTGTATATGCATCACATACTGTACTGAAACTTAGCGTAGTCAGAAACCCTAACACACATTTTCTCCGCAGGACATCCTAAAGGTAATCATGTGGATAGAAAGATATCCAAGGGACATACACAGGATGTACTTGGGATACGTGTGCTGTTAGGGATACACATAAGACAATTGAAATGCACTTTAAGCAATTTCTTAATAACTATACTATATCCGAATTCTTTTGTGTAACTCAATAAGGGAATGATGAAGTTATTTTCATATTTCCATACACAAATTAAAAATCCCCACCCCCTCAGCGGGGCCTTTCCCCCAGTGGGAAAGCTTTGCTCTTGCATGTTCAAAATATTTTTCCTAGTTGACTATTACTAATATAAATAATACTTTTTAATTATAACATGCTTTTTAGCATATAAAAGACATATGTTAATATCATGCAGCGCAATATAAAGATGTTAAAATGTACTCACGAGACATTTTGTCCATAGACATAATGTATTTAAATTTTTTTGTATGTCCCTGTCCTGTACGCAATATACGAACCATTTTTTCAATCTGAATTTAAAAAAAATTAAAAAAAAATTTGTAATGTTTGTCTAACCGACTATCACATATGTAAAAGTCATTCTTGAAAATTAGTGATATTATTAAATGAAAAGTCGCTAAAAATTGGCAACACTGGGTGCTACCCCATACGATACAGATATAGAATACCAGACACATAGACAAACCAACTGCTAAAAATCTGATTTTCATATACAGAAGACCTAAAAACGTGGAAATATAGTAAAAACTCAGTTTCGAATATTTGACACGAAATCAATAATGACTCTATCATGCATGAAGTTAAAAAAAAAAAAAAAAAAAAAAAAAAAAAAACCTTTTCAATTGAAATAGGAATTTATTCAAAATATAAACAGAGAAATACATTGTGCTCTACATTAAGAAAGAAACGAAAAATGAAAGTCTACTGATTTCATTTCAAAACACGGCAATGAATTAGTCTTACAAGGTTGACTGATTTCAAAAGCAACAGACGATTATGCAATTTTTTGTTTTTATTTACCTGGCGTTTTTCCACAAACTAGATTCTTCTTATTGCGTCATTACATATCTTCTAAAGAATTATTGGACAATAAAATATTATTAGAAAAATAAAATACTAGATGTAATTTTTTGTTTTGAGAATATGCTTATAAGAAGACAAAATTGTATAACAAAGGTATTTTGTAAAAAAAAAAAAAAAAAAAAAAAAAAAATCATTAAGTTTTATTTACTATTTATTTACCAAACAATAGTATATGCTTCTGTAAACTTCTAGAACATTTTTTTAATCAGTTTCTTTTCATTTCTTTTTAGGCCTGAGGACTATTAGTCTCAATCTACGGATTTTTACGATACCAGTTTTACGATAGTTGGACACTTATCGTAATAGGAAATTTGTCGAAAATATAATTGAATAATTTGAAAGCGATGTTATAATTTGGAAAAAAAAAAAAAAAACTAATAGTCCTCTCCGTACTAAAATAAATTCTGCTTTTGCCAGAATTTCATCAAAATCGTTTTTCCTGTTTATTTCTTTTCTTAGAAAGAAAAAGAAAAGAAAATTAATAATAATTAGTTTCGAAACGGACAGTATCGAAAAAGTTTTTTTTTTTTTTTTTTTTTTTTTTTTAATAATTTTTAATTAGGAAATAAAAAGAGCGCGTGTAAAATGAAATAAAATATAAAATAAGATTTATAAATAGACTCAGTTCAACGATACAATAAGAATAAATGACGACATTATTCTAATGAGATTATTATTATTATTATTATATATAATTTTTTAGAGTGAATTTTTTTAATAATATTAATACTTTTATCTACATATATAAACGGCTAAGAGATTTCCTTGGACTCTGTCTGTCTGTGTGTTGACGAAAGTTGCCACCAAATTTTCATACTTTAATTTAAAAAATCTAATTGTTCGATCGATAAGTTGTTTAAAACCGACGGATTCAGAAAAATCGCCCCTTTAATTTCGTACCTTATTTGTAACGAATTTTTGATTAGATTTTTTAAAATTAATTAAAATATGAAAATAATAAACTGGTAATTGCTTTAAAACTGGACATTTTTTTTTTTTTTTTTTTTTTTTTTTTTTTAATACAGTTATCACGAGTTAAAGTTTGAAGCGAATATACGTAGGGTAGGTACTCCAGTGATTGGCATGCTCCAGTAATTGACATCTATCCCGAAATAATTAATGAATAAGAAAAATAATAAAATCATATATTTTACATATAAGAATTTTAACGTTTTATGTCAAACACTGGAGCATAGGGTGCTAATAACTGGTAAAATGAATAACTAGCAGTGTCAAACGCTGGAACATAGGGTGTCAGTTACTAATAAAAGGAAAAACTGGCAATGTCAATTACTGGAACATTGAGTGGGTGTCAAAAATTCATTAAAAAATAATTGCTATCAAATGTATATATTTTAACATACATGTGGTTCTGAATGTCTTTCATACCATATGTATTAATTTAAGATTTCTAAAAATATTTTCTGATGACTGGAACATTAAAAACATCAGAGATTGTTCTAAAAGTGTCAATCACTGGTGCACTTACCCTATACTACTAATGAAAATTTTTATGAAATTAAAGATAAAAATATCATTAAGGGGTAAACGAGTATAATTATTTAGGGATTAAATATTTTTTACAAATACAGTTTCTTTTTATCTGTTGAAGTTTTTTTTTTTTTGAAATAAGATTTTTTTTAAAGTGCAAAAATATTTCAATTTAAAAAACGTACACACAAAAAAAAAAAAAAAAAAAAAAAAAAAAAAAATCCCTTTCTTTGGCAACTTAATTCCAAATAAATTATCGTATTAAACCATAATATATTTGTAATGCACTTATCTCATCTAAATTATTTTTTATTTTGTGAATTGTTACATAATGCTTTCCCAACAGCACCTATATAATTTATTTCTCAAGACCATTAATGAAAACCATGGTGGCAACCTACCAAATTTCAATAGTATAATTAAATGTGTAGAACGATAATTACTTCAGTTACTAATTTAATCATGTATAATTATATACATTTGCTTTGCAAAATATGAAATACAATGCACACTTATCTATTTATTTAGAATAGAAACACCTTTCGTTTGATATAGGTAAGAATATTCCAAAAAGAAAAAAACTCGTCTGCTCAATTTATTGCTGCAAAATGCATTCTGAAATAAAGATAATACCTCTGTTAACTGTTTTATTCACTGTTAACAGCAATGTTGTTTTCGTGTTCTGTTTGGTGGTTCACGATATTTTTTATTGAGCACCTATAAAATTCACATCACGTGAATCATTAACAAAAATTCACGAAAAAACGTCATAAAATTTTGAATAGAACACTTAAACATATCAAATAATAATGATATTTTCTTACACATAATTTAATTACACATAATTACACCTTTGCTTCACCAAATATAAATTAGAGAACGCACCGAAAGATTTATTTAGAACAGAACCATTTTTCAAGTAACGCTCTCAATCAAAACTGTTCGATACCAAAATAAGAACGTTTGTCAAAAGTAAAAAAAAGTACTTCTACTCAAATATTAATTATTGAAAAGACATTATTAATTATAGCATTCGAACTACAGATAAAACTGCTACTGTTTCTATAATGCTTTGCCTCTTAAATAATTACCTATTGTTCTTTAGAAGCGTCAGTTGTGTCAGAAACCGAAGATGCAGTAAAAATCAAGATGAAATGAACTTTTATTAATGGCGTGCGACTTTCTTTTGGGCACAGGTCAACACGAAAGTATCTTCTAGAATTCTACGAGAAATTAAATCATGGCTTTAAGAAAAGTGTAAAACTAATTACTTTCGTAAGAAAGGTAGATTTGTTTAAAATTATTCGAGAACTGTCATGCAGGCAGCGTCTCAGGTTGTCTTCTTCTCTTGACAGACAGACAAATCGATTTCATATTTATTAAACAGAATAATATTGGTTTCGGTATAACACTCTAAATAATTATTTGATAATAAGTTAAGACACTTTCGTTTAAAATATCGATAAAATATAAAATTTTGAAAGTGGAATCTTTTTACATGAGGATAAAAATTGTTATCAATTTAGAAAATTGGCGCAGACGTTAATGAAACACAAAATAAAGAAGTACTTAATATTAAATAATCTATTAAAAAAAAAAAAAAAAAAAAAAAAAAAACTTTTAAAACTCAAATTCTTAAATGTATCGTGTTACATAAATCTTTTCGAAGTTAGAATAAAATTTAATTTGAAAATAAATAAATAAATAAATAAATAAATAAAAATAAAGTAAATAAATAAAAAGTAACTTTTTTGTTTATTAACCAAAAAATTGATGAAATCTGAAATGCAAGTTGGTCTTATGGGGTACAGGCTGTATATTATATTTCTGTGTTCGTGAGAGAAATTTAAAAAAAAAAAATCTGGAGTGACTCCACTCGACTTTCCGAACATTGAGTAATTAACAGTTTTGTAGATAAAGTAAAGAAAGAGGAGTTGTTAAACAAACAAAAGAGACAAAACCATAATAGAGTGTTTGAGTATTTTTCTCCATCTATTACACGATGTTTTATTTAACGCTACTGAACTTTGAGCCCATAGATCATAATGATAAAGAATTTTTCGTTGTGTCCATGTAAAAACCTATAAATGCTAAATTCACCAAAATGCTTATAGTTAGTGCAACAGTGATTTATAATACTCATATAACTTTTCAGCTCAATTCAATAAGGCGTTTAGATGCTATCGTACTTTTAAAAATTTAGTCCCATAGGCCATAATGATAAAGAATTTTTCTTTGTGTCCCTGTAAAAAAACTGTAAGTGCTAGATTCACCAAAGTCTATACAGTTAGTTCAACTGTGATCTATAACATGTGTACAAATTTTTTGCTCAGATTAATAAGGCGTTTAGGCGCTATCACACTTTTAAAAATTTGGCCCCATAGGCATAATGATAAAGAATTTTTCTTTGTGTCCCTGTAAAAAAACTATAAGTGCTAGATTCTCCAAAATCTATACAGATTGAGTGTTTGTGACCTATAATATGTGTATAAATTTTTTGCTCAATTGAATAAGGCGTTTAGATGCTATCGCACTTTTAAGATTTTGCTCCCATAGGCCATAATGATAAAGAATTTTTCTTTGTGTCCCTGTAAAAAAACTATAAGTGCTAGATTCACCAAAATCTATAGGGTTCGTACTATAGTGACTTACAATATGCGTACCAACTTTCAGGTTAATTGAACAAAGCGTTTAGACGCTAGCGTGTTCACTCACAGACATGCACACATACACACATACACACATACATCATCGTAAAAATAGTGAAAACGGACTCAGGGGACCTCAAAACGTATAGAAACATCAAAATCTCGAATTCGGATTTTTGACATGATTACAATACTTTCCTCACTATAGTGTTCGGAAAGTAAAAAATTGAAAACAGCAATTTTTAATCCTACTTCAAAAACCTGTGACTTAATGTGAAGCAGTTTATTATTATTATTATTATTATTATTTCTCCTAACGGTTTCTATACAATCTTCTGCTGTTGCAACTTAAAATTCATACTTTAGTTAATTCCAAAAAACCTAATTGTCCGATAGATAAGCTGTTTAATCCATCGGATGTACAAAAATGTTCTCTTTCATTTTGTACCTTATTTGTAACAATACGACTGATATTTCTTTTTTTTTTTTTTTTCTAATTTTTTTTTCCTCATTTAAAACAAATGTACAATTTTTTTTTTCTTATTCTGTCGAAAAAAAAAAAAAAAAAAAAAATCAACAATTAAATTATGTTGAGATTCACTAACATACCGTAGTGAATGACAGTAAGTACATAAGAATTTGTGGAAAAGAGAGAGAGAGGGAGAAAGAAAGAAGTATAAAAAAAATCATACAGTCTATAGATTGTAAATCACTTTCACACACATTAAGTATGTTACAAAAAATTTTATAGGAGCTCTAGATAAAGAACTAATGCACAGAATTCGTGAAATTTTATATTTAGTTACACCTTAACATAAATTTGGTGCGTCATTGTTTATGTGAGTGTTTCAGAAAAAGAGTGTTTCAGAATGGTCACAAACAGTGCTTACCCTCAATTGAGTGAATAATAATACATTTTATGGGAAAAAAAAAAAGTCAGAAGAGTTTAAATTTAGAATTTTGTTTATAAAAAGATCTCCGCAAAAGAATAGATAGATTATTCAGAGTGAAACACCAAAAGTTCAAGGAAAGGAAAAAGAAAAACTTATATTAATGACTTATATCGTAGCTGATTACATTTCGATAAATATCACTAAACAGGTGTCGTCGTCGTCGCGTTTGTTTCTAATTTTTAATATGGCAGAATAGGACAAAATTTTATACAAATGTAACACAGTGTGGATTATTTTTAACCATCATTATAAAATTATACATACATGTATACATTACAGTAACAGTCAACCATGATAAACTTTTGTATGTAGAAACCTTTTCCTCGGAGACGTAAATATTAAATATAACTATTTTTCAAAAGAATTTATCAATACTTTTAAAACGAATGCTTAACCATATATTTAAAAATTTTAACAATGTTATCGATTCTTTTATTATTAACTAGCAGGCTACGCCCGCTTCGCTGGTCAATATTTTGAAATGAATCACAATAATTAATGAATTCTCAAAATTGCATTAATTTTTATCATGTGATAAAAAAAGAGAAAAAAAAATTCTGATCGGGGAAAAATGTCGCACCGGGTCCCCACTGCCTTCGGCAGCGTAGACCCGTGCGCTGCGCGCACGAATTCCTTCACTATCCTTATGACTTCTCAAAATTCAATGTTATTACTCATAAACTTTCATTCTCAAGAAAAGGAATTAAAAAATATATCATTTAGCATCGGGTAAAAACTCACACCGGGACGCCACTGCCTTCGGCAGCGCAGACCCATGCGCGCTGCGCGCGCACGCTTGAGGATATACGTGCGTTGTACACGCATATTGCTTCTCAACTCAAACTTTTATTATTAAGAAAATATAAAAAAAAAATCTTTTATCATCGGGTAAAAACTCTCACCGGGTCCCAAACCCATGCGCGCTGCGCGCCTATTCCTTCCCCACCGTTCCAGCCCCTTTTAATTAACTTGCATATACCAATTTTGAACGGTCTTACTCAATTAGCTGAGATGCAAAAGAAAACCTGATCAGGACACTTTAAATTGTAAATCAGGTGAAATCTCGAATTCCACTTTCGATAATGTAAAAGAACTTTAAAATATCTTTCGAATAATGTATTAGAAATAATTTAATCATAATTAGAATATGAAATATTGAAATTCAAAAATATTACAGCGGCATCTGGCGGTAAGAATTTCTGTAATCTATTGTTCCATTCCAGATTAACAAAGCTTTCAAATGATGTATTACTCATGAAATTATTTTAATTAGTAGATGAGATACAAAAGAAAACCTAATCAGGACACCTCAAAACGTGTAAATCGGGTGAAATCTCGAATTCCATTTACGATAATGTAAAAGTACTTTAAAATGTGTATCAACTAAAATAAGCTTTCAAATGATGTATTACTTATGAACTTTTTTTAATTAATAACGAAGATCCAAAAAAAAACTGATTCAGGACACCTCAAAACGTGTAAATCTGGTGAAAACTTTCGATAATTTAAAAGAACTTTAAAATATCTTTCGAATGATGTATTACAAATAATTTAATCATAATTAAAAATTGAAATATTGAAATTTTAAAATATTACAGCGCCATCTGGCGGTACAAATTTCTGTATTCCACTGTTGGATTCCAAATCAAAAAAGCTTTTTAATGATGTACTACTTACGAAATTATTTTAATTAGTAGCTGAGATACAAAAGAAAACTGATTCAGGACACCTCAAAACGTGTAAATCTGGTGAAAATTTTCGATAATTTAAAAGAACTTTAAAATATCTTTCGAATGATGTATTACAAATAATTTAATCATAATTAAAAATTGAAATATTGAAATTTTGAAATATTACAGCGCCATCTGGCGGTACAAATTTCTGTATTCCACTGTTCGATTGCAAATCAAAAAAGCTTTCTAATGATGTACTACTTACGAAATTATTTTAATTAGTAGCTGCGATACAAAAGAAAACTAATTCAGGAGACCTCAAAACGTGTAAATCTGGTGAAAACTGTTGATAATAAAAAAGAACTTTAAAATATCTTTCGAATGATACATTAAAAATAATTTAATCATAATTAGAAATTGAAATATTGAAATTTGAAAATATTACAGCGCTATCTGGCGGTAGAAATTTCTGTAATCCACTGTTCGATTCCAAATCAAAAAAGCTTTCTAATGATGTATTACTTATAAAATTATTTTAATTAGTAGCTGAGATACAAAAGAAAACCTAATCAGGACACCTCAAAACGTGTAAATCGGGTGAAATCTCGAATTCCATTTTCGATAATGTAAAAGTACTTTAAAATGTGTATCAAGTCAACAAAGCTTTCAAATGATGTATTACTTGTGAAATTTTTTTAATTAATAACTGAGATATAAAAGAAAACTGATTCAGGACACCTCAAATCGTGTAAATCTGGTGAAAACTTTCGATAATTTAAAAGAACATTAAAATATCTTTCGAATGATGTATTAAAAATAATTTAATCATAATTAGAAATTGAAATTTGGAAATTTTAAAATATTACAGCGCCATCTGGCGGTACAAATTTCTGTATTCCGCTGTTCGATTCCAAATCTAAAAAAGCTTTCTAATGATGCATTACTCATGAAATTATTTTAATTAGTAGCTGAGATACAAAAGAAAACTAATTCAGGAGACCTCAAAGCGTGTAAATCTGGTGAAAACTTTCGATAATTTAAAAGAACTTTAAAATATCTTTCGAATGATGTATCAAAAATAATTTAATTGGGATTTGAAATATCGAAATTTAAAAATATCTGGCCGTAGAAATTTCTGTAATCTACTGTTCAATTCCAAATCAACAAAGCTTTCAAATAATGTGTTACTTATGAAATTATTTTAATTAGTAGCTGTGATAGAAAAGAAAACCTAATCAGGACATTCTAAAACATGTAAATCACGTGAAATCTCTAATTCCATTATCTACGGTAGTTTTATTAATGGAAGTAAAAAGAAAAATAAATATTTTTTAGTCCCTTCAAATGTATTTTGTTGCTATGGAAACTCCTATCGTCTATTGAAAGATAGCTTACGTGTTAGAATAAATTTTAATTAGCAATTAAAATGTAACTGCGTTGTTTATTAATGAAATTTGATGAAATTTTAACTGCAGGTTGGTTTTGTGCTGAATAGGTTGTATATTAAGTGTTGTGTACGAAAAAGAAAATTTGAAGCACTTTGAAATTTGCAATTTTTAACCCCAGTTAAAGATCACGTGACATTAATGACTTGCACATGTTTTTTTTCGGTTAGAGACAGCCGTTAAAATCGTCTGCTGAATGCTGATAGAATGCTTCTTTTTAAGCAATAAGGATTTTTGGTCATTTTCGCGATCGATATGGGTCAGCATTTTAATTAATATCTCCGAAACTAATTAAGATTTTTAAATTCTGTTTCGAGGAAAACATCGGAAAGGCTCCAGAGCATCCGTATGTCAATTCTTGTACTTCTGCGTTCAATAGGGGCTGAACGTATAAAAGAACAGACAGACAGACAGACAGACAGACAGACAGACAGATAGACAGACAGACAGACAGACAGACAGACAAACCTTTCCATTTATTATTATAGATTTGTATATTTTTATTAATTAATTAATTATTTTTTTTTTTGGGGGGGGGGGGGGGGAGAGGAGAGGTCGTCAAAAGGCAGAAAATTGACTTTCTTTTTATGTGATACCTATACATGAAACTGCACAAGAACATTTAAAAAAAGTTTTTTTTATGATCATAAAACATACTATATATTAGTTTAAGGTGCCTGCCTACCGTCGGAGGTGATTTTTCTTAATAATTGAAAAATTGCCTATTTATGTGCATTATATAATAGAATATAGTAAAAAACAGTGAATGACCTGAAAAAAAATATGCAAATTTTAAAATATTTTGATATTTACGTTCAAAATATGCATAAAATTTGCGAAAAAAAAAAAAAAAAAAAAAAAAAGCACTTTTACAAAACATCACAAGTCAAATTTAAATAAAGGTATTTTTATTCTGTAAATTTTATTTAGATTATTGAAAGGGTCCTTAAGGGAGTGAACTACTCTCAAATCTATAACCATGTTATTTAATATTTTAGAGAAGATAACATGTTTACATGCTGAAAAAATCATGAATGTACACATGGCAGTTCATAACTTCTATCGACAAAAAAAAAAAAAAAAATAGCTAGATTGATTTTCGCCGTTCAATCCCTAAAACAACTCCTCCAGAGTATTTTGTCAAAGTTTCATAACGTTTCAATTATAACTTTTGGAGTTATGATGTTTTGGGATAAAGCAAAATGCTAAAAATCTCATTTTGAGAAAAAGCAGAAAACAGATTTAAAAACAAGATTTTACCCGAATCAGCCTTCCACTCCAAATTATCTAATATAAGATTTTACCGATTAAACAAAAAATAATTTTAATAAAGTTCCTGATTTATTTCAAAGTTTTTTATTTTCTTTTTTAAATTCATTTATATTCAGTAACAAATTTTGATGCTTATGTTGAGTAAAACATTTATGTAAACAAACATTTACGGGTCATTTCCGGTTTCAAAAACTGGCGAGTGACTAATATTAAAATGCCTGTAACTCAAGTTCTAAGCAAGATAGAAACAAAATTCAAACTGATTTAGAAAGCTAAAATGTCAGGCTTTAATACTAACCCAAAAATAGAAAATCGGAGTTTTGACCGAAATTGCGTTTTAAAGGTAGGCAGGCACCTTAAGTTACAATTTTTATTTATTTAAACAAATCAGCTTCCAACAAGAAAGATCTATCAGGAAAAATAGAAAAGAAACATAGGAGAAATTAAACTGAAAGGAAAGATGTAATAAACATCAGAAAAACGAAATGATTTTTCATTAATTCTCACGCGAATACTCTTCTAGACGCATAGGTCAGCTGGAACGCATCTTTAGATCTACCACGCGAAGCTATATCACGGCTCGTTAAGAAAAATGACAAAGCAATTACTTTTATGAGGACTCCAACCAGACTAGCCGCAAATTACTCTCAAGTTTTTCTACGAATCAAGCACACTCTTCTGTTATTAAACACAGATTGATTTTATACTTCCAGAGAAAGTGACTTCAAGCTGTCTCAAGTTGAAAGAATAATTATAGATTAAAGAGAGGAAAATGATTAAGAGGAAAATCTCCCGAATTTAAAGAATAAGTGTAACTAGACTATCTAGTTTCATTAATCATAATCTCTTTATTTTCTATTTATTTTATTAAAAAGATTTTTTTTTTTTAATAAACTTTTAATTAATCAGTTAAGTTTAAAAAACATGATAACGAATCTATAATAGTAACACATATTCATTCAAAAGAAATTTTATTTATACACTACTGGCCATTAAAATTGCTACACCAAGAAGGAATAATAATAACGGAATGAAATTTGTTGGACACATACATTATAGTAGGAAGAACAATTGATTAAAATTTCAGGAAATTTCGAGTTATATGTACTGAGAAAAAACGTACATAAAGCTGCGACCTCTGTGAGCAATAATAGCACTTATTTGCCTAGGCATTGAATCGAACAGCGACTGGATGACATGTACGGATAGAGCACTTCATGATGTTTTAACACGATGCCACAATTCATCGATCGAAGTTACTGGTGAGTGGTGGGGGCCAGTCGCTTTTCAACGATTAAACAGTCATTTTCAGTGGTGCGAGATCCGGAGAACGCGCTTGCCAGAGCAACAGTCGATAACATTCTGCATCAAAGAAGGTCCAAACAATACAAACAACTTGCGGTCGTTCATTATCTTGCTTAAATGTTGCGCTTCGGAGGCCTTGAATATAGGGCAGAGCGATGGGCCTTAACTCGTCAGAAATGTAATGGCTGGTATTTAGAGTGGCCAAAATGAAAACAAGAGGTGATCGGGACGTGTATCCAATGGTACAACATACCATCAATCCAGGTGGTGACCCAGTATGCGGCTACGAAAATTCTGATTACCCTCAAAACTGCATCATTGATATGGGCGCCATTAATGTGAAATCAACGATGAACCTGGACGCTGGAATGGCGTGAAGTCACCTTTCAGACAAATCACAATCCTGTTTACAGCATCAAGATTGCCTTATCCGTATTTAACGGCATTATGAATAATGCACATTGCCAGCTGGGATTCGACATCATTATACTGTCCATCAATCCCAATGATGTTATGGTATCCCATTGGATACACGTCTCGATTACTTCTTGTTCGTATTCCTGGCACTCTGAACAGCGGACATTAAGTTTCTGATGGGTTAAGGCCCGCCCCTCTGCCCTGTATTCGAGGCCTCCGTAGCGCAAAAATTAAGCAAGATAATGCACGACCGCAAGTTGTTTGTATTGTTCGGACCTTCTTTGATACAGAATGTTATCGACTGTTGCTCTGGCAAGCGCGTTCTCCGGATCTCGCACCAATGAAAATGACTGTTTAATCGTTGAAAAGCGACTGGCCCCCCACCATTCACCAGTAACTTCGATCGATGGATTGTGGCATCGTGTTAAAACATCATGAAGTGCTCTATCCGTACATGTCATCCAGTCGCTGTTCGATTCAATGCCTAGGCAAATAAGTGCTATTATTGCTCACAGAGGTCGCTGCTTTATGTACTGTTTTCTCAGTACATATAACTCGAAATTTCCTGAAATTTTAATCAATTGTTCTTCCTACTATAATGTATGTGTCCAACAAATTTCATTTCGTTATTAATATTCCTTTTTGGTGTAGCAATTTTAATGGCCAGTAGTATATAATTATATATATATATATATATTAATGTACACACACGCACACACACAAAAAAAAAGTACAATAATCTGTAATGATTTTTCTCGACTCTTTAAACATTTTATTCTGACAAGTATAAAACTTGTTTTTTTTTTTTTTTTTTTTTTTTTTTTTTTTAAATAAGACTTTGAACTTAATTTAATATATAAAATATTAATTCTATAAAATGTAATATTTTCATTTAAAAGAACAGTTTGTTAACTCCCAAATTATAAAATGTTCGCGCAAAGCTAACCATGAAATGTATTAAATATTATTTTTCTTTAAAATCTCTAATTTTCAACGGGATTTAGAGATATTTGAACTCAATTATATTTCATAACTAGTTTTTAATTTTTAATTAATTTTTTTTTTTCAATCGGTTAAGAAACTGCTAACTCAAATCCCCCCCCCCCCCCCCACCAAATAAAATAAAATAAATAAATAAACCAAAAAACACGTGACTTATCATTTAACATGAGTTGAACTTAGAAAATTGACACCATGAAATTTTTTAAATATCAATTCAAAAAGGCTTAACAAGTTACAATTTAATTAATTTTTTAAAAATATAGCTAAGAACCCCTTCGATGTAAATCGGCGTTCTTAAAAAAAAAAAAAAAAAAGAAGAAGAAGAAAGAAAAAGAAAAGGCTCATTGAAATTGATCCATTTATTTGGTAACCATTTACATAGCATCTGCTGATTAAAACTGAACGAAACTGCATATGAACAATATTTATTTTGAGAAGATGGGATTAAATATTTGTTTATGCTAAAACACAGGTGGCGCTGGTAGAAGAATATTTTGTGATGGCTACAACATGGAGGCATGCAGCAATTTCTAATTCATTCCGGAGCATTTTACACTCTTTTTAATATATTATCACCACTATTTTAATATCTATCTATCTATACATATATATTAAAAAAAAAAAAAAAAAAAAAACACAACTTTAATATTTTAAGCAACTGCAAAAGCATTAAAAACATCGTTAAAAAAACTATTTACAGAAGCAATATTCTTCAACTAAAAGCAGTAATGTATTTTTTGGTTGACCTTGACATTATTTAATAAGCATGCTTTAAAAATCAGTAACCATGACAACAGAAGGTGTGTCCAGCATATACTACACTACTTTATTACATTAATCGTTATTTCCCTCCTACTGAATTAATTGACTGCCTACCACTAGTGTGGAAAATCGGGTGCAGTCACGTGATAATGCTAACACACAACTCTCGAAGTAACCCACTGAGTACGTTGACAATCATCTGTTAAAGGGGGAAGAGAGAGCATGAATATTCCATATGTTAAAAAACTGCAAAATAAATATATAAATGACATCTATGCATGAGTTTTTTTTTTTTTTTTTTTTTTTTTTTCAAGCAGGGAAAAAAAAAGGCAGTTATTTTTTATTTAATTTTTGGTTTGCTGCTCAATGGAATTTTTTGCACACTCATATGACTAATTAGATAGGTCCAGCTGTTTAAAGCGGATTTCCCAACGACTACAAATATCTATATCTGAAACCGGACTGGAATCCGACGTTTGATTCAAGTTCATTATATGCTACTGAAAATGGTGTAAATACTCAATTGTTTTTTGTAGGTTACACGGTGTAGAGTCCTGTGTCGGGTAGGGTAACTATTTTACCCGAACTCGACTTGACCTGCGGGTCAGGTTTAGTTTTCTGCCAGCCGGGTCGAGTTACGTACATCTTTCAAAATAATTTTAGAATAACAAGCAAAAATTTGTTCGACATAATTATAATTGTTTAACTGATATAAACACACTATATATACCCATGATTAAATATACATAAATTATTATAATGAAGTAAACGTCCATACAGGATAAAAGCAATAAACAAAAGAAACAAGGAATATCTCTTTTGCTTCAGAATATAAGCATTAAACTATAAACTGAAAATATTAAGGAACATTTTCAATTAAAGACTTTTTCTATTAACTTGATTCGCACTGAAAGGTATGAAAATTTTAAAATTCAGTGTTGCCACCTAAATTTCACACTTTAGTTAATTTAAAAAAATCTAATTGTCGATAGGACTGATATTTCTAATTTATTTTTCCCTTTTTAACCCGGATTCGGCAGAAGGTTTATGACAGAGAAAGTAAGCGTAAAAAAATAAATAAATAAACTTTAAAAAATAAGCACATTTTTGTGGGCTTGACGTACACAACGTACATAAATGATTAAAAATTATTAACCTATTTTTCAGATTTTTAAATTTTTAACTAAGTGTATTAGTAATTATTACATTTTCCATTATTAAAGTTGTTCACCAGTTGTGTGACAATGAAAATTTGCTTTATTTTGTAATTTAGAAAGTTTTATATGATTTTGATAAATTATTAATTTTCAGTTAGATTTCAGATAGCGGATAGTCAAAATTCCCTATTGCGGGTTCGGATCCGTTTTCGAGTCTATTTAAAGTTCATTTCTTCGGTTCAGGGGGGTGTAGGATTCTAAGATTTCAGGCTGTCTACATTTGGGATTATGGCATGGCGGTCTTTCTACTTAAATTTTTATTGAATTAATTTTGATATTAAATAGTTAATTTTAATCTAGTTTAATTAAATTTACGATTTATAAAAGTATAATAGCTCAAATTAATTAATTCCATCTTTAGGATTCTATATTTTCTGCTATTTTTTACATATTTCACTCTGAGTTAACAGTAATTTTCACTGTTGACCGTATCTTAATTTTTATTTATTATTATTATTATTACTATATTATTTTTATTATTTATTTATTTTGTAACTTGCACGTGCTTCATTTATTTCCTGACATTTCTTCACATCTCTTTTTGGGCAAAAGTAGTGAATAAATCTTGTTTTTCTTCATATTTTATGTCCAGCAATATTCATTCAATGTTTTTTAATTGTCTTTTATTTATTTTCTTTCTTAATTTATTTCCTGTTTATGGTTATCCCTCATTAATCCGATCAGGTTATCATGGGTCATTGGAGACCCTAGCCATTTTTCTTTTGTTTCATCCCTCAGAATTCACGTATAGAAGAAATACCTATGTATCGTGTCCATGATTTTTTCTGTAAAAATACCATTCTTAAATTTTAATATGCAATTTGAATTTTTCAAATATCTCAATTTGTTAAAAAAATCATGAAATTTTTAGTAAATTGCTGCATTTTATGGAAATGGGTGTATTTCTGATGAAAAATAAAATATTTGTTTAAATTTTTTTGTAATATTTATTGTTTGCCCTTAAAGTAGAAGTATTCAAGAGTGTTCATGAATTTTATGAGATTCTTTTCATTAAAAATTACGTGTTCTAACATTGCTCGGGTCTTCAGCGACCCATGATAAACTGACAAGATGCCAAAAAAAAACGATAACCTGATCGGGTTAAAATGGCGACAAGTGCTTGTTTGTGGTGTTATGTTGAATGTTACCTTTTAAGTAGATTCTTTCAGTCGTGGTTTCGGCTGGTTATTTTAGTGTTCCTTGGTTACTCTGAGTTTACTTTCTCTCCTGATTGGTGGTTAGTATATGGTTTGGGCATGATACAAGAAGAATTTTAGCTTATGCTCTATAACAGAAAACCCTTTATTTTGCATGTTTTGATTTTCTTCCATACCCTTGATAACGTAAGGATTTAAGCATACTTTCTTTCAAGTGTTTCCTGTTGTCTTGATTTACTTCAATTTTAATTAGTTTCATGGTGGCTTTATGTTAGATCATATTAATTGTTTAGTGTGAAAGTTTGCTTAAATATTTGAAACTAGCAAACCCATGCGAAATTTTCGCAGTTTATTTATTTATTTTTATTTACCTTTAAAAAATTTGAAACTTTTAACTCTTATACCAATTTCACCATCCAATTAAAATTTTAATTCACCAGATGCCAAATTGTTATTATTAGTATTTGTGCGATGAAACGCTAATAATAGTTAAATCAAATCATTCAAAGAAATTTTTTTAAAATAAAATACATGTTTGACGACCCAATTTTCATATTTCCCCAGGCAAGACAGCTTTAAGAAAGGACCCCCTATGGAGACTTTTAAATTTTTGCCACCATGTTGGCGAGATCCCTTTTTATTTATTTATTTTATTTATTCATTTTGGATTTTTTTTTTTTTTTTTTTTTTTTTTTTTTTTTGTTAAAAACACTTAGTACCCATTTTCATTATACTTTTTATTATTGCGTTTTTCAGTCAATCTATGAAAAAGTTCACATTTTGTGTATATCTTTAAAATATGGCTGGGTTTAAAATGGCGCTTGCAAGGATTGTGAAGAAGCAACTTTTAAAAATAAATTTTTCTATAGAGTAATCTAATCAGACTTTTTTTAATTATCATATCACTGAACTGAGTCCGCGTGCTTAAATATTACTTGTATATTATTATTATTATTATTTAATCCTCGCGTATTTTATTGTCACTATCGTGTCGTTTCTACAAAATACAATCGGAACTGGTCCACGTTAGAGAAATATTATATAGATAGTTTAATAACTATGTAATACCTATTTATTATATATATACACACAGACACACATAGGAAAAACATCCTGTCAAATTCAATGTGAAACACAGCAAATGATGACAAAGCGAAATTTTTGATTGAAAGCAACAGTCCTGCTATACTAAATATATATATATATATCACTGAACTGAGTCCGCGTGCTTAAATATTACTTGTATATTATTATTTTTTTTTATCCTCGCGTATTTTATTGTCACTATCGTATCGTTTCTACAAAATACAATCGGAACTGGTCCACGTTAGAGAAATATTATATAGATAGTTTAATATCTATGTAATACCTATTTATTATATATATACACACACACACACACATAGGAAAAACATCCTGTCAAATTCAAGGTGAAACACAGCAAATGATGACAAAGCGAAATTCGTGATTGAAAGCAACAGTCTGTCCTGCTGTACTTAAAAAAAAAAAAAAAAAAAGGAATTTTTAACAAAACGAAGTTTTTTCCTTGAACCATCGATCAGATAAGACTTAATTATCAAACAGAAACAAAATTTCTCGGAGGGAAGAACCGGAAAGATTCACATTAAGTCATCGATGAAAAATAAGGACAGATTATGGATGACGTGACGAGCTCATTTCAATAATTTCAAATTACTCCATCTTTATATCATTCCGTATGTAATTATTTCCCATTTCCCTCTTCCTTCACAAATGTAATGAGACGATGAGTTCTCATAATAGGTTTAAATGACAGTTAAAAGCAGTGATATGTTAAAACGATATGGTGAGGCAGTCGCAAATCTCTTATATCATTCAATCAAAACAACTCCACCTACAGATTAATATGCATAAATATGTAGGGGAGAGTGGGGATGAATGGGACATTTTTCCTGTTTATATTAATAACGTTCACCATATGTAATTCAGAATTTTGTAACGTTGCTGCTCATAAGCACACTTCAGTAATCAGTTACATATAAACATACTAACTTTAATAAAAAGTTATCATTTTTAATTAATAATAATTTGTTTTACATGCATGTGCATTGTCCCATTCATCCCCACATGTAGGGATGAATGGGACAGGACGAAGTTAACAAAGAAAAGAAAACAAAATGGAAAGTAAATAAATTTTTAAAGTTAAATTGGTTTATGTGATTTTATTACACATTATGGATTTACTGAAATTAACAAAAACTGATGTAATGACTCAAATTAACTTCGAAAGGCAAAAGTCCTTTGGTTCGCACAGTTCCTAGTGCTTTAGGCTTTGGTTATTTAATTTAATAAGATTTAATCTAAAAATAAATAAATAAGACACTAAAAAGATACAATCATTATAATAGAGTACAAATTATCCAGATAAATTTTTGTTTCCGACTGATTGGGAAAAATAAGCATTCTATTCTGTATTACATTAATAATCACCAGGATTTATTTAATTAGCTTGATTGAAATTGTGATTTTAATAAAATTATTATTAGTTTATTTATTTTTAATTATTGATATTATTGATTTAAGTTGCATTGAATATTCTAACTTATAATTTTTTTTAATCATAATTGTTATAAACAAAAATCGGAACAATTAATTTCAATCTATTTGTCTCCAAATCCATGCTATTTTTATAATTTCATGTTATAATTAATGAACTACAGGTTATAAAAATATTGAAAATCTATTTACGATTTGTTTTAATATAATTCTTGTGTACAATTTTAAATTAGCACATAGTGGGGAATGTCCCATTCATCCCCACCACCACATGATCATATAAAACAGGAAATATGTTTAATGAACATAGCTAATGTCTTTACTACTACCTAACTGAATCAGTAAAAGTTACTTTGGCAGCAGAAAAAGACACTTTAATTTTTTTCTGCCCTTCTATAGATAGCACAACTCTGAAACTACACTTGATGAATGACCTCAGTACTGCCATATATCAGAAAAATTGTCAAGTTTCTGGTGCATGCAAAACATAAAAATTTTGCTACTGTCCCATTCATCCTGCGTCCCATTCATCCAACCACTCTCTTAATCAATATAACTACTTAAAAGAAACATTTTACATATTCAGTTAAATGCAATTTCAACCAATATAGGCTGAGATGTAAAATCTGAAAATTCGCACAGCAGCGGCATCTCTGATACGATCTTTTTTTTTTTTTTTTTTTTAAGGAAAACATTTTTTTCGGATCTTTTTTTACTGTCTACTACTATATTCATTATAAGCAGTACTACACTTGATGAATGACCTCAGTACTGACATATATCAGAAAAATTGTCAAGTTTCTGGTTTAGTGATATTTGATATCCAAAACAGACGATTCTTCGATTCGTCTGTTATGTATGTCAAATATCACTTTCTCAAAATAATTGGTGACTATTGAATAAAAAAGTCGCAAAGTCTGGCAATACTGAATAGAAGAAACTATTGGATTTGTAAGCATTTTCGAATTCTGGTATTCGATGTATTTATACGTTTTCAGAGGACCGGGTTACTATTTGACCATTTGTATTAAATTTTTGTTGTTGTTGTTGTTGTTGCTCATCCCCAAAGACAAGAAGGACTAAATCTAATCCATGAAGACTGGTGATGGCGTCATCACGTTTTTCATAATTTTTTATATGGAAAAATAGGACAAAATTTTGCATAAATGTGCATAATGGGAATAATTTTTAACCAACCGTTATGAAAATTTAAAAAGTTATTTAAAGCACTAATAGTTAACCAGGAAAAATGTCCTGTACATGTAAAAGCAACGCATCGCCCATGGGGGGAGAAGGGGGGGGGGGGTTCAAGGAGAATAAATATTCAATGTGTGAGTATTTTTAAAAGACCTCGTCGATACCTTTAACCCTTTGACGTTCATTGGTCGCACAGAAAGCAAACATTTGACATCATGTAATCCTTCTTGTATGCAAACATTTTTTTTCCCTTATTTTAATCAATTTTTAAACTTTTGTTCTTTCTCTGATCGATAGGTGGCAGCACTAGTGCGAAATTTAATAAGTTATATTACAGAGGAAGCCAAATGAAACTTCTTAGTTGGCGGGAGTGCACTTTTCTCCTTTGATGATGCACTTGTGCCTGTTTCTTTTTTTTTTCTTCTTCTTCTATGTCAGGAAAAAAAACAAAAAAAAAAAAACAAGCATTCTAAAAATAGAAATTGTTTTGTTTCATTTATTAAGAATGAATGAACGAATCTTCCAAAACCATGCAAACCATCGATACAATTTTATTATCTTTATCTCAATAAATTGTTGTGATTGTGACGTAAACTTTCCCTTTAAATTATCCAATTTTACCAGACACACGTACGGAAAAGTATGGATTAAATTTTACTTTCTTTATTCCAATACATTGTCTTAGCTATGACATCACTTTCAGAGTTAGTTTTGGATGACTTGGGCTTTTATTAATAAGAAAACAAATTTATAAAATTTAGGGCATGTTTCCTTTATGCGATTACTCACTCTTTATTGAAAAGGAAGTCTAAATATATGTAATTGTGAAATAAAAAATAAACTGCATGTTTAAATAGTCATATCAACTCTAAAGTGGAGTTTACAGTGTGACAGTACAATACCTGGCGTGATACCCGCGTTGAACTTTTACTTTTTAACAATGAGGGGGAATTCCGTCGATAGCAATCGATTCGTGCCGATCAAAAAGAATCGAAAGTAGAACGAAGCCCTGGAACTAAAGGACAATTCGAACAGCTGGACTCTTATAGAGCGCTACCTGGAAAGAGTCACGGCCGTTACAGTATCTAGAGCAGACGAGTGAATCCGACATAAAAATAAACACTGTTTTCAAACAATTCAGAAACATTATTGAAAAACATTCGTGTTATAAGTTTTTTTTTGTTTTTATACATAGATCATTAAATTTTTGGGAAAAAAAAATTGATTTTTGTTTTACAGTTTACCTCACTGTGAATGTTTTAACTCTATGAAAAAATTTGCGGAAAATTGTTTAAAAATAAAGTTTTCCATAGTGACAAATTGCAAAATTCTACAATGTTATTTTCAATGGAATATGAAAATTTAAACTGAATTTTCTGTAACATGCATATTTTTTTTTTTTGTACACGTCTTTATAACTTGATATGTATGTGTATGGGCCAAATTCTAAGGGTGAATTTTAACTTACATCCTTATTATCCGACTGAGCTGAAATTTTGCGTACACGTATATTTCCGATAACAATAAATGTTCAAGCAATAACAGACCTGTGGGAGGGTCTAGTGTTCCTGAAAATTTCATTTCGATTTCTAAACCACTTTCTATCATCCGATTGAGTTGAAATTTTTCGTACAACCCCGAAGATAATACAGGGTTCATACTCAAATATGGGAAAAAAAATTCCCTGAGTTTTCCCCGAGTTCCTAGACAATTTTCAAGAAAATATTAGCGACATATTACAAGAAACGCTCCTCTAGACAGGATAAAATACAGCTACTTTCACTGTATGATGTCATATTACTGCCGATCATGCTAGAAATTCAGGTAGATATCATTATTTACATGCGTATTTTCAGAATACTTTAATCATTTAAATTTTGATACGAAGCTAAACAAGAAAAACATAACTTGAGAGAAAAAAAAAAAAATTGTTTTTCCAGGTTTTTAACTGATTTTCCCTGATTTTTAATGAAAATTTTTATTTTCCCTGAGTTTTCCCTGACTTTTTTTTTTAACAAATTTCAAATTCCCTGAGTATTCCCTGTTTTCCAGGTTTTCCCTGAGGAGTATGAACCCTGTAATACATGCTCAAGTAGAAACATATTTAAGGATGGGGATCAGGGGCCTAGTGATCTAACTCCAGCTCAATTTTTTTTTTTTTTTTTTTTTTTTTTCGAATTTTAACCTACTTTCTTTCTTCCGATTGAGGTAAAATTTTGCGTACATGTATAACTCCGATAACAATTCATGCTCAAGTAGTAAAAGATTTAGAGGTGGGAGTCAGGAGGCCCTCTGAGCCTTTACTTCCAGTTAAGAATTTCTTTTCGAATTTTAGCCTCCCTAATAACCCAGACAGCACATCGCTTCCCCAGGATATCTTCAAGATGTCTTCTAGATGAAAAGGCATCCCAGAAACGACCTTAAAATGTACTGTGGATAAGTTAAGCCTAACTGTGCTGTTAGGGAACACACTTATCCCTGGTACATCCTAAGGATGTCCATGGGATATCCTTTAATCTTTAGGATATCTTGACGATGTCCTATGAAGAAGATGCGTTGTTAGGGCTGCTTCTAATCATCTGATTTAATTGAAAATTCACATACTATATGGACAACTCTGACGACAATACATGCTCAAGTAGTAACGGATTTAAAGGTGGGAGTCAGGGGGCTTTCCCTAACAGCACACTTATCCATAGTACGTCCTGAGGATGTTCTTTGGATGTACTTTCATCCATAGGATATCTTGAGGTTGTCTTGTGAATGAGATGTGCTGTTAGGACTGGGCCTTTAACTCCAGTTAATAATTTCTTTTCGAATTTTAACCTCCCTAATGGCACACTCAACCCTGGTACATCCTAAGGATGCCCATGGGTTATCCTTTTGCCTTCATGATATCTTGACGACCCAGACAGCACATCGCCTCCCCAGGATATCTTCAAGATGTCTTCTGGATGAAAAGACATCCCAGAAACATCCTTAAGATGTACTGTGGATAAGTTAAGCCTAACTGTGCTGTTAGGGATGTCCTATGGAGAGGATGTGTTGTTAGGGCTGCTTCCAATCATCTGATTGAATTAAAAATTCACATATATGGACAATTCTGACGACAATACATGCTCCAGCAGTTACAGGTTTAGGAGGTGCCTAAGGGCTTGGACCCCCCAGCTCAAATTTTAAATCGCTTACTGTCAACCGATTGAGCTCTCTGCAGTTTCATTTCATCTACATAAACCACACCCATTGAATTGGAATTCCCAGTACATTTTGAAATAAAAGTTACTTTTTAAATTTTTAATATGTCTTTTTTTTTTTTTTAACTTTTCGCTCATGATATTCCGAAATCTCTCAGTATCATGCATTTAAAATAAATTACACTGCACTGCAAGAAAAAAAAAATCGAGTCTTAGTTCTTGCTTATTCTTATGATAGAAATTGAGTTTTGTATATTTGTGTGTGTATCAGGAATTTGCACAAAACACGCCTTTTTTTTCTCGCTTTAATAAATTGGTATTAGAAATTTATCATGGACATTTCTTAATAAAAGATTATATTTTAAAAAAGAGGATAGGAATGGGAGAGAAATTTGACTGAACGTCAGGATTTTGCAAAAAACTAGATTAGTTGATAAATAGTAAGTATACTACGAATTCACTTTTTTTTTTACCCTTTCGCGCCGACTGCCACGCATACGTGCCATCAAGAAACGCACCAATTCACCCCCGGGCATCACACATTTGTGCCACAGGGTCCTGGAGCGTTTTAAAAACTGTAAATTTTGACACAAAATGGCATTGTGTGTCCATAGAATTTGAGATATTGATCCATAGGATTTGAACGCACGTTTGCGTCTCCCGCCGTGAAATAGTTAAAGTTATAAAAATATTGTTTATCATGTGAATTCATCAAAGAAAGTATATCTATGTTCTGCACGTCAAATACCTTAATAAGTTGAGATAGCTTTGTAATTGCGGATAACTTAAGTTGGTTAGGACACCTTAGCTGTGTTTTATTAGCTGAGATAGCAGCCGTATTTAGTAGATCATCATAATTTACATTGATGTATGAGTACAAATTGGTCTTGGATATTTATTGAGAATAGAGTATCTTCATAAAAGTATACTTAGATACAGAAGACAAATTTATTTAACGTTAGGATTTTGTATAAAATCAGATTAGTTGATAAAAGAGGCCAATTATATAAGACCAATCTACTCTTTTAAAATCTTTGTTATGTGAATTCATCAAAAAAAAAAAAGTATCCTTATATCTTGCAAGTCCAGTACTTTAATAAGCTGAGATAGCTTTGTACTTTGGGATAACTTAGTAGATTAGGACAACTCAGATGGTTGCCATACTAAGTACCCACACAGCACACTTCCTTGAAACAAGGTTGGCTTTAAAGTGAATTTACCATGACAGAGCAAAGTTGCTAATTCAAGGATATCTCAGACCAACTTCAAGTTAGGAAAATTACGCATGCCAAATCAAGCATATTTCTGGCTTAAAATTTCCTTGACGTCAAGTAACTGTCCGCGCATGCTCTTACTTCTTATTTGCATATAGTTGCCTTGCTACATCTGTTATCATGTTGTTGTCATCTCGCGAAATACGAAGCGAGTGCGGGTGACATTAAATTGAAGGTAAATGATTATTGATTTATTTTTATAATAACTTGTCTAAATAAAATAAAGCGGAAATGTTTCAAAGTGTACACCGTGTCCCAAAACTTTAGACTGTCAATAAAATTTGCAATAACATAAAAATTAATAAGGTACAATTAAAATTCGTGAGATAGGCAATAAATAAAAACAGTTTTGCAGATACACACATATGACTTATGATCAAAGGTTTGAAATTATAAAATGTACATTAAATGATATAAAAATGTGCTGTCCCAAAAGTATAGACACAATACGGCATTGCATGTTTTCTTTTACATTTTTGTTCACAAAATAAAATATTTTTATTGTCGTCTGCTTCTATAAATGTAGAATATTTTTTTCCTTTAATTGAAATATCGTCTGCTATATATTTAACATAATAATTTAATGAGTTCAATGTATTGTTTTGTTTGTAATTCGGAAAAGATGTTTCCTGCGTATTCTGTTAAAAAATGCCACGTTCTAAAGAAATTTCTAAAGATGAAATTATTAAGATTTTACAATTAAAAGCGCAAGGACAAAATCCATTACAAATATTGAGAAGAATAAAGACATCATTATGAGCAGTATTTATAGAGTCAGGAGATCAGATGGAATATGGAATACTCGAAAGTGAGTCGGAAACCAAAGAAAACAACGCTACTTGATGATAGAATGTTATTAAATAAGGCTTCTGTTGATAATTTATCTGTGCGTGGAATTGCATCAACTTCCAGAATTTCAAAAAGTACTCGGAGATCTTATCTCGTAAAATATATGAAAATGGAAAGCAATATACATGCGTAAAATGACTTAAAAACTGCAATTGACAAAGCGTGGTATAAAAAAACTCCTTCTATAATTTAATGCTTAATTAATTCTATGGAACAACGTGTATTTCATGTTATAAAGTGTCGTGGAAATACAATTTAATATTAAAAGTAAGTTTTTAGTTACTCTTATAAATGTAAAGCCAAAAAACACTTACAGGTGTCTATACTTTTGGACAGCACATTTTTATATAATTTAACGTACATTTTATAATTTTAAACCTTTGACCATATTTTATATGTGTATATCAGCAAAACTGTTTTTGTTTATTACCTATCTAGCGAATTTTAATTGTACCTTATTACTTTTTATGTTAATGCAAGTTTTATTGATTGTCTAAACTTTTGGGACACAGTGTATTTCCAGGAATCAAATATTAAAGTTTTACTTTACTTTTACGGTAACAGATGCCATTTTATTAAATGTATTCCTTTTAGGGTGGTTTTTAATAGTTTGAAAATAATTTTAACTCAACTTAATTATTCATAAGATAAAACAAGAAAGAAAAATTATGCAGTACGCATTGATAAGTAACACTTTCCAACTGTACGTAATTGTTGTATCGAATAACTTTTAATCTGAAAAAGTTAATTATATCATATTCTATACAAAAAATATTTTAGAATATTAAAAATTCATGTGAATATTTTTATGATTTTTACAATCGAAAGATTTTAAATATAACTTTTAAAAAATTCTGTCCTAAAACTTAATCCATTGACTTTTTTTTTTTTTTTTTGTTGTTGTTGTCTCTGTAAACAAACTAGTTGCACAGGATCCATTACTGTCATTTTAAATAGGGAACACACCTTAGTGAACTTGATTGTATCATTTTTAAAAAAATCTAAAAATATTTACCGACGCTAGGAGCCGGAAACAAACAGATAGAAAGATAGACTGACAGATACACAAATTGAAATCACATTTTCACTAAAAATAGAAGAAAGTGTTAAAACGTTTAATGTAAACGAAAGTGCTATTCTTGCAAATTTTTATTAATTGCTCTTAATGTAACTGAATATTTTTGTGTGGCCCTGTAAATCTAATGCTAATCATACTATATTATATAGAAGGCAGTCTTTTGTGCATACGAATGATTTATTTCAATTGCATTAAGCTTTGTGCAAAGTAAAATTATTTAAATTTAGTTTGTAAAAATAACTCTCACAGAACGCAATGCTTTGGAATACTTTTAAGTGCCCCTGTACACAAAAAAGTTAGAAATGTATTCGATTTTACATAGGAAACATCCGAAAGGGAACTTGAATAACATAATAAAATTTCATAAAAGTTTCTATGCATTAAAGGTATTAAAATATGGTTTATAGAAACTCCTCTCATAGAACACACAGCTTTCGAATATTTTTGGGTGCCCCTGTGCACAAACTAGTAGAGGTATAAACTTCATTTTCAATAGGGAACACCCGATTGTGAACTTGAATAACATATATCAGTTTCAAAAAATTCCATAAATATTTACGGGAGTTAAAGCACGGTCAGACAGACAGACAGACGAACATATACACAAATTGAAATCATATTCACACTTGACAAATGTTAGAAAGTGTTAAAAACGCTTAATGTAAACGAAAGTACAAATCTAGCAAATTTTTATTAATAGCTTTTAATATAAATGAATATTTTTGTGTCACCATGTAAATCTAATGCTAATCATGCTATATGCTATGCAAAGCATTCTTTTGTGCACGCAAATAATATATTAATTTCACTTTCATAAAACTTCGTAGAAACTAAAGGTATAAAAATATAGTTTATTGAAATATCTCTCATAGAACGCAATGCTTTGGAATACTTTTGAGTGTCTCTGTACATAAACAAGTGGTGATATTTACTCTATTTTCTACAGGAAACATTCAGTAATGAACTCGAATAATGTATTTCTATTTCATTAAGATATGTGTACAGTAAAGATATAAAAATATGGTTTATAGAAATACCTCTCATAGAACACAATGCTTTGAAATACTATTAATGGCATTGCATATACTTTATAACTAAAAATACATTTTAATAGCACAATAAAATGTATACAATTGAAATCCCTCAAAATTTTTAGAATTTTAATCTCATGTACCGGACTTGATACAGAGAAAGGAAATAGTTCTAATGAGAATCTGTATATATATATTTTAATCATATTTCCAAGAAATTATATTTCCATATTATGGAAATATAATTTTACACAAGCTTAAGCAGCTTGAACTAATTAATTGCTAATTCCTTAAAACCCAGAAATATTGAAACAGTAAAGTTGTTATGTAAAACTATTAATAACACTGCTCTGCAGGAAAAAAAAAAAAAAAAAAAAAAAATGGAGTTCTGATACCATTCTTTCTGATTCTCATGTAAAATGACCTCCTGAATCCGAATATGGATCCCATTTTGTCCAGACACCCACCGTTTTCTAGAAATATCACCCCCTCCCTCAATTTCTTTCCTTCTTCAATAATTTTATGACCATGAATTTGATTTGAAGAATGAATAATAATTAATTTAACACCTAAAAATTATATGTACACATATGTATATAAAGTTTAAAAAATTACATTAATAACAGATTAAAAAATGTAAGATACATAATGCTTAATTTCAGTGGTAAATCCCTCCCCCCCCCCCAAAAAAAAAAAAAAAAAAAAAAAAAAAACCTTGTCATAAATGTCCATGTTTTACAAATTTCCAATTCTGTCGCCCCTCAGAAGATATTTAACAGTTAAAATAATCCTCCCCCCCCCCTCCTAAAAATCAAAATCAAATTTATAGCCATAAAATCACCAAAAAATGATAAAAAATAGGGGGCCATTCCTAAACATCTTTGGGTTATAGGGTATGGGCGTCAGATTCGAAATCAGGAGGTTATTTTACATAAGACTATGTTGAAATGGTGTTAGAGGCAATTTTCATGCCGAGCAATGTAATCTTTAGATAATGTTGTATTATCTTTTAAATTCTCATTTAAAATTACTAATTTTATATTAAGGATATAAGAAAAAGCGTGCGTGTTAGTTTTTTAAGGAAGAAAAGGTTACCTTAATGCAGTTTTTACTTCAAAATAAAGGACATTTTTTTCTTTGTTAAGTTGACGTTAAAACCTATTCAAATTCAAAGTACAATAATTACCTTGTCTTGGATTGTGATATCGGCAAGAAAAGGGACATAAGACAAAAATAGCAAAATTGAGTTCATTTAACTGAAAAATGTGTATGAGGTTCCCCAATGGGCACGAAAAGCATCATATCTTTATCTCACAATTTACCCACATGAGATACATTTATGTCAGTTTTATTGTAGGCAATGCTTTATTTTTATCCTTAGGCTGATTTTTCAATGCAACTTTTCCGATGTGCGATATAATGTAATCCTGAGCAAATACAAATAATCTGATAGACATATCCTCTATGCAGGGCTCTCAGCAGTCACAATTTTGATACCCATTTTTTTTTCTCTTTTAAAGTAATTATTAAGTTTTAAGTAATTATTATTAATCATTTGTAGTATATATATCTTCGAAAGAATATTACAAAGATTGCCTTATATAAAAAAAGGTATTCTAAACAGTGATTGCTGAGAACCCTGCTGTATGCTTCATTTATAGAAACAACGATTGGAATAATTAAATAACTGTCCAAATATCAACTAAAATATTTAGAATATCAACTAGAAGAATAAAAACATGAATTAAAAAAAAAAGGATAGTAATTAACAAACTAGTAAAGATATGAATCCAGTAAAAGTTATAAATACTAGCTAATTTGTCTTATAACTCCTGAAAAAATATAATATATACATATAATCCTTTTGATAATAAAAGGATATATTCAGTGATTTTGTTTCTGTTTCTCGGCTTTCACAATGTTTTAAAATCACAAAACTAAATTTAAAACTGGTGTACAATCAATATTTAAACTTTAAAACTTCTTCACACACCATATATTTTAAGCCAGCACAACCAGTTTCGAAAGGACGTAGCCTTTCTTCATCTGGTGCAAAAAAAAAAACACGTGCTACTGCCTTGAAGGCAAAAGCAACGGTTATTCTGGCTTAAAATTTATAGTGTGTGAAGAAGTTTTAAAATTTAAATATGTTTTAAAATATTATTTTTATATTATATAGATATTTCTCGGCTTTTACTATTAATATATATATATATATATATATATATAGGGGAGAGTAGGGACGGGTGGGACATTTTTGACAAAAATATTTTTTACAAATTTACTTTTAATGGTACAGCACTGTAAGTTTCAGTGAAACAAATTAAAACACTAACAGCTTTTAAAAGTATAAATTTGACGGCAATTATTAAAATATTAATTTCATAAGCAATTAACAAAGTCATAAAAATGTCCCATCCCTCCCTACTTTAACAGCTTTTAAAAATATACATTTGATGGCAATTATTAAAATATTAATTTCATTAGCAATTAACATAGTCATGAAAATGTCCCATCCCTCCCTTATATGAGGGAGGGATGGGAAAGGTTTATAAAGTTAAAATAAGTACATAATATACTGGCATACTATGAAAAATGACAAAAACAGTGGGTCACTATGTATGTAAGGTTAATTAATTATTAATAGCATCTAATTTTATCCAACATTAGAATATAATGTTACCACTTAAATAAAATTTTCAAATGCTCGATTAGTTCATCATTTTTTTTTTTTTTTTACTTCTAGCAGAGAAACTATTGTTTTTTGTTCAAATATTCCAAATTAAGTTTTTGTTACATTTACATGTTTTGTGGTTCCCTGAACATTAATAAGGTTTTTAATGGCTAGTCTGTGTGTATCAGCATACCTCAAGAACAAATATTAACAAGAAGTGCTAACTGTAATTGATGAATATAATTTATTTTCTATATTTTATCATTTCCAGGAAAACTGCTCAGGAATGAAAATTAATTCCTCATACATATATGGGAAATAAAGTATTTTTAAAAGTTAAAAGGGTAGACAAAACTCGTGTGAGTGCCACACCAATTATTTTCCATGATTTTGAATTTGTTTCGTGCATTTTCTCTTCCATCTACTCATACATTTGCCTCTTGATATTCTCTGTTTATGGAGTATCAAAATCTTCATTCTTCTTCATTTTCTTATACGTCCCATCCCTCCATGAACTGCTCTGTCCCATCACTCCCTTATCATTATTTTTAAAAAAAATAATTTAATATTAGACATATGCAACTTTTAGGCTTAATTTAGCTACTAATTCATAAAAGTTATATTATTAGGTATATAAAATATGAAAAGTAATTATGCTGACATCAGTGAGTAACGTTAAAAACTTGCCTTGAAAATTAAGGAATTGTTTACTTTTGGTGTTATAAAATAGTCATTTTGTTACATAAACTTACAGAATTCTCACACTAAAATGATACATAGCAACGGATATGGGGCTGTAGTTACTTCACCTGGTGGAAGTGACAGAAATTAAATACATTGTTTATTTTAAGAATAATTTTAGGTGTCCCATCCCTCCCGACCCTCCCCTATATATATAATAAAATAAAATAAAATAAAATAAAAATAATACTTCAAAGCATTTGTACAATCAACTGAAATCTAGATATCCGTCTCCAGAGAATGTTCTTTTAATAAAAATTACAAGTTTTATATCTTTTGCGAGAAACATTAAATTTTATTTGATAGTATATATGTTTATTTTTATTTATTTATTTATTTTATTTATTTTCCAAATTAAAATAAATGGTAAATTTAGAAAAAAAAAAGTGGATTCTCAGTATTTTTGTTAGAAAAATAGTTAGATATTTTAATTTCGGAAATCTGCGGTTTTTAAAGAAAATCCAAACCACCACTAATATCTATGCCTAAAGCAGAATTCGAACATAACACTTTCAAATTCCAGTACAAACATGGACATTCGCATTTGTTTGAAATCTGCTTTAAACCGTAGGTTCCAGTGTAATAATCCCCCCCCCCCGGGAAAAAAAAAAAAAAAAAATCTGTATAGCAATTCTTACCCCTCCTTTCAAACTTTTAACTCAATATTTTATCACCTTCCAAAAGATATAAGAGAATAATATTGCTTTGCATTACTAAGTAACATTCTCAGGCAAGTTTCTTTATGAAATCAATGCTGCCAGCACTTTAATTTATTTGAAGTATTTTTAGCCCCGCCTTTATTTCATATCACCTATTTTTTAAGAGTAATTTTTTCCTATTTTATTGTAGTTACACACCGGAGAAAAAATTTCTATAAAGTAGTGCGAAATAAAGGAGGGGCTGAAAATACTCCGGAATAAATTAAAATGTTGGTAGCTATGCTAAAAGTAGTTTGACTACATGCACACACACTTAGAAAGAAAGAGAGGGGGGATTTAGAAGTTCAACTTAAATTTATGTTGCCAGTCCAACTACTATGATAACTTCGGCAATTTATGCAATTAATTTTTAATGGATTTATCTAATTAAAATTTACGGGAATGAATAGCGTCTAGGTCAGGATTTGAATCTAAGACTTTTGCGTTAACGATTCAAACGTTGTACCAACTGAGGAATCGCGAATGAGAACTGACTGCATGCTGATAAGACAGATATTTTATTTACTTATTTATTTTTCTCCATTTGTTCAGCCAATACAAGCACAGTACCATGATAGAAATTCATTTAATTTTAATTCCATAATTACTGGATAGTAATAAATAACACTGCTCTGAAAAAAAAGAAAGAAAAAAATCGAGATCTGAGGCCATTCTTGCTGATTCTTACGTAAAATGACCTCCTGAATTCGAATATGACTCCCATTTTGCCCAGTCACCCTCATTTTTCTAAATACACCACTCCTCTCTCAATTTCTTTCCCTGTACGATAATTTTATGACCACGAATTTGATTTGAAGAATGAAAAAGAATTAATTTAACACCTAAAAACAAAAAAATATAAAGTTTAAAAAATAACATTAATAACAGATTAAAAAATATAAGATATGTAATGCATAATTTCAGTGGCAAATCCTTCCCCCCCCCCCCCCCCCCAAAAAAAAAAAAAAAAAAAAAAAAAAAAAATCCCTTGTCGCAAACGTCCATGTTTTAGAATTTTCCAACTCTGTAGCCCATCAGAAGATATTTAACGATTAAAATAATCCCCCCACCTCCTAAAAATCAAATTTATAGCCACAAAATCACCAAAAATGATAAAAATAGGAGTCCATTTCTAAAAAATTGTGGGTGATAGGGCAGAATGGGCGTCCTACTCGGATTCAGGAGGTCATTTTATATAAGAATATGCTGAAATGGTGTCGGAGGCAATTTTCCAGCCGAGCAGTGTTATTAGGAAAATAATTTGATCATTTATACAATAAATTTTTAATATATTGGTCGATGTTTTACAACAACGAAAAGGGATCAGGCCAAGTTCAGACCTAGATCCTCTGAGTTAACGTCATAACGCTGTCTCACTTTTCGCTCCCTGTAAAAATTTATTTATTCAATACAACAAAAAATTACTGTATAAATGGTGGAAATTATTATCCTAAATATCTAACTGCTATCAAACAGCTATGGAGTTAAAATAAATAATTTTTTTTCTAAGACTGAGTTCATATTCCCAGAACAGACAAATTGAAAATTTTTAACTTTCACATGAACGAGCCATGTGAGTTATCATAATAGAACTCAGTTGAAAGAGGGATGGGAGTTAACACAAGTGTCCAAGTTCAAATTCTGGACAAAATCATTTTCTGTTCATGTAAAAATTAATTTGGATAACTCACCAAAAATCTACATAAAATGTGATTGACCGTCCCAGAAATAAGAATGTATTAAGTTATCTATATCAGGTTAACAGCGTAGAATAACTATTTTCTCCAACAGCCAAAACCCATATTATTCTAAGGGGAAATTTATTTATGAATTAATCATTACCTTATGTATTTTTTTAAACCATTTTCATACTGGAAAAATTCACAATATTTAAATTTGTATATGTTTTCTAAAAGTAGTTTCATAAAATTCTTATTTTTGACTTTAAAAATACGAAAAATTAAACAATTGCATTTTTCGCTTCTTTTTTCTGTACGAGGTGTTATTGAAATTCAAAAGATAATTTTTTGGAAAACGAGAACGTATTCAACGGTTGTTGTTTTTCTAAAAGTGAAAAATGAATTTAAATAAATACATTGGGTTATGAGTCATTCTGTAAATAAATTTCTGCATAGAATAACATGAGCTTTATAATAACAGGAGACTTGGCGTTGGAATATTAAAACCCGAACAAACTACTACGTCAGAAACGCCAAAGAAAAATATTTTTCAAATATTTTTCTTTGGCGTTTTTGACGTAGTAGTTTATTCGGGTTTTAACATGAGCTTTAGCTGTCGGCGAAAAATGCATGCCATTAGGGGCCCTCTTCACTCACCGCCGCCGGAAGCCGAAACTAATGTTATTCAATGGGAAATTTTTCTTTACAAATATTTTATTAACTGATACATCTTTTTAAATTCTGTTTTCACATTCTGAATATTCCGAAATTGACGGACCTTTTTTAAAAAATTATTTTTTTAATTTTTTATATTTTATTTCGAAGCTGCAAAATACGAATTTTCAATGTGTGAAATTTTTTCATTTTTCAATTTCAAAATAAAATATTAAAAATTAAAAAATTACATTTTTAAAAAAGGTGCGTCAATTTAACAGTTGGGAATTTTCTGAATGTGAAAACAGAATTTAAAAATATGTATTAGTTAATAAGTTATTTGTAAAGAAAATTTTCCCATAGAATAACATTGGCTCGGGCATCCGGCGAAGGTGAGTGAAGAGGGCCGTTAAAAGCATGCTTGATAAGCAATATTTGCTTCATGTATGCTGTAGAATAGAGAAGACGATTATTTCTCCGCAGCTGGCTTCCGGCGACGATAAGTAGAAAGTTCCTTTGCGTTTGATGTACAGTCGGCAGTAAAAGTGTCCGAGCACTAGCAAAAATTCCTATGTAAAAAAATTACACTTAATACAATTTTGTTAAATAAATCCTTGTTGAGTTCTGTTATTAGTCAGTCTATGAACATGATTCGACGAGAATTTATTTAACAAAACAGTATTAAGTGTACTTTTTTTCATAGGAATTTTTGCTAGTGCTCGGATACTTTTGCTGCCGACTGTATCATGTTAAAAACATGTTTGGCAAGTAAAATTTGATTCACGTTTGCTGCAACAAGTATAATTGATACTTGATGCAGCAAGTATAATTCATACTTGGTGCATCAAGAATAATTCATACTTGGTGCAGCAAGTATAATTCATACTTGATGTGTATTACTTGATTCGTACGAACTGTGGCAAACTTAGTGCATACTTGATACATATAACTTGATTCATGCTTGAACTATCAAGTCTAAAGCAAGTGGGACAAGTGTAAACTAGGATTCTTGATCTTGACTTGCATTAAACTTACAGGCTTGAGATGTCAAGCTCAATGCAAGTTTCTTGACTTGAGTTGTCAATGTTGATGATAGCTTAATGCAAGTTCTCTGTGCTGTCTGGGTAGGTAATTCTAATTTAAATCGATGTATGTGCCTTATGCTTATGTCATTACACATCTGTAAAAAGTACTCAGATCACATAATATCAGGCACCATGGAATATTTCATATGTAATATAAGAAATAGTTTAACTGGCTCTAAAAAAATTACCTTGTTTCCTCTGTTCCATCTCGGAAAATTGACACTTGGCAAAGCACTCCTCAAAGTGGACATAGATGCAAAACTGGATAAAGGAACTTCAGTTCTAGAATCCTCATCTTTCGCCACTGGCGATCCTTCATTTCCATTAGGATCGCAAATTGGCGGTGTGGATTCGCGGCTGTGCCGCCAGCAACGCTTACGGACTTGATCAGTTTGTACACCTTTGGCGACTTTAGTACGTCGCTTTAGTACACCGTAAGTTGCATCAACAAATTTCTTTTTAACCGGTGAGGCAGGACTTGCCATGGAAATTTTTGCTTCAGATTCAATCTGGCTCCATGTCTGTCTGTCAAAAGTTGCCGCGCAGCTATGTTGAAAGTTGTTAGTACCTTCTGATAAATCGTTCAATGAAACGCTATTTGTATTACTTTGTAAACTTTGTTCGAGAAGTAAAGAGGTGGCGAAAAGGGAAGCTTCTTGCTGTACAGCTGGTTGTTCGGCGTTGTTATTTTCTTCTAAAACATCCTGAAATAAAAGAGATATATAAATTAATTCCAAAATATGTATTTTATTACAAGCATCAATTTTCAAATCATACATAAACAAGAAATATCAATTTCTAAAAAAGCAACTTTAATTTTCCGTTAAATTCAAACGTTCTTGTTCCACAATGAAGAATACATGCAACTTTAAGTGATTCCCCCCTTCCCCTCCGAGATGTAAGAAATCATGTTGAGAAACACTGCTAAACTAGTGGATCTACAAATCAAGAGCCTTAGCGTGCAATTTGCATTATTTATTACCGAGCCAGCAACTCGTTTTAATTTATTAATATTATTTTGTGCATGATTAACCCTTTGCCGGCCTCAACGCTGTAAACAGTGTTGCCAAATTTAGTGACACTTTTATTTAACTATCACCAATAATTTTGATGTTGTGATATTTGCTATAGATAATGGACGAATAGCCTTCGAAGTTATTAAGAAACCATTGCAGTTGAAATTTAGTAGTGGATATTGTATAAAAAGTTCTTAAATTTGGCAATACTGACTAAGAGGAGTGAAATTAAATAGAACCGGTAAAGGTTTAACATGAATTTCTATTTGAGCTTAGCTACCACGCTACTCAAGCCGACATTCAAATGGCAAATGAATATTTGTCCCCCCCCCCCCCCCCCCAATCACCATTTGATGTTACAGTTCGTCTGGGTGTACTATAAACCTTTATTTTAGCTTTTCACTCTATCACAGTTTAGACTATAAGAATATCACTTAGAGTTTTACCTGAAAATTATCTGACGCAAAAATAACTTAATTTCAGCCGCTTTATATCTGAGGAAACTTATTTCTTTTTAAAAACTCCCTTTGAGAATTTATAAAAAGAATAAATAAATAAAAATAAAAATGGCCACATAGAAATATACAACTGACATATTTTCCCTATGCAAAGGTAAACAAATAAAACAGAACTGTACATAGAAATAATAAAATTAGTCTTGACATGTAGACTATTCAAAACACAAAAAAGTTAATTTATTGAAACATTTATTTTTTTTCTTCTCAATATAATTAAAAAAAAAAAAAGAAAGAAAAAAAAGAAAAGAAAAGAAAAGAAAAACAAAAGAAATTAATTTGACTTGATAAAACTTTCTTCTCACTTCAAGCTCAATTTCACACATATCTGAACAAAAAGAAATTAAGCAAACGAAAAGAATGTAACACACGATAACTTTAACCGTTTCAAAACATTCCGTTCAAAAACAAAACACAGGTGTAAAAAGAAACCTTTCATTGATTTTGATTTTTACGTTCGCTGCTTCGGTGAGTGAACAGTGTAACAGGATAAAGATGAATGGAAGGATTTGAATTTTTATTTTATGAATGAAGGTGTATCGTAAACACGAAATCCTTTTACAGTCCGTAGTATCGCATACAAAAATCTACGATTTTAACAATAGAAAAAATAAGAGTGACTAACACCAACAGGGCAGTGGGTTAAAATTATAATCAGTATCAGTAAACAGTGTTTTTATTCTATTTATACATTACATTTTTTTTTCTTTTCTTTTTTAGTGTTTGAAATATGATGGGGCTTTGATATTATTTAATACATAAAAGAATGTGAAGAGAATTAAAGGCTAGGTTTGATCCCCCCCCCCCCCGCATAATGTTATAGACTTATTTACCTTACTAGAGAAGAGTTAATTACTGTTAAGTTAATCTACGTAGACAAATTTGTATATCAACCGATAACAAAATAATTATAAAATAAAAAACTTTTTATAAACCATGTTTTTAAATTTTCTGTTGAATCGTAGCTATAGAACTAACTACATTAGCACTTTATCATTGCGTATGAAATCTTTAAACCGATAGTGCGTCAATTTTTGTGAGATATATTAATTAAACTTTTTACAATTTTTTAACGCTCACGTTTAATTAAATTATTTATTTAATCACGTTTATTTATTTTTATGGCGAAAGAAAATGAACTCGTACTTTTTTTGGCAACAATTAAATATCTGTATATATATATAAATTACGTGTCACGATGTTTGTCCGGGGTAAACTCCTAAACTAAGGAACCGATTTTAATGAAATTTTGCACACTGTGTGCAGTTTGGTCCAACTTGAGAGATAGGATAGTTTTTATCTCAATTTATTGACACAATATTGTTTTATTGCAATTATTTGTTAATTGTAGACCTTTATTAAAGTTGCTCCAAAATATCTGTGAGTTCCATTAATTTAATTGTTGCCAAAAAAAAAAAAAAAAAAAAAAAAAAAACGAGTTCATTTTCTTTCGACATAAAAATAAATACATTTAATCAAACGTGAACGTTAAAAAATTATAAAAAGTTAAATTATGCATCTCACGAAAATTGACGTCATAATCAATTTAAAGATTTTATACACATTGATAAAGTGCTAATGTAGTTCTATCATAGATATAGTAATATATATAGATCTCTCATCCCCGTGTTATCGTACAAAGATTTTTGATGCCGGAAAAAAAAAAAAAAAAAAAAAAAAAGCTTTGGAAACAGCCATTAAGTGGCATTGAAAAAAAAAAAAAAAAAAAAAAAAAAGAAAGGAAAAGAAAAGAAAGAAAGAAATATGAATTTGAAACTGTATCTGGAGTCTTCCATTCCCCTTTAGCAAATAAATTATTCATAAATTTTATTTGCTAAAATATTAGTATGTATTCCCGTGTGTATTCACTCGGGGAAAGACGGTCATATTTTGGTAAAAACGTCGTCTTTTCCCAAATGAAAAGGAATAACTTTTTTCTCCCCAATGATCACTCTATTCTATATATGCTATACTATATCTATGAGTTCTATACGCAAGCGAAGTGTGACTCACTGACCGTCTGTGCAGCCAAGAAAAAGATTTCCTATGTTAATTGCCCACTGGATTTTTTATAAGAAATTATTAAAAATTGAGGAAATTTATTTCCCGATTTTAATCCTTATATTTGGGTATAGATATGTATTAGTTATCGCGGGTGTTAGATTGAATTATTTTGCTGTCAGATTGACAAAATTTTAATTTTAAATTTTAAAACTCTGTCGCCCTTGGCTTTTTTTTTATATTATTATTTGGCGATCAAAAGCGTAACACGAAAATATACATGCCAGATGTATGCATTGTACGAAATGTAATATGTATTATTCATTGTACGTATGTATGACATGTAATATGTATTGTACGAAATATTGTTTCATATTATTCATTACTCTTTTAATATAAGTTGTTAAAATAACCATGATTTTTGAAAGGAATTAAATATTTTCGCCAGATAATTTGGCGATATTCTTTTTTTTTTCGCCAAGGATGACAGAAATGAAATCTATTCCGCTGCAAAATATTAGTATCTTACATCAGATATTTTATTTAGACATTTGAAAACAAATTTGACTTCAAACTATGATAGAATATTTATCATTTTCCTTTTAATTAGTATATTATTAGTATATTAAAATTTAAAAGCATGGTATATAAAAAGTTTTTTTTTTTTTTTTTTTTTTTTCTTTTTTTAATCTTATAATTATTCTTATCTTAATCCTCAATGTTTCCCATCTTTATTAACTTGAATTTACTATTAAAATTTTAACATACTCAAGAACTTCTCATCACTTCGTTAAAATACACTAAACTTTTCCAAAATCTTTTTCTATTTAAAATGATACATGTATTTACTTTAAATGTCCAATATTTCATAAGATTTCCAATTTTAAAGTTTTAAAATATTTATCAAATTTACTTATTTTTGTGGTTTAGCCTTATCGTTTTCCTTTTTATAACTACAGCTGTTGCCCTCTTTAAAATATTTAAAATGATGAGGTCATTTTATAGTAAAATTATCCATTATAGCATATATTATATTTCACTCCTCCATAAAAATTGATTTTAAAATCGTCTGTTTCTTTTATACTTTTATTTTAATAGAATTTTAATAGAATTTAATTTATATATTAGTCATTTTAGCAATTTTATCCAAAGTAGCATTAGAAATAATATATATCACTTCTCCATTAAAATTTATAGGACCCTACAATAAAATTAATTTGTGCTTAATATCAACACTACGAAAATTTTTATCAATCGCTTCCAAATTTTGACCTAAGTTTCAAATCTCAACCCTGTGGGTTTTTACATCGGCTACAACGTTTTCGTCTTTGTTCGTAAATAATAATTTGACTGTACTAAATAGTTTATAGCCGTACAATTCAACGTATAACTTAGTCACAGCAACGCGTGGCCGGGTCTGCTAGTAGCTAATATTTTAATGGCTATTAATAAAGTATTAGGAGGTTATTATTTTCATATTTTAATTAATTATAAGAAAACTATTCGAAAATTCGAAAATCGGACTTCGAAGTATTGTGCTGTCATCGGGTTCTGAGCTACTGTGAATGTTTCAAATGTCTAGCTAGTAGGGAAGTTAGTTAAAATTCGATTGCAAGATTTGTACCAGACAAAAAAAAAAAACAACAACAACAAGAATAGAAGTTAATAAAAACACAGTAAAAATAATGAAACTATAATCAAAATCTGAAAAGTTTTTTAAATTTTTGAGAAAATGTTAATTATAATTTCTCAAATGTTAATTTTATTTAAAACCACCATTGCACTTGCAATGCTCCTCATTGAAATAACAAATTCAGTCATGTGGTTGCCCTCATGTATTTTTTCCATATACAAAGGAAATTAAGGCGACAGCATACTTAGTTTTGGTTTTGGGATTAACGTGTAAAAAATTTATTTATGTTTTAAGTCCTTTATAGTAGATTCCGATGCTTCTATGAATTGTGAAAATCCAACACCATTTCTCTGAATGTCCATCCAAATATTTTTTAATAAACGTATTATTTTAATAATTTCAGTCGCAACATTTTATGCCAGCCGTAAAAGAAAAGTTTAAAGAGTCATAATCATAAAGTGGTAACAACATTTTATTCGTTCACAATAGATAATTTTTTTTTAAGGAAAGCCTATGGTGTATTACTTTCTTTCTAAAGAATAAAAAATATTAGTTTCTAACATTAAAATATCAAGAAAAATATTTTTCAATAAATGCAAAGTATTATTCTAATAATTTTACTCGCAACATTTGATGCCAGCCGGAAAAGAAAAGTGTAGAGAGTCATAAAGTAGTAACAGCATTTTATTCATTCACAATAGATAATTTTTTTTAGGAAAGCCTATGGTGTATTATTTTCTTTCTAAAGAATAAAAAATATTAGTTTCTAACATTAAAATATTTTTCAATAAACGCAAAGTATTATTCTGATAATTTTACTCGCAACATTTGATGCCAGCCGGAAAAGAAAAGTGTAGAGAGTCATAAAGTAGTAACAGCATTTTATTCATTCACAATAGATCATTTTTTTTAGGAAAGCCTATGGTGTATTATTTTCTTTCTAAAGAATAAAAAATATTAGTTTCTAACATTAAAATATTTTTCAATAAACGCAAAGTATTATTCTGATAATTTTACTCGCAACATTTGATGCCAGCCGGGAAAAAAAAGTGTAGAGAGTCATAAAGTAGTAACAGCATTTTATTCATTCACAATAGATAATTTTTTTAGGAAAGCCTATGGTGTATTATTTTCTTTCTAAAGAATAAAAAATATTAGTTTCTAACATTAAATTATTTTTCAATAAACGCAAAGTATTATTCTGATAATTTTACTCGTAACATTTGATGCCAGCCGGAAAAGAAAAGTGTAGAGAGTCATAAAGTAGTAACAACATTTTATTCATTCACAATAAATAATTTTTTTTAGGAAAGCCTATGGTGTATTATTTTCTTTCTAAAGAATAAAAAATATTACTTTCTAACATTAAAATATTTTTCAATAAACGCAAAGTATTATTCTGATAATTTTACTCGCAACATTTGATGCCAGCCGGAAAAGAAAAGTGTACAGAGTCATAAAGTAGTAACAGCATTTTATTCATTCACAATAGATAATTTTTTTTAGGAAAGCCTATGGTGTATTATTTTCTTTCTAAAGAATAAAAAATATTAGTTTCTAACATTAAATTATTTTTCAATAAACGCAAAGTATTATTCTGATAATTTTACTCGCAACATTTGATGCCAGCCGGAAAAGAAAAGTGTACAGAGTCATAAAGTAGTAACAGCATTTTATTCATTCACAATAGATAATTTTTTTAGGAAAGCCTATGGTGTATTATTTTCTTTCTAAAGAATAAAAAATATTAGTTTCTAACATTAAATTATTTTTCAATAAACGCAAAGTATTATTCTGATAATTTTACTCGTAACATTTGATGCCAGCCGGAAAAGAAAAGTGTAGAGAGTCATAAAGTAGTAACAACATTTTATTCATTCACAATAAATAATTTTTTTTAGGAAAGCCTATGGTGTATTATTTTCTTTCTAAAGAATAAAAAATATTACTTTCTAACATTAAAATATTTTTCAATAAACGCAAAGTATTATTCTGATAATTTTACTCGCAACATTTGATGCCAGCCGGAAAAGAAAAGTGTACAGAGTCATAAAGTAGTAACAGCATTTTATTCATTCACAATAGATAATTTTTTTTAGGAAAGCCTATGGTGTATTATTTTCTTTCTAAAGAATAAAAAATATTAGTTTCTAACATTAAATTATTTTTCAATAAACGCAAAGTATTATTTTGATAATTTTACTCGCCACGTTTGATGCCAGCCGGAAAAGAAAAGTGTAGATGGTCATAAAGTAGTAACAGCATTTTATTCATTCACAATAGATAATTTTTTTTTAGGAAAGCCTATGGTGTATTATTTTCTTTCTAAAGAATAAAAAATATTAGTTTCTAACATTAAATTATTTTTCAATAAACGCAAAGTAGTATTCTGATAATTTTACTCGCAACATTTGATGCCAGCCGGAAAAGAAAAGTGTAGAGAATCATAAAGTAGTAACAGCATTTTATTCATTCACAATAGATAATTTTTTTTAGGAAAGCCTATGGTGTATTATTTTCTTTCTAAAGAATAAAAAATATTAGTTTCTAACATTAAATTATTTTTCAATAAACGCAAAGTAGTATTCTGATAATTTTACTCGCAACATTTGATGCCAGCCGGAAAAGAAAAGTGTAGAGAATCATAAAGTAGTAACAGCATTTTATTCATTTACAATAGATAATTTTTTTTAGGAAAGCCTATGGTGTATTATTTTCTTTCTAAAGAATAAAAAATATTAGTTTCTAACATTAAAATATTTTTCAATAAACGCAAAGTATTATTCTGATAATTTTACTCGCAACATTTGATGCCAGCCGGAAAAGAAAAGTGTAGAGAATCATAAAGTAGTAACAGCATTTTATTCATTCACAATAGATCATTTTTTTTAGGAAAGCCTATGGTGTATTATTTTCTTTCTAAAGAATAAAAAATATTAGTTTCTAACATTAAAATATTTTTCAATAAACGCAAAGTAGTATTCTGATAATTTTACTCGCAACATTTGATGCCAGCCGGAAAAGAAAAGTGTAGAGAATCATAAAGTAGTAACAGCATTTTATTCATTTACAATAGATAATTTTTTTTAGGAAAGCCTATGGTGTATTATTTTCTTTCTAAAGAATAAAAAATATTAGTTTCTAACATTAAAATATTTTTCAATAAACGCAAAGTATTATTCTGATAATTTTACTCGCAACATTTGATGCCAGCCGGAAAAGAAAAGTGTAGAGAGTCATAAAGTAGTAACAGCATTTTATTCATTCACAATAGATCATTTTTTTTAGGAAAGCCTATGGTGTATTATTTTCTTTCTAAAGAATAAAAAATATTAGTTTCTAACATTAAATTATTTTTCAATAAACGCAAAGTATTATTCTGATAATTTTACTCGCAACATTTGATGCCAGCCGGAAAAGAAAAGTGTAGAGAATCATAAAGTAGTAACAACATTTTATTCATTCACAATAAGTAATTTGTTTAGGAAAGTCTACGGTGTATTACTTTCTTTCTAAATAATAAAAAATATCAGCTTCTAACATTAAAATATCAAGAGAAATATTTTTCAATAAACGCAAAGTATTATTCTAATAATTTCAGTCGTAATATTTCATGTTAGCTGGAAAAGAAAAATATCAAGAGCTTTGTTTACTCGTAAAGTGATAATATTTTATTTGTCCACAGTAAAAATGTTGCGAGCAAAATTTCTGTGGGGAATTTTTGCATGCGGTATAATATTACTTTCTAGATAAACAATAATATTATTATACAACATTAAGATCCCAAAAGAAATATATATATATATATAAGAAAAGAAAGAAACACACAAAGTATTATTATGATAATTTTAGTTGGAACAATTGATTCAAGCAGGAAAGAAAAATATCAAGAGCTTTGTATAGTTATAATGTGTTAGCAACAATTTAAATATTGTGAATAAAATTTAGTGAGAAAATTTTTCGTACCGCACAATATTACTTTTTAGAGAAGTAAAAACATTACTTTTTAACATTAAAATATGAAGAGAAATATTTTTTCAATAAACTTAAACTATTATCTTAATAATTCCAGTTGGAATATTTGATACCAGCTGAAAAGAAAATAATCAAGCGTTTTACACAATCAAAGATGTAACAATATTTTATTCGTTCACATAAACAAACTTTTTGGGAGAAAATTTCCCTTAACGGCCCTCTTCACTTACCGTCGCTAGATGCCCGAGCCAATGTTATTCTATGGGGAAATTTTCTTTACAAATAACTTATTAACTAATACATATTTTTAAATTCTGTTTTCACATTCAGAAAATTCCCAACTGTTAAATTGACGGACGTTTTTTTAAAAATGTATTTTTTTTTTTATTTTTAATATTTTATTTTGAAATTGCAAAATGAAAAAAATTCACATATTGAAAATTCGTATTTTGCAGCTTCAAAATAAAATATAAAAAATTAAAAAAATATTTTTTTAAAAAATGGTCCGTCCATTTAACTGCTGGGAATTTTCAGAATGTGAAAACAGAATTAAAAAATATGTATTAGTTAATAAGTTATTTGTAAAGAAAAATTTACCATAGAATAACATTAGTTTCGGCTTCCGGCGGCGATGAGTGAAGAGGGCCCTTAAGGCACATCACTTCCTTTACAGAGAATTAAAAATGCTTCTTTCTAACATTAAATCCGAATAGAAATATTTTTCAAAGAGTGTAAAGTGTTATTCTAAAAATTCCAGTCAGAATATTTGATACTATCCGAAAGAAAAAAAATCAAGAACTTTACCACGGTTGAAACTAAGTAACATGCAAAACCCCTGAAAACTGATACTTGCATGCAAAATGAATGGCGAGCGGAGACTTATTAATGATATATCATATAGTAATTATTAAACATATCTATATTTTTGGAAGGAATTTTCTCTTGCGGTACATCACTCCCCATACAGCACACAACGTTTCAGTTATGTTGCAAAAAGTTTTCAAACTTTTATTATCGTAACACATTTAAACATGCTCTCAGAAACCTTTCTGAAACATTCATCCATTTTGATATTCTATCTGTTGGGTGCTTGGAACATTTCTGTTACGTATCTGATTTTTTGTTACGATCGCAGACATTTCTACGTTTTTGAAACAAATCGGAAAGTAAACTGAATGATTCGGAACGTTTCTGAAATATTTACAATATTTCGATGTTATCAGATTGTTACGTTTCTGGTACATTTTGTGTTGTTAGGGTTTCTTTATAGAGAATTAAAAATATTTCTTCTAACATTAAAATCTTCATATAGAAATGCCTTTTAAAAAGTGCAAAGTATTATTCTAATAATTCCAGTCAGAATAATTGATACTATTCGGGAAAAAAAAAAAAAAAAATCAAGAACTTTATCACGGTTGAAACTAAGTAACATGCAAAAACCCTGGAAACTGATACTTGCATGTAGAATGAATGGCGAGCGGAGACTTATTAATGATATACCATATAACAATTATTAAACATATCTATATTTTTGGGGAGAATTTTCTCTTGTGGTACACCACTTTCTTTATAGAATTAAAAGTATTTTTTCTAACATTAAAATCTTCTTAAAAATGGTGCAAAGTATTATTCTAATAATTCCAGTCAGAATAACTGATACTATCCGAAAGAAAACAAAAATTCTAAGAGCTTTATCAGGGGTAAAACTAAGTAACATGCAAAAACCCTGGAAACTGATACTTACATGCAGAATGAATGGCGAGCGGAGACTTATTAATGATATACCATATAACAATTATTAAACATATCTATATTTTTGGGGAGAATTTTCTCTTGTGGTACACCACTTTCTTTATAGAATTAAAAGTATTTCTTCTAACATTAAAATCTTCATAGAAATGTCTTTAAAAAAGTGCAAAGTATTATTCTAATAATTCCAGTCAGAATAATTGATACTATCCAAAAGAAAACAAAAATTTCAAGAGCTTTATCAGGGGTAAAACTAAGTAACATGCAAAAACCCTGAAAACTGATATTTGCAGGCAGAATGAATGGCGAGCGACGGAGACTTATTAATGATATATCATATAGTAATTATTAAAGATATCTGTTTATATTTTTGGAAGGAATTTTCTCTTGCGGTGCATCACTTTCTTTATAGAGAATTAAAAATATTTCTTCTAACATTAAAATCTTCTTAGAAATGTCTTTAAAAAAGTGCAAAGTATTATTCTAATAATTCCAGTCAGAATAATTGTTACTATCCGAAAGAAAACAAAAATTCCAAGAGCTTTATCACGGTTGAAACTAAGTAACATGCAAAAACCCTGAAAACTGATACTTGCATGCAGAATGAATGGCGAACGGAGACTTATTATGTGATATATCATATAATAATTATTAAAGATATTTGTTCCTATTTTTGGGAGGAATTTTCTCTTGCGTTGCATCACTATTTTCATAGAGAATTAAAAATATTTTTTCTAACATTAAAATTTGAATATAAATGTTTTTCAAAAAGTCCGAAGTATTATTCTAATAATTCCAGTCAAAACATTTGATACCAGCCGCAAGAAACAATTAAACAACACACACACACACACACACACACAAAAAAAAAAAAAAAAAAAAAAAAAAATCTAGAGTTTTACTTTATACAAATCATAAAGGAGGTAAAAATATTTTATTTGTTCATATGAATAAAATTTTTGGGGGAATTTTCGCGTATGGTACTAGTTTCTTTCTAGAGAATAAAAAATATCACTTTATAACATTAAAATTCTAATAGAAATATTTTTCAAAAAACACAAAGTATTGTTCTAATTCCTGACGGAACATTGTATTCCAGCCGGAAAAGAAAAATATAAAGAGCTTTACACATTTAAAGTGGTAACAATATTTTATTCATTCCCATAAACAAAATTTGTTGGAGGAATTTTCGAGTACGGTACATTACCTTCTTTCTAGAGAATTAAAAACATTATTTATAACACTAAGTATTATTCTAATAACTTCTATCGGAACATTGAATGCCAGCAGGAAAAGAAAAATATCAGAAGCTTTACAAAATTATAAAAATGTAACAACGTTTTATTCAATCACATAAACAAAATTATTCGGGGGAATTTTCGCCTACGCTACATTGCTTTCTTTCTAGAGAATTAAAAACGTTACTTTATGACATTAATAAAATCCCAAGAGAAATATATTTCAAAAAACACTAAGTATTATTCTAATAATTTCTATCGGAACATTGAATGCAAGCCAGAAAAGAAAAATATCAAAAGCTTTACATCATAAAGTAGTAACAACGTCTTATTCATTCACAAACAAAAAATTTTTTTGCGGGGGGGGGGGGGATTTTCTCCTACGATACATTACTTCCTTTACTTCTAGAGAATTAAAAACAAAAATCCCCCCCCCAAAATACATATATATAAAAAAAAAAGAAAGAAAGAAAGAAAAATGCTAACTATTATTTTAATAATAATTCTTGTCGAATTATTTGATGCCACCCAGAAAAGAAAAGTATCAGCAACTTTACACAATCAAAGTGGTATAACAACATTTTATTCATTCACATAAACAAATTTTTTCGGGGGTAATTATCGCCTACGGTACATTACTTTCTTTCTAAAGAATTAAAAACATTAAGTACTTTATAACATTAAAACCCCAAGAGAAATAGTTTTCAAAAAACACTAAATATTATATTCAATAATTCCTATTGATGTCAGCCGAGAGAAAAGAAAAAAAAAAAATATATCAAGAACTGTACACAATCAAGGTTGTAATATTTTATTCATTCGCATAAACAAATTTTTTCAGGGAAACTTTTGTCTACAGTACATTACTTTCTTCCTAGAGAGTTAAAAATATTTCTTTCTAACATTAAAATCTTAAGAGAAATATTCTTCAAAAATCATGTGAAAATATTTATCTTTCAAATCTTGCATGGAAAAAAAAAAAAAAAAAAAAAAAATTAAACGATTTAAAATTCAAGAACAAAATGATACAAAAGAACTGGGAACCATTATAAAGAATTTATTTTTTAAATGGATCAAATGCGCAGTGTGTGGCATTTAAAATGTTTGTCAGATTAACTGGTGGAACCATTAAAATATACATACATACTGGTGTCAGAGACAAGTGTAATCGATTATACATGACAAAAAATAATCTGGGTGAAGCGACAAGCGCTTCATCCTGTTATAGAACAAACATTATTTAATCGAATAAGAATCAAAAGTATATCGTTATCTATATGAAAATTAGGTAACCCCGTAATAAATCGTGGGATTAGTATTTTTTCTTTCTTTCTTTTTTTTTTTTTTTTTTTTTTTTTTTTTTAACTGTACTTCTTACATGTATCATTCTACATATTCCACTGTTTATGCATAACTTTTTTCTTTTTCTTTCTTTCTTTCTTTCTTTCTTTTTCTTTTTTTTTTTTTTTTTTTTTGATAGAGATAGTATGGCAATGAATTATTTATAACCTGTTAAAGCATGTAAATGTATGTTGCCATTTTTTGTAGCTCGAAATATACATGCGTTATGAAATATGTTATTTGAACATTTTTTCCCCTTTAGCTTCAACTAGATTTTTACTATTAAAAAAGAAAAGGTCTAAACAAGATTAAATATTTTGTAACAAATAAACTAACTTTATTAAAATTCAACAACCTTTACAAATCTCTTTTATGTTTAAATAAACATCTGTAATATATTTCATTAAGTAGGCACATTTCTTATTTATAAAATTTATATTCTCTAATCCTTATTTCACCAGCCATATTTACTTTTCTTCAAAAATCCTATGGGTGATCCATTAAGGGCCCTCTTCACTCACCGCTACCGGAAGCCGAAGCTAATGTTATTTGCTAATGTTAAATGCTATGGGAAAATTTTCTTTACAAATAACTTATTAACTAATACATATTTTTAAATTATGTTTTCACATTCTGAAAATTCCCAGCTGTTAAATGGACGGAACTTTTTTAAAAATGTATTTTTTAAATTTTTTATATTTTATTTTGAAGCTGCAAAATACGAATTTTCAATCTGTGAAATTTTTTTCATTTTTCATTTTGCAATTTCAAAATAAAGTATTAAAAATTTAAAAAATACATTTTTAAAAAAGGTCTGTCCATTTAACAGTTGGGAATTTTCTGAATGTGAAAACAGAATTTAAAAATATGTATTAGTTAATGAGTTATTTGTAAAGAAAATTTCCCCATAGAATAACATTGGCTCGGGCTCCCGGCGATGGTAAGTGAAGAGGGCCGTTAAATTATGAATTTAGTGGTTACTGATGTGGAAAAATTTAGCAACTACTGATCTACACGGGGGGGGGGGCGACCCCCCGGCTCACCCGTAATATTTTATGGTCCATAATGACATTCACTAAAATTATATTTTCAAATCTTAACACATCAAAGTTTTAAAAAACTATTCTGTTCTGACACTTCGGAGTGAAAATAGTTTAGACAAATATCGTAGGTACAGGAAACAAACATTACTCATTTGCTTTTATTTCTAATTTTACTATTAGAAATTATTATTATTATTATTATTATTATCATAAATATTTGATTGTTTGAATTTTTCTATTAATTTATGAATTAAAATAAATTCAATATTAATGATTTCAGTTTTAAATATTTACACGCACACATATATTTATAAGGGGGTAAAAATTTTATACATAAATATATAAATAAGCATACATACAGTGCCGCTTGCTCGACTAATATGCAATTCTAATGCCGCCTGCCAACTCACTGGAAAGCCTGATCATATACGACAGAATGCGTGCATTCATAACCGTAATGACTATAGCGATTACTAATTTACCACCATTAGATATTTGAAATTTTCTCAAGCACACTCTAACCTACGATTTTTAAAACTTTAATCAATTAAATATGTCACCTGGAAAATTTCTTTGAGTGAATTTCATTCTTCTAATCTATTGTCTTCTTGGGATTGGAATTTTTTTTTCCAGCCAGTGTATAAATAAAAAAATGTTTTGGGAGAAAGTAATCTAATGGACAGTATTAAATAAACACTTAGTAACAATTGCGATCTATTGGATTACTTTTGACAAATCCACGTCTTAATTAAGGAGTTAAAAATCCTTTAATGGGTTAAGAAAATCTCGCTATAAATACAATAAACAAACCATGGAGAATAGAGAAAGTAAAGTGATGGATCTATCATTAAAGTTCATCGGCATTAAAACAGACTTAACTGTATACACCTGTAAATGCAACGGCGCCTTCGATGATCGAAATAAATCACAATCGAGCACGAATTAAGATTAATCTCGGATTTTAGTCGGTAACACAAAGAAAGGTTATGCGCCGTTATTCGTAATTTTGACCTTAACTATTCATTGCCACTCTCTCCCGTGGTTCATTTGACTGGATGAATACTTCTAATTCAATTTGAACGTGATAAATGTATTTTTAACGGTGTCACTTTTTTTATTGTAATAAATTTTTATAGCGTACTGATCTCTATTATTGGAGATATGTATTTATAGAACTGTTTATATAGGTGTTCCGAAGAATTTGTTAAGTAAATACTTCTTATATGACGATAGTGAAAAAGATAAATATGAAAATCTAAATAAAGGTAAATAATTAAAAAAATATAAAGCCCTCAGTGTTTCCTGTTTTTTAAAATGAGTATACCATTTTTTTATTCGATATTTGAAATTTGTCAATTTTTACTTTCTCTTATCCATAAGGTAGAGAAAGTATTGTTTTGGGGTCAAATTTTCGAACGCGAGATTTTGCTATATTTACACGTTTTGAGGTCCCCTGAATACGAAAATCATGTTTTTAGCAAATGGTCTGTGTGTATGTCTGGGTGTGTGTCTGTCTGTTATCAGCATATCTCAAAAACAAATTATGGCAGAAAGTTCAAACTTGGTATTCTAAATGTGTATCATATAGGGATGCTACAGTAAGCTTTTCGTTAAGATCAAGCAAATGGTTGGTGTACAGGGACAATCAAGAGAATTCTAATACATTACGTCTATGGGGGAAATTGCAGGTAAGTAGAGTTTAACGTCTATAGACTGCACTAAACCAAATAAAACGAATATATATTTTTTGTAATAGAGATAGTTAACTAGGAAAAATCTTTTTGTGTATGTAGGAGCCTCGCCTCCCCCCTGGGGGGGGAAGTTACCCCTCGAGGGGAGTAAATTTTCATGATGGGTATCTTTCAAAAGAGCTCGCCAATACCTTTAAAACGAATGGTTGAACCATCGATCTGCGATAATTTAAAACAAAGTTATCGATTTTTTTTTACTTTTAACGAAAAAAAAAAAAAAAAAAAAAAAAATATTTTTTTTTTCTAAAATATTGAGAATAAAATGGACTTTTTTTTTTTTTTTGGATATTTGGTGTTATACTACTTCTCTAATATGGAAATCGTCTGCACTATCATAAAAGATAATTTTTTTAAATAATAATTTTGACAAATTATTTTTTAATAACCGAATTCAATTCTATATAGATGTAGGTGCATTAATGAAACGGGGGGTTGAGGGGGGCGGCAGCCCCCTCACACAGAACTAATTATCATATAAAACTCTCCAGAAGTCTAATGTGAATTGTTTAACACAGGTTTACAAAACAGTACTCGTTATCTTACCTTTTAATGTGCAACCTGTATTTATAGTATTAAATTTCAGGGTAAGAGAAAGTGTTTCCTGTTTTTCTTGAAAGACAGTTTTGTGTTAATTGTTGCCACAATTGCAGACCAAATGGTTATATGTTTACGATAGCTATTCAATAAGAGCTACTGCTGTTATAGTATTGCCAGTGAGTTCTAGGCATAATAGGAGGAGATCGAGTATGCAGCATTCTTTCAATTACGATGGCTAGAAAATCAGGAAAATGTAGCAAATCTTAGTGTTCTTCGTTGTCGAAAGAAGTTGCGTCGGTGATTTATGTCTACATACCATAAGGTGCAAGAGACATATTTTGGTTCGGAGGAGAAAAAAAAAAAAAAAAATCGATTCCGGCATTATACGTTTAACGTGACAGAGGGCGCAAGCTTTAGCATGTACTATATTAAGCATAGTTATAAATAAATTTCGTAATAATATATAAAAGTATCACAGCATATTTTGAATGAACATAGAAATAATTCATAATAAAATTTTAAAAACCTAAAGTTTAAACCTAAAGTTTTTTTTAAGTTAAAAGGTTAAACCTAAAGTTAATCAAAATGTTGTAACAATGTGTTTTTCAAAGAACATCAATCTATTTACTTTTCAAAAAATCAGTTTAACAAAATATAGTTTATAAAAAGTTTTTATATAACAATTAAATTTCAAAAATAGGTTTTTGACATTTCTGACAAGGAGGTTTTTGACATGACGGTTTCAACCATCATAGTTTAAACCGGCAAAAACTGTCACGTGTCAAAAACCTTCCAACCCTGTTATACACTGAAAAAAAAAAAGTTATATATATATATATATATATATATATATATATATATTTTTTTTTTTTTTTTTTTTAGGGGCAGTTTTAAAACATTTTTTTTTATCCTTCTTTAGAAAAATAAACTTAAATATATTGTAAATAATAAAATAATAATAATAAATAAAATTTGAAAGCATTTAAATAGTTTTTACAAAAATATTACTGTACTTTTTTTTTTTTTTTTTGGGGGGGGGGGGTGGCTTCTAAAGGATTATGTGCAATTATTCTTGGGGAAACGTATTTTTCTATTCTATACGCGTCCACCTATTACAAAAACGAGCAAATTCTTTGTTACCAGACGTGACAAACGGAAGTCAATTTTGAAGCATAATTTGGGTCTTTCACCCCACGGACTGAACTGTTTGGATAAATTAACAACCGTTTGATATGAAACATCTTTTTGAATTTTGTAAGGATTAACCAAATTGTTAATAAACTCAAAAAGAAGAAAAAGTTAAAAAAGAAATATATAGGGTAAGTGCACCAGTGATTGACACTTTTAGAGCAACCTTTGATGTTTTTAATGTTCTAGTCATCAGAAAATATATTTAAAAATTTTAAGTTAATACATATGGCATGAAAGACATTCAGAACCAAATATATGATAAAATTTATACATGTGATAATATTTATTTTTTTATTTTACACCCACTCAATGTTCCAGTAATTGACATTGCTAGTTTTTTATTTTACCAGTAATTGACAACTTATGTTCCAGTGTTTGACACTGCTAGTTATTCATTTTACCAGTTATTAGCACCCTATGCTCCAGTGTTTAACATAAAATGTTAAAATTCTTATATGTAAAATATATGTTTTTATTATTTTCCTTATTTATTAATTATTTCGGGATAGATGTCAATTACTGCAGCATGTCAATCACAGGAGCACCTACCCTATATATATATATATATATATTAAAATTCGTGTTTTAATAAAAGTTATTTGTTGATTTCTCCATAAACCTACTGATTTTAACGATCTGGAAAAATCTCTGAATTTCCTGACAGAAAATAAACATTAATATACTATTATTTTTGTTTTACTGAAGTGAAGATACAATGTAAAATTTAATCAATTTATTTATGGCTTACTTTAAAATAAAAAGCTCTATTTTCTACAAACAAATTTTTAGAAAGATCACAATCTCAACCCAGATATCTGAAGATTAAAGCATTCTGAGAAATCCGATTACCCATGACGATTTAAGGTGCCTGTCTACCATTAAAACGCAATTTTCGGTCAAAACTCCGATTTTCCATTTTTGGGTTAGTATTAAAGCCTGACATTTTAGCTTTCTAAATCAGTTTGAATTTTGTTTCTGCCTTGCTTAGAACTTGAGTTACGGTCATTTTAATATTACTCACTCGCCAGTTTTTGAAACCGGAAGTGACCGGAAATGACCCGTAAATGTTTGTTTACATAAATGTTTTACTCAATATAACCATCAAAATTTTTTACTGAATTTAAAATGAATTTAAAAAAGAAAATAAAAGGCTTTGAAATAAATCAGGAACTTATTAAAATTATTTTTTGTTTAATAGGTAAAATCTTGTTTTTAAATTTGTTTTCTGCTTTTTCTCAAAATGAGATTTTAAGCATTTTGCTTTATCCTTTATCCTAAAACATCATAACTCCAAAAGTTATAATTGAAACGTTATGAAACTTGACAAAATACTCTAGAGGAGTTGTTTTAGGGATTGAACTACGACAATGAATCTAGCTAAATTATTATTATTATTATTATTATTTATTTATTTTGTGGATAGAAGTTATGAACTGCCATGTATATTCATGATTTTTTTTGGCATGTAAAAATGTTATCTTCTCTAAAATATTAAATAACATGGTTATAGTTTTGAGAGTAGTTCACTCCCTTAAGGACCTTTCAATAATTTAAATAAAATTTACAGAATAAAAATATCTTTATTTAAATTTGACTTATGATGTCATGTTAAAGGGCTTTTTTTTCGCAAATTTTTATGCACATTTTGAGCCTAAATGTCAAAATATTTTAAAATTTGCATATTTTTCAGGTTATTCACTGTTTTTTACTATATTCTATCATACAATGCACATAAATAGGCAATTTTTCAATTATTAAAAAAAAATCACTTCCGACGGTTGGCAGGCACCTTAAGAAAGTTGGATTAAAATGGTGCTTATAAAATATTTAATGGTGATATTTAAAGACTATAAAATGACTTTTACTTCAATTCCAAAAGGAGAAGAGGTTCTTTTTTTTTTTTTCCTCTTTCTCTCTCTTCTTTTTCTTCTAAGTAAAAAATATAAATAGTCAATGACGTTCATGGGGGAATTTCTGAGCATCTAATGTGCTCAAAATTTATGAGTAAAAATCCTACAATATATTGGTAACCAAAAATCGTCAAATGCTTTATTTAAGTGGTGTAGTGGACTTTTTTTTCTTTCTTTTTTTAAGTTGAAAAGATTTTTGAGAAAAAAAAAGAAAGAAAAAGAAAAAGAAAGAAAAATTCTGCTTACATTCTTTGCAAATAGAATTTAATTTAGTACGACAGGATTTATTTTAATCTATTCTTTCTTTCAAAGGCATGCAGCAACTCTGTTTTATGCCTAAACATCGGTTACTGAAGTCAATACTTAAATTTACTTTGGTTTTTAGGAGCCTCTTGGCGGTTTTTATATTTATGTTATCATTTTGGCGAGGAATTAAAATAGATATCGCAATTGCGTAAATAAATATCTTGGTAAGAAACGACCGAGCTACTTCGGTGGCAAATTTCAAATTTCGAATATTTGTTAGTATATCCAGAAGAAAAAGCCAACAAATATTCAGAAGCCATCATCAATACATATTGAGAAGATATAGCTGACAAATATTCAGAAGCCAATTATGAATAGTAATGGTGTCGGTTATAGCACTGTTAAAAATGGTTTCTTAAAAATGAGCTAAATTGTCTCAAAATAACTCCGAAACAATATATACTTAAATTTGAAAACCCATGTACTCATTTTTGAGTATACTGATATGCTTAAAAATGGGATTGACCAATAAGAATCCGAATATCCCCATGTTTGACATGTCATACTCAAAATTGAGTACATGGGTTTTCAATTTTAAGTATATATTCTTTCGGAGCTATTTTGAGACAATTTAGCTCATTTTTAAGAAACCATTTTTAACAGTGCGAAATTCGCAGTTGGTTTCTACATACAATCAGGAAAGAATTTTTAGCTGACAGGCAGGTTTTGAAAAATGTAGAAGTTTTTTTTAAAAATTTGACATATTTTAAGGTAGTTTAAGAAATTAAATGCTGAAATTGGAATATAAATTGGAAAATAAATGGCTAAATTGGAATCCTAGAATATTCAAGGTGGAACACAACAAATGGCGACAACGCACAATCGCAGATTGAAAGAAATAGTCCTGTCGTACTAAAAAAAAAAAAAAAAAAAAATAAAAAAAAAAAAAAAAAAACACGGTTAGTTGCAGTGGCAGATCTAAGGGGAGGGCTAGGCAAAAGCACTCACATTCACAATTGAATGTTACAATTGTAAATTTTTCATTAATCTGGAATAACATCTTGACTCTTAGTCCCCCCCCCCCCCCCAAAAAAAAAAAAAAAAAAAAAAAAAAGTTAAGTTCTGGATTCGCCACTGGTCAGGTGAGGGCAATTATTAACATTTTCAAAAAGATATCAGAAAACTTTTCTCGGGTATGTTACACTATGTAAGATTGTAACTTTCTTGTTAAATTTGCTTTAAAAGATTTTAATATATCAGAAGGTTTATTAATTTTAACATCCATCATGATTGTTTCAATTCTCGTTTTCTCCGCAATCTTTGGCACGTTAAGGTAAAAATACAGGTTTAATACTAGTATGCCCAGTTTTCATTCGTATAAAAACCAATTCGAGCTTCCCATCGAAAATATATACAGGGTTCTGTCCAGATTTTTCAGACAGTATCCTTTTTTTTTGTGAAATTGGAAAAATTCTACACGTATTTTTGTGAATTTAAATTTAGTATGAAAATAATGTTCTTCCGAACTTTTCGGCCAGGATCCTCTTTTTGTGAAATTGTGAAAAATGTAATTTTGCAAAATAAAATTATAATTAAGGTTTCATTTTAGACAATGGCAGTTCACTTTTATAGAACTAAATTTACATATATGCGTAGAATCCTTTATAAATTAGAAATTGAATATCAGCTTTTCCGGAAAGTACAGCAAAGCACGTCCAATTATTCCGGCAGCCTGTTTGTCCCATGGGAAATTAGTTTTGAAAATGAAACAGATTTATCAAAGGTCTGTTTTTAAGGGGAAAATTTTTGTGAAGGGTCCTGTTTTAGGATAAAAAATTTTGTGAAGGGTCTTTTCTTAGGATAAAAAATTTTGTGAAGGGTCCTGTTTTAGTATAAAAAATTTTGTGAAGGGTCCTGTTTTAGTATAAATAATTTTGTGAAGGGTCCTGTTTTAGTATAAATAATTTTGTGAAGGGTCCTGTTTTAGTATAAATAATTTTGTGAAGGGTCCTTTTTTAAGATATAAAATTTTGTGAAGGGTCCTTTAACGAACCCAGGTTTGAGTCTGGACAGAACCCTGATATAGTATGTAAATAGTCAAAGTTACTTAATTTTTTGTTGTTAATTCAAATTATTTAATTAAGTAGTAATTAGGTTAAAGGGGTAAAAGATTTTACTTTTCAAAACTTCCTTCCTCTTATGAAATAATTGTAAAACTTGTCAGCTTGTTTAGATAGGGGGAAAAGGAAGACATTTTTATATTTTATAAATTTTGCCTTAGGAATTTCTGTACAACAGCATCGTGGAAAGAAAAAAAAAAAAAAGAAAGAAAGAAAAATTCCACAAACTAACCCATATCCTCCGAGAAAAAGATAAATAAAACTCAAAATAAACTCGAATAGAAATAATGGAGGAAGAAAGTTAAATTAAAAGGGGATTTACAAAAAGACTGCGTGGAATTATTTGAAGAATCCCTATAATTATTTCCACTTCAATTTCGAAAGAGAAAATAGTCTTTTTATTTGCGTAGGCATCAAAGCGAAACTAACAGCCGGGCTCAGGATCGTTGTCAACCTTGTAGATTCGGATCGTTACAGGCCATTGTATTCGTTTTAAAAAGCCATTCATAGAAGACTGATGGCTGTATCAATGGTCGTATTTTAAAAAGGCAATGCAGCCAATAATTCATGCTCTTGTGTAACCAATAATCCCTTCCCTTAAGAATGTTACGATTTCTTTTAATAGTAATAATGCAAGAATTTGCGATGATGTTTGATGTTTGGCTATACACACAATAATAAGGAAGTTAGCGGCGGTCAACGTGGACCATTTCTTCATATGTAATTGTCTTGAATATAAAATGTAAAATAATGTTTAGCACAATGCATCGCACCACAGCAAGAAAAGATTTTTTTTTTTTTTTTTCAAATGGCGCGGCACTTTGCCACAAGCATTGGCCGGGGGGTCGTCGAATTGAAGACCATTTGTGAAGGGGCACCCAATGGGCGGTCATTGCTACCCCTAACAAGGACAATACACAATACATCCATGCTTTCTTCGAGGTTCGAACCCAGGCCCAACCGTCTAGAAGATAGGGACGCTAACCACTACACCGTCTAGGCGGCACAGCAAGAAAGGTGACAACTAATAAAATGCAATATTTGAGGGGAAAAAAAACTATAAAACTGGCCTTTAATAAAACTGGCACAACTGCCTAACCAGTAGATAAATTGTAAGATAGAGACGTGACACTTTTCGTGCACGTTGGGGCACTCCATACACATTTTTAATGCCAAACGTAAAATCGCATTCTTGACTTGCGTCACTTTTCTTGTTGGTGTGCGGTATGTAGTAAATGAAAGCTTTGGATATATATATATATATGTATGAGGCAGTTATTCACATTCACAGTTTTTTACGTAGTTGATATACATGGGCACAGATAAAACATTTACAGCATTTAGTAGCAACGCAATATTAATTGTTAATATACTTTAGCATTACACATGTATCTGTAGCATTTCATATAATTCTATACAAGCACACCTTATAGTTATGACATAGACAATGACTCCAGAGTCCTAATAGAACTCCTACATAGAGGAACCTATCATAGAACTCCTATCATATAGGAGTCTTAAGTCCTAAGAAAAAAAATCTGGTTTGCATAGGTGCCAAGTCTTCCGTTTTTCAAGGGAGACTTCAAACCGGAAAATGTTTATAGCTGTTTTCGGTAATATTAAACGCCGAAAATATATATAACATATTCCCTTTTAAAAAATACTGGTATAAATTCTGATTTAAAAGTTAAAAATGTTGGCAGTTATGGGTTTGTAATAGCCACACAACTTCCATTGCCCACTACACAGCATATTATATACTGTTATTGGAGATAGTATGTCAGAAGACAGAATTAATAAGTCAGGAACCTAACAATTTCCATGTTAGAGCAAACTAATAATAATATATGTTGTAGAAACATATGAAACATAAAACAGTTAGAGTCGTTTATTGAAACACCAGTTTCCGAAATCTGAAACTAACCAACCTAATAAGAACGTACGTCGATTTTCCTGGAGTAACCAAATAATACATGCGAAAAAATATCTACAAATGGGCAGATATGGGAATAAAAATGTTTTTATTCCCATCATTTCCCCCAATCCATAAAAAGAAATTCTCCAAAATCGGGGGACGATTTTAACTATGATTTTTGTAATTCATTATCGAAACTGATATCATTTGTATATTTTTCTGCAAAATTTCCCCCGATCCTAGATCGCAGGATTGGACATATTCTGAACCCCTGCAAATGGGTTTATGAAAGAAATTTGAAAATAATCATTAGAACCGTTATTGAGATACGGTCCACTTCCGGTTTTTCAGTTTTCACCAAAAGTTGGAAAAATCATATATACACCTAACCTATCTTAATTCTGAAGTTTTGTTGTTCGATCTTTCTTAGTCAGAAGATCCCCACTCACATACACTCCCTAATTGCCGAAAAACCCCGTTTTTGGAATCAGGAGACCTTTAAACATGTAAATTAAAACATGTAACTCGAAAATGAAATTTTTGACCGTATGCAATACTTCCATTACCTACGATAGTCGGCTAATGGAAGTAAAAAAATATATTTACAGCAGTGAAAATCTCGACATCATATGAAACCAATTATAGTAATCAGGGATTGATCCAGGTTTTAATTTTTTGGCCCATTTTTTGTGAGAAAAAAAAAAAATATTTGTGTGAAATTTTTATTTATTTTTATGAAAATCAAAATATTTTTGTGAAAAAAAAAAAAAAAGAATTGTCGCTAGAAACCTTTCATTTTAGCAATTATTCTATCTAATGTTTAATATCAAGTTAATAGCATTTTATTAAACTAGTATAGACACTCATAAAAAATAATACTGTGAACATGGAAAAATTTTACAAAAGTATTATTTTCATAAAACAAAATTTTGTGAAAGGGCTGTTTTTATTAATCTGAATTTTGTGTAGAGACCCATTTTCTGAATTTGGATTATGTGAAGGGACCCTTTTTAAGGATTTGAATTTTGTGAAGGGGCCCATTTTAGAGATTTGAATTTTGTGAAGGGGCCCATTTTAGAGATTTGAATTTTGTGAAGGGGCAGCAAAAACGTCCCAATTTTTGCCTGGATGGACCCGTGCTTTTATTACCTATGATAGTCGGCTAATGGAAGTAAAAAAAATATAATTACAGCAATGAAGATCTCGACATCATATGAAACCAATTATAGCAATGAAACGAACCAATTTATTTACAGAAAGGAAAAATATACCAATTTAAACCAAAATCAAAACTGATTAAAACCTGATAGATAGTAAAAGTAGCACACCCCTGGCTTAATGTTGATGAAACATATACAAAACGTACTTATAAAACAGCAGCAATAACAACAGAAACACGAAAACTACGGGATTTTCACCATGAAATACCGTCGTGGAAAAACAGCACGAATTTGCGTGAGCAACGCGAAGGTCGATACGAGAGACATTTCGTGAGAAATGAAATTCAAATGCAATAAAAAACAATTTTCAAAAATCGAATGAATTGTATTAGTTGAAATAACTAAGTGTGATAAACGGGTAGAAACAGTAAAATGAAACGGTCAGATTGTTATGGCTAGTATCATTAAGACATCATATTCATTGTCGGGGAAACTAAACTGGTTTAATCATAAATTAATGAAAAATATCTTGTAAATAACAATTTCTTTTTCAAAAATATTTCAGATGTTATAAATTTTAAAGCGCAGTTATTTTGTGGCTTTCAAAAATATTTCAGTTGTTATAAATTTTAAAGCGCAGTTATTTTGTGACTTTCAAAAATATTTCAGTTGTTATAAATTTTAAAGCGCAGTTATTTTGTGACTTTCAAAAATATTTCAGTTGTTATAAATTTTAAAGCGCAGTTATTTTGTGACTTTCAAAAATATTTCAGTTGTTATAAATTTTAAAGCGCAGTTATTTTCTGACTTAATTAGGATATCTTATAAATGATATTTTTTTTTTTTTTTTTTTTCAAAAATATTTTAGTAGTTATAAATTTTAATGCGCAGTTATTTTGTGACTTAATTAGGATATCTTATAAATGGCAATTTCTTTTTCAAAAATATTTTAGTTGCTATAAATTTTAACATGCAGTTATTTTGTGACTTAATTATAAAAATATCTTATAAATACATTTATTAATATCACACAGTCAACAGATTGGGAAGAAAAGATTGTATCTTATAAATGGCAATATTTTTTTCAAAAATATTTTAGTTGTTATAAATTTTTAATGCGCAGTTATCTTGTGATTTAATTATAAAAATATCATAAATGGCAATTTCTTTTTCAAAAATATTTTAGTTGTTATAAATTTTAATGCGCAGTTATTTTGTGACTTAATTAGGATATCTTATAAATGGCAATTTCTTTTTCAAAAATATTTTAGTATCTTATAATTTTTAATGCGCAGTTATCTTGTGACTTAATTATAAAAATATCTTATCAATGGCAATTTCTTTTTCAAAAATATTTTAGTTGTTATAATTTTTAATGCGCAGTTATCTTGTGACTTAACCCGTTTTATCCAAATTTATTTATTTTGCTCAAATTTGAGAAAAATTATATTTTTTTTAAGGTTAGTTAAACCTAAATAAACTAAATACAACAAAATTTGAAAAAAAGAAAAAAAAAAAAAAAAAAAAAAAAAAAATATATATATATATATATATATATATATATATATATATAGTAATAAAATATTATCAGTGCAAACCTTTGAAATTTAAAGATGATTTAATTTCAGTATTCAAACAATTATTCTGATCAAAAACGAAGACCACCCAAATCAAACCAAAAAAGAAATAAAGTAAAATCTAAATGAATTATAGCAAATTGGAATGAGGAAAAAGCATTATTTGCATATATATATATATATATATATATATATATATATTCTGTATAAGAAATCTTATTCACCTTGTACGCAGGGCATTGAAATAAAGAGGATGAAATTTGCACTTATACGTTTTAGTGTTCTCTTCAATAGTGAAAAGGGCTTTCCGAGTATAAAGTTTTGCTTTATCTGTATAATACTTTCTTATTTGCGTGATAGTTCTCCAGAAAGTAATTTTCAACCAGAAAGGGGGAGATAAGCCACGCCCCCTAATGTAATGATTAAACAAAGATTCCAGATGGAGGAGGAGGAGGTGAGACACATAACACGCCAGCAGAAGCTTATACATGCCATTACATATTCCAGCTGACAAAATATTCGCACCAAGCAAATTCTGATTTCTATATGCTATTTTTCAGCTGTCCTTTAAATAGGACAATGGGATAAAATGGGTTAATTATAAAAATTTCTTATAAATGGCAATTTCCTTTAAAAAATATTTTTGTTGTTATAAATTTTAATGCGTAGTTATTTTTTACCTAATTATATTAAATGATTCCAAAAATTTGTGTCGAATTACATAGATGATTTAATATGTAGTTTAATTAGTTGTACATGTCGGATTATACCACTGAATGATTACCAAGAGATTAAATACTGATAATTCTATTGTTTTTCACCATTTAAGGTTGAAAAAGACTGATGAACTGGCACCTTTAACTTGACACTATTGAAGTAGGTTTCTAAAAAAGCTTATATAACCATTCAATATTTATAAATTGAATTACATTAGGTTTGTTCAATCTAATATAAATATTTCTCTTACATGGACCAGTTACGATTAAATTTTGTCGAAACGATACAATAGCGACGTAATTAGTAAAATACGCGAGGTTAAAAAAAGTAATATCTATACTATTACTTGGGCAATATTTAAGCACGCGCAAACTCAGTTGAATGATCCCATCAGAAAAATCACATTTGTCTGAGATCATTTTGTAGAAAAATGTATTTTTAAAAATTGCATCTACAATCAAGCGTCAAGTATGCTACAAGTAAGCATTATTTTAAACCAAGCAATACTTTAAAGTTATAAATACAGTATGAACTACTGCCTTAAATTGACTGAAAAACGCAACAAACAAATTCATAATTAAAGTAGGTACTAGTTTTTTTTTTTTTTTTTTTTTTTTTTTTTTTTAACCAAAAAGTTATGCCATAATAAATAAATAAATAAAATGGTCTTGCAAACATGGCGACAAAAATTTAAAAGCTGCTGTGGGACTTCTATAATAAAGCTCTACGGTCTTTGGAAATATGAAAACTGGGTCGTCAAACATGAACTTTACTTTGAAACTTTTCTTTGAATGATTATGATATCATTATCGCTTAATATTACCTAATTTGCTTCTGATGAATTAAAATTAGATGGTGAATTTGGTATACGATTTATGAATTTCAAACTTTAAAGGTAAATAAGAAAAGAAAGTGTGAAAATTCTAACTAGTGAAATACATATTTAGGTAACTATTCTTATGCAGTTTTGATATATTTTTTACATATTTGAAATATTTAAACTGAGTTTTATGTTTGTCTTTTTTCATGAATTCATGATCTTCAAAATGTTAAAACTTCTGATATTTAAGAAAAGACATTTTTTTTTCGGGGGGGGGGGGGGAATAATAGAGCTTACTTAAAATAATTAGGGATAGATTTTGCAATATCTTCAAAAGAAAAAATATATAAAAATAAAAATAGTGTTTTTTTTTTAATCCTTTACACCCCCCCCCCTCCTCCAGAAAAACTAATTAATAAATTTCGAAATTATATCCGACGCTGAAAAATTAATAAAATTTGAAAGTCAATACAAAATTAATAATTTACATTTTCAGGCCTAGTATTAAGGCTTCTTAAAATTTTAGGGAAGAATTTTATTAATTTTTTTCAAAATTTTAGGGGAAAACCGATGATATTGTAAAACTTCTAAATCCGTAATGGGTAATAATTGGCGTGGTAAAATTGGAAATGTGTGTTGTTTTGTATATTCAGGTTGAGCCAGACAAAATTAAGAGCCCTTACTCCATCAAAATTTAAATAATCAATAAAACAGATGGCCCTTTTATAAAATAAATTTTATTTCATGTAAATCATGCTTTCTGCATTTTCAGTACTTGGTTCGATGAAACCCTTTACTTGATATCTCTAGTGGCTTAAAATTTGCTTTCTGTGACATGTCTTGTATGTATAACTCTTTTGGTATGAGCATGTTATATATGATACAGCCTTATTTGTCTGGACGAGCATATCATATTTAAATAGAACGTTTGGTATGATATGCCTGCCCACAGAAAGAATTTAAAGGATGTGTCATATGCTAAACACCCGACTGGGAAGGAACATTTGCAGTCATTTTATATGATACACCCGTCCCGAAACGGTTAAACCTTCTCTGCAAGATGAACATTGCTTACTTAAAATGGTTTTAAGTAAGTAATGTTTCTGTGGAAACAAAAACTTTAACGACAAAAAACTCTATATCAGACTGTAGATTACATACTTACCAACCATCTCATTAATAACCGTACAATTATTAACGCCCAATGAAAAAACGCCCCTTTTCTCACACCACTATACTTTCAGAGTTATTCTCTCCAAATGTTGTTACGATTAAATAAAACTAAAATTACTCTAAAAAATTAATGGTGTGAAAAAAAAAGACAGGTACTAAAATTGTACGGTTCATAATGAGATAGTTGGCAAGCATGAGATTAGATTGTTATAAAATGCATGTGATGAAACTATTACGCACTTTCTTGCCTGTCTATTGTTAACCTCATCGATAAAAATTTTAAAGATTCCAACCTGACCCTCAAGTGACAGAACTATAGTATCTTTATTGTTCACAAATCAACAAACACAATTCATATCAGTCAAAAAAGTTCATCGCATGGGTCATAAATGTATAAGTAAAAAACAAAACCAAAACCTCATCAAAATTTCAGACAAACCTTCAAAACCAACAAAGCGTAACGTTGTTTCCACTAGACACCGAATCCAAACTTGAACACAAACAATATTATTTTTCGGCTACCCAAACACATTGGTCATCGTGTTCAAGGTTGAATTTTACACCAGGCAACGCCCATTATCACTCAATCCGGCAGATGTGGCCGGACGATAATATTCTAAAAGATTACATTTATATTACTGGCAACAGAACTGGCGTGAGACAATGGTTACGTACCTTCTGCTATAAATATTGTATAGATATCAACGAAAGGATTAAAACAAAAATATTTAAAAAATAAATAAAGATTCTTTTTCTCTCTGAAAGCAACACCGCTGGGAAAGTTCCGAACAGAATAATTGATTGACACCGGTATTTGTATTTATTATAATTTTCTTTTCGATCCGCTACCTGATGAATCGAACGGAAGCTAGTGACGTGCTTTGACTACAACCAGAACGCTACCGAAAAACATAAGTAGAATGAACTCTATCTGTGTCCTTTGACCTTTAATGGAATTCCGAAGAAAGAAATTGCAGACAGTGATGTTAGATAATATACTGTATTTTCTTTTCTTCGGAATAGTTCAGTTAAATAAAAATTTGATTGATAAAGATGTAGATGCTGATTTCTCATCGATTAAAATCAGATAAAAAATTTCTGCAAGACAAAAAGTAAAAGTTTATTACCTTCTCAGAGCTGGACAATATAAACCAGTTTTAGTATACCAAAAAAGTAAAAGTTTTGCATTATATATATATTTAACCCGTTAGTAGTCGCTATAGACAGCGCCACCTATTACAGATTGCGCACTTTTTATTTAACTGTCACCAATAATTTTAAGAAGTGATGTGATCGACGTTCCTTCAATTTTATTCGCGTAATGTTACTTCTAAAAATTTTTGGTGGCTATTGAATAAAAAAATCTGCCAACACTGAAGGATGGGCGGCAAATCGACCAACTAGCGACTACTAACGGGATATATATATATATATATATATAAATTTTTCAGCAAGATTAAAGGCAAAGGTAGATTCCATTACGTTAATGTTACAAAAGTAAAGAAATATTACATATGCATTAACACTTACTTGGCCAATGGCTTTGTTCCCACACAAAATGATTAATTAAAGCGATTACCATGGTTTTTATATTTTCAGTGATCTTTTTTATTAACGTCTGCACGTGATGTAAGCATCAGAGTATAAATTTAAGCAATTAAAGCTATAGAAAAAGTCGGCTTCATCACAATTAACGCAAAAATCACTTTTTAACTTGTAACTTTTAAGCAATTGAAGCTGTCGAAAAAGTTTAAATACAAAAATTGTTCTTTAGGGTAAGGCGGTAATTCACCTGATTTAAAGTTTTTTCCTATTTTCAATATTAAAGAAATTATGGGCAAAAGAAAATTTCCACCCCCTTTGAGCTGGATACCCCATCTACGAACTCAACCAGCTCCGGCTCAACTACTGATCTAATGTCAAGTGGGTGTTGACTCGATTGAGATTTTTGCTGTCCTGACAACATATCCCGAGCTGGTTAAATTTAAATAAAAATCCCTCCAATTATCATGTTCACAACTTAAGCGATAAACTTTTGAACAGTGGGTGGTTTTGGGTTCTAGGGGTCATGATCGGTGAAGATATGAAGAAATTTTCCAGAAGTCGTGTCATGAGAACCATTGCAATAGGTAGATCTCCTATAAGGAATCTACCTAATTATATATCGATGCAAAAATTTCATTTATATATTATCACTATTTATAATCTGTTCTTGTACATGAGTCCCTGTAAGATGCCTTTGTGTATATAGCCTAATAGAAATGTTTTAATTGATATTTTTATTTACCATATCCCTCATCATTTACCCTAACACAAAAATTAAAATCCCTATAGCTCAAAAAAAAAAAAAAAAAAAAAAAAAAATATTTATTTTTCTGTCTGTTTCAGCACAGTTGCTTGAAAAAATGTAAATTGCTACCAGCTGAAAATACACCGAATGTATCCACATCGTATGATATTTTTTTCCCCCTATCATTTTCAACATAGACCTTATATACGGATAGACCGTATATAAGGTCTATGATTTTCAACGTAGCTCTTTGACGGAAAATTTTTGGATGACATTTCGGCTGGATGCAGAAAAAGTATTAGCTTCCCACAGCTCAGAATTTTTCTGTTTTTCTATCTTTTTCAATATATCTATCGTTCTTTGAAAGAAAAACTTCAAATAACACTGGGGAATGTACAAAATTTATCTGCATCATATAGTCTTTTTTTTTTTTTTTTCTTATTTTTCTATATTTTTCAATATACAATTAGTTTTTGGAAAAGAAAAAACCTTAAATAACATTCTGGCTGGAAATGCCAAAAAGTATCCGTTTTCCATAACTCAACTTATTATTTTATTTTGACATTTATTTATATTCTGTCTTAAAAAAAAAAAAAAGAAAACACTTGAAAATGGACTATAATTATCTTTTGATCTCTTGTAAGAACTTTAATACACCTTAGCCAAAATTATTCGAAAGAATACACTCTTATATTATCCAGATAAGGGAAAAAAAAATCTTTACATAAAGGATTTTTTTTTTTTTCTGATGAGGCTGCATTGTTAGTAAATTACGTATTTCAGATCATAACAAAATAAAATTATGCATCGATACAGATACATACAAGTACACATATATGAAATGTACAGAGGCTGTTCGCACATTTTTTAGACGATTTTATTTCGCAGTAAGAAAAAATGGTTTGCATGGAGAATTTTATTTTCACAACAGTTATATTTTTGGAAGTTTTTTTATCTTCTGATATTTAGAATTTTTGTTTAGATGCAAAAATGCGCTTTTAAAATGGCAGTGGATGGAAGGATAGGTTTCCGCTCTTTCCAAAGATAGTTTTTAGTGAAATCTTTATGAAAAGCATTTATCAGGAGAAAAATGGAAAAATGTTGCAACAACAGATGAATCTTGGGTCTATTTAAGTGGTTGCAATAAAAAAAGGTCAATTTATTATCACAAAAGTGGAGAAAAAAAAAATTGCTACATGGCTCAAAGCATCAAAAGAAAGTTTTTCTAAAGGATTCATGATTGCCACTGGTTTTTCATACAAGCGCAAGATAAAAGCAAAAAAATGTGACAAAAATGTCAAAATCAACTCTAAATACTCTCAAGAACATATTTTAATTCCAATTTTTAAAAATGAAAATCCCGATCTTTATCCACAATGCTATCAATCCGTTGAACTGTATCAAGACAAAACAAACAGCCACACATCACAATCCGCAATTGCTTTTCTAGAAAAAAAATGGTACAAAAAACGGGAATTAAAACCATACCCTTCACTGACATTCCTGCTAAATCTTCTGATGTATCACCGTTGGATTTTTGTGTTTTTCGACTCTTAAAATCAACATTATCCAACACCGACCTACAACGCTTTGTGGACTCTGGAAAGCCGTTCAAGAGGAGTAGAAAAATATACCTCTTCCGATATTATAAAAAGCATTATTATCATAGAAATTATGATGTAGAATGTTAGTTAAGAACAAGGGCTATCAAACTGAACAAATAAAACTCGATATATGAGTGAAATTGCTTCAGTACACTCCATCAAAATCGTCTAAAAAATGTGCGAACAGCCTCTGTATATTTGCATGGAATGGAATTTTAGAAGAGGTTCCGTTTAATTAAGCAAAATTATGTAAAGATCCCTCTTTTAATAAATATAATTAGAGAGTTCCCATTAGAGCGCGAGAATCTCGCATATATTTTTATTTTCTCACATGAAATTTTTGATATTGAAAGAAATTCTCGTACTCTTGTGGGGTCACTTTAACCAAATTTTCGGTTCAAACACGTCATACACAAAAATCGACAGTCTTGAAACGGATCTTTCCCAAGAAACCAACAAATTTAATCAGACCCTACTTGAAAGTTGGATGTTATTAAAAAAAAAGAAAATCGAGCCTTGATACCACTCTTGCTGATTCTTATGTACAATGACCTCCTAAATCCGAATGTGACTCCTATTTTGCCGAGTCACTCAACCGTTTTCTCGGGGACCCCCCCCCCCCCTCCCAATTTTATCACTGTTCAGTAATTTTATGGCCATAGATTTGATTTGGAGAATGAAAAAGAACTCATTTAACACTTAAAAACAAAAAAATATGTTTAATAAATAACATTAATAATAGATTAAAAAAATATAAAAAATGTAATACATAATTTCAGTGGCAAATCCTCCCCCCTAAATTTTTCCTTTGCTGTAATTGTTCATGTTTTAGAATTTTCCAACTCTGTAGCCCCTCAGAAGATATTTAACAGTTAAAATAATCCTTTCCCCCTAAAAATCAAATTTATAGCCATAAAATGACCGAAAAGTGATAAAAATAGGGGGTTGTCCCTAAAAAACGATGGGTGATAGGGCAAAATGGGCGTCCTATTCGGATTCATTTTACATAAGAATTCGGTCATTTTACATTGGTGCTGGAAGCAATTTTCATGCAGAGTAGGGTAATTTGTCTACATTGAAGCATTAGAAAAACAGGAAAAAATTCGACCTTTAGGTAAATAATCTTGTATTTAAGGTATTAAAAAAAAAGTAAGTTTCGTCACTTAGACAGTGAAAACTAGTATGTTGTGGCCACCACAAGACTTTCTTCTATATTTTCCTATACAAATTCACTCAATAACAACTTTTAAAAAATTACGATTTTTTTCCAAGGTTTTTTTTTTTTTTTTTTTTTTCGTTAAAAGTTTAAAAAAAAAAAAAAAAAAAAAAAATGATAACTTTGTTTTAAATTATCACATATTTATAGTTCAACCATTCGTTTTAAAGGTATTGACGAGATCTTTCGAAAGATACCCATCTTGAAAATTTGGGGGGGGGGGGGGGACGATGCTCCCACATGCACAATTTTTTTTTACTAATTAACTACTACTATTATAAATAATTCACATTAATTTTACAATCACAGGTTAAGAATAACTCTCATTATGTACATTTATACGGAATTTTGTCCTATACTGCCATGTTAAAAATTTAGAAAAAATACAATCACGGCGCCACCTGTTGAGCGATTGATCCCCAAATCTAATCAGCACGAGTTTATGTCAGGGGCCAACTAAATACCAAGTTTGGTTAAATAAAAAGTTTTTTTTCGTTAAAAGTAAAAAAAAAATCGATAACTTTGTTTTAAATTATCACGGATTTATAATTCAAACATTCGTTTAAAGGTATTGACGAGACCTTTCGAAAGATACCCATCTTAAAAATTAACTTCCCTCGAGGGGGGAAGGGTGGCGAAGCTCCTACACATACAAAAATGTTTTCCCAGTTGACTATATCTATTATAAATAATTCTTGTAAATTTCACAGTGATTACTAAAAAAAAATTCTCTTTATGCACATTTATACAAAATTTTGTCCTATATCACCATGTTAAAAATTTAGAAAAAGCGAGATGGCAACGCAACCTGTAAGACAGTTTTTACCAAAAGTTGATAGGCACTAATTTATGTCAAGGTGCAACTACATACCAACTTGTGTGAAATTCTGTGCTGTAGTTCCTGAGATACAATTGCCACAAAATTTTGTCTCACACACACACACACACAGACAGACAGACATTTTCTAAAAATGGTCAAATCTTGTTCTACAGCTCTCAAAACGTGTAAATCCATCAAAAACCAGAGGTAGAAAATTTTTACGAATCCAATACTTTCTTCTATTGAATATAGAAGAAAGTAAAAATTCAGATATTTAAACAATTAAACACAAATTCAATTCAAATTTTACCAACGAGCTGTAAGATTAAATGTTATCAATTTATAATAATTCAGAAAAAAGTAAGTGTATTTTCTTTCTTATATTCTTCTTTAAAATCTTACTCTGTTTTTGAATAAGGGTTCTCACTGAACTTTTCCTTGTGATGTGAATCCTGAATTATGTACAGATTCACTTTGTCACTGAACGGAATTTTGTAAATGAACATTTTCTTTCTTTTTTTTTTTTTTTGTAAAAATCACTTTACAAAATTTTCGTCAGTTTTTGAAATTTATTTTCAGACTGAAATATTACATATTTAAAAATAATCAAGATCTGATTTAACGGTTGTGGATTTTGTGAATGTAGAAAAGAAACTTGAAAGAATGATATATTATGTAATAAATAATAATGGGGCAAATTTCTCCATAGGTTAAAATGGGGGTTTGAATGACCTCGACGCTCACCTATAGAGAACATTAAGTAGCATTTTGTAAATCAAATTCCAATTTTTAATCGACATTTTAAGTTTTAAATATTCAAGTCAATATATACATGAACAAATTTAAAACCAATATGGTGTGGCCACCACATGACTTTCTTATATATGTTCCTATACAAATTCACCCAGTAAAACACTAAATATCCAAAGAAAGTCAATTTTATCCTCTCTTTTTCTTCCTTCCTTCCATTCTTTTTTTTTATTAAAAAAATCGATAACTTTATCACAGATCGATGGTTCAGTTATTCGTTTTAAAGGTATGCACGAGCTCTTTTAATGATACCCATAACGAAAATTTGCCCCCTACCCAGGGAGAGACAGTGCCCCTACATATACAAAAAATTCCCAGTTGACTATCACTATTATAAATAACTATTTTTAATATTTCATAATTCTTAAAATATTATTTCCTTTATGCACATTTATACGAAATTTTGTTGTATACTGCCATATTAAAAATTTAGAAAAAGCGGGATATCAACGCCACCTGTTGGACAATTTTCACCAAATGTTGATAGGCACTAATTTATGTCAAAGTGCAGCTACATATAAATTTATATGAAAAGAAGTTCATGAGATATACTTGCCACAAAATTTTATCACACACACACAGAGAGAAACAGACATTTTCTAAAGATGCTTCACTCGCATTCTAGAGCTCTCAAAACGTGTAATTTCATCAAAAATTCGAGGTCTAAAATTTTTACAAAATTAAAAAATAAAAATTGCATTTAATCTTGTGGTAAATTATACCTTAAAAGGAAAGAGAGAGAGAGAGAGGGAGAGAAAAAAAAAAAAAAAAAAAAAAAAAAAACTTAAAAAGGTGGAAGGTTACTTGTTGCAAATGAGGATATTTTGTATCTGGCTAATCTCCAAAAGTCACTTTTGGATTTAGACATATTAATCAACTTTCTGATACAAGATATTTAAAACGTTTCAATAAAATTGAAGCTCATAAATTACACATGTCTACAAAAGAAAACTAGTATGTTGGGACCATCACAAGACTTTCTTCTATATTTTCCTATGTTAATTCACTAAATGCAGCTTTTTGCTGATTGCATTTTTACATTCGTACTGTACTACAAGTAATTACAAATCAATTACCCGTACTTGTTTACTCAAAACTGTTTAACATAGTTTTCAGTATATTTTAAACAATTACAAGCGTTATGTAAATATGTAATTTCCCTGTAGTTGATCGTTGTTTTTTTTTTTTTTTTTTTTTTTTTTTTTTTTTTTGTACAGTTTTGGGTTATAGTTTTCATTCAACATTATTTTCCACGCGTTCAGCTTCAAATCTTTTTTTTAATACAGATAATCCACATATGCTTTTATAATTTTTGCAAAGTAAATCTGAAACGCTTAATTTATCTTTAGTTGTCCTTTGATTATATTCATAGGTGTTCTTCTCGTGGTGCATTTTTTTTTTTTTTTTTTTTCCAGCAATATTCCTTCCGATGAATTTTATATTCATGCGTTTTCTCCCATTTTATTAATATTGTTTATTTATTTATATATATATCTTGCATAGTTTCCAATATACTATAAACATTGAAATGTATCAGATAAAATTGAAGTACATGATTTATTTACAGTTGTCTTTTAAATTTTGCATAAATCTGTACACATTTTTATTTATTCTCTTCAGCAATGTTTAACGATAAATTTTACATTCTGCGATTTTTCGTACATATGTGGTCCACTAAATTCAAACTCCTGTGAATATGTAAAATAGCCTATTGATATTGAGCCATCTTCCTTATCTTTTTAAAAATATACAGACGGCGCTGCCGCCATTCTTAGCAAAATATCTAATGATATTTTTCCATTCCATAAAGTGAAGTAAAAACATTTTAATTTCAGAAGTCAGTCAGAAGTTAATCGGTTCTTGCTAAAAAAGATGTAGCTTCTTTCGTATTAATTGCCGGTGGCCATGGGCCACAGGCAGTGTCCTGTATGGAGTTATAGTCGTCTTATAGCGTCGTATAGTATAGTAACCTACATTCAACTGTTCTGTTTACTGCGCGCGATGTATATATTTAAATAAGTACTCGTATATCTGTATGTAGTATAGTGAATTGTTATTAAAGTTTTTGTATCGAGCCAGGTATAATTATTTCGTCAAGCTGGGTCCTGGTTCCTTATACATATATAATATATTTGATAAGTCAT